>CM048841.1:60474755-61707255 GCA_026545765.1 Plantago major
CAGTATGTTTTGCAATGACTATAAACAACAGTCAAGGACAATCTCTTTCTCATGTTGAACTCTACCTTCCATCGCATGTATTTAGCCTTGGGCAACTATATGTTGCTCTTCAAAGGGTGACATGCAGGAAGAGACTTAAGATATTTATATCTGACAGCGAAGAATGAACACATGATACTTCAAAGAGAATGTGGTATAAGAAGTGTTTGATAAGTTATAAGGTAATGTAATGTGGTATAAGAAGTGTTTGATAAGTTATAAGGTAATATGCAACATTTACATTATTGTATATTATTTACGTTTCTAATAACCTATATATGCTACTTCCTCCGTTCCGTTCCATGTTTCCCATTTTGACTTTTTTTCGGTCAACCGTCTCCAAGTTTAACTACGAATTAATCTTAAACTGCAAATGTAAAATGTTCAACAAAGTTATATTGTGAAACTTTGGGGACTACAGTTTCACAATATAATTTTATTCTAAATTTTACATTTGCGGGTTAAGATTAATTCATAGTTATAGTTGGAGACGGTTGACCGAAAAAAGTCGGACGGGGCGGAGGAAGTACTAACTACTTACTAATCTTGTTACTACCACTTTTACATGTTCTGTATGATTTAAGACGAGCTGTTGATTGAAGCATCTTTCGATTACTCAGATTAATGTATCAAAATTCCATTATATTTTGAGTTATACTGAATTTTGAAATTGATGCTCTGATAGTGTAAAATTTTATTATTCATCTCAGACAAAATTTTACAATATTACCATTCTTGAATTGTTTTTATTTTATATGGGTTGTCTCCATTCCCATCAAAACTCGACGAGCCATAGATTAGTTTTTCTAAGTTATAAAATATTTGAGTTAAATATGTAATAAAATGGAACTTGTAAATTGCAACCCAGTCCATCTAGAATGTTCAAATAAGTAAGTAAAGTCGAAATCAACAAATACTAAAGACTAGCAGAATCACATATGATAAAAACATCCACGGTATGTTGCACGGTACCCCATAAAATTCCGGCCCAACTCGAGCGGATGGGACCTTTTGTCATCTTTTGGAGTAAGATGGACTGGTAGGTTGAAAACTAAAAGATAAAATGCCACCTCCATTCGGGCAACACACTTGCAAAATACCATGTAATTAATCAAATGCATCCCCATAAAAGGAGTCATGATCACATTCAGACTCAGTCGTTTCAGAGTTGGGGATTGTAGTCGATTGAAATGTGGGAATTAGGGTTGGAAATTGGGAGATTGAATTCGAATAGGTTATCTTAGGGTTCTTAATTAATAAGTTCGGGGAAATTGCCTAGTTCCCTTTTTCTATATAAATTAAAAGTTTTCTATAAAGGTACCCTCATAGTTTCCAAATTGATATGAGTGTTTGATGCCATAATATTTGTATTGTATAAATATTATAATAATCGGTATAAGATTCTGTATTAATTTAACTAATATAAGTGCATAATATATAGTCTAAGAAGTAAAGTCTATATTAACAAGTAGGAATGATCTTAGTGTTTAAGATATTGTGACTTTTAAGACTCGCAGATTGGTGGGGAAAAAAATGAGTAGTAATTAATATCCCCATCCCTATCCCTATATATACCTAAGTTGATGGTTTATTTGAAAGACCACGTCTGACACATAAAAATCATACTCCCTTCGTCCAATGTCAGTTGTCCACTTTACTTTTTCGACATGCAAAATAAGGAAAGTAATATTATAACACTAAATAATATATGTGGAGTGTACTTTCTAACTTTATAAGTTGTTAGTTTGATTTGTTTAAGTTACTTTTTTACTTTATTGGAAGTAGTGAGGAATATAAAATTGTACTCCTTCCGTTCCGGAGAACTGCATACATTAGGGTTGTCGCGTAGTTTTATGCGAAAAGTTAAAGAAATTATAAGATATTAAAAATGTGGGAAAGGTGTATTTTTAATGACAATATGGATAATTTGTGTGTAAAGTTGAGATTGTTTATTATTTGTTGGGTGTGGGGTAGCTTCCTTTTTTAGTAATGTATGAAGTTTTATGAGACGGCTAAAAATGGCAAATGTATGAAGTTCTGTGAGACGGATGGAGTATAATTTTTCTTAAAATGACAAAAAAGTGAAAATGGACAACTCTAACAGGACGCCCAAAATAACAAAAGTGGACAGGTAAAGTGTGATGGAGGGAGTATGTGGATTTCTATCTATTTTTCACTCCACTTTCCTTTGAAAAATTAAATCAAAGAGAAAATAGCAAATTCTAAATTTGAAAAATAAGTTGGAACATTTTAGTATTCACAATGTAATGCACCTTATAACTTACACTATTTATTGTTAGTATGTTCACTGTATATATAATTTTTATTCAATATCATACAAATTTATCTACAAAACTCCAAATATATTTTGAACATATATTAGGATTCACTGAAACAAGACGAATCCATAGATACCAATCTTGAATATTATTACTAATTAAATAAATCATTTCATTCATTAGAATAAATAATAATTTTTTAAATGAGATAAATCCAAATAATGAAAATTTAAAAATAGAGCATTTTTAAATATTTAATACTGCCTCAATCTATTTAAAAGGTTAATAGTAATTCATATGTCCAATTATAAATTTTGATTATACGGTTAATCAAAGTCTGATCAGCGTTGGTATTAGTTTTGTTGCTAGGGGTCATGTGGCAATGTTATTGTTTGGATTCAAAATTTTATGTATTATGGTTGATGAAACTTCGGAAGGTTTGGCAGCAAAATTAACAACTGAATTGGTTCGAGATACACGCGCAAGGATAGTTCTTTGGTGATTAAGTGATTGTTTGGCATGCGACTTAAATGAATTGGGTTTTAACTGTGATAGTAACTGAATTTTAATTGGATTGTGATTTTTTCCTGTGATAGAGTTAAAATTTTATAGTAGGTTTTAGTGTTGTTATATATGGTGTGTAAGAGTTTTTAAGATTAATTGATTTTAAGGTTATTTGATTGGTTTTGGAAATTTGGGAGAGAGTAGAAAGCCCAGAGAGATAAAGTGATTTTAATCTTGGAGATAGTCGATTAAAATGTTTTAATATAGACTTGGGTTAAAACCTTTACCCAAACTCAAAAACTGTAAAGACCACATTTTAATTGGCTCTTGGTCATTAATTACCAAAACAGAAAATAAATCTCTTAAGTCTGCATCTTTTAGCTTTGCCCATTATTTTCACATTGTCAAAGAAACCCAAGCATTTGATTAGACCGTCGGATCCTGAATAGGTTTGGGTTGAGTTGGATCCTACCCTTTAAAACATATCACACACGGTGAGTCGTATTCTACATTTTCTGTAGTTAACATAAAAAATACATAATGATTTAGTATTGGATAAGAAGACTACCTTCTGACACCACGACAAACATTGTTTGCAAGGAAGTTTGACTATTTGATTTTATCGAATAACTTATTATCGCAATGTTTGGCATGGAATTTTAATCGATTGAATTTTAATTGAGGTAAAATTGATAAATAATAGCTAAATTATAATTGAATTGTGAAAATTTGTGTTTGGTATAGTGTTCAAATTTTATACCCCCTCCGTCCCGCAGAACTTCATGCATTCGTCATTTTTAGCCGTCCCACAAAACTTCATAGATTACTAAAAAGGAAGCTACCCCACACCAAACAATTAAAAATTAACAATCTCAACTTTACACACAAATTACACATTTGGTCACTCAAAGTATGCTTTTGTCCACTTTTTTCATACTTTATCATTACTTTAACTTTTCGCATAAAACTACGTAATAACCCTAATGTATGAAGTTCTCCTAGACGGAGAGTGTAGGTTTTTTTTTAGAATTGTGTAAAATATTTAAAGATTATTTGATTGGTTTAAGGTTGTGATAATAAATGAAAAAGTAAAATGAGAGAAACATAGTAGGTAGAGAGAGAAATATTAAATGAGTTGTAAATAGTAGGTGAATTAAAAAGGTACTGTTTCAGCTCGATTAAAATGACGATCCAAACTCGATCACCTTGCCTACTCAATTAAAATTTAGTTTTAATTCTATCTCAAACAGTCTATATATATCTTCTCCTTTCTATTTATTACTATTAAAAGTAAAACTATAATAAATTTGAAATGATTCAACGGAATTTTTTCGTGTAGTTTGGAATAATTATTAATATTAAGAAGTCTATTTGAAGATAATTTGGGTAAATATGACAAAAAGGAAATAAAAAATTAAAGTATTCTAAGTCGAGACACTGGCAATTCAAGTGTGCGAGATTGTTTCTTAATGTTTCGATCGTCCAAACAAGGAGGATGGTTAAAAAAGTAGGAAAATACTGAATAATATACTTATTTAAGTCATAGTTATCATGAGAATAAGTTTCAGTGTACATCTTCAAAAAACTTACTACATTGATGTATAATACATAGATGTTAATGAAGATCATTATATACTTTAATGACAACTACTAAGATGACCAAAATTACAAAAATGCAACTCATACAACCTTATAATGTTTCAATATGGACGAACGTTTAACGCTGCGTTAGTTTGTATTCTATGGGTGAAGTTTGATTTAAGGGATTTTCACTTTGACACATATCCATGTATAATAAAGAATTATATACAATAAGATTCTAAATTTTACAACATATATGTATACGGACCGCAACATTTTATAGTTAAGTTAGTAAACAATACATTTTTTTCCCCGGGGGGGGGGGGGGGGGGGGGGGTTATGTTTGTAAAAAAAAAAATTTTATTTTTTGGACCACATATCACCTTGGAGTTGTTGGGAACCTATCATATGAATTGCGTTATATAATTTGTATATGATTTTGGTTTGATTTTGAGGGATAAGTTTTTTTAAACATGTGTCAGTTACTAATTAACGAGTTGTGTACGAGTAGAGGACCCAATATAAAATGTATGTTACCAACCCGCCTGGTCATGTACATGTTCGGGTTGGATCCTACCCCTTTAAAGAAATCAGTCATGGTAAATTGTATTTTACATTGGGTGATTTACATCTGACCACCTTTTTAGATAGTGAATAAACGTTTGGGTCCCTAATGTTTCATAATTTACGGAGAAGGACAGACATTGAACTGCATCAAAATTTTATTTACATTGAAGTCCAAAAGTCAACTTTGTTGATGAGAGAGAGTGAAAAAGTCATTTTTCTTGCCAAAAATGTCCTTGAGATCTATTCTCTTTTTACTCAACTTGTTCTCGTTATTTAGAATTATCGTTACGTATTAATCTTACTTAATCTTAATGAAATTATTAGCAATTATTAAAAAAAAATAGAATCTAATTTGTAGTAACAAAAAGAAACGGAACTAGAAAGGTTAACATGCATTCTTTCACTCTTAACTATTTATATTCCTATAAGATTTATAACACGCTTTATATTGTATAAAATAGAAATATTCAAAGCATTTGTCAGTTGTGTTATAACATTTTTCTTTCATCTTTCCACCGCAATTTACTTTAATTCTTAGTTCATAAATAAAGCTGTATATCTCATTTATTTTATATTACTGTGTATACCTACAATTTAGGGACCTTTTGTCCTATTTAGATCTTAGTTACTTAACGTATTCGATGGGATTGAATTTAAATAATATTTTAAGAATTTGTGTCCAGATAGACTAAAACACGCATTATCTTTTAACCTTATATACCTATATGCAATAGTACACCGTACGTATAAAGAAAAAAGAAACTAAAAATTGAAAATCAAATGGCTTTAATAAATCAAACAGCAAGAAAGAAGACAAGAAGAAGAAAAGAAAAGAGAAGAGAAGATGAAGAATAACAAAAAAGAAAAGAGAAGAAGATGAAGATGTTTTATTCAGGGGTAAATTGGACATTCTACACAAAGTCAACATTTTGGTTGAAAAATGGACCTCAATGTAAATTTTGAAACGATAGGGACCCAAACGTTCAAGGTGCATCTAAAAAGGTTGCTGTGTGTAAAATTCCCTTTTACATTATATATGGTTACCTTAAAAAACTTAATGATTTAGTATTGGAAGAAGGACTACCCACCGAAACTAAGACCAACGCTGTTTACGCGAATAATTAAATATCTTATTTTCACGATTAATTTATCATATCATTTCCTTTCTATTTATTTTAAAAGTAAACTATATTAGTACTAGTATTATTTTCTTTTCCATTTTAATCTTAGTTGGTCAACTCAAGAAATAGATTTTGGATCCGCATGTAATTGTATGATTATGTAATTATCCGAAATTTAAGGTTCAGTTTATGTAATTAACCTCTGATTATGTAAAGTAGTGGGTTTGGTTAATGATGAACCATTAAAGAGTAGAACCATCTAGAAAGGAGAGAACCCATCCATCGCCCATACCGAGTCAACAAGCCCGCCCGGCCCGACCAACGGTCGCCCATAACATGATTCCATACTTCCTGCTAGCTCGTAATAACAATGTACGTGGCCTGTTCTTATTGGTCCACTTCTCGTGGCACGAGACACCATTGGTCGAGACAAGTCGATTCTCTTTTGCTCCCACTCTATAAAATAACCTTATTTTATCTACACTCTTCCATCAATCTCAGTTTCTACAGATATTTCAGATCCATTTTTACGCTCAGCTTGGATCTACACAATGGAGGATCGAAACCGGATGATGAAGATCATGCAGTGCGTATTGGTGTTGTCGATCGGTTGCTTCGTCTCTCAGCTCTTCGCTTCAGACGATGTGGTTAGATCATTTTCCCTTTTCCTTCGCTTTTTCCTTGTTTTTGTGAGATCCTTGTTTTCTTACGGAAATTGACTCTGTGCATTTCGTTTTATCTGCTGTGTGTAGATATTTCACGAGTCTTTTGATGAGAAATTCGATGGGAGATGGATTGTGTCTGAGAAGGAGGAGTATCAGGGTGAGTTGTAATTGGATCTATTGTATTTATCATTCATTTTTTGTGTATGCTGTTGTTGTAATGTGTTGAATTGCGTTAGGTAAAATGAAATTTGATGTTTCATCTAGCCTAGGTGTTGAATGTGCTTGTTTGTGTAAGAAGTTCAATCGTAATATGTATTGGTGATGATAATGAGCTAGACTTTGCATTACTGAATTATGAGCTAGTTTAACCTGCTAAGCTGTGAGATCTCATATGGATTACAGCTGGTTGATGTCTAAATAGGATTGTTTATATTAGCTTTCGACAAACTCATCTACACTTGTTAATACCTACAGATGTTGTAAATTGTTACTATTTTCGACTACTAAGATGGCTGATTGCCTGATTGAGTAGGTTTGGTAGGAAGATTAAAGTTGAATTAAGCTTTCAGCAATTCCCGCAGCAATTAATCTATTATAATTTATTACTATTATGAGCTGGTATGCAGTAGGTATGGTGGGTGGATGAATTGTTAGTGTTTGGTCAGTTTGGACAAGTTGTTTCTGTTGACATCACATGTTTGTAATTGGCAATGCCATGATGAACTTGTGTGCTGAACTGCCTGGATTGTTTGGTGGATTTAACCGGTCCTAGTTTCCAAATTAGGCAAATTGTAATCCTGAAGCAGCATTTGAGGCATGTGCTTGGGGCCAATATGCTTTTCTCTAACAATTTGGGTTGTTCACAGGTGTTTGGAAACATGAGAAGAGTGAGGGTCACGAGGATTATGGGCTTCTTGTGAGCCAGCCGGCCCGGAAGTATGCCATTGTCAAGGATCTTGACAAACCTGTTGAACTCAAGGATGGGACTATTGTCCTTCAGTATGAGGTTCGCCTCCAGAATGGCCTTGAATGTGGTGGTGCTTACATCAAGTATCTCCGCCCGCAGGATGCTGGTTGGATCCCAAAGGAGTTTGATAACGAGTCTCCTTACGCAATAATGTTCGGTCCTGATAAATGTGGAGCCACCAACAAGGTTCACTTCATCTTAAAGCACAAAAACCCCAAAACTGGAAAGTACATTGAGCACCATCTCAAGTTCCCTCCATCAGTGCCTTCGGACAAGCTCACCCATGTTTACACAGCCATCTTGAAACCTGATAATGAGTTGATTATCTTGGTTGATGGTGAAGAGAAGAAGAAAGCGAACTTCCTTTCAGAGGAAGACTTTGAACCAGCTCTTATCCCAGCAAAGACGATACCTGATCCTGATGACAAGAAACCTGAGGATTGGGATGAGAGAGCAAAAATCCCAGACCCAGAGGCAACAAAACCAGAGGATTGGGATGAAGATGCTCCAATGGAGATTGTAGATGAAGAGGCTGAGAAGCCTGAAGGATGGCTGGATGATGAACCTGAAGAAGTCGATGACCCTGAGGCAGAAAAACCTGAAGATTGGGATGATGAAGAGGATGGTTTATGGGAGGCACCTAAAATTGATAACCCTAAGTGTGCAGAGGCTCCTGGATGTGGTGAGTGGAAGAAGCCAATGAAGCATAATCCTGCTTACAGGGGTAAATGGCAGGCTCCACTTATCGAAAACCCCAATTACAAGGGTATCTGGAAGCCCCAGCAGATCGACAATCCAGAGTACTTTGAGCTTGAGAAGCCGAACTTTGAGCCCATTGCTGCTATTGGCATTGAGATTTGGACAATGCAAGATGGTATTTTGTTTGACAATGTCTTGATAGCATCTGATGAGAAGGTTGCAGAATCCCTCAGGGAGACTGCATGGAAGCCAAAATTTGAGGTAGAGAAGGAGAAACAGAAGGAGGAGGAACCCGAGGGTTCAGATGGTCTCAAGGGAATCCAGGTATCTTATTAAAACTTTTCTGTTGGCGAGCTTTAACATTTTGATACTGTGAGGTATACTAATATGTCCCCTTGGTTAATTATGTCAGAAAACTGTGTTCGAGTACCTTTACAAGGTCGCTGACCTCCCAATCTTGGGTGATAAGAAAGCTAAAGTCTTGGTACGTACTAATTTGCATCATTAAAATAGTAGTTGTATACGGATTTGTGTTGCTGTTAACTAATATACATGAGGGACTTTCACTTGCAGGAATTACTTGAGAAGGCTGAGAGCCAACCAAATGCAACAATTGGAGTTTTGGTTTCAGTTGTAGTTATCATCTTCTCCGTTTTGTTGAAACTCATCTTCGGTGGAAAGAAGCCTGTAAGTAGCCATCTTTTATGTGCAATGCTTGAATAACATCAATATTACAGTTGCACTCCAAAAGTTTGATTGGTGAGACTGAACTGTTCCTGATTGAATTTTTAGGCTAAAGTAACTGCAGAGGTGGCCAAGAAGACAGATGTTCCGGAGTCTTCCAACAGTCAAGGAAGCTCTGAGCAGAAGGAAGAAGAGAAAGAAGATGCTGGTGCTGCTCCTCCACGCCGAAGAAATGCAAGGCGTGAGGATTAAGGCCACGATAGGAACTTGAGGAGCAACAGAACGAGTCAGCAAAATCTAAGCATCACCCTACGGTTTTCAGACATCTGGTAGAAATTTTGTACTAGTTGCTGGCCTTCTTGTTAGAATTTTTCTTTGAAACTTTTTTGTGACAGTAATTTCTGAAGTTTTTGTTGATTAGATTTGCAAGACAATGTATATGAGACGATTTATTGAGATATGTTGTCTTTACTGCACTAAACAGACGTGAATATGAATGTATGAAGGAAAATTTTGAAGCTCAATTATTTTTTCTTCATGAAACTAGTTACTTGCATAAGTGTGTTCTATTAGTTGTTGATCTTGCCAGTTTCTTTGCGTGTTTACTTTAAAAACCTGAAACGGGCAGCTTGGTATCAATTTGTAATTCATGTGACTTGTATTCCTGGCCAGATTGTTTACGAATTCAATAAGTAATTTGGTTAAGGTAACTAATTTCCCTAAATGTTCCTCAAACTGTTGTGTTTTACCATTACTATTTTTTCCTACTCTTGGGTCCTCTAATTTGGATTAGAAAATTGCTTAGACTGGTCGTGGTCGTGGCGGTGGCCGTGGGGCACGGCTGGCCCCAAATTCAGCCTTCCCGGCCATTGGGTTGGGCCTCAGTCCAACAGCTGGGCAGCCGGGTGGGTCCCATCCTTTTTTTTTAATTTTTTTAATTTTTTAAATTAATTTATAAAGTAATATTAAATAAAAAATACCCCAACGGCTATATTTTTTCATTATTCATATCTTGTACTAAATTTGTTCTGTTTTTTCCTCATTTTTTTTAATTCTGATTTCAATCTCAATAAATTATAAAATAAGTTTTAAAAATTCAATTTGAGTAATTTTAACTTTTAAATACTCTTATAATATGTGAAGCAAGTTAAAAAAATATAAAAAAAATAATAAAAAACACTATTCACGGTTGTCCGATGACCTGTTGGACAATTTTTTTTTCTGCAGTGGTCGTTAAATCAGCCGTCGCTCACGACCGCACAACTATTCACGATCGTCGCGACGACCCATTGGGAGTGGTCTTATACAAATATAACAGGGAAGGGAAGGGAAGGGAAGGCTTCTGGCCGGTAGCCCGGTACCTCCTAATGATACTGAATAAGGGTGAATGAAAAGGTGGGAGGATCGTTGGCGGTTAAATGATGAAAAGGCCCCCTAAAATTAAGACAGTTTGGTAATTTCTCTAAAACACCAACCCACCTCCAGCCCTCTCCCACGGCCTCCTTGCCGTCTCCCACCACCTCCGCCTCCAATGCGTAAATCCGGACGTTTGTCTTGCCTCCTCGCCCTGTCCCACGACCTACCACCTTCTCGCAACCACTTTCCACCAGCCACCCCTGCCCACCCCACTAGATCCGTCAAGATCTGTTGAAATCCGTGAAGAAGGTGACCGTCTAGTCCAAATCTGCCTCCCTCCGTCCAAGATCCGTGAAGAAGGTGACCGTTCAAATTGTGTGATTTGTCCACACCTGCCTCTATCTATCTGTTAATTCTTTTTTCATCCTTTTTATTTTAATTCTTCAATTGGTATATGTGAAGAGAATAATTCAAACCTTTCGTTTATTTGTTCTTAAACATGTTTTGAACATGGAGTATATGGTTATAGAAAATGAAAAATGTGTAAAAATTACAAAATCTGAAGTTAATATGTAAGTTAATATGTGAGGGGCATAAAAGTCTATCCAAGGGGATATGAAGGCAATTTGAGGTCCCAAAATTGGCCTTTCAAAAACACTTTTCGCAACATAAAATCAGATTATAATGTCATTGCGCACCTTTTGTTTTTTTCTTTCAGAAAATGATATATATATATATATACCTCTTATTAACATAGAATAGAAAAAACCTCAACTATGTACGACATGACGAGCTAGATTATTAGCTAGCATATTGTTTCATGCAACACATGAGCTTGCCTAAAATATGAAAGAAAATTGGCTGGAACTCTAATATCCGACAAACCAGGCCAATAACAGAAAAGTCTAGATCAACAAAAGAAATTGAAAAGCTTAACTGTATAACAACAGTTTGAAAAACAAAGAACTTCTCCCATTCTTATAATATAGCCAATGCACCGAAGCTCTTATGGCATATGCTTCGGCATTTGAGGGGACAACGGTTGGTGAAAAACTTCACGATGTCGAGCCATCAAACCACCAAGATCCCAGGCCCCTATTCCAACTCCCACACATGCATCCCTCACTTGAAAACAGAGCATCCACTTTAATCCATATAGTTATTTTTAGATAATAGATACTTCATCCGTCCCGGAAATAGCTTCCCATTTTATCATTTTTAGCGTCCCAACCAATACTTCTCATTTTATTTTTTGTCAATCACTACTTCAACTTTAACATTAAATATATTCAATAGTAACCCACTAAAATTACTTTATCACACTTCCAACTTTAAAAATCAATTTGAGTGACTCATTAGCATTATTTTATTCAAAAGTAATACTCACCTTATTTTCTCAACCACAAAAGTAATCGGGAAGCTACAGAGAAAGTAGTATAGTTCTCGTTCATATATGTGCAAATATGCATAAATGAGTTGATTGAACTTGTGAAGTCGATAGATGCAGAAAGCAAGATTTCAGATTCTTCAATTTGATCTCAGGTCTTTTCCATTAGCCCTCCCAGTTCTTGATAGGTTCGATCGATATAGCCCCGAAATCAACGAGAAGCTTGGAATATGTTATGGCCAAGCAGGTTAATCCGTAGAGGAAGGTGGTAATTCGCCTCAAGAAACACCAACCGAATGATGCTAATGCGCCTGGGTCGCCAAAGTCGTTGAAGTCAATGTCGCTAATTGAAGAGAAAGCGTGTAATGACTCAAGTAACCTAATTCCCAATTCAATAAGCATGTAATGACTCAAGTAACCTAATTCCCAATTCAATCGACAACCAAAACGATGTCGTTACACTCAACAAATCTCAGTCGTCCGATGAAGTGAATCCAAAGGCTACTGAGTGATCTGCCAAGTTTCATCACAACCGTTGATCCAAGACTCATCCAACGGTTCCTGCTTTCCTATTTCAATAATATATGTACGAGACTAGGTTCACTGAATCAAGTCTTTGTTTCCTGATTGTTCTCTGTTAATCCATACACTTTGGTACGTTACTATATAGTCGTTGCAGGCTTTGTCAGTAGTATAAGTATTTGTACGCAGTTTCATTCAGATCATCCATCAGTGAAATTGTTCTAGTTTGTAGTATTTCCTTCTTCCTCGTCTAATCCCCCTCCATTTCGTCTAAGTCTTCCTTAATACATCCTAGTTCTTTGTTACAATTGCTCGAGGGCGTAACAAATTGGTAACCAAAGCCAGGTTAGGCGAGAATTCTTGTGAATTTAGACGCCTTTTCAACGGATTACATGGTTAACCCAACAAGTGCGCATGCTCGAATCAATGAGGTCTTTTCTCTGAATCAAAACACACAAGATCCATTAGCTCTATTGCAAGAAAGACAAACCAACGATTGTGAAATCCAACGTGCAATACAAGAGGAACTGTGTGGTGTATTAGAGAAACAAAGACTAGATTCACAAGAGCATAAGTTGTCAATGCTGAAAGTAAAATTTCAAATGAAACAAGCTCTAGACTTTATGCATACACTGAAGCAAAAAGAACCACCTTTGATCACTGTTAGGCCAAACTTTAATGAGCCAAACCAAAGGACAACTGATCAAAGAAATTTTGAGCAACAAAGAAGTTTTGAGCCACAAAGAAATAGTGAGCATCAAAACTATCATGAGCATGGTGAACAGTCCAACTATACTGCAAACACCAGTAGGGCTCATAGTGCTTCTATATCTAGACTAGAATTTCCAAGGTTTGATGGTACTGATCCCAGATCATGGGTATTCAAGTGCCACAAATACTTCTCTGTAGTGATTTTTTTTTTTTTTTTTTGAAACGGCAAATATTACAACTACTTCCTACACTACTCATATATCAACCACACCTATACCAACACCAATTTACTCCTAAACCACCTTATGTCTCCACCAGGGATCGAACCCTGCACCTCCTCCTTCCCGCTCCAGTTCCATTCCACTGCACCACCTTATGCCTCCACTTCTCTGTAGTGAATGATATTCTTGACCATTAGAAAGCAGCTATAGCTGTTGTCTATTTTGATGGAAAAGCTGACAGGTGGTACAAAACTCTATCTGTTACTCATGGGTCAGTTAGTTGGGAATTTTTTGTTCAGAAAGTGTTGAAGTAGTTTGCGAACTTGAAAGAGAATTGTTATGGAGTTCACAAGAATCCAACAAACTTCAACTCTCCGTGATTATAATGAAAAGTATGAGGAATTGAGAGCATTAATGATGTTGTTTGAGATTGAGCATACAAAGAGTTTTTAGAGTGGTGTGTATACTGGTGGTTTATAGAAGGATTTAAAAGCACTTGTTATAGCTCAACACCCTGCTACTATAGATTATGCTATGACAATGGCTGAAGAGCAGGAGGGTGTTATTGATGCTTTAAAAGACGAGGGGACTAATATATCTTTATCCAAACCAACACTGACTCCTGTAAGCATGATCAGACCAAAACATGATATTTCTCAGTTACCTAGGAAGTACTTGTAAAGAGAGGAGATGAATAGCAAGCGACAAGTAGGGATGTGTTATAACTATGATGAAAAATGGATGAGAGGTCACAAGTGTAAAGCTCCTACTCTCTATTTGATGGAAGAGGACGATGAGGCGGCTCACATAGAAAACAGTAGTGACCCACCTAATGTCACTGCAAGCTCTGAAGAAGCTCAGATTTCCATACATGCTTTGACAGGGAGTTATAGTACTAGCACTTTAAAATTCACTGGTCAATTTGAGAATCACTCTTTGTGTATTCTCATTCATACTGGAAGTTCACATTCCTTTATTGATGAAAATACTGCACATAAGATTGGTTGCAGAAATTGTCACTACCCCTCCCATGAATATCAGTGTAGCAAATGGAAACAAACTCATCAGTGTTCAAATATGTCAAAACTTAAAGTGGACTATACAGGGGCAAGAATTTGAATTCCCTGCAAGATTGTTAAAGTTGGGAGGATACCATGTGGTAGGAAGTGACTGGATGAGACAACTAAGTCCAGTGGAATTTGATTACAAGTTGATGAAGTTTGGTTTAAGCAGAAATGGCACCAAAGTATATCTTAAAGCTAACACTTCTATAGGTGAATGCAAGTTGATTTCAGGGAAAAATTTCCAGCAGCTAATTAAGGAGGAAGAAATCTGTGTGATTGGCCATCTATTTGCAATATCAGGTGAAACCAAGGAAGCTATACATCCAGAAATCCAAGAAGTATTACAGGAATGCAATGATGTCTTCTCAGAGCCAACACAACTACCACCAAGAAGATTGGTTGAGCATGAGATAAATCTCAAACCATATGTCATTCCAAAGAAACAAGCTCCTTATAGATATTCTCACACATTCAAAGCTGAGATTGAGAAAATCATTGAAGATATCCTTACAAGTGGAGTGATCCAACACAGTACTAGCTCATTTGCAGCTCTTGTACTATTGGTAAAGAAGAAGGACGGCACATGGCGCATGTGTGTCGATTATAGATATCTCAATGATCTCACAGTGAAACATGATTATTCTATGCCAGTGATCGACAAGTTATTGGATGAGCTATATGGTTCTAAATATTTTACAAAGATCGATCTTCGTGCAGGCTATCATCAAATCAGAATGAAGACAAAGTCGGTACCACTCATAGGATTCCACACACACTCATGTTACGCCAATTCGAGCTTGCTCGGTCTGTTCAATTGCGACCTTATAATGCAATAGCCACTATGAATTCCTGGTGATGCCATTTGGGCTCAGTAATGCACCTGCGACATTCCAGTCTTTAATGAATAACATTTTTAATGCTTACTTGAGAAATTTGTATTGGTGTTTTTCGATGATATACTAATCTATAGCTCTGATTTAGCAGCTCATAAGAAACACTTGCAGATGGTATTGGAAAAGCCCAGAGAAAACACTCTATATGCTAAGTAATCGAAATGCTCATTTGGACCAGCTTATGTGCAGTATCTTGGCCATATCATATCATAAGATGGTGTTGCCACTAACCCAGAAAAGATTAAATGCATAGTCAACTGGCCCTCACCCAAGAACTTGTAAGAGATGTGTGGTATACTAGGTTTAACAGGTTATTACAGAAAATTCATTAAGGGATATGCACTTATATGCAAACCTCTCTATGAATTACTGAGAAAAGAAAAGATGCTTTTACTTGGAATGATGAAACTGAGAAAGTTTTTAACAAATTGAAGGAGATCATGGTTTCATCCCCAGTTCTATGTTTACCAGATTTTAGTAAGCCTTTCATTGTTGAGACTGATGCTTGTGGTGTTGGTATAGGTGTTGTCTTATCACAAGGAAATGGTCCTATAGCTTTTCTCTGCAAAGCCTTAGGAGTGAAGAATCTGGCACTATCCACTTATGAGAAGGAGTTTCTAGATGTATTAATGGCAGTTGATAAATGGAGACACTGCCCCCAGGGCAATCACTTTATTATCAAAACTGACCAACAATCTCTAAAACACATTTTAGAACAGAAGATTACATCTGCTTTACAACATAAATGGGTTGCTAAATTTCTTGGTTTAGACTATGAAATTATTTACAGGAAAGGAGCTGAAAACAAAGCAGCTGATGCCTTATCAAGAAGAAGGTATGAAGATGGAGGAACAAATGCTATAACACAAGTAACACCTCAATGGGTGAATGATATACAGAACAATTACTTGGGGGATAATGAAGCACAAGAACTCATTGCCCAACTGGTGAACCTGAGTACACTTATAAGCATGGGCTACTGAGATACCAGGGAAAAATTCTACATAGGGAGGAATGAGGAACTCAAGACATTATTGCTCAAACACAATCATGATTCCTCTATTGGAGGTCATTCAGGCATGATAGGTACATAAAAGTCCATTTTCTACTGGAAAGGTATGAAGCAAAGTATTTTTTAAATTGTATGGATCGTAACTTAGTACCAAATACAGGTATTGTAACAGAGTATTGTAGCAATACGTAAAACTAATACCTAAACTATCTTAGAGTCTAAACAGCGGAATGTAAGGAGCACATGACACAAATATTTCAATCCACAGGACGAAATATCCACTATAAAGGATAACAGATTTACAAAAAGATATCTAGCCAATACTACCTATAATCTAGAATATCAAAACTACTAAGTACTTGAATCGGGCCACCAATTCCTATTAGCTCACTCTCAAACAAAAGATAGATCACTAATTAAAACTTAGTAAACAAAGATGCTAAACAAGCTACTAGAAAATCTCTATCTAAGCATAAAAATTTTGTCTAAAACAATCATGTGAGATATTGTGATTATACTACCTTTCTGCTCTAATCTCACATCTGCGTTTTGATGAACTTCAGGTTTTATATATAGTGTGTCCACGTTCCCAAAGCATCCAAAAGTCCATCTACATTAGATCGCATCCTTTAGATATCAACAAATCAAAGTCTTATCACTTTAGAAGATTCTCCTACAAAATCTTCTAAATTCTCTCTTGTAGATAAACTGAGATCTTGTAGTTCATAATTCTTCTTCACATCAATCTTATAAGCTCTCCATATATATACAAACTCTTACTGATATGCTCCTGCTCCAACTTACATAGTCCAAGAGAATAGCAACTCTCCGAAACCTGATTTGGATAGGTTTCCTTTCCTAATCAAACTCAAACTTATCATGCAACTCAAACTCCTTAACCAAATCAATCTGGAGTCCTTTGTTCATTAAAGATCTTGATCAGATCGAATCACCATGTTCTTCTCCTAATAATTTTCATATCTTTCATGCTACAAACTCTTCAAGAATCCTTCTTCAAGTAGGATTTCAACTCCTAATCCTTGTCAACATCTTCATGTATCCAAGCTTCAAGAGTCTTACTCCAAACGAAACCTATACCTGCTAAACCTGCTAAGACTAAACTAAAATCGTGTAAATACATAATAGTGAAGTAATGCAAAATTCATAAATAGAAAGTCAAGTGCACAGTCGGCTAGTATTGTGACAATACTTAGCCAAACTGCACTTTCAATTTTCAAATTTGTGCAAGCTTGTGATGTTTGTAAGGTGAACAAACATGACAGTGCATCTCAACCTGGTCTTCTTCAACCCCTCCCTATACCTGATCAGGCCTAGTCCCATATTTCAATGGATTTTGTTGAGGGCCTACCAAAATCAGAAAACAAAGATTCTATTATGGTTGTGGTTGATAGAATGACCAAGTACATTCATTTTATAGCATTGACTCATCCATTTACTGCATAAATTGTAGCTAAAGCTTTTATTGCAATACTTTCAAACTTCATGGGATGCCAACTAGCATTGTCTATCAGAGACAAGATTTTTACAAGCTCTTTTTGGAAAGAATTTTTTCAAGCTAGTTGGAACCAAACTACAATTTTCTACTGCTTACCATCATCAAACGGATGGCCAAACAGAGAGAGTGAATCAATGTCTAGAGAATTACTTGAGATGCATGACTAGCTATAAGCCTAACAAGTGGTTTAAATGGCTCTCTCTGGCAAATTCTAGTATAACACTAACTACCAGTATGCCCTGAAACTGACCCCATTCCAAGCTTTATATGGAATGGCTCCCACTCACATGTTTGCAGGTATAGAGATCCTAGCACAACATAAGGGAATAGCAGTATGGATTGAGGAAAGGAACAAAATTATTCAGTTGTTGAAAAACAACTTGCAAAGTGCACAACAGAGAATGCAACATTACAACAACAAGAAATGAACTGAAAGAACATTCTCTGTTGGTGATGAAGTGTACTTAAAGCTCTAGCCATATAGGCAATCTTCTCTTGCTCTCAGAAGGAACATGAAGCTCAGTGCAAAATACTATGATCCATACACTGTGATACAGAAGATTGGACAAGTAGCTTATAAGTTACAACTACCACCACAGTCCAACATCCATCCAGTCTTCCATGTATCTTTACTTAAAAGGAAACTCAGTGACAAGCACATTCCTTCAACTATGTTACTTGCTGCAAATAGCACTGGTCAAATTAAGGTGCAACCATGGAAGATTTTAGGAAGAAGAAGAATCATCCCACGCAACAACAAAGCTATTATTTAGATACTCATTTAATGGGAATTAGGAGCACCAACTACAAATGCTACTTGGGAAGATTATACTTTCATCCATAGCCACTTTCCAGAATTTGATTCTGATGGAGCAGAATCAAGCCAAGAAGGGGAGAATGTTATGCCCAACCAAGTTAATCCGCAGAGGAAGCTGGTAATTCGCCTCAAGAAGTACCAGTCGAATGGTGCTAATGCGCCTGGGTTGCCAAAGTCGTTGAAGTATGTGGCTAATTGAAGAGAAAGTGTGTAATGACTCAAGTAACCTAATTCCCAATTCAATCGACAGCCAAAACGATGGCGTTACTCTCAACAAATCTCAGTCGTCCGATGAAGTGAATCCAAAGGCTACCGAGTGATCTGCCAAGTTTCATCACAACCGTTGATCCAAGACTCATCCAACGGTTCCTGCTTTCCTATTACAATAACATATGTACGAGACTAGGTTCACTAAATCAAGTCTCTGTTTCCTAATTGTTCTCTGTTAATCCGTAAACTTTTGGTTCGTTACTTTATAGTTGTTGCAGGCTTTGTTAGTGGTATCAGTATTTGTACGCAATTTCATTTAGAACATCCATCTATGGAGGATATGAATTCATCAAAAATTAAATTATTTGTTAGGCATAAGCCTCTATATATACAAATATATAGTTAGTATCCTAATTGTAAAATGTTTCAATATATAACTAAATAAGGTAGAATTCTATAATTAATCAACTTGCTTAATACGCCCCCGCAAAATAGACGTTCCATCGGCAACGGAAATTTTGGAGCGCAAGGTCTCAAAACGAGCTCGAGGAAGTGGTTTTGTGAGAGCATCTGCAAGTTGATCCAAAGTATTAACGTAAGACACAGAAATGAGACCCTTTTGTGACAAGTCACGGACAAAGTGCAAGTCAAGCGTAATATGCTTCATGCGGGAGTGCATCACTGGATGAAGAGCAAGACGAGTAGCACCCATATTATCACAAAGGACACGAGGACTTGTCCGAACTGGTATACCAAGCTCATGAAACAACTGTTGAATCCAACAAACTTCAGAGGAAGCAGAGGCGAGAGCACGGTATTCAGCTTCAGTTGAGGAACGAGCAACACCTGACTGTTTTCGAGAATGCCAAGAAATAGGATTTGGACCAAGGAAAACGACATAAGCAGAGGTGCAACGCCCGTCACTCAAATCACCACCAAAATCGGAGTCAGAGAACGCGGTAAGAGACAAATCAGTAGGAGGGCGAAGTAAGAGACCATAGTAAACAGTGCCCTTAAGATAGAGAAACAACCTTTTGACAGCTCCCCAATCATGATCAGAAGGATTGGCCATAGATTGTGCAAGACGGTTCACCGTAAAAGCAATATCGGGACGAGTTAAGGTGAGATACTGGAGACCTCCAAGAGCACGACGATACTCCGTAGCATTAGTAGGCTCTCCAACCAAAGTAGTACGCTTAGTAGCCATAGGAGTGGATAATGGTTTGCAACCGTCCATGTGATGTCGACGAAGAAGATCCATAGTATACGTATGTTGAGAAAGAAACATACCTTCCTTACAAGAAGCAATCTCAATGCCCAAGAAGTAGGAGAGGGGACCCAAATCCTTAACATCAAATCTACTCTGAAGATGATGAATAACAGCAGCAATAGCGTCAGAATTTGAGCCGATGATAATTAGATCATCAACATAAACAAGAACGATAAGGCGAACTCCATTCTTTGACCGAGTAAATAGGAAGTATCAGCAACTGACTGCACAAAACCATAATCCAAAAGTGCTGAACTAAGTGCTTGATACCAAGCACGAGGAGCTTGACGCAAACCATAGAGTGACTTATGAAGTTTACACACGGCAGAGGGAAATGATGAACCAATAAAACCAGGAGGTTGTACCATATATACAGGCTCATAAAGATTTCCATGTAAAAAGGCATTGCTGATGTCAATATGCTGGAGACGCCACTGAAATTTGAGTGCAAGGGACAAAATTGTACGAATAGTGACAGGTTTAATAAACGGGCTAAAAGTGTCATTGTAATCGATTCCAGGGCGTTGATGGAAGCCTTTAGCAACAAGACGTGCTTTAAACTTATCGATAGAGCCGTCACGTTTGCGTTTCACTCGAAAAACCCATTTACATCCAACGACATTTGCTGCAGGAGGAGGAGAGACAAGATCCCATGTGCCATGTTTTGTGAGAGCAGTGAATTCTTCATACATTGCTTGACGCCAACGGGGGTCAGCAAGAGCCTTAGAAACAGAAGTGGGTTCCTCATCAGAGGGCATAGGATGATGGGTGGCGACATGAAACGCCTTAGGTCTAAATATGTTGTGTTAACTTCGTGTGGACATATTATGGGGCCGAGGAGGGGGTGGTTGGTTGCGACGGCCTGGGAGAGCACCTGGAGGCCGAGTGGGCTCACTAAGGGGTATAGCACATGGTGGGTTTGAAGGTGACACGGGAGAGGAGAACTCGGGTTCAGCTGGCAATAAAGGAGAAGTATGTGTCGGAGTCTGAGTTAAAATAGGAGATGGCGGTGTGGTAGGCACTAGAGATGTTGTTATAGTTTGTGCTGGTGGTGGTGCTGTGTGTGGTAGATGTGGTGTTATAGTTGGTGTTGTTGGCGGTGCAATAGGATGAAACATGGTAATTGGAACCGAAGATGGTGGGGTAGGAGATACCGTAGGAGAGGCAGGAGCAGGAGTTTTGAACGGAAAAATAATTTCCGAGAAACGCACATGCCGAGATACAAATACACGAAAGGAATCCAGGTCCATACAACGATAGGCGCTTTGTGAGGTAGAGTATCCGATAAATAAACATGGGCGAGACGGTGAGTCAAGCTTAGTTGATGTGTAACGCTTCAACCATGGGAAACACAAGCAACCAAAGGTTCGCAGTTTGAGATAATTCGGAGTAGAACCAAATAAAGCCTCAAAAGTACTATGCCCCTGCAAAATTGGAGTAGGTAGTCGGTTGATCAAGTATGTTGCTGTTTGAAGCGCACATGACAAAAAATGGTGAGGAAGGCCTGCATGATGGAGAAGAGCGCGACCCGTCTCAAGAAGATGTCTATGACGACGTTCAGCAATACCATTTTGTTCGGGAGTGTGTGGTGCTGTAGTTAGGAAACTGATACCGGAGGAAGCAAAATAGCGGCTTAAAGCAATAAATTCTCCACCAGTATCACTGTAGAAGTTTTTAACCTTATGACCAAATTGTTTCTCAATTAAGGGAACAAGACGTTGGACAATGGTTGCAACTTCAGACTTTGACGCTATAGGGAAAAACCAACAATATCAGCTAAACAAGTCAACAAGTAACAAGTAGTATCGACTGCCATCCACGGAAGCAACTGAAGTAGGACCCCAGACATCAGCAAATATATAATGTAGAGGATGTAACGCAGTAAACGAAGATTCACGAAATGGTAATTTCTGAGTCTTACTAACACCACATGAGATGCAGAACTTATTCAAAGTACCAGAATGACTAGAGACCGGTAACTTGAACTTAGAAATTATATTGGAGCTAGTTCATATTGATGGATGACCGAGTCTAGCATGCCAAGTAAGGTTTGGTGTGCGTTCGCCCATAGAAGAAAAGAGCGCTTCGGATTTCATGTATCTACTAGGTGGGCGAAAGTAATAAACTCCTTTATTGCAAAGTCCTCGCGCCAAATGCGCCCCCGTGAGTAGATCCTTCACAAGAAAGAAATTCCGGGAAAAATTCAAGAGACACGCCATTTGTGCGTGTAAACTTATGAACGGATAAGAGGTTATGCTTCGCCGTAGGCACACACAGAACATTAGTTAGAGTAAAATTGCGGGTCGGATTGGAAACAATACCTGTACCGATATGAGTAATAGGCAAACCAGAACCATCAGTTAGATACACCTCCTCGTTACCATCGTACACAAATTTGGTGGAAAGATTAGTGGAGTCATTAGTTATGTGATGTGATGCACCAGAGTCAACAAGCCAAGATGGATGTATCGGGCGCAGAGCGGAAGACTAGGTATTGTTAGCTTGAAGATCGTGCATTCGACATCGTGGATCAATATGACTAGGGGTGCGATAGAGTCGACAATTAATCTGACCAATTTGAATATGAGTATTGTGATGAGTCATCCATAAAAAGATCAAATAGGAGGATAAGGTGGGTGTTGGGTAATTATTTTTGCCGAACTTGTGAAAAGTGGTTGTTGACTTGTTTCAGAGTAGAAATCAGATCAGAGCGAGACAGGAAATCTCGTTGGTTTTCTGAAACTCCCGGTGAAATAGAGGAACAGCGGCACAGAGAAGAGCAAGGGCGGCGCTAGGAGGGGTGCAGAGCAATTAATTAAGAGCAGCAAAACGTTGGCAACAACTTGGACATAGGAATGAATTAAGAGGATTGATAAATCGTTTGAGAAAGTACAGCTCCATAACGATAATGGGATGAGTAATTAATTAAGAGTAATTGAAATTGGTGAAGGTGAACTGATTGATGACGGCAAGTAGTGTAGGTAACTGAAGTTGGTGATATTAGTTGTTCAGAGTAGCAAATCGGTAGAGGACCAGAAAGAGCGGATGGATGGTTGGTGGCGCAGGATCTGTATGTCTATGCTCGTGAGAGTTTTAGCGGAGGGATGATACCATATGAAGGATATGAATTCATCAAAAATTAAATTATTTGTTACGCATAAACCTCTATATATACAAATATATAGTTAGTATTCTAATAATAAAAAGGTTTTAATATATAACTAAATAAGGTAGAATTCTATAATTAATCAACTTGCTTAATACCATCAATGAAATTGTTCTAGTTTGTAGTATTTCCTTCTTCCTCGTCTAATCCTCCTCTATTTTGTCTAGTTCTTCCTTGATTCTTCTTAGTTCTTTGTTACAATTGCTTGGGGCATAACAGAATCTTGCAAGTTTTGGCACTCCATTTTCAAATTTTGCATAAAATACAAACAAGGATCTTAAAAGCAATTAATTAAGCTTTATGAAATTTTATTTCACCATTAACAAATTAAAAGCAAGCTTCAATTAACAGGTAGGCCATTCGAGTGAAAATTTAATATGTGATGAAATTTGGCTTTCGTGAAGTCAAATGCCCTGATACTGGAGTATAATATAACTTGATTCAATTTATGATGTCGAGCTTGTAAAGACGTGCAAAATTTAATCATCTAATATATTTCCATAGTAAGGATCATGTGAAATACATCATCACTTCTTATAATGAGATTTGGCTTGAGTATCGCCTAAATTCATTATAATATTATGCCAATTCTTTGTAAGAAAATAAGATTTCTCAAATTAATAGTTAATCATATTTCTCAAATTTAAATCAATAAATGTATGACACCATCTTCTTTTTAATACTAGTTGTGATATAATTTTTCTACTGTTTACCAGAATTTGCTCTAATATTTATATAGATACATGGGTCTCATTAATTTCATGTCATTTAATATTTTCCGTTGCCAAGAGTCTATTTTATTATAAGTAATTAGTCAAAAGTTTGACTGTAGTCCTCTCTACGTACATTACACATCGTGATGATCTAACTGCAACCGCGTTTCAGTCATGATCAAGGCTTTGTTGACAAGTTCAGTCTCAGATGTCATATTTTTACCTAGACGACTGCTAAATAAACGTAGTAGATTTCCATCTGTTCAAACTAATACTCCCTCCGTCCCGTAGAACTTCATACATTTGTCATTTTTAGTCATTCCACAGAACTTCATACATTACCAAAAAAGAAATCTATCCCACACCCAACAAATAATAAACAATCTCAGCTTTACACTCAAATTACACCTTTTGCCACTAAAATTACACTTTTTTCCAACTTTTCTATATTCCATCATTACATTAACTTTTCGCATAAAACTGCGCGCTAACCCTAATGTATGAAGTTCTCCAGGACGGAGGGAGTAAGAATTATGGTATTTATTTTCATCTGAAAACTTATTAATTTCAGTTCAGTTCAGTTCAGACGAATAGAATAGTTTGGCTCTGTTCTCTTTGTCTGAACTGAATTGAACTGAACTGAACTGAATTGTAATATAAAAAATAATTAAGCAGAACTGAACTGAACTGAACTAAACTGAATGAATGTAAACTGAACTGAACTGAACTGAAATTAATGAGTTTTGGATAAAAACAACAAGAGTCCGTCTTGCGAAAGACCCCTATATATAGGAAAGTCCCCTTCAAATGTTAAAACTAGACAATTATACCTTTTTTCTCCACTTGGTTTTTTTATGATTTTTCGCGGATCATTTGACCCGGATTCATTAAAAACGGGTCAAGTATAATGTAAAAACTAGACAATATCATGTAAAAACTGAAAAATATAGACAATTATGTTTCACTGAGTAAATTTCTGGATAAATAATAAAACTAGACAATTCATTTACAAAACTAGACAATTCAGTTACAAAACTAGACAAATATCATCATCCGTTAAAAACACTAATTTTTTCTTCGATTGCTTTAGTTTCTTCAGAGCACTCTTCTTCAAATCATCCAATACACCCTCTTCAAAATCATCATCAGCATAAGGTCTCTTATATCAAGGAAAATGAGTTCCTTGGAACAGCTCCATATGCTTCATCAGTAAAACACCACAATCAAAAGTTCCAAGTTTACCAAGTACAATCAAGCTTCACAATTTATACAAAAAAAAGCATTGAACATTTATACAAAAACTAGAAAATTCCTCTCATAAACTAGACAATATAATGTAAAAACTAGAGAATTCATCTCTTAAACTAAACAATATAGTGTAAAAACTAAACAATTATGTTCATGTTTGATTATAAAACTAGACAATATACACTAAAAACTAGACAATATACACTAAAAACTAGACAATATCTCGTAAAAACTAGACAAATATGTTGAGCTCAGTTAGTAAATTTGATTTGAAGGTGAAGGTGAAAATGTAAAAACTAGAGAATTCTTAAATGTAATGTAAAAACTAGAAAATTTCTCGCATAAACTAGACAATATAATGTAAAAAATAAACAATATAATGTAAATTTAATATCATATAAAAACTAGAGAATTTCTTTCATAAACTAAACAATATAATGTAAAAACTAGACAATATAGACAATTATGTTCATGTTTGATAATAAAACTAGACAATATATACTAAAAACTAGACAAATATGTTGAGATCAGTTAGTAAATATCTTGAATAAACTTATTGCCACTCGATATAAGAAAAAAATAAATTTAATATCATGTAAAAACTAGATAATTCCTTTCATAAACTAAACAATATAGTGTAAAAACTAGACAATATAGACAATTATGTTCATGTTTGATAATAAAACTAGACAATATTTCGTAAAAACTAGACAATATCCTCTAAAAACTAGACAAATATGTTGAGATCAATTAGTAAATTTGATAGTTAGTGAAAATGTAAAAACTAGAGAATTCCTAGACAATATAATGTAAAAACTAGAGAACTCCTCGCATAAACTAGACAATATGATGTAAAAACTAGACAATATAATGTAACAACTAGACACACAACATGAAACTATCCTAATGTACCAAATAACAGACAACGAAAATCGAACAACAACAAACCGCGATGAAACTGAAGAGATGAAACTGAAAATCGAGCAACAACAACGAAAATCGAACAACAACAATCGTGATGAAACTGAAGAGATGAAACTGAAAATCGAAAATCGAGCAACAACAACGAAAATCGAACAACAACAACGACCAAAACGCAAAATCGAGCAACAACGAAGCAACAACGAGCAAAACGCAAAAATCGAGCAACAACGAAGCAACAAATTACCTGATAATCACTGAAATCACAATGAAACTGACAGCAAAGGCGAATCGCTTTTGGATCGAACTCAAATCGCGAAATCGAACTCAACAACTGACAACAACAACAACGAAGCAACAAAACGCCTTAAGGTTCCGATCAAATGAGCGAGCTAGATGAAGAGGTTGCTCGGAAGGCAAGTGAGGATCGACTATGGTGGCGATGGAAACGCCTTAAGGTTTGAGGTGATAGAGATTAATGAGATGCTCACTGCCCATCATCCCTACGCCAATTGAAGAGATGTTGGCATATAATCAACAGATCGAGCTAATTGCTCATTCACCATTACCGACAACCACCAGATCTCCACCAATCGAGTAAGATGCGGGTCGATTCGCTCGAACATTCTCGATTACTTTGAATCCACCATTGAATCAACCACTAAAATCACACGAACATGAAAAAATAATGAACAACAATCTCATGAACTCAAAAATGCTAAAATCGAAAAGAAAACGAGATCAAAACCTGAATCTCCAATTGAAAACTGCAAGCTAGGGTTTGGTGTTGAAAATCGCCAGAGAGGAAGCGTTGGAAGAAAATAGCGAAAGAAGTGAAGCAAAAATACAATATCACGTTAAAAAAGATCTTTTATACTGAATCCGGCTACTCGACCCGGATCCAGATTCCAGAAATTTGACCCGCGAGAAGGAAATGGGCGAAAAACAAAACTAGGCAATTTTATGTGAAATCTAATAGACTTTTTGGACTTTTCAAATGGACAAGGACTTTTATAAGACTTAGTAAAACAACAAAGCGTTATTGCCATATTATCCCCTTCAACTTTTATGAGAATACAGGAAAGGAAGCCTAGATTTTAATAGGAAATTACCCCTAGAATTTATTATCTTGGTTCAATTTACCCCCATTTATTCAACACAACAAAAGATAATTAGATGAGGGTCACAATAAAACTCACTAAGTAACAATAACGAACAATGAGGGCTAAATTAACAAAAGGGCAATACGGCCTGTTTAGCAAAACTAGCTGAAAAGCTAGCTGGTAGCTGAAAAACTAACTGCTAGCTGAATAGGTAGCTGATTAACTAACTGAAAAGCTAGCTGATTTTAATGTATGTGTTTAGCAAATTAGCTGATAAGTTAGCTGGTATTTTATAAAATGACATAAAAGGGCATTACTCTTATTTTTCTAAATAATAGTACATCACATTTTTGTCTAATTATTTTAATATATATTCAATGTACTTTTCACCGCCACTTTAATAACATCATTGAAAATTATCAGAAGTTGAAAATAAATATTCGTTGAGCATTCTAACTTAATACGGAAAAAAATTAGTAACTTATGCAAGTTGCAAACAAGTACACAAAATGTATAACAAAGGTTCCAACAAATACTAATGATTGGTTTTACTTTATTTAATTTAGGTTAGGGATATTTTCAGAATAAAAAGATAACAAGTAGCTTTTTTTTTTAAAACAAGCTAACCTGGGTAGCTTATTCAACCAGCTAGCTGATTGAAAAAGCTGCGCGTTCACGTAACAAGCTTTTTACTAGTCAATAGTAAAAAAAAACTAATGGAGCTGAAAAGCTAGCTGGAAAGTTAAACAGGGCCTACATAACCCAGCAATGTTAAACGCAACACATTTTCGGCTAAACGCAACACAAAATATTTGTAATTTGACCAAAATGCCCCCAACTAAAAAAACAAACTTACAAAGTTAACGAAAAATCGAAATAACTCGTATATACAAACACAAAAACATTAACTACATGCACGATCGAACACAAAATAACAACACTAAACATGAATCGGGAAAAAATGAACGATTTTTTTTTCCGCAAAATATTTCGTTTATACAAAAAATATTAACATGCACGATGGAATACAAAATAACAATACTAAACATGAATCGGGAAAAAAAATTAATGATTTTTTTCCGAAAAATATTTTGTTTTTACAAAAGTTTAAAAACAAATCCAAAAAAAAAAAAAAAAAAACTGAACCATGATATGGTCGGTTTTAAAACCGGCCATATCATAAAGTGGCCGGTTTTAAAACCGGCCACTTCATGAACTGGCCGGTTTAAAACCGGCCAGTTCATGAATGTGCCTCTTTTTTTATTTTTTTTTTTAATTTAAAAAAAAGGGGAACAAAACCGGCTAAATCATAATGTGGCCGGTTTTAAAACCGGCCATTTCATAAATTTCCTCTTTTATTTAATTTTTTTTTTAATTTTTCGAAATTACTTCAAGATTTTTGTAAATATTTTTATAACAGAAATATTTTTCGAAGAAAAAAAAATTTAAAATTTCGAAATTTTTTTCAATTTGTGTTTACTGTTGTTAATTAGTGTCCGTACATGTTCGCATAATGTTTTCGTGTTTGCATATACGAGTTTTTTTAATTTTGTCGTATTTTATAAGTTTGTTTTTTAGCTAAGGGCATTTCCGTCAAGTTACAAAATATTTGTGTTGCGTTTAGCTAAAAACGTGTTGCGTTTAACAACGCCCATCTGTCATCAATGTAAAATACAACCATACCTTAAATTGATAATTTCGATTTTCGAATAAAACACAATCCATTCACGTTATACTATCAAGTAGTATTTCATTAGTTTATGATATTCTATATACAATATACTATTGAATATTGATGATATACTACAAGATATATTATCAATGATATATTATCCATGCATGATAATGTACTATTTATGATATACTACAATCCTATAACCTATGATATATGAGTAAGTCTTCTGAGAGACGGTCTTTAGATAATTTATCTAGAGACGAACCTATATTTTCAAGAAAATCATCAATGTTATTAATCAAAACACATATATTCTCAAAATTAGTGTTTTTTCATATTACAACAAGACTTATTTCGTTAACAACATAGACGTTTTAATTAATAACATGAATGATTTTATTGATAACATAGGCCGTCTCTAGATAAGTTATCTATAGACCGCCTCTCATGAGACTTTGTGATGATATATACTATTTATGATATACTATTATGCTATCCATGATGTGTTGTTTATGATATCAAAGATATACTCACTAGAATATACTATTTATGGTACACAAACTCTTATAAGAGACGGTCTCTAGATAACTTATCTAGAGACGGCCTATGTTATCAATAAAACTATTTATGTTATTAATCAAAACGTCTATGTTGTTAACGACATAAGTCTTGTTGTAATATGAAAAAACACAAATGTTGAGAACATAGGTGTTTTAATTAATAACATCAATAATTTTCTTGACAATCACTACAACAAACTTGGGATTTAATGACTATAAAAAGTGTCATAGATTGATAGTTTGGGTGACATATTAAGTTTTAATGACATTTCTATGAAGTGTTACTTCAAGGGGTGACTAATTTTATAATGTCACTAATGTATTGTACAATGACATTTTTTCATGCCACAATAGTTCTTTAAACCAACACTTTAAAGTGTCATTATACTCCCTCCGTCCCGGAGAACTTCATACAATAGGGTTGGCGCACAGTTTTATGTGAAAAGTTAAAGTAATGATAAAGTATGAAAAAAGTGGACAAAGTTGTACTTTGAGTGGCAAAAGGTGTAATTTGTGTGTAAGTTGAGATTGTTTATTATTTTTTGAGTGTGGGGTAGCTTCCTTTTTTAATAATGTATGAAGTTCTGTGAGACGGCTAAAAATGGCAAATGTATGAAGTTCTGCGAGACGGAGGGAGTAAGAGTTATTAGTGACCATGAAGAGTGTCACTACAAATAGTATCGACTTTATTTATGAATGTCATTATATCTCAATATTATTGCACTAGAAAGTGTCACTGCTTATCAATACCGTGGCATTTCCAAGAGTCATGTTTTCAGCATTTACAAACCCTTTCAAATGTCGCCGTAACCTTTAACAATGACACTTAAAATGCCTCCAGATGAGTATCATATCACACTTCAATATTACACTTGTAAACGAAAGAAAATTAATTACTTTTTTTTTTTGAGAATTATTATTATTATTATTATTAAGGTCCCTTATTATTATAACAATACTAGTACTAACCCGTGGCGATGCCATGGTATAATTTACTTTTGAGTAAGTATCTGGAGAGACGGTGTTATAGAAAGACTAAAAAAGACGGACAAACATTACAGTTATATCAAAAAACATTACAGGTTTTACTAAGAGCATCGGTGATATACATTACATAAAAAATATATAAAATGTTCACTCATAAAATATTACTGATATTGTTTAAAACATTACACATATAATTAAAACATCAATCTGTCTCTCAGATCTATCACTAATACACGTCTCTTTCAAGACTTTGTGTTTACTTTTAATAATAAATAGAAAGGGAATGGTACAATAAATTGATCGAGAAAATAAGGTAGTCAAATTTATGTGAACAACGTTGATCGTGGTGTCGAACGGTAGTCCTTCTTCATCCAATAGTATATCATTGAGTATTTATTTATGTTAACTATTAGAAAATGTAAAAATAGGGTCCTACTGTACTCGACCTGTTAATTAGTAACAGGTACATGTTTTTAAAAAAAAAATTGTATCCCTGAAACGGAACCAAAATTAAATACAAACGTATACAACACAATCAATAGGGTTGTATGTGGTCACCACCACACACAAAAAAATATTATACAAACATAATTTCACATGTTACAGTTGTTTTTTTCAACTCACCGGTTCTCAACAACCCCGCGGTGGTATGCGTCACCCTACCAAAGACACAAAAATTATTATTCTACACACATAATTTCACATGGTACGGTATTTTTTTTTCCCACAGTCCCCCCTCCCGGCCCGTTATAGATGAAGAAAGTTGAGAGAAGATAGAAGAGAGTTTCCCGCCTAAAGAGTGTCGCGGACCCCGGGACCCGTCATGGAGATCATCAAGAAAGTACAGAGAAGATCGAAGAGAGTTTCCCCACCTAGAGAGTATCAGATTCCCCCAAGTCCGTTATGGATCAAGAAAGTAGAGAGAAGACCGAAGAGAGTTTCCCCGCCTAGAGAGTATATGCACCCCCCCCCCCCCTCCCGAGGAAAAAATGTAGTTTTTACTAACTTAATCATACAATGTTGCGGTCAGATCTTGTAACAAAGGTATGGAACGGGTTCGAGTATATGCCAGACCGGACCTGAACATCATTATTTCGAACAGGGTTGAATTCGGGTTGGATAGAACCAATCCTTCCAGCCAAAGACCGTAGAGAAGAGAATCCTTATACCTCATCCTATCGATCGAATGATAAATAAAGAAAATGAAATTGAAAGTCTTCACCTGTAAAATGTTGTTGATATACATGAAGATTAATACACCACCAATTAGCTCACGTGTATCTCTTCTATCTTCTGGAACTGAAAAGAGCACGTCTCGTACATGATTCATAGACCCTTTGGGCCGGCGCAGTTACTCATGGGAAGCTCTCCGGGTGATAGGCTGACCCTACTATACCAACACATGTCCTTTCCCACGCACTTTGTCCTCACTCGTATGTGAACCGGGAGACTTCCAATTGATCATCCATCTAAGATTGCTCCTAAGAAAGCACGCTTAACTCTGAAGTTCTTATGGATGATTTATAAAAAGAAAGATCCACCTTGTTGGTAATATAATTACATAAATTCTCACATATTGAATCTAACTAAAGTAACGCCTATGTTGAACTTGGCACGCCAAATTGCTATGATTAGCCATATATAATTCTTCTAAATTCATAAATTGAGTGAAAATAATTTAAAAATCACAGAGTGAAAATAAAAGCATAAAATCGAAATAAAAGTTAAACCTTAGAGATCTCTATAAACATTTCAAGTATAATCAAAGTTCGTATACTCACATGTATTTTATTTACTACTAAGTCGCACGGTACTTTAGGCACATTTCGTCAATGATAACACTAACTCAGCTAATTTACGTGATGGTGGAGAACGAACACGTGCTCAAGGTTATTATTCTTCCTTATCCCAGTCGTGCAGTGTAAACTTTGACTCTGCATTTTTCCGCATCAACCTCTGCATATTAAGAATCACAAATAAATGGTATTCCTCACATCCAAGTCAAATATGTCCCGAATAATATTTTACAACCACTCCAACCCCATCAGATGGAGTCTATTGTTAAAAATAGATACATCAAATTTATCTTGATTCATATCAAATTAAAAAAAGAAAAAAACAACTCAAGACGAATATAGGTAGAGTTGCATTTAAGTACACAATTATAGCTATGTGCTAAAACATTAGCCTCACGTTTAACCTGGCAAAACTTAATGAAATAAAATTCTCCATCAAATACCTGAATTTCTTTGAAAAGTGAAACAAATGTGCAAAGCTAAAATTTGTCGATTTAAGAGATTTAATTACCAAAGAACAATCAATTTCAATTACTATACGTTGCCACTCAAAATCTCGAACAAATGTATTTTTGAAATTCCATCATTTCATTTTATCTTATTTAATAAATTCATATTTTATTTTAGTGAATAAAATAATTTATTTAATTAATAATACTAATCTAGATTGGTGTTTATGGATTCCTCTTGTCATGGTGAATTCAAATATATGTTCAAAATATTTTTTGTAGTTTAATTTTGTAGATAAATTTATATGAGATTTAATAAAAACTATAAATACAACTAATTCCACAAAATTCCACGTAGGACTGAATGAATTTCGTGGGGTTTAGACCATTGTGGTTTACATAATATATAAATAAGAATGGTGTCTATGGATTCGTCTTGTCGCGATGAATCCAAATATATGTTTAGAATATTTTTCAGAGTTTTGCTGATAAAGTTACATGTGATTTAATAATAACTATATATGGAGTTAACATACCAAAAATAAATTGTATACTTCTAAATTACTATTTTCTTTTTGATTTAGTTTTGTGAATGAATCTCCATGAAATTCAAAGAGACATGCCAAATCATATTTTGCCTATGATATATAAGATTGGTGTCTATGGATTCGTCTTGTCGCGATGAATCGAATTATATGTTCAGAATATTTTTCAGAGTTTTAATGATAAAGTTATGTGTGATTTAATAATAACTATATATGGAGTTAACATACCAAAAATAAATTATACACTTCTAAATTACTATTTTCTTTTTGCTTTATTTTTGTGAATGAAACTCCATGAAATTCAAAGACACATGTCACATAGAATTTTGCACATGTGGCATGCGTCTTTATTGAGATAGGTCACTAGTTTTATTATATATTTAGATTACTAATTCCAACATTTCTTCAAAAATCTTTAAATATTTTTAACAATAAAATAATTACTACTTTAACAATATAGCTTCAATGTTACAAAATAAAAAGTGATGATTGGAGCATATACATTCAAAACCAAGCTGCATAAGCAATACTATGAAAGGTCCAATACAAACAACATATCCAACCTATATATACATATGCATTTTCTTAACAAGAATGACACACTACAGGACTCATATATTTCTCCATTTTTGGTGAACTTAGGAGAGACTTGTTTATCATCACTCACAATCACCGTGAAACATGCTTCTGATCAATCCAAAATTTTTATGGTTTTAATAACCATCACCTGGGAAAAAAACTCATGACTAATGCTAATAAGAGGTCGTTTGGTTTGAAAAGGTGTTTTGATATTCATTAATTCATGGTATTTGAGCCTAGTTAAAAAATCAAGGTAATTGAATTGGTATCTGGATATAAATACCATGTTTGGTTGACTTCGACGTATATAGTATTCGGTATGGAAATACCACGTTTGGTACAAAAACATTCATTTTTTGAATTTTCTGGTAATGTACAATAATACTCCTCCGTTCTTTTTTTTCTTTCTAAAAGCCAATTTTGACAACATAGTATAAATCAATTACAATATTTACGATCGAAACAAATACACTAGTGTTACATTGAGATTACAAAACAAATGGCTAACAAGATTAGTGCAAGAGATTTGATCTAATTCAAACTTTAAAAAGAGTCGCATCATATGTAAATAAGAGTCGTATTTAAAATTATGACTCTTAATAAGAGACGGAAATTGTAAATGATCGCAAAAGTGGTAAGTCGTATTTTCAGTTGAAGTACAAATTAAGAGTCGTAATTTTTAAAATTACGACTTAAAATTAGAAGCCGTATTTTTTTAATTTTCTTTGAGTTAATTTTAAGGCCTTTTTTAAGTTCATTTTTACGACTCTTATAATGAATCTTAAAATTTATGAGTCGTTTTATATCAAATCTTCGTGTCTCGGTTAGATGACATTGTATTGGCTTAACTTGAGCTACAATGGCTTCTCATGTTTTATCCCAATTAGGCTCTGTTCTCTTCAACTTAAAACTCATTCAGTTCAGTTCAGTTCCATTCAGTTCAGTTCAGTTCAATTCAGTTCTGCTTAGTTATATTTTATACTACAGTTCAGTTCAGTTCAATTTAGTTCAGAAAATTACAGTTGAAGAGAAAAGTGACTCAATCGGCTTCTCTCTCTTTTCATGCTCTTCAACATGACAACTTGCCTCGTTATGTTCCTGATACTTGGACTCCTAGTAGTACTAATTTATCTTAGCAGCTTCATTCTGTAACTCTTGATCATAACTAGTTATCAGGGAGACAATATATTGAACTCTTTAATTCAACCTATGGCTCTGAACAGATTCATTGACAATCAAATATATCCATCCAATTAAAGTATCACAGAATTATTGAACAAAATTTCTGAGTTATTTGCATCTAACCCTATATAATTCATATTTATTGTTTGCTTAAAGTCTCAAGTCAATTAATACGGATGGTTCTTTATTAGTAGGATTTAGAACAATTAGTAATGATCACTACATTTCTGTCTTAATTTTGTAAGATTAATAGTTAATTATACCGTTTAAATATTTTGAATACTAGATGATAAAGATTTAAACTAATGAGATATTTATATTCTTTAATACATTTTGTTCAGTGATTTTGTGACACTTTAAGTTGGCTTTTATGACATTTTATTATTTGCATGGCATCTCATGTAGCAAAGAAGGCTATAAACGAAAATAAATTTTATAAAATGTTAGTTTGGGATATATTTTTTGGGAGAAGTCTATTTTGGCAATTCATTCGTGGTATTATATTAATAAAATTGTAAGTGAATTATAAATTAAAAAGGATGGTGAATATAGTAATGATAAAGTAGGAAAAAGAGAAAGATTAAAGAATTGTAATTTCTACTTCCTCTGTCCCGTAAATAACTTTTCACTTTGACTTTTCGCAGTCAAACGTTTACAATTTTAACTACGAATTAATATTAAATCGTAAATGTAAAATGTTCAATTAAATAATATATTGAAAATTTAGGTACTAAAGTGGGAAGCTTCCCGAGACGGGAAGTAGAACAGAAAGATCAGATGTTATAAATTTGAGTATTAATTTGATTTTGGACTACGCTTACATGAGATGAGAGGTAGGTGGTATTTACCTAGTCATACATAAGAGGCCATTGAATATTATTGCTGATAATTTCAGGGTCAGTTTCCTCTTATTATACGATGTCACTATAAGCATTTACTACTCTTCACACAATATGTCCTTTCTATATAAAGAGCCATATTGTTATGTTAAAACCATTGAATTGAATTCATTTCAAGGAACACTGGGAATTAAGATGAAGTCTGAGATGAAGAAGATCATCACATGTATCTTCCTTGTGATTATCTTTATGGCTTGTTTGGGAACAGAAGCAAGAATCTTAGCCCGTAAGTACATGCTTTATCTTGTTAAATTAAGCAATTATCGTGAAGAAGATTTTTGGCTAACTTGATTTTATATATTCTATTAACATGTAGAGATGCCACGCGACCCCATACAGTCACCTCCGCGCGTACAACCACCTCCAGGACCTCAACCCTGATGAACATAGAGAGTATATACGTGTTGAACGGGGTCAACTATTCACCCTTAAAAGATCTCGTAAAGGAAAACCATTGCCTCATAGTATACCCAACATATACCAGGAGAGTGTGAAATGACGTAAGATATTTAACACCACAAGTCATGAAATTTTCTATAGGACAAGCTATAAGGATTGTTTTATGTTGTACGTAGAATAAGTTTGTATAAGTTGTAATTTATTTATTTATATTTTATTTTTAGGAAGAAAGAAACATATTGGGGATTGATAAAAAATGTAACCTTTTGCTATGATTTATTTGTTCATATAACATTGTTGAAACATACATAGTAGTATATTTTGAGCAGATCAATCATGAAAATCCAGATCACATCATAAACTACAAATTCATAGAAACAAGGTTTTTTTTAAAAAAAAAACATTTCATAGAAACAAGGTTGATATCAAGCTTTTCATACCTTTGTAATGTTGTTTTCGGCGATTTAGAGATGTATCCCGTCGATGTTGAGCGTTCTCTGGTGGATTCGAACTGAAACATCGAGAGGATTTTGGAGAAGTTGATTTTACGTTTCTTTTGTTGTTCGGTGTGTGTGCATGGATTTTTGTTTGAATCTGATTTTTCAACTCCATGTAATGTGATATATATTGACCCGATTTTGACCTAATTAATGACCTAGTAGCTAGCTTATGGCTGGGTTGGGGGATTTTAGTAGTTAGCTTTTCGTTTGGTGAAGTTTTATAATTATTATAAGCTGGTCTCTTAGATCTCTCTTTAAGGGAAATGAGGTCTCTTAGGAGACTCACTCTTCAACAATATTTGATTAAAAAATCAATTGATGAATGATTTTTTTGACTTGAAATTCGAATAAGATATGAAAATCATGCAGATCTTTTTTCATAAATTCTAGCTAATCTGTGTAATGTTGTAAATTTTGCATGTAATGTTCTTAGCGATATGTGGATGTTCGACTAAATAGGGTACATATGAAAATATACAAAGTCTCATAAAAGTCCTTGTTCATTTGGAGAGTCCAAAAAGTCCATTCATATTGTATGTAGAATTGTCTAGGTTTAATAAAGCTAGCCTCTCCTTTTAATTTTTGCGGATCCGGGTCGCTCCGGTTACAATATTGGATCCAGACGGTTATTAGATACGGGTTGCCTATAAAAACCTTAATATAGCTATTTTTACATTGTTTTCATTCCATCATTTCATTTTACAGGTCAGTTTTCTCTCTCGAAAAATTCCAAAACCCTAGTCTCCTCAATTCCCCAGATTCGTTCGAGTTTCTTCATTCCACTTCGTTCGTTCGTGTTTCTTCTCCCACCATTTGTGATGCCTTCGATTGTGACGGTTAGTGCGAGTTAATTCCAATATGTTCGAGGAAGATTTGTTTCCCTAAGGTGAGATTCGGTGAGCCAGATCCGCCTTTGTAATTCTCGGTAGTCTTCCACCAGCCTGCGGCGAAGATGTGGCGGAGTTTAGTGATTGGAGGAATCGAAGATGATATGGGGGGTGAAACTGCCACACTGCATCTAACTCGTCGAGACCTGCCACGTTGAAGATCGGAAGGAGCCGATCTAATGGTGGGCGAGGGTTTCAGACCAGAAAAGTTTCGTTTCGAGCCGTCATCGCCAAAGCTTTCTGTGTGTGTTGTGCAGCCGTCCGCCCAAGGTATCCAAGTGATGTGATTGGAGATTCTGTTGAGATTTGTGATGATAAAATCAGAACGGTATTCTTTTCTCTTCTCTTCTCTTTTCGCCTTTAATTAATTATGCCTTTCCTTAGCTTTATTTTTAGTCTTGTTTTTAAATTTTGATTGATAGTGTTTTTTTTTGTTTCTCGTGAGATGATGTAATGTCATCATATCATAAGAATTAAATTTTGTGCATAAAAACTGTTGAGCCGTAATTCTGTTTCCGGCATGGCGGAATCGAACGTGAATGCCAGATCTGTTGATTTACAGTTGAATTTTATGGTCATGTTCTTCATTTGAATCTTATTGTGGGAAACTGTGGAATATCTGTTTGTTTTGAACATTTTTTGTGGAAACTGTCTAGGTTTTAGTAAGTATTGTCTAGTTTTTAACATGTATCATCTACTTTTTATGATTTTTAGATTTTCTATGTGGTTGTGTACACTGTATATGTTTTTGGTGGAGATTTATTGTCTGTTTGAATTTTCTGAATGTTTTGTGTGAAATTGTCTAGTTTTTAACATATATTGTCTACTTTTTTGTGTGAAATTGTCTAGTTTTTAGAGGATATTGTCTGGTTTTTACGAAATATTGTCTAGTTTTATTATCAAACATGAACATAATTGTCTATATTGTCTAGTTTTTACACTATATTGTTTAGTTTATGAAAGAAATTATCTAGTTTTTACATGATATTAAATTTATTTTTTCTTATATCGAGTGGCAATAAGTTTATTCAAGATATTTACTAAATGATCTCAACATATTTGTCAAGTTTTTAGTATATATTGTCTAGTTTTATTATCAAACATGAACATAATTGTCTAGTTTTTACATTATATTGTTTAGTTTATGAAAGAAATTCTCTAGTTTTTACATGATATTAAATTTACATTATATTGTTTAGTTTTTACATTATATTGTCTAGTTTATACTAGAAATTTTCTAGTTTTTACATTATATCTAGGAATTCTCTAGTTTTTATATTTTCACATTCACCTTCAAATCAAATTTACTAACTGAGCTCAACATATTTGTCTAGTTTTTACGAGATATTGTCTAGTTTTTAGTGTATGTTGTCTAGTTTATGATCAAACATGAACATAATTGTCTATATTGTCTAGTTTTTACACTATATTGTTTAGTTTAAGAGATGAATTCTCTAGTTTTACATTATATTGTCTAGTTTATGAGAGGAATTTTCTAGTTTTTGTATAAATGTTCAATTTTTTTTTTTTTTTTTTGTATAAATTGTGAAGCTTGATTGGACTTGGTAAACTTGGAACTTTTGACTGTGGTGTTTTTCCGATGAAGCATATGGAGCTGTTCCAAGGAACTCCTTTTCCTTGATATAAGATACCTTATGCTGATGATGATTTTGAAGAGGGTGTATTGGATGATTTGAAGAAGAATGCTCTGAAAAAACTAAAGCAATCGAAGAAAAATTAGTGTTTTGAACTGATGATGATATTGTCTAGTTTTGTAACTGAATTGTCTAGTTTTGTAAATGAATTGTCTAGTTTTATTACTTATCCAGAAATTTACCCAGTGAAATATAATTGTCTATATTTTCTAGTTTTTACATTATATTGTCTAGTTTTTACATTATACTTGACCCGTTTTTAATGAATTCGGGTCAAAAGATCCGCGAAAACCCATAAAAAAAATCAAGTCGAGAAAAAAGGTATAATTGTCTGGTTTTAACATTTGAAGGGGACTTTCCTACATATAGGGGTCTTTCGCAAGACAGACTCTGCTTGAAAATATGCTCGAAAATTGATGTTTCCATTCTGACTTAGTTGTGCTGGTCAATTTCAACATTACCGTTTGAGATTAATCCGTAATCAATGTTCAATTTTGCTGACTGTGAAAAGATAAAACTGAACAACTGCGTGTGAGAGTGGTGTGGGCCAGAGTGAGTATTTCTTTTTCCGTGGCTTAATATGTATAATGCCATATCACCTTAAGAGAACCAACCTTTGAGGTTCCTAAAGTGAGTTACCAGATTTTAGGAAACGATATACATGTGATCTGTGTAAGACAGGATCAAAACTTAAAATGGGTAGAGTTGAGATGCCACACTACAACACTCATTAGATTCCGTCAAGACAAACTTCCAAAACAGACAGCACAATCCAGTGATGAAATCCGAAATGACCACGAAAGAAAGCTGTATCTAGCAAGACTAGAGCACACAACACCACCCCAAGTCCATCGCCTCATAGGGTACGGATCAAAATTTCCCTAGACTGAAATTCAATTCGAGTAAAAGAGATGAGATTATCTGTTGAGGAGAAAACTCTTTCAATGCTCTATTGCCACTATCATACATACTATACGACTGCCCAGGTCGGAGAGATTACTGTACTACTTAAAACAAGGGCTAACTGTAGTAAGTAAGAACAAGGGAAAGACAGACTATAAACTAAACAAACAAAATGCTCAATTTGTCAGTTAAAGCTCAATCAAAATGTAAGCACACTAGGAGTCATAACAGTTCTCTTGATAAAACTTAAAAAAAGTAAAAAAAACCAACAAACTAGGTGGAGGGCTGACTTATTAAAAGTCTATGACACAAAGCCGAAAAATAAATAGACAAAATTGTTTCTCAGCTACAACAAACCTAGCTCTGACTGACTGACTGACTGATTGGCCGAGTTTCTCAGGTTACAGGTAAAATTTAAACATCAGCCTTCCACCACCCTTATGTTGTTCTTCTGTAATGAAATATCATATGCCTGTATATATAAATAAGACTGGCTAGAAGGTGGATCCGCCAGTCTACTTGACACTTTGCTAATAGTACAGGCTGCACAAGGCGACTCACCGCTTTCCAGCAGCTTTGCGAACAGGGGGTACATCCTCGTCATCGGATGCAATGTCTCCATACTCCCACATTCCAAGTCTCTGCCGTCGAGCTTCATCCTGGTGCTTTTCCAGCTCATCTAATACCAGCTGCTTATCCTTGGGTTCAAACCTACGTCTCTTCTCCAGACGAGCAAGCCCATCCTGAAAATTTGTTCATTAGTTCATTTCATTGGCAATACAAAAAACATGTTCCCAGAAGAAATTTGAGTTTCAAATTGACGGTGTGTTCCAAGGTTGAAGCAAAACAAACCTGTAGCATTGCAGCATTTATGCTGACACCACCTTCCGGCTCAATCAGGGTTACCATAAATACAGTCCCGGTTCCTTGTCCTTTCACTTTTCCAGCTGAAGAGTCCTTTTCTTCGATTATGGCCTTGAATTCTTTAGGCGCACTTAGTAGGTGTTCACTTAAACGAACAGCAGCTTCATGACCATAATCATCTTCCAACTCTGGAACCTTGACAAAGGCTAGACTGCATAGCTGAGCAAACCCAGGACCAGAGGATACTGAAGCATCAAGAGGACGTAGTTTATTGTAGGGGGCCTTCTCTTGGTTTCCATAGTCCACATAGAACACTTCGAACTCATCGTTGGGGGACTCAACAGGACCTCGGGGAGCATTCACAATCTGTACAATTGAAGGATCGAAACAATTATATTAAGAAATCAATACTGCTCATTTAGACACATGTAAAATATAGACCCATAATGACAATTTGTTTTGTTATTCAAAATCCAGCTTTTCCAGCAGTCTTTGAGAATTAAGAATTTACATATGCAGGACAACATTCATATAGAAAATGGTTAGTGGAACACTGAACTTGAGTCATTCTACTAAATGGCGGCACACAGGCTGGCTTCCTCTTCCTAATGTTGTCATGATTAGCCGTTAGCATTTAAAATTTCAATCATAGGTTGGGAAATATTTCCATCTCTAGTTTAATAGTAGGAATTATATGATAGGCAGAGTTATTTTTTATTATCAGTAATCACCATGATTCAGACTTCTTAGATTTGATAAATTCTTACCATTGCACGGTTCCAAGAATTGTCTGCACTAAACTGAGCAAGAACGATATCCCCCTTTATCGGATTAAAGGAACCGATTATGGGAGCTTCTTGTAGAGAGAGAGATGCCAGCTGTTTTTGTATGGAAGCCACCTTCTGATCGGTAACCGATTGAGCATAAAATTTACCTCCCCCCAGAACTTCAGTAACGACTACCTGAGAAAGAAAATCAACCAGGTTAATATTATAAATAAGTCGTCGGGAAAAAAACAAAATGAAGTGGCATGCATAGCATAGCCAAGATACCTTCAGCTCTTCTTTCTGTCTTCTTTCAACAGCTGAACCGACAGGAGCTTCCTCTCCCTCAACGTAATTTGCCCATATCTATAAAGGAATGCAAGCATAAGAGCATATACTAAACACGGAATTATAATGCAGAAGAGTTTTCTTAGTCACCTTGAGCTTCTTCTGTTTTGCTGACTGCTCAGCTTGGACAAGAAGGTGGGCATCAGGTAGCCTATCAAGGCCAAAGGACGCTTGGAGCTTTGCCAGCCCAGCTTCCAACAGAGAAATTGCAACATTAGTTCTAGATTCCCACAACGTTCCCAAGAATGTTCCAGTTCTGTCAACATTTTCTACTTCAATCTGCAGAGCAAAGGACAGTAAGATTCCAAAAAGAACAAAACCTAGGATCAGGAAAAGGGATAACGTTACCTCAACATCCCTCTGCATTATTTTACGCCGCATGAAAGCAATGGCCTCATCAGAGTATGGCTCGTCACGACCAGGGCATCTAACTCCTGATAAGGAGAAAGCAATACTACATGTTGCTTTAGGAATCTCTATTTTATACCGATGACCGCTGAGGACATAATCAACAACAGCTGACATCCTCCTGTTCCGTTGCAAAGATGGCAAGAAATCCTTCGCTCTCTTAGCAGGGGCCTGCAGATTTTCAAAGCAAAGTTAAGACCAGTCATGTAGCATACATCAACTAGAAAATTTATTCCTAAAGACAACTATAATCACATGAAATATGGCATGGTACCAACCGTTAGTAGGTCTGTCACATGCCTAATAGGAGGCTGCTTTTCAACATTATGCAACCCCTTCCGCCCGGCCTCCGCACGTGAGCAGGCAGAATTTAGGGCATCATAATAGTTTGATCTTTCCTCAAAGTCTCGGTGCCTGACTATTTTAGCAAGACCTCGAGCAAGTAAAAGTTCTGCGATATTTGTCCCAGGTGTAGCAGCAGCAGTATCCCCCTCTTTTGATGAATTGACAAGGAACACAGTCCCAAAGTCCATTACCCTATCTGGTGGTCCGGATGCAGTAGAAGTTCCATCAGCAGGGCTGACCTTTCTGGAATATTCCATTGAAACATTCACCTGAAGACAGCCAAATGATGTCAGCACAATAATACACTACACCACAGATAGCAGCAAGAGGTACCCAAAATCAGGAAACACACCTGGCGACCAATTAGCCGTGTTCTCAAGAACTCCTTTGCATCATAAGCCCAGGGCTCGGCTTTTGAATCTGCAGCTCTACGGTTGCCCATTTTGGGGGCCCTTATACTAGAGAGATTGACTCTTCGCTCTGCTGATGGGTCTCCAAGTGGCAGGGAATCATCGGCAACAATAACACAGTCCCCACTCACAATTTCTATAACCTGCTCAGAGTTCAAAAATAAGTTTCTATAGAGAATAAAAGACAAGATCAGAAGATGTTTATTGAACCCCATTACTTACTTTCCCTGTGAAGTTCTGATCATGAATGGCCTTCGAGTTCGACTCTGGGGGAACATAATTTGTCCACATTCTTAATCTCGACTTCTTAGCTTGAAGTTCAGCATTCTTTAACTTGTTTTTAGCGTCATTCTCCAGAATTTTTGCACTCCACTCCACATACTTGGCCAAACCCTACAAATCATGACGGAGAGGCCAACCATAAGACTACAAAACTTAAGACACTACTCCGTGAGAATATTTAGGAAAATTCCTAGCAGGCAATAGCACATTAAAATAAAAGGAACAAAATTAATATAAAATAATCGTATGTCTGCCACATTTCATGCTGCTGGATAACACTTAACAGGGTTTTTCATTACGAAATCCTATGGAAATTTTAAGATTGATAAAGTTATTTTAGACTGACAGTAGTATGAATAGACAGCAAGTAGGTATCTTCAATTTAGCAAATAGACTCAAGGGGCCGTGAACTGTACACCAAACTACATACTCACATTTTCAACAAGCTCAAGTGCCAAGTCTTTTGCTGTTTCACCATCTGGGTAAAATACTGAACCAATCAGATTGTTCTTGTCGTAACTCTCCAAGACAATCCTCACCTGAAACACAGAACTATGCAAATTAAAGCCTTATCGAGGGGATATAGAACCTTCCTAACTCTGAGAAACTAAAACTAACATCTCTGTGTAGGACACGAATCTCAGTAAAATGCCTGGCTTCTCTTCCGAATGGATCTGCAGGAACTTCAACCATAGATGCAGATGCAGAAGCAGCAGCAAGTCTCTGAGCAGACGTTAGAGGAGCACGACCTTCAGCCTCAGTATTTCCATTCTGTACGTTAGAAGCAATATCACTTCCTGTAACAGCTTCCGGCAATGCCCTCCTTCCTGAAGATGGTGCCTGGGGAAAAACAAAACAAAATGTGGGAATATGTAGGAAACATTTTTTAAAAATTGTAAAAGCCATATAATTTCATAAATTTTCATTTAGCAGAATTCAATACCTGAACTCCCGCCACAAAAACTTGGACGTACTGAAATTCTGGAAGCAAGTAAACACGAAGAGTGCTTCCACCAGGGACCATGTCAACAATAGCTTCCAAAGGCTTGCCTTTATTCTCCTCCAATAGGGCCATAAAATTGAAACTGCCTGGTTCACGAACAGCTGATGGAGGCAGATTTCTGATAGACTCCTCGGCAGCACCAGGTACCTGTATACGGCATTGAAAGACCAAAATTACCATTAATCCTATGTACGAGCTACAAACCATTAAGACCAGGTAATTTAATTTTGAAAAAATGAGGGGGAGTGGGTAGATCTCTGTTAATATGAAGACAGATCAACACAGACCCTAGTCCAACGGCCTAGGCCTTGCTCCTTGGCCTGTTCTTCTAGTCGTAGCAACTCAGCTAAGAAAGGACTGGCATCCCCTTTTTGTTGACTTTGCTCTCTAACCTGCACAAAGAGAAATAGAAAATGTTATGTAAAGCTTAAGCAAATCAAGAACCAAATAATAAAAACAAAGTATGATAAGAATAAGAACCTTGGCCCAGCCGGCAGCAACCACAAGCAAGGCGACATTTTTATCACCAAGGAATACTGAACCAAACTCCCTGTTTATCGATGGAACAGTGTAGTCCACTCTGAAAATTACATCCTGATGGGCAATAAAGGCAACATAAACATAATCCATAAGTTCACCAGTCACTTAAATCAGTTAGGGCAAGCAGAGACAAATATTCACACCTTTCCAATACAAAGCTTCCGTAAATATTCCCGGCTGTTCCATGCAAATGGCTCGTCAACGCCACCTCTGCTGGGGGCCTGAAATAACAAGAGTTGATGTAAGTAGCAACAAGACAAACATAGAACAGGGGCCCATTTCCTAAGCACACTTATCAAGTAAAATGACCATCAAATAAAAACTAGATGAGCTAAGCTCTATTTTCTGCCAGGATAATCAGCAGAACTGGGGGTGGGGGGGGGGGGGGGGTGGGGGGGGTTGTATTGACCTATTGGTATATAAATAGGACTTATTTATTATACAACAAGAAAATTGAGTTGTGGAAATAATGTCATGATATATCACTCAGCATGGAACTTGACAAAAGAAGATAGATTCATTAAACATACCAGTTTAGGAGCCATTAGAGATGACAAAGTGATGGTCTTTTCAGGAGGAATTTCAGCTTTGGTATTCCCCATTATCACCAAGCTGTCTCCAGATGGAACAGCTTTAACTATTCCCCGCAACCATCCAGCAGCTCCAGCTGATGATGCCATTTCAACGGTAAAATCTGCAAAAGCACATAGTTGACAAAAGTCAGATATTGAAATACCTGAAAATCTGAAATTGCTTCCCCACAGAATGTATCACGTACTACTGCAGACTTATATGTCATTGGAAATAAATTACATCAGAAATTATGTTTTTCATTGATCCCATAATTATTTTTAGATCCTATTCAAGTTTTTCTTGTTTCACTTAATGTGGTTTACGATGCTAAAAGTTCTGCCCGCGATACAACTACAGACAGTTCCAATAGTTGGCAACTTTAGATGCTTTATGTATCTAAAAGGATTAATTCATACATAAGACTGATAGATGTTTTACGTATCTAAAAGCATAATTAATAATCAGTTAAGCCCACGGTAACTCGATTTTGGACATGGGGATGGCCATTATTGATACGATCACACAGGCACGACAAAATCATGACACGGAGATAATAACGTGGAAAATGATCGAATCTTTATTCATGTGAATACGCCAACACAAAAGTTCAGCATTAATTACAGTCCTCACCCATCTCAAAAAGAACATAACAGGACATGTTTAAAATAAATCAATCTAAAGATCAATCTGCATAGAAGAGCTAAATGTGGAATGGAATGTCACAAAAACCACGCCGTTCATGAAACGGATCAGATTCTGCTCCACCACAACTCATCGTAATAAATCATAAATTCTAAACCTTTGAACGCATTAAAACCTTCCACAAAAAATAAAAATAATAATAATAATAACACAACGAATGTGTATATTTCAGGCTCGGCCATCAGAGAATCACGATCAGATTTTCGCTCCGTCTAGCACTCATTCAAGTCCTAAACTTAATAAAACACATCACAACATTCCACGAACCAATTTTTTCTTTTTTTTTAAAAAAAAACACCAATTTCAATTCAACGCATCAACGAATGTACACAGATAACCTCGACCGTCACCGAATCACACACGACTCAGAAAAACACATGCAATCACGAAAACCAGCAATTCTACACCTTAATCGAGAGATCTGATACTCAAACACCAAAAAATCAGCAGAGCAACTCAAATCCAGCTCGCAACAATTCTAAAAAGCACGAATTCAATCAAATAAAATACATGCATTATGAAAAAAGGATCGAAATTCATAGATCTGAAAGATATACCTGAAAATTGAACGGAAGATCGATGGATTCGAGGGTGGGTGAAATAGATCGATTGAAACCAATCCGATTATTATTATTATTACCGTCTAAGACGATGAATGATTCATGAAATCGAATCAGTTTCGTACAAATTTATTGTGAAGATTGAGAGAAGTGTCCGTGAGAGAATTTAGACGGCGGATCAGTGCATATGTATTGTATGTATGAAATCGAGATTTCTATGAAAAGTACCGTATTTATATTACCAGCTCAATACCAGTTCTCAACTCACCTTCTTTCCACTTGAAATTACTAGAATGCCATTGGCGGCTTTAAATATCAGTTATTTTTTCCTCATTTAGTCTTGTTTCTGATACTCTTTTTATCACATTAAAATTCTCGTGGAAAAGGATTACTTTCCTACTTTTGGTTATGGATTATCCGTTGGGGGTAAGATAGTAAAATATGATTTGCTAGCAATGACAGCAAAAGTGTCCCCTAGCCTATCAGAATCTGACATGCTGGCGGTAGTTGGTAGTTTTGCCACATCATATTATAATTACTCATAATAATAATAATAATAATTATTATTATTATTATAAAAGCATTATTATTATGATATTCTTTGATAAAAAATGGAAAATATAGGCTAATACTTCCTCCGTCCCGCCCGATGTTTCTCACTTTGACTTTTTGTAGTCAAACTTTTCCAACTTTGACTACGAATTAATCTTAAACCGGAAATGTAAAATGTTCAATTTTTTTATATAATGAAACTTCGAAGTAATTTTCTATTTTGTACTGTGGAAAATCAGGGTAAATAATCTTCTAAATATGAATGTATTCATTATGCATCATGAATAGGAAAAGGAATGTGAGATCCAACGACGTTTAAATTGTATTTGATAAAATCGTTAAAGAACTGTCGAAGATGCTCATTAAATTTAAATCGGACATATTAGTGTTATGTCTCGTGTCCTTTAGAATTTAGTTGTCAGTAAATTGAACATCCGTACGAATTGGAATGATGTTTATGAAAAAAATTATTTGTAATCATTTTGATCGTGTTAGACTATTGGACCTAGCACCCGAGCTAGCCCAGGCTCTAGCCCGGGGTCCAAAAAAAAAACAAGAAGAAGAAGAAAAAAAATTATTTCAAAATTTTTAATTTCTTTTGCTGAATATGTGTACCATTACAGTCTGAATTGGAAACAATGTTGTTATCGTCTAATGGTGTAGTGGTGTTAGGCTCTTTTAAGTTCGTGTCATTTTGCCAACATTCTGGGTTCAATTCCTACTATTCGCATTTTTCAGTTTCATTTTTATTTTCTTTTCTTACACAGTAAAACCTCCGTAAATTAATACTCTATAAATTAATAACCTCGATAAAACTAATAATTTTCCCCGTCCCAACTTGGGACCAGTACAAATTTGACCCTAATCAATAAAATAATAAGATAATATATTTTTTTGAAATCACAGTGTATATATATTGGTCCCAACAAAACTATAAATTAATAATTACTAAAAAATTCCACTTGAAAATTCTAAAACTGTTTAGTAAAAAATGAATCTATAGTCACTTGTCTTTTGTTGAACTTCAAATCTATGTTGAGTTCATCTCAAAATCTCCCCATTGCACTCGAGAGTTGTGGCGTTGTCTTCTCATACTACAATAAAGTTTTTAAGATTCTTCTTTTCGAGTGACTGGTTCCAAAGCCATTGAATCATCCCCAACTTCATCATCCACCGGATTTTGAATGGTATCCGCCACTATTTCTTCTATGCTCTGAACTTCGTAACATTCATTCACTACAAAAAAAACAGGTTTTTGGTAACTGATTTATCCGTTACTAAATCGTTACCGATTCGTTACTGAATCCTTAGTAACGGATTTAGTAACAGATAGATCCGTTGACTTTTAGTAACGGATATTTTTTTTAAAATGCATAAATCTGCAGATTTGGAGATGAGGCGAGACGAGCATTATACGAGATGATTTACCTACATATTATTTCGAGACGAGACGAGATGATACAATTTTATCTATAAAACTGGGTATACAATATTGTATATACAATATAAGATACAATATTCAATAATACATAATTCAATATCCAATATTCAATAATGCAATACAATATTCAATATCTAATAATCAATAATACAATACTCCCTCCGTTTTTTATAAAACTTTCCATTTTACTATTTTGCGGTCAACTGTCTCCGACTTTGACCGTTAATTACTCCCAAACTATAATAGTAAATAATTTAATAAAATCATATAATGAAAATTTAATTACTAATTTTTCATTATATGATTTTATTAAATTATTTACATTAAATTTTCATTATATGATTTTATTAAATTATTTACTATTATCGTTTAAGAGTAATTTGTGGTCAAAGTCGAAGACAGTTGACCGGTCAAAGTCAAAATGGAAAGTTTTATAAAAAACGGAGGTAGTACAATTTTATCAATAATACAAAGAAGATCGATCTTCACGAATTTCAACGAATCTTGATGGATCTTGATGAATCGGACGAGATCTTGACAAATCGGACGGAGGTAGTGGTGGTGGGAGGCGGTGGGAAGGAGATCTCGTGGTGTATGGGAGGTAGAGTGGTGGTGATGGTGGTGGCAGTGGGGAGGTGGTGGTGAGGGAGATCTCGTGGTGGATGGGAGGTAGGTGGGGTGGGAGAGAGAGATCTCGTGGTGGTTGGAGGCGGATCTCGTGGTGGTCGAGGGCGGATCTGGAGGTGGGAGAGAGATCTTGGTGGTGGTCGGAGGGAGATCTCATGGTGGTGGTGGTGGTGGAAGTGGGGAGGTGGTGGTGGCAGTGGTGAGGTGGTGGGCGGAAGGAGCTAGGGTGGTGGTGGAAGTGGTGGTGAGAGGAAGATGGAATTGTGAGTGGTGGTGGGAGGAAGAAGAAGGGGATATATATTAGGGTTTCTGTCGATTTTAGTAATGGATAGCCTTATCCGTTACTAAGTTTCTTTTTTTTTTTTATTTTTAAATTAGTCAACACGCAATTTAACAACGGATAGTTTATCTGTTACTAAATAGTAACGGATTCAGCGACGGATTGAGCAAATCGCTCAATCCGTCGCTAATCAATGTCTATTCGTCGCTATTTAGTAACGGATATTATCCATTACTAAAATTCGTTACTATTCGGCAGTTTTCTTGTAGTGATTGTTTTCACTGAAAAATCTAGCAAGTGATTCACGTCCATTTTGTGTCGATAATGCATACCAGTAATCAAGTTCTCAAGCTCACGCATGTCTTCTACATAATTTGTATTTTACTTGTATTTAAAAATACTGAATAGATGCCATTCAGACTTCCAATCCAACTAATATGTGAATATGAATTCATAGAATGTTAATTGAAACTTGTTTTTTTTTTAATTTATTTTTCATCTCTAACTAATATACATTGTAACTAGTATATTGGACTTGAAAATTTTATTGGTCAATTATGCATATACGTAAAACCTCTGTAAATTAATAAATTATTAATTTATCGATTATATAATATCTCACTAAATTAATAAAATATTCTGGTCCCAACATTATTATTTTATAGAGGTTTTACTCTAATCTTTTTGGCGAATTCTTTTCTTGAATTTTTGTATGTTATTTCACTTTTCACCTTTGCAAACTAGTTTTATTTATTTCCCTTTTTATAGTAAGGACATCTCAACACTTCATTTTACTAAATAATAAGAAAATTCACATCTCGTTGTTGTAAATTAGTGATAATGAGTGTCAATTATTTGGGTAGGATAATATGATTTTTTTCTCATATTAATAAAAATCATAACTTATACAATAATTTCACTACATATTATAAAATTAATTTTCTTCATTAGTTTTCTTGGAAACTATGATATTTTTCTATTCTTTTTATTTTCTACGAAAAAAATCATAAAATTTGCATCTTATTCGAAAATTCATGCGTCCGAAATTTTAAATTTAGCCCAGGATTTTAAAAAAATCCCAGTCCGCCCCTGGTGAAGAGAATAGAGCCTTAGTAATGTTTCTTTGAGTCTTTCCTTGGTCTCTCCATAAGTTGGTATCTCCTAATAATTATGAGTCCCGAATTCGACCATAACACCCCCACCCCATATGACCAAAAATATTTTGTCTCCAAAACATGTGGGAAATTGTTTCCGTGAGATTAAAAAAATCACCCGGGGTAGGGTACCCCACCCCCCTGTCCGACCAAAAAAAAAATTTGCGCGAAAACATGTGGGAAATTTGTTTTCATGAAATGAAACATTTTCTCCTTGTTCTATTGCAAAGTTTGGAAGCCTTATCAATGTTACACAACAACATGATCACGCAACCAACCTTAAGAACAATCATGTGGTTAGGGAGTCCAGAACAATTGATATTATTCATAAACTCAACCGTGAACACTTCAGAGATACATCATCCACTCTACTCAAGCTATCAACGCTTAAATATTCAGCGTACTCACTCTGAATTTTGGAGATGACGTACTCATTAATCTCATTAACAATGTCATTTGTAGGTACATGAATGGCTCGATTAATGATATATAATTTGGATATAGTGACGGATTGGCCAAGTGCTTTAACAATGATGGGTACATAATGTGAACAATAGTATATATAGGATCACCTACCTCTACGATGAGTAGATCAGCAGGTAGTTTTATATGAACCTCACCGTCATTATTTTCACCAGTAACACCATCACCAACTTGTAAAATCCACTCCCCGAACTACCTGATCTCGTTTATCTCGGCAGGTGAATTTTCAGACCGCATGTGATGTAAAATTTAATGTTAATCAACTTTATAGTTAATAATTTCACAAAACAAAAGTATTGAAACAAAAAAGTTACCTGCAACCTCAGGCTTTTAGTTAAATTTAGGACTTCACATGTTGCCCATATTTTGGATGAGCATATGGCTGCATTAACTATATCATATTTGGTCCCTCCAAGAACCACAAGAAGAATATGATTGAAGTCGCCACAAAAAACAACCACAAGGCCACCAGAAGGGTCATGAGGGCGATGCATATATAGCATCTCTGAAGCTCTGATCAACTGTCTCGAAGCAAAATTTATTCGTCATAGGAGCCCCGTCCCATATAAAAAGCTTAGTAATCCTTAATAACTCTGTAACATCAGAATTTGCACTGATCTTTTAGCATATTGAGTCCTCATTATGATGAAGTGGTATGTCGAATCTCGAATGAGCTGCACTACCCCCTGGAAGCAATAGTGATGCAATACCACTCGATGCAACTGGGAGATCTATATCTCCTTTGGATCTCAATCCCAAGCATAAAGTTATCCATATAAGTCTTCCCAATCCTTCCATATTCACATAAGAACAACACTCAACCTGTACCCGGAATTGACAGAAGGGATTATCTTCTCGTATATTGTATGTTGCTCCCCAGTCAATTGTGGATACAAAGAATTGAACTCTTCTCCCTCAACATCTTTATCGTTAGACGTCTCATCCACTATGAACTGGTTCGTAGCACTATTTATGATGTCTTCTGAAGGTATATACATACCTTCAAATTGTCAGACAAATGTAGTTTGATCTTAGAAGTTTCTCAATCTCCAATATAGACAAATCTTTAATATGATCATCCGAGAGTTTTAAACATGTATATTGTAATACAAAATATGAATGTAATAAAGCATATATGTTGTATGTCTAATAATAATATTGAACCATAGTTGTTAGTACCTGGATTGTTTTTTTTTTCATTTGTTGGGTATTCAATAGGTCATCTGATAAGAATTCTCAAGTCTTCAACCAAACGTCTTTAGGAATTGACATGATTTGAGATAGAAGAACCGTGAACAGATGACAGGGGAAGAAGCCTAGTAACTTGCGTCAATTATTCCACTATCGTACTCCCTACATCAAATAGACACCTAAGGAACTAGATGCGGACTTGTATGAATCATAAATAACGCCATTGACCGTTCTGATAACCTCATAGCAAGTCGCACCTCTTACACGATACAACATGAGTCTCATGTAGTACTGGTTCTCATTAATAATGCTGACATTATGTATACGCCCAACACTTTGTGCTTTTGTCTTTCTACGAGACCATATCTTCTCTCTTTCATTCCAACAATAATGTTGCGACAATTCATGCATGATACAAAAGCTCGAGCTTCAGGATGGACTTTGTTCAGTTCGAACCACTGTAAGAATTTTGACCGCTTGCATATGGCTTCTCAAGTAATCATGCATGTATTCACCATCTTTAATGTTCACACTTTGCTAACCCTCCAAGTGGAATGATACCCTCTCAACTCCAGGAGTCCTATAATGTATAGGAAATTCAAATATTCTCCATATAGCTTCACATGCATCAACATGCCGGCCATCAACATGCCTCGTGATTTCATATGTATTGTTCTTGTCCACAAAACTATGTCATATACAGTCACTCTCCTTGGATATATACTTAAACAAATACTTCATTGACCGTCCATGATTGCAGAATTCTATGTTGTGTGCCGATAATTCAACATCTATTGACGATTATATGGGATTACATATCTAGACAAATATGTAATAATGGAATATCTTAATAACATCATACACGTTGATATTAATTACTTGAAATTTTAAAAAGCGAAATATTTCGACTTAGTTAGATTAAACCTATTGTCAAGCACTTGACCATTTTTTCGACAGTTTCATCCGTATCCCTTCTCTTGTATATTTGGTACCCATTCTAATATATGTACGTGTTCTCATTGTAACTCCTGGGAAAGAATTTCGTTCATTCACCCTTCTCCATGCCCGGAGCAGTACGCTACATTGGACCACACATACCGTGCATTATGTGGTTTGACACGACTTCATACAGTTCCAGATGTCTCTCTTTTTCGGGAAGCTCAGCATATATATGTAATCATCAATATTATAGTAATCGAAGAACATATGGAGATTCTTATTAAATTACCATAGTCCTCATGAGCTACTTGAATTATGAACATGTATGATTTTGATCACATTAATATATACTTAAGGAAATATATAAATGGACCCTATTGTTCTTACTAATTGTTCTAGACATCAAGATGAACTGTGAACATACCAAACCACCATCCACAAACTTTTATAGCCAATAGGAATTGAGTATTCTGCCATGTGACATGTCAACTGGACCAATAAAAAGCCTAGAAAACTAATTCGATTCATAGATACTAGTTAATGGACCGTCGATACTCGACGTGACATGGAGACAAAACTCAAAATAAGAAATGAATAAATCGTATATAACGTGTTGAAGTTGACAAACATATTAAAACTACAATGTGAGAAAATGCATGATGTTATCGCTTCAAGCCTTCAACATTGTGTTGAAAGTCATTGATACCTGTAAAAATTCACAAAATTCTAATTAGTTAGATTGAATTTTCACATATGAAAAATGTGTGCAGCACTATAATAACTTGGTAATGTTTAAACAGAAAAGATAAAATTGCCTCAAAATTTGTCGAACACTTCTTTGTAGACCATGTTTCTTGCCATGTCATATGTATAACCCTCTTTGTCGCAAATTTATACTTTCAATCTGTAACACCCCGGATATTCCATAAATTATACGATGCATACAAGTAACATTTCAACTGATAATATACATAAGATTGAGTATCAAATACATAATTCGAAGAAATTAACGTACAATACATCTCGTCGTCTGACACGGTATTAATTTCGAAAAGATTTTTATTAAAAATTGTTTAATAATCCCGATAAGGTAAACTTCTTGATTCCTCAACGGAAGGCTTCTTCTTGCGTTCATTGATCCTCACTCGATGGCACATCGCAAATTTCACCAAAACCCGGTTCATCTGAAATATTTTTAGAAAAGTGGGGTGAGCCAAACGAGCCCAGTAGGTAACAGGGTGGGGTTTTATTTTAAGAAAATATATTTTCCTTTATTTTTGAAAACTATGATATTTAAAGAAGTTACCGATTTAAGGGGAATGTTATTTGATATAGTATTACTTGAGCAAACCACGAGGTTGGTCAAACGTATAATCATTATATACATATTTCGTATCACACTTATCAATGCAACATCCGAATTAAATTCCAGAATTTCAAAATTCATAGAAGTTACTATTGGTTATCCAAATTGTTGTCCTTGCAAATAATTCGATTATGTATTATCGACGGAATCAGTCCTCTAGAGGTGGCTCCCACCAAATTGTGTGGCGTAGCACTTTGTTCTGCATGGAACTTAGCGACTATTTCAATAACCATCAATCCTCTAGAGGTGGCCCCTACAGACTCAAGAGGTGTCCCACCGCATTGTCGGCGTAGCACTTTGTTTTGCATGTCACTTAGCGACTTTAGGTTTTTATTGTATGAAGGAATCTCTTTCATCTCGATTTAGTTTCCCTTTTGGTGGGATCTTATTAACTCAATCATCATTCCTTAAATCGTTATACGCGTTGTGGGTCAGTCCTCTAGAGGTGGCTCCCACCGCGATATGCGATGTAGCACTTCGTTCCGCATGGCACTTACAACTGTCAAACATTGGCTTAATTATGTAGGAACGGTCCTCTAGAGGTGGCCCCTACGAACTCGAGAGGTGGCTCCCACCGCGATATCGCGATGTAGCACTTCGTTTCGCATGGCACTTACAACCGTCCAAAATTTCAAGATGGACTCTTTTTACTCGAGGTTGCCACCCTCGTTTAGTTCTCTTTTTACGTGAGGTTGCCACCCTCGTTTGTACTCTTTTTAACGAGGTTGCCACCCTCGTTTATTATTATAATCGTTGTTTCATTTGTCACATTTTACTTTTATTGACGACACTTAAATTTAGTGGATTTGTTTTCATAGAGACATGACAATCCAAATCGCCTCCTCATATAATTTCATTTTCCATTTGGGGAAGGTTATCCCGTAGGGTCAAACCGCTTCCAAAATAATTTATTTACCCGTTATAAGTCAGCTATAAATGCTTAGTTAAGTCCTTCAAGTTATTCGTATGATGAACTCTGGATTTAAGCTCGGTTTACAAAATCCCGATTCTGGCAGTTTGTTAGTCCTTCATTGTAAAATACATTTCAGTAGTCAAACGTTCTTAATTATGGTGTTCCTATTTTTAATGATAGATTAATGTGTTGTATATTCAAAACATACTTTTAAGTCTAAAATACATTTATAGACTGTCGCCTAGGAATTTTCTACCTAGACTGCTCGTGAAGTGAGCAATGATGGAGAAATATTCACCAAATATTTTATACAACTCCAAATATCATAATTCTTGCTGAGAAATATCAACATCTCATGGATCTTTCATTTTTCATAGATTAAAGACAATTTGATCATTTTTAAGAAGCATGATTGGGGTTTTACTAAAGGTACCATGTTCTATTAACATTGCAAATGTTGAATCTTTCGCGAATTTTAGTTAATTAATTAAAACTCCTTTTAATCTAATTCCAAATATCAGAGATGAATGATAATGTTTTACATGTCTAATTAAATTATCAACATCAACAAACGAAGGAAAGTATTTAATTTTCATTTTACAAAAATAGGGCAGATTGCTTACGGGATTTGGGAATTTTCAAGATTTGAGTTTCTACTACTTCAAAATCAACATGCAATTCATTAATCGACTTACCCAATTGATAGTGAGGCCATATTACTCATTTACATTACTATGTAAGTGAAAATCATTAAGATTTCATCAAGAAAACATGCATGCATCAAGATTAAAAACTAGTTTGAGAAGAACAACTTTTAACCCACCTTATTACTTTTCTTCATAGACTTTGGATCAATTCATTCTCCACTTCGAAATTGGATTGAAAAATTGAACTCTTAGCAAGTATTGAATGGACATAGATGTGTTAGAGAGTGAAAAGAATGAAAAGGATGAAATAGAAGAACAAGGGGAAGGAATGTGTATGATTTTATTACCTTTTATCTTCTTCGTTGTAGCTTGATCATGAATTGAGATGTTCCATTAGTTTTCTTGGGTTGAAAGGCTGAGGATTATGTATTTGCATGTAAGAAATTATGAGATATAAGTGGAGATTTGTAGCTTGAGGTAGTTTGGCTATGGAGGCTTATCAATGGAGGTTGGAGTCTTGGAGAAGAAGAAGTGAATGAGGTAGAAGATGGTGTACACTTATTTGTAATGTATAATGGATTAGATTGTGAGGGCATACTTGTATGTATACAAGTATGTCTATACTATTTGTAGGTAGAGAGTTATCTATTTAAAATGGATTTTAGGTTGGCTATAGTCAACTTGTCATGTGTTACATGACAATTTACTAGTTAATTATTTTGGTGTAGTCTAATCTTATTATGTATTGGACAATTACAATGTTCGATTCGAGTGTTGATTTGAAAACTTGGTTTAAAGGGGTTTGTTTCTTTATGATTTATTTATTTATTTATTTTTATTTAGTTATTTTTATTCCTTGAAATCGTCATTTAATTTGAGAATCACTTGGTTATACATCCGATGGTTGGGAAGGAACATATTTGTATTACCTCGACCTGAGGTTACTTCGACTCTTTGTGGCTCTCCTTCGGACATGCCATTGCGCCAGTTGTAATTCCATTAAATGCTCATAAACTACTAATTTATAAATTAATATAAGATAGTCAGTTTCTTTATTCAAACGTTTACCTTACTTTTCTAACTCATTCCCTAAAGAATTTTCTTTTCTTTTTTCGAGGTGTCTCACACAATCCCTTCTTGTTGGTAACTCTAGATAGAGCAACATATAACTGGTCGTGGCTAAACCCCGGTGAGAAGAGGTAGAGTTCGACGTGTGCGAGAGATTGTCCCTGGCTCTTGTTTGTGTTCATAGCAAAGCAGATGAATATGGGAAATTATTTCCTATCAAAATTGATATTGAACTTCGTCTCGTCCAATGGGCTCATCATCATCCTCAGAATGAAAACTTTTTGTCCCGCTTTGATTCCAAATATCATCTTTGCCTCGATGACGTGCTTCTCAAGATTAGTAACTATCAGCCTTGTGCCATTGCACTACTCGGAAGCCTGGTCAATATTTCTCAGAAGCATTTTTGGAGGGATATCTATGGTGAGGCAATTTTGAGTAATAATGTGAAATTCTACCGTGTAAACCTCCTCGAGACCGTTCTCGGAGTCGTCTTCCCTAGCAATGCTATTCGTGCTCAAATATTCTAACACTATATCTGGGCATCTTCAACATGACGAATTGATTTATCTCATCAGCTATTTCGTTTAGGCGCAAGAATAATCCGATGATGAAAATATTATGGATCAAGTGATGGATCGGCTAAGTGCTCCAACAATGAAAGATATGTACTATCACCAATGGTTGAAATGGAATGACTTACTTCTCGAATAAGTAAATCTTCAGGGATCTTGATATCAACCTCGTCGTCATTAGGTTCACTGACAACACCATCACCGACTTGTAGTATCCACTCAGCTAATTCTTTCGTCTCCTGAATATCGGAAGATGACGAACTGTACTGTGTAGGAATAACTTGGACGTTAAAAAATCATTTCAATATGAAATAAGAATATGTGGTATATAGATACTACATTAGTTACCTGCACTCTCATGTTCTGTGTTAGCTAAAACATCTCACATGCATCCCATGTCTAGGATATGAGCATATAGCGGCGTTGACGATATCATACCTACTTCCTCTTTGAATAATGGACAATATGTCAGAAGTCGCCGCCCAAAACAATCATCACCCACCAAATGGCTCGTGGACGTCCCATCACATCTCTCAAACTCCTATCGAGCACTTCAAAACAATATCGGTTTGGAGCCTTGTCCTAAATAATAAGTCTAGTCTCCTTAGGAAGTCTTGTGACCGCTGAATCATGTCTGAGCTTACTACATGTTGAGTCCTCGTGAATTGTCAATGGTATCCCGGATCTCGAATGCATCATCCTACCCCTAGAAAGGAGTGATGCAACCCCGTGGAGTTTAACTGGAAGTACAATATCTCCTCTTACCCGCAAACCAGAGCAAAACGTTCTCCATATATAAAGGTCTTTCCGGTCCCTCCGTAGTCGTATAAGAAGAATATTCTGCCATTTCGTCAATCAACAGTTGACATGATCTTCTCATATATGGCACGTTGTTCATCAGTTAACCTTGGGTACAAACCATCGTGCTTTGCTCTCATTGTAACTCTATCATAACACATCCATCAACAATGAAAGGATTTGTAGCATTGTATAGAATCGTCATGCACGAACATACCATCAAATGAACTTAGACTGCTGCAGTTTTTCTTCAGCAACTTCTCTACTTCCATGAGAGCAATGTTTATTATTTGCTCATAGGTGAGCTTCAAACCTACATGAAGAATGCACAAATTTTACATGAAAAATTGTTCACCATTTTTTAAAGGAACAAACTGTTCATTCTCCAAATGAAGCAACATTCACTCAACATAAGAAATCCTATATTGCTGAGGGGATTCTAATATCCTCTCTAGAGCTTCGTATGCAGACACATAACGATAGTCCATATGCCTCATGAATCTCATCCACGTATCCTCTATCAATAAAATAAACCCCAATTCTATTACTTCATCAAGATATGTGCTTGAAGAGATACTTTATTGACCGGTGGTTGTTACAATATTTTATGTTGATGTGCGCTTGGTATTTGAGCATGAATTTGGGGCTATATGGAACCACATATGTATTTTAAATAATAATAATAATAATAATAATAATAATAATAATAATAATAATAATAATAATGAATAACTTATTTATCGATGTCGCCTTTGCGTCTGCTTTTGGAAGAGCTAAAATATTCCCCTCCCCCTTTCTAAGTAAAGATTTTCGTTTGATTTTGTTGTTCCTTTTTCAAGGTCCATTTAAGAACAAATTAATCATAAATCATATCAGAAAAATAATTAAAATAGTATATTATTAATGTATAATAAAATGAACTACAAACCTACATATTCACCTTCTTCTGTTTAAATCATTAATCCCATCGACTACCCTAATTATATCGGTAGGTACTTACTGAGACCCAAACCCTAAGGGGAACTCCAGCAGTGTTGCAACTGAGACCTTCTGCTGAGACTCACGCCAGACTCCAGTGAGTCTCGAGCCAGATTAGCTTGGGGCGCCCCTTTTCCTTTTTTTTTTTAAAATTTTTTTTTGTTTTTTTTTTCTTTTCTTGTTTCTTTGTTTTTATTTTCTCTTTTTAATTTTTTTTATTTCTATTCCTTTTCTACTTTTATCTTTTTTATTATTTTTCATTTTTTTTGAATATTTCTATATGATAATAATTATATGTAGAAATAGAAATATGCTTATACATTACTTCTAAAATTTAAAATACATATTAAAATCACACTTGTAAAATGTAGTATTTTAATTGTTGTAATTTTCATTTTCAATTATTTTAATTTTCAATTTCAAGTATTGTAATTTTCAATTTTAAGTATTGTAGTTTTTTTAAGTAATGTAATTTTTATTTTCAAGTAATATATTTAAAAAACATTAGTGTGATTTTGTTATAATTAATTAACAACATTTAAAATAAAGTTAAGAATAAAGTTTAAAAGGAAATGAGAAAAGAAAATGAAATGAATAATTAAGTTTGAAAGAAATGTTAAAAGAAAATAGATTTTGGGCCTCACTGTTGGAGTAGAGAATTGTGGAGAGTTGCAAAGTGAGTTGCAGTGAGTGGAATGCCGACGTGGCGGAGAGAGTGGGTTGCAGAGAGTTGCAACTGCTGGAGATGACCGAATATGATCTTGAACATAGGACCCACACACATCCATATCCATCCATACTCGCAAGTGACCTCACATATAATAAATAGTCCAATTCATACCTATTCATACCCGGGAACGATTGGAACCCTACATAGGTCCAATTGGAATTGTATATTCTCACGTATCCTCTGGTGGGTTCTAGTCCGGGTCCATCTAGTACTCAAACCAATATATTTAGGGTAGGATTTGAGACTTAAACAGTATGGGTCCACCTTTAGGCTTAGTAAATAGATACGGGTTGAACCTGAACCTTAGACGCAGACACCCAATCGAGTACAAACCCGTTCGATTATTGAAGGTTAATATACACGAACCCTACCCCTTAAAAGATTTGCAGGTCCCGATCGTATACATGATTACTAAAAAAATACATAATGTATATATTTTAGGATTGATTTCAAAGTATTAACACTCCCATGTGTCCATTAATAACTTCCTACATGTACTTTTTTAGTGTTTCATTAGATATTTCATAACCATAAATGAAAGTTTTTATCATATTAAATTATTAGTATTTCTCTTTCATACTTTAGTATCACTTTGTTCAATCCATATCTTACTTAATTTCATTATTTAAGGTTTAATTTGTTACTTTTTGGTACTTAAGCTTTAATGCGACCTGCATTTTTGTTAAATCGTTTATTAGAATTTGCGGCGTTACAGTTTTGTCAAATTTATGATTTGTTTTTGGAAATAAAAAAACAATGTGAGGTGAAAATGAGATAAAATAAACTATACAATTTTCAATCTAATCCAGATGAAATGTTTGGCGGAAAAGGCCTTTTGTGCTTACGGTTATATCTACTTGTGTTTGCAATATCATGTTATTCCAATAATTGTTTTTTGGTTTAATTACATATTAGTGTTATTTTTAATACTTTATTGCATATTAGTTATACATACATTTTATTCTACAATTTAGTGTCTATATATGACCTGTGACCAAGATAATCTCATTTAAAGTTAGTAAATATGACAAATCAATCAATATATAGTACTTCATCCGTCTCACTAAAATAGGCCACAATCTTTTCGGTGATGTTTTTAAGACGCCAATAATTTATTGTTTGTTGAGAGAGAAATGATAAAGAATGAAGAAAGTATGAAAGATAAGAGAATGAAATGATAAAGAAAAATCATGATTGTAACTAGTAATTGACATGATGTGAGATAGAAGCAACATTGTGAATAGATGACATGGGAAGAAGCCTAGTAACTTGCGTTAATTATTCCACTATCGTACCCCCTATCATCAAATAAGAGACATAAGGAACCACATGCGGACTTGTATGAATCATAAATAACACCATTGACCGTTCTGATCACTACTAGAAATTACATTTTAACTACGGAACTTAGTGACGGATCGCTAGGAATAGTGACGGAATCGAGACGGATTGTTAATCCGTGTCGATTCCGTCGTTAATCCGTCTCTAAATAGAGACGGATAAACTATCCATCTCTATTTAGCGACATATTAAATTATCCGTCTCTATTTAGAGACGGATAAAATATCCGTCCCTAAACTAGTTGACTATTTTAAATAAAAAAACGAAAATTAAATTATCCGTCGCTATAGCGACGGATAGCATATCCGTCGCTAAGATCGAATAACAGAAGAAACGGGGAACAACTTCCCCATTTCTTCTCTTCAGCTTACTACTTTCATTTCTCCTCCCTTCTTCTTCCCAAATTTGGCCAACACCAATTCTAGTCAAATCTCCACCGTTCCGGCCAATCTTGGTATCTTTTCGAAGCTCGGTGAACAAGGAACTCGGGTGGCGGATCAATTTATCTCTTCTTTGGCTATTTATTCCGTAATTGAAGGTATGTATCTAATAACCTAACTTTGTTAAATTTGGGATTTTGTAATTTCGTTTACTTTTGAGCAATTGTATGTCTACTATTAGTCTATACTAGCTAGTTTAGCTTGTATTGAGTAGTGGGTTAAACTTGTGGCTGGGCAATTGATTGGTTTATTTTGAAATTGAATTGTTAGTATGATGTTAGGATGATTGTAAGTATGTAGGGTATTTAATTTGATATTTTCGTATATGTACGAGGATTAAGAAGATTTAATTGTGTGTTTGGAGACAATTTGGTGATTTTAATATAATTTTTTCGTATTAACATAAAAATAATTACTACTATTTTCATCTACAATTTGTAATGTTAATAATTAAATGGAAATTTAAAATTTATAAAAATTAATTTTAATCGTAAAATGCATGTAATTCATAAAATTCTTAACGTATCATAATTACGAATGTAATTGTAATATTTATGAAACTAAATACGTAATGCTATACATGTAATTATAAATCTAATAAATTTAGACGTGTCGGGTTAATTATCCAATTATGAATCCCGGTCGTTCATGGATGTACCATCGCACTGTTAATGGCAGTATTCAGTCTAGTTTTGTTGAAGGGGTTGAAGCGTTCATCGCTTTTGCACTTACACAGACTACTTGTTTGAGTGGGGGATGATGAAGTGCCCCTGCAGTCACAATAAATGTAGGAACAAGCAATTTTTGCCTCCTACAACGGTAGTCGAGCACTTAAAACGTATGGGGTTCGTGCCTGAGTATGAGGTATGGAGTTATTATGGTGAGACACCAACACCGTTCAGCGAGAAATCCTGTACAGGCTCGTGATGAGTTCATAGAGCTGCATGAAGACCAATATGTAGACTTAACCGCAGGCGAGGAGGACGAGGGTATGTGTGTATGGTAGATTATATGTATACATATTGTTAGTTGTTGATGATCATGTATTTTTGTGCTTTATTAGGTGTCAAATGTATATGTTTTACATGCAAATTCACGGTAATTTACTAACACATTTTTTCTCTATTTGTTGTATGTTTTTGCAGATGTCGCGGCATAGGAGACCTACATACCGTCCTCCCACATCGAGTGGGATCCCTGGTGGTTCTGGTACAGGCAGTACACCACACAGTGGAGCGAGTAATCCTTCTATATATGTGCTTTGATATTGGTGGGAGCAGCCAGTCTACGGTTCCTGAGACTCCACCGAGCTCAAGCACGGGAACGTCAAATGTTTGGGCTAACTTAGCCCCTGACGATTGCCCCTTTTTACAGTTGACACCCGGTGTTATGTGGAAGGGGAAGCCGGTGTTGTTCCCCAACGACTAGGCACAGTAAGTACATATTATGCATTTGTAGAACATAACTTAAGACAAGTATATGGCACATACCATTGATTTAACTATATATACTAATGAATATTTGTTTCTTGTATTTCTCATTGATAAGTTACGGCCCCCGATGCTTCAAAGAATTAATCGACATTTTAGGGGAGGGAGTTACTGGCGAAGTAGAAGTGGTCACATGTCTCAGATGGGATGAATGCTTTTTACTTCGATGAGTTGCGGGTATGCTTAAATGTTACAGTGCTTTATTTGTTATTTTAATCGTTGTGTTAATGTGCGTGGTATGTTAGCCACTTTATGTGAGTGGTATGTTAGCCACTAAACTTGGGTGATATGTTAGTCACCATTGTGTTAGTAAATTTTAGGACAATCTGAGTGGTATGTTAGCCACTGAACTTGGGTGATATGTTAGTCACCATTAATGAACTTGTTGCATGTCTAATCTTGAAATTGTTGTCTTCATTTACCCTGTGTAATTTCTATTTTGTGTGGAATTGTTGTAGAAAATCTACTACATTTCCAATGCCCTGCTCCCCCAGTTGTGGTCGGTTTTCGACAGGCTAGGGTCAGACCTCTATAGGAAAATGGTTCATGCTGCGAAAAAATGTAGAGACAAGGGCACGAAGCCATCGTTTATAGGGGATGAGGAGTGGGCGCATTGGCTGGAGTACTGGAGGGCACCCCTTGTCGTGGATCAGGCGGCAAAGAACAGAGAGAACCGCCTGACTCAGCCGACTGATGGTACGGGTACTTCCAGACACCATTATGGGTCGCGAGCTGTTGTTACGGATCACCAGATGGTGGTTAGAGTCTATATTAATTACTTACTACTTGTGTTTTTTGCTTTCATTATCCGTTGTGGAAGATGGATTTATATGTTTTTTCTGCTTTCATTTCTACCAACTAACTACTTATTTGCTTTGCATGTATGTTCTTTAGATCTAGGCTGGGGTCCCAAGACCGTGCTATACCACTTCAAGAAGGCTAAGCTGAAGGACGACATTTGGGTGGACGAGAAGTCCGAGCGTATTGCGGTACGTTTCTTTGTTAAGGTTCACATTTGTATTTGTGTATTATAAGAGATTCCTAAAACTGTATCTCATTTCGTGTGCACTTTACGATTGTAGAGTGAGATCGAGAGGAGGATCGACGGTCGGGAGCTGTCGATTGAAGAGCAAAACTAGATATTCTTTGTCGTTAACCCAATGGACAAGAAGGGTCGAGTGTATGGAATTGGAAGTTTGGGCCCTACATTGACGGGTCCTAGCTTCTCAGTGTCCCAGGCATCCACACGAGCTGATCTCTTCACACAGGACTAGGTCCAGGAGATGATGACTCCTCTCCAAGAGGAGTTAGCTAGAAACAAGGAAGAGATTGAGCAAACCAAGGCAGCTTACCAGCAAGTGCTTGAGAACCAGGCTCGTATAGCCCAGCAGATGGATGCTTTGACCCAAATGATGTTGACGACCCAACAACGACCGCCTCCTCTGGCTGATTCTTAGTTATATTGGACTTATGCTTATGTTGTTCATGCTACATATACATTATTTAATCTTCTGTATGGATATTTAGTCTTCGGTTTGGATACTTTGTATCTGAATCTCTATTGTTAATTAATACAATTTAATTATTTCGGGTATATCATGTACTATTATATTGTGTGAAAAACAGGTGAAATGTGAAACATGAATTAAAATTTTAAAAAAAATTAAAAAAAACAGGGTTTTTAGCGACGGATAGGAATCCGTCGCTAAAAATGACGATTTTGGGCGAATTAGGGCTGGGACTTTTAGCGACGGATTCCTAATCCGTCGCTAAAAGCCCCAGCCAGTTAGGGACGGATAGTAATCCGTACCCTAAATAGCGACGGAAGGTAAACGGATTTATCCGTCGTCAATCAGTCGCGAATTAGGGACGGATAAGTCTTTTGCGACGCCCGTTTTAGAGATGGGCGTCCTATCCGTCGCTACGGATTTAGCGACGAATCGGGAGGCTTTTAGCGACGGATTTAGCCTTTTTTTGTTTGTAGTTTGATATGTACTCTTATTGCGATGCAATTAGAACTTGTCCAGTTACTCCGGAGCTTTATGTAATTGGGGTATGTCGTTATAAAAAGGGGCTGGAAATATTACATAAAATGTGTGTGATCAAAGTGCAAACTAAATGCCGTAAACGGGAAGAGTCATTCTTTTGGAACTATCATTAACAAACACACATTCGTAAAACATTTAGTGGCCATTCAGTTGACTGATTACCGGTACCAATCTTATGGTGCTCAATGAATTAGCACCCAATATATGAACGTTGTGTCACAAAATAAATGTGTGGTACTAGTCAACCTACTAGGTTGATAATATACGTACTTCGGGAAAGTCTTAAATAATATGACACTTTTAGGGTACTTTCTAAACTAATTAATGTATCATATGGTCAAAACAATGTTACTATATATTGCTAATACCACCGTTTTTAAGGTCGACAAGGCAGAAAGGATTTTCAAAAACATGGGATTATGTCATTGGTCATAGTTAATGTGTCTCGTTCCAACCACGGAGGGGTTCGTATCTTAAAAACTTATCCGGCTATAGTCAATTCATTGTTCGTACTAGAAAGTAAATAAACAAACAAATAGTTGATGAACTTGAATTATTTGATTTTCATACAACCGGGAAAAATTTGGAGTTTCATGCAAATGATCGAGAGTCTACGTCGACCTTATTACCGAAGAAACTTAGGACACCACGACACAACGTCTATTACATATTGATTTCATTCACCAAGCACACACCAGTATGGTAGAGACTTTTACGGGCGAAAGGGCCCATACACAAACTGGGTAACATTAGATGACCCCACAAACTCTTGCCTGATTTCAGCAATGGAAGTCTTCTCCTCATCATATTCATCACCCTCCTGTAGCTCATCAAAAGTATATGCCTTTGGAGCAGGGTAATTCAGATCTCCCACAACAGAATTCCTAGAACCTCCAGCTTCAAAGAAGGGCCATCTATCGGTAGAGCTGAACGAGTCACTGAAACTATCGGACTGGTAGTGAGCAAATCCCATTCTAGAGGGTGCAATACGTTGTGAAGGGATATCGGATGACTCCGGTAGAATTAAGGCACGACGCACGAATGGGATGCGTGCGACAGGAGGCTGCACAATCAGGGGTGGCTCATTTATCACCACATTATGAGCTTGGAGATGATGAGTCCTACCAACTCGACAGCGACGGGGTGGAGTGTCGAAATCTGAAGACCTTATGTTTATGATATGTGGGGGGGCCCACATATCCAGCACCTGGTCATGGCCCGAAAATCTTGCACATATCTGGCCAATTAGCCTCACCTTCATAACGGTAGGTTGTGCCGTAGAAGTTCTGGAGGGGAAAAAAATAAATTAATTAACACAGAACACAAAAGAAAATATTAAAAAATAAAAATAACTACCACTATGAAGATCGATCGAGTAACATCTTATGGGTGAACACTTGTTTCTTTGAAAGTACCTGGAAAATGTCCTTCCAAGTCGTCTCTGTGGCGGTAAGCACATTAGCAACAATATCATACATCACCCCACGCATAAGTAAAATGCGGGCGAATTCAGCATGCCTGTTCTTCAACATGGTAAACCTCTGACGCATAGCAGTTTTACCAAACATTTCGCCACACTTCTTGTTCAGTAGACGTTTCACTCGACGAACCGAGACACAGTCCTCCATAATCACCATTCATGTCTCTTAAGCGTGATCATCAAGGATGTTGCTGAATAGTTCCTCCGAACCAACACACCACACCCCAGATGACGGAAAAAAAGATCTTGTCTTGCGGAAGAGGCGGAGTTGTAACCATTTCTTGCCTGCACGAATAAGAGAAAATCAAGCCTCAATCTAAGAAAGGGGATACAAGTTTAGTTTAAAAAGACAGTTCATTTCAACCAATCTGTGCTTGAGAGTGTATATAAAGATCAAGTGCATTCAGTTTCATACTTCACCTTTGTTACATGCTTAATGTGGGAAATTGAATAAGTGAGCAGCCATATATATAGACATTGGAGTGATAGCTAGGGTTCAGGAAGTTGGCAAGTGCCCAGGAGTGCATACATTTTCCGTATAAACCTTGAAAAAATTGTTAAACCGTTCAACTATACGTAACAAGGCACATGAGACAGAAGTACAAGAAAACTTTATACACTTTTCATGAAATCACATGTGAGGGTGAAGTACATGAAATCTTTAGCAGACAACATGAGCTCATTTTGGATGCATTTCGATTTTCTGCTAACAATTAGATTTTCTGCTACTTGCCCCCTACCCCTGCAGTGTGGTGGTCACTAAAATCTGGCCATTTCACATGTTAGGCTGCTTATTGTGCGTACGTTTTCTAGTTAACTTCATCGAAATAATAAGAACTAATCAGAGACACATCTTCCTGCACATTTTCTCTTACAGTGGGTGTTAAGCGCTGTTATAGAGGATACATAAATTCATCAACAATTCGTGCAACTGCACCAATCAATTTGCATATCACTGGTATACAAGTTTCCACAAACATAAGTTTAAATTACCAATAGTCATTACAAATAATTGCCTATCAGTTTAACTGAGATATCCGATTCACGGATCCACCTTGAAGAACACTATGTGAACCACTCAGTCTACGTTACAAATGAATCACCTATCCAATTACGAAAGTTTAAACAATACAAATAACATAACATAATAAAATTGAGTTTCAAATTCGTTTAATACTCCTACACGACTCTCTCACTCGAGAACTAACTGCAACATAGTTTGCAGACTTCAGGGGGTCTACAACATCACCTTCGTCGCCCGAATCTAGCCCGGCTGAATAAACATCTTCGCTCCGGACAATTGCACACCTCCCCATAGTAAATATGTTTCGTAGGTGCTGATACAATGGCTCTCCACGTTGACGGAATCTACGCACCGCCATGGACTCATTATGCAAAACAAATCTATCAGAATAATACACCCAACTCTTATATGAAATCTCTTACTTAAAATAAACTACACAGACTTAGAGGACTATATGGAGGAGAGGATAATAACGTGGAACAACGATGAATCATACCCGCCCGTCCAAACAACGCCAATACGCTCTTCTAGCATGAACCCTGTTTCTCCGTACAACATAAACCACACATGGGGATTCAATAAATTGCTAAAAAGTCCTGAATCGCTTCCTCATCAAAGACAATGATCGAATTAACGACCTGATACTAATAGCTCGACCAAGGTGCGTGCTCAAGGGCACAACACAAGCACGAGGTTCAGTAATCACAACAGCTTTACTGTCCAACCCTGTCCTACAAGCTACAACATCAAGATGCCTAGCGAGTAGGATGTCTTCATCCTTGACTCACCCAGCCAAATTCAGCGTGCGCCTATTTTCAATTCTCATTGTCACTTCCATGGTAAGCTGTAATAAGCATAGTGAATATTCCAAATTAGGCGGATCTTCATTACAATTGTCCAGTTAATTCTTCGTATTGATGCACTTACCTATTTCCAAACAATCTAAATCACCAGCATGTTTACAGTAATCAAACAACATGCTCAATCTTAACTGGGAAAAGCATTCTATCATATAAAAGATAACTTCGCAAATTAACAATGGTCACAACAATTAAATTGATGAATAACAAATTGGACAGAAGGTAGCGATTCAACGAATCCAACACTTAATGAGAATTTATGTAAACTAATGAATGAATAACTAGTCAAACATCATGTGTAAGACAATTTTATCAACATCTATCAGAAATTAAACACAAATTCGTTATAATGAAGCTACACCAGCAAGAAAACCCTTCAAATCAAGTAAATATGAGGCAGAAGTACAGCGGAGGAATTTTACCTGTGCACCCGTTCACCAAAACGAAGTCGATCTGCAGTGTGGCACCTTCAAATTTTCGAACTCTTCACCGGAACTTCGAATTTTTCATCCACCGCCAATTCACTCCAAAAACTGAAAGAGACGACAAGCCTTTTTTGTGAGGGAGTAGCTTCTTTTAAACAATATTTGTCGAGGGGCTTCCAGTCATTTCATGCCTAAACAGTAAGGCTAAAATGGTAATTTAACATCGCATAAGCTGACACACTATTAGTCCAAGGCCAACCAAACAACCCGCCTATTGGGCTATCAAGTTCGGTCCATTCCAAAGCCCACCAACCAAACACAATACTTCAGGACAACATCCCATTTTTGTAGCCCGGTATTGCAGAATTTTAATAGTGCTTTAGCCCTGGTTTTCATCCCCGTCCATACTCGATACCAAACATGAGGCGTTAGACTATAAATACCTAAACCTCAATCTTTCATATAAATAATTAATTTCTATATCATCCATATACTCAACCTTCCAATCTACACAACAACCAAAATGTCATTTATCCATAACCACCAACTATCCATCCAATTCAATTTATATAATAATAATAATAATAATAATAATAATAATAATAATAATAGAATAATTATAATATATTATTTAAATATAATTATTAAATATAATTAAACAAACTCTAAATTAGATTGGAAGATGAAAATACAAAGCGAATTAGTAATTGGGTAATATGGATCATTTGGATAAAATAAACAAAATATATGAGTGAGATACAAAATAATTGAATAGGAGAGGGTTTTTTAGATGTGTGGAAAATATAACAAATTTTGTCTCTATTAAAAAATTATGAATTTTAATATAATTATTTTAAAAAATAATAAAAATAATAAGATAATAATATAATATCGAATCATGCTCTCAATTCGCGAATTTGGTGATCCAGGTTAAGAGTACAAATTGACATGCGCTCACAATCCATCCCACCACCGACGCTGTCTCTTTTACTGTCACCGTTTTCATCTGCGATTGTCATATTTTGAGGAGTGATTCGAGGTACAATTTCATCAAAGTAGCTCGTTTAGGCCTGGAACTGGTTGGTTAATAATCATAACAATAACAATTATTCCAATTTCGGTTATAACCATGACCATAACGAAATAAATAATAACCATAACCATAATTGGAACCGAAAAAATTATTGACCGGTTCCGGTTCGATCATAAAACTGGAAATAACCATGATTTAGGTTACTGGTAGTTTTTTTTTTTCAAAATCATTTCATCTCTTCTCCAATCTCACAGCCGTCGTCACTACTCACTCGTCCCAGAGACATAGCTCACGACTCAGTCTCTGCAACTCGCCTTCGTCTCACTTGCCACAGCTCTTTCTCATTTGCAACTCCGCCTTCGTCTCTGGCTCTCTGCTACTCTGTCGTGCCGCCTTGAACTTCGATCCCAGATCTCGTCGTTAATTCCATACTCAATTCGAACAGGTTTGTAGAAATTGCCTTATCTTTCGTTCTTGATTTCGTGAATTCCATACTCAATTCGGACTTGATTAGATTTTGCTCGTGGTATTTGTATAGTTTACTATATTTCCGATCGGTTCGTTCCGGTGGGTTTTATGTTTGATTGAGATATATCAGTGTACTTTCTGTATTAAATTGATCATACGATTATGTATGTTGGCGTTGTAGGTTTTTTCCCCTCAACCATGAGTGCAGTAGGTATTCAATTTGGCAATGAGACCCTTTCCCTTGCTGTTGCGGAAAGGGGAGGGGCTGCTCGTGTTGTCTGTAGTGAAATGCCTGCTATTTGCGATATTTATTCTGATGTCAAATCCGAAAGGTCTGATGACGAGTCCAAGTCCATTCGGTTTGCGGCAAGTACTTCAAAAAATATAGTCTCCCAAGTTAAGAGATTGTTAGGGAAAACGGTTTCAGAAGTGAAACCTGATCTCGTCTCACTGCCGTTTGTATTATTCAACGAAGAAGAATCTAATGCTATTCCTGAGATCTTTCTTCAATATAAGTTACTTCAAGTGTAACTTACACCTGCCCGAGTTTTGACACGGATGTTTTCTAAGTTGAAGTCTATCGCAGAAGAGGAATTGAAAGAAAAAGCAACAGACATAGATTATTGCATTGGAATACCGGTCTATTTCACTGACCTTCAAAGAAAAGCTGTTGAAGAGGCTGCAGAACAGGCTAAGTTGAATCGGCCCCGTGTTTTCTATGAGACGACCGCTGTTGCATTGGCTTATGGTTATAAGACAGCCTGTGATGATGCCCGAAATGTCGCTTTTGTCGATGTTGGCCATTCAAGCCTGCAAGTTTGTATCGCTGCCTTCAAGAAAGGTGGATTGAAAATGTTGGCATACTCGTTTGACCTGTCCCTTGGTGGAAGAGAATTTGATGAAGCTCTGTTCGAACATTTTGTTACCGAGATCAGGAGTAAACATTTGATTTCTGTCAAGAATGATCGCAGCGCCTGTCTCGAGCTGCGTGCTACTTGTCAGATCTTAAAGGAGCTTCTCACTAATGATACTAAAGCGTCTAAGCATATCCTGATTGGAAATAAGTCTGTCAAATGCTCCATTGCAAGAGATAAGTTTGTGAAAATTAGCACCCAAATTCTGCAACGTGTGAAGCAGCCATTGCAGAAAGCTCTTACAGAATCTCGTCTGAGTATTGATGATCTTCATTCAGTTGAAGTTGTTGGTTCAGGTTCTCGAGTTCCTGCAGTATTGGACAAATTGAAGGACTTCTTTGGGAAGATGCCTAGTCGGACAATGGAAGCAAGTGTAGTTTCCGAAGGATGTTTACGCTCTATTCTTAGCCCTGAATTCGAAGTGCATGAACATGAAAAGGCTGAAGAGGACAGGTGTAGTAGTCTTTTTCTATTTTATTTTGTCTATTTATTTATTTTTCTTTCTCCCTATGGAGAAGGCCTAATACTCCCTCCACCACAATCTACTCTTTACACTTCCCTTTTTGATCCCTCCCAATTAATCTTATTCTTGTTCCATTTCTTGGCAATGTAAACTTTATAGTCACTGTAACATAGAAGTATACATTAAACGATCACCGAAGCTAGGGAGGATACAGCAGTGAGAGTTAGATACTACAGAGAGCATCTTTGGTATCTTAGGAAAGCAAATAGTCTATACTAGTGTGATACCTTGTGAAATATGTATTAGTGTGATACATTGTGTTGCTGGGAAAAATATGGGATTTAGACAGGGTTAAGGATTTTATGATCAAGTTTGCTATAAAAATGAATTTTGCAACAAATTGCAACATTACTATTTTCGTATGCTGAATTTATGTTGTTTTACTTTCTTTCAGGAAGTTGTAAGATGTCTTAGAAAAGAACAAAGGTGAGGCACAAGTAAAACAAGTAGCTTTTACTTGTAGCTGGAAAAAAAAAAGTAGCTGAGGAAAAAGAAGAGGTACAAGCTAAGCCTGAGTAGCAAGTAGCTATGAGCTAGGTCATACAGAGCAAAAGGTTGGGGAAGGAGAAGAGGGAAAGCCTGAGGTAGATGAGGTCCTCCCTAAAGAGCTGCCATTTGGATTCATTTCGGTTGTTGAGCCGTTGTGAAGGATTAGTAATAGGCACTGGATTGGTGAATCGGTATAAGTAAAGAGAAATGTAATGTAACAGCCGCCCAGATGTGGTGGGACAACATTGAACCGAAATTTTGAATTTTTTTCAGTTAACAAATATTTGTTTATATTTTTTTTTATGTATTTTTTGTTATTGTGTTATTCATATAAGTGTTACTTATTAGTTATTACCCCTCTTTTCCATTTTATTCTTCCTAACTTTCTTTCTTTTTTTAATATCATTACACTCTACCTAACCATTTTAATCTTCCTAAAGTTCTTTCTTTTTTTAATACCATTACAATCTTCCTTTCCTACGTAAAGAAAGAGGTAAAAAAAATTTTATTTCATTCACCAATTTTAATTATTTTTTATTTTTCTACTAATTTAATTGTTTACATATTCCTTTTTCTCCCTTTTTTCTCGTCCGATATTTTAGATTGTTTAAGTTTCCTTTTTTGGCAATTTTTATTTATTGTAGGTCCTTCCACTAAACCAAACACCACACACATTAAACCACCTCCTAAAAAACCAAAACGATTCCAAAAGCAACTCAAACAAAATTTAAAAAGATGAGTACTATCTATCTCATACTTTATGACCATGATACCTCCCACAAATTAATATTTTATTAATAATAATTCCACCATTTGATTAATAATTTACTAGGTTTTCTTTTTCCAATTATTAATTCTTTATAATTTCTCTCTCCTTCTCCATCACTGTCAATCGCTCTCATACTTTATCACCAAATTACATTTAAATACCCATACAAATCAATTCTTTAATATTATTCCTTAAATTATCATACTTTTATCACCCAGTTACAATTAAATACTCATACAAATCAATTCTTTAATATTATTCCTTAAATTATCATATTTTATCACCCAATTACAATTAAATACTCATACAAATTAATTCTTTAATATTATTCTTTAAATTGCCTATTTTTTACCACATAGGAAATTACTAAAAGAATGGAGTAAGTATTTCTAATTCTAAATAAATGGACCACCTAGGAAGATTATTATGGAATGGAGGGAATATTAATGATAGTTAAGTTAGCTAATAGAGTTCAGAGTTGGGAAGTTATTTGTGTATTAGTCTCAATCATAGGGTTTAATGTTCTTAAGTTTACTGTTTATCTTTTCTTTATTTTTGGTAGAGTTATTATAGACGGTGTGATGCATTCACGGTCTGTTCATGGATACTACGGAAGTTTATATCACGCCTTTGGCCCATGCACGGATACTGCCTTTTATGGGGTCAGATTCGATGGTCAATCATGTGGCGGACCTTAAGGCTATGATGAAAACCGTGATAACTTTTCCTTTCGAGAACAAGAAAGATGTTGAGCATACAGTTGAACTTCCATGCGAACTGGCAGTGTTCCTTGACCGTGCACTTGATATTACGTAAGTCTCATATTACATGTTATAATTACATATTACTATTAGTACCGAATAGCCTAAACAATAACATATTAGTTGAACTTGAAACTCTTATTATACTGTCATTGCAGCAAGTATATTTCAACATTGCCAGATTCTATTCTTCTGTATGAGGGATATTATTGGACAGTGGAGGAGCGCATAAGGTTCATGGATCTGATGAATACGACCATCAGATCAGATGACAAATTTGTACCTGAGATGGACCAGACCGATTCCTTATCCTTCTCGAGCTGGACTGGCCAAGTTGAAGTTGGAACTGGTGAATATGTAAATGTTTATTATGAGTGGCTCCGTCGTTCATTCCAGTCTGGCAGTTCTGCAGCAGCTGGCAAGGAGAAATCATAATCAACAACGGTGAGATTCTTGAGGTGGAATGAAAACTTCGAGGAGGAAGTTTGCTGGCGTTACTCGATGGCGATTCGTGGTGAAGAATCTGATGTTAGTCTCAGGTTTTCCAATTCCGGTTATTATCTAGTCTATGTTAAGTCGTTTATTCACCAATCCAGTGCCTCTTACTGGTCCTTCACAAGGGCACAACAACCGAAATGTGAATCCAAATGGCAGCTCTTTAGGGAGTACCTCATCTACCTCAGGCTTTCCCTCTTCTCCTTCCCCAACTTTTTGCTCTGTATGACCTAGCTCTTGCTCCTCAGGCTTGGCTTGTACCTCTTCTTTTTCCCCAGCTACTTTTTTTTTTTTTTTTCAGCTACTTGTTTTACTTGTGCCTCACCTTTGTTCTTTTCTAAGACATCTTGCAACTTCCTGAAAGAGTAAAATAGCATAAATTCAGTATACGAAAATAATAATGTTGCAATTTGTTCCCTTGAAAGCTCATCTTCATGAGATTAAATTGCTCATAGCTTACTTTTGAGAGCTTAATTTGTGATAGTAATCGGTAAGATATTCGGTGAGCTGACTATATGTGATAGTGATCGGTAAGATATTTGGTGAGTCCAACTCATGTAGTACTGGTTCTCATTAATAATGTTGACATTATGTATACGCCCGACACTTTGTGCTTTTGTCTTTCTGCGGGACCATATATTCTCTCTTTCATTCCAACAATAATGTTGTGGCAATTCATGATACAAAAGCTTTCGGACTTCAGGATTGACTTTGTTCAGTTCGAACCACTGTAAGAATTTTGACTGCTTTGCATATGGCTTCTCTAGTGATCGGGCATGTATACACCATTTTTAGTGTTCACACTTTGCCAACCCTCCAAGTGGAATGATAACCTCTCAACTGCAGGAGTCCTATAATGCATGGAAAATTCAAATATTCTCCATATAACTTCACATGCAGAAGTATACCGGCCATCAACATGCCTCATGATTTAATCTGGATTGTTCTTGTCCACAAAATTAAGTCATATACGATCACTCTCCTTGGATATATACTTCAACAAATACTTCATATACCACCCCTAACTGTAGAATTCTATGTTCATGTGCGTCAATACTTCAACATCAATTGATGATTATATGGGATTGCATATATAACCAAATTTGTAATAATGGAATAGCTTAATAACAGGAGACACATTGATATTAATTATCTTAAAATTTAAAAAGCGAAAAAAATTCGACTTAGTTAGATTAAACCTATTGTCAAGCACTTGGCCATTTTTTTCGACAGTTTCATCTGTATCTCTTCTCTTGTATATCTGGTACTCATTCTCATCCGTATGCGTGTTCTCATTGTAACTCTTGGGAAAGAATTTTGCACATTTACCCTTCTCCATGGACGGAGCAGTACGTTGCATTCGATCACACAGACCGTGCATCATGTGGTTTGACACGACTTCATACAGTTCAAAAATGTTTCTCTTTTTCAGGAAGCTCAGCACATATATAATCGTCAATGTTATATTAATGGAAGAACACAAGGAGATGCCTATTAAATTACAATAGACCTCATGAGCTACTTGAATTATAAACATGTATAGATACATCAAGTAAATTAATTTTCTTATTAAAACTTATTAAAATATAGATATATTGATATGTGTGACTGTCTAGTTAAATTTGTATGTATCGTTCTGGCTACACAATAGAAAATAACTATAAAAATTGATCTTTTTAGTAAAATGCAATTAATATGTTAGTTGTTTTATTGAAAATCAAATTTTGTCATATTATCATTGTATTTGATGACAAGTAAAATCTATTAGGGTTGGGAAGCCAGAGAGAATATATCCCATTATTTTAGAGAAATCTTATGTTCATATCAGAAGACGTGTAAAATGTCGTTTGTGGTAAATGATCATCGGGAACAACAAAATCCAGAAAGGTTCATCCAATTAGATTTGTGGTGATGTTTGAAATCGCATCATGGATAGTGTGCAGGGTGATGTTTTCAAAATTTTGCACATACATTTCCCATAAAACATTAATTCGTCGAATCAAGTTGCAAGATTTAATGAATCCGTTTATCAAGTCGCTAGATAAACAAGTCACTAACGTACATGATTAATATATTATTATAATTAATACACACACATCGTTGTATCCCATACGCTAACCGTGTTATTATGTGAAGTCGCAACACAATCATACACTAACCACGTAATCACAACATTCATGCCATCCAATCCCAAAGAGTAAATCGCCTACTCATTAATCCATAGCAAGTCGAAAGCTATGAGTTAACAATATAAACATATACATAATCCAAAATACATAGCAAGTCGCAAGCCATGAATCAAGATTATATACATGAGTAATTTAATCCATAGTAAATCGCCTAATATGAATTAAACAACATGTACAGAAGAATATATATTCATCAAACATAATACATAAAATCAAGAACCTAGCATATATACTATGGTTCAAGAATCACCTTTTTGCTCGTATTGATTGGCTAGTTGACTATCTCTTCAAGTCGAAATTTGTCTAAGCTATCAAGAATCCAAGTGATGTGCTCAAATTAAGAGCAAATTTCATTCAAACACCCATTTAGATTTCGTAATTACACATTAGTACCACTTAGTCAAACAATTATGATTTGATCCTATTAGATGTAAAACAATTACATTTGAGTTCACGAACTTGACTAAATTCGAATTAAAACATAGAAAAGTCAATTTTACCCATCTAAGATTATTGGATTTTGGAAGTTGCCAAACAATTACACCTTTTTACAAATTGCAATCCAAGTCTCTGGATATCTAATATCTTATTTGTCACCCATAACTTTTCAAAACAGCTCAAATAAGCCCCCAAACTTTTACTTTAATTTGTAAAATTTATAGAACTTCAAACAAAGATCAAATCCATCATTTTAACATCAAAGTCTAAGCATAAATTGAATTGAGACGAGAATCAAATCCGATTATTTACAGTAGGAGTTGATTATATTTAGCTCGGTCGGAGCTACAATAACAACTCTAGCATCGGAGCATATATATAGCTCTGTCGGAGTTGTTATTACAGCTCCAAATTCGGAGTTCTATGCTCTGGATATGGAGCTTTATATAGATCTAGCGGAGCTGTATTCAGCTCCAGATCTGGAGCTTAATTCCGCTCCGGATCAGAGCTAATTATAGCTCCGTTCCATAGCAGCTCCGCCGGAGACATAATATAGTACATTATATTATGAAACTTTATTCCCTAAAGTATAATAATATAATTTAATTGAACATTTTACATTTGATATTTACGATTAATTCGTAGTCAAAGTTGAAGACGGTTGACTGAAAAAAGTCAAAATGAGAAACATAGAACGTGACGGAGGAAGTACTTAAACAATTTACATGCTGGTTGTTCATTGAATTCTTGATTTTGAGTGCCACCTAGGATTTTTGCCGACTTGGCATATATGACGTCGGGAATAACAACCACCTTTTATATATATAGGGATTGTCGATATACATGATAATCCCTCAATTGGTCCTTAACTATTAATTATCATGGTCATGGTGGATTATATGGGCCTAAACGCCCCGGACCATAGTTTGGGCTGGATCGGTACCCCATCTATACGAGCCATTATGTGGAATTAACCTCCCATCTGTCTTAGATAGGTATATATTTATTTATTTATTTCATTTTTTTTAATAAAAAAGAATATAAAAAATTACTATTAGTTTTTTTAAATATAGAAAAATTGTCAAAAATAGAAACAAGTTAGATAGTTAGAGCGACATAGAGCAATGCCACGTGGCGTGCATCGACATCCCAACTGTTGTTAATCAGAGCAACATGTCGACTGACAATAAAAAATCTAAAGTTAATTTCTACAGTACCTTACATGTTTCATGTATAGTATGCATATATAGAATTATAATTTTGAATAGATCTATTTTTTAAAAATATTCCGATAGGATAATCCAATCTCAATTCGATATTTTGTAGGTATTCACTAAAAATAGGGTTGGGATTGAGATACTTAAAATCGTCCCCTATAATATCGAAGTTTAATTCTGATTTCATCCCGAAACCGTCCGGCTCACGCTCTAGTTTGATTCACTCTAATGCCTATAGGCTATAGGATAAGAGTAGGTTCTAGTTGAAAAAGAAAGGAAAAAAAAGGAGCAGGTTATATTCCAACGTCTGGGTTTTTAGATATTTTCTTAGCTAATGCCTAATGCTCATTGAAACCAGGTAATGTTCATTAAAACTTTGATTTTGATTTATTTTACATTAAGGTGATGGAATACAGTGGTTAGATTTTCCCATACTATTTCACTAAAAGCCCATATTGGGGACTTCTACATCATAATTTAAACTCCTTTCCAAACATATGCAGTTGCAAATTTGCTATTTTTACATGTACATGGTACATCTCACAAAGTCGAAACTAGTAGAAAATCCAGGCAATGTGAATGTGACTCGACAATGTGCTATGTCCAGGGAAGATGGAGCGAAATCCACTATGAGAACCGTTGGCCAATTTCAGCACTTTGGAGCTTGAGTCACTCATTACCTGTAACAAACATGAACCAACATCCCTAACCAAGATAGCGTCAGGGAGTTATGGCACTATTATATGGGTCTGTGATCTCGTCTTCAGGTCCCAGGTCATTAATCGGCGGCCGCTGCTTGTGATGGTCAGTTACAGACTGATAAGCCATTGCCAAAGCCAATGCCTATAATGTAAAATTTGAGAATAATTGGTGTCAGCGGTAAACGAAAGTGCTAGATTGTAAAGGCTTAATATAACAATGAACAATGTCTTGACTCTCGACTCAAAACCATACAAAGTCAAAAGGAAAATAAATGTGAGAGAGCTTACAATGTGGTCCTGTTCCGGAGGAGCATATATACCAGTGGTGACAGTAGTTCTCCTTCGAGTACTATTTGATGGGGCATTAGCTATTTTCTTAAAGTCAGTTGGCACAATGATGACAGGCATCCCCACGAGATTGCCCAGGCACACTCGTTCCCAGTCAGTTGCATTTCCTACAAATGCATGCACCTTGAAATTGTCTTTCACTTCCCGGATCAGTTTCCCTCTCGCTCGTTGAGCCTGTAGACAGAAAGCAACCCTTATAGGACTCACAAGTAAAGGCATATGGCGTGCTTACTTTGACAATGAGAACTAATTAGGCAAATATATATTAATCCCTCTCCTATGGTCATATTCGAAAATCAATATGCTTGCACCTTGTCATTTTATATCACGCCTAATGAAAATTTCAGGCTTGCAATTCATAGGAAAATTTTCATCTATTATTGAAACTCCATGAGCAGTTGATGCAGACTAGAATCCATTATTGGCATACACAAACTTAGGTTTCACGATGATGGAAAGTAATGTAACACAGAGAAAGCACACACAAGAAAGCAACTTCACCATTCTTTTACTGTTTTATTTTGTTTTGAAATAATCCATCCATAATTTGAGTTTCGGGTTCAACGATAACCCATAATAAGTGAATATTACTAGAAATGTTCGCCCAAGGAAACTTAATTACCGTGGAACAATGATGGATTAAAATAACTGCAGACAAAAGTACATAGAAGACCTACAAGCTACACCAATTGACTATTAGCATGTTATTGTGCGATAAAAAGTACATGAAGTGCAGATCTTCATCTCTGCCCAGGATAAGCTACCAAAACTTGGCTCTATATTCAGTTACATCAGAGATTGATTGGACTATCAAGTATGCATCCTTTCAACTATTCTGTTACAGCATCATGAGACGTTACTATCATGTCGAGCAAGGATGCATTTATATGTAAGCTGACTGATGGTTGTACTTCACATAAATAGGCTAAAATTATATTTAAGACAAAGATACAGTTCCTTATACTGTAAGTAATTTAAATCAAGTACCTAAAATTTTATTCACAGTATGTCCCCAGTACTACAACCAAAACTTTATTTATGATCTTATTGTGAGTCAAAGTGGAAATTGAGCAAAAGAACATATTGTTTGTCAATGATAGAAAAGTCCCTTCCATGATTTAGCAAAAACAGAATTTATGTTCTCAGTCAGTGGCATTAAAATGAGGTTTGGGTCATGGTAGAGCCGTAGAGGGTGAGTTATCAGTACCCTACTACATTTTCAGTTTACTTTCTACCATAATTCTCTCCTTTTTTACAACCAAAAAGGCTTCTACTTCATGTTTACGTCAGTGAAACACATCATTATGTTCAGTCCTCATGATTAGTTTAACGTTAACCTATATTCAAGGGAAATCCACAACAGCCAACTGTCAAAGTCATATAGAAATAACACTCAGAAATAGAAATATATAAAAAAGATTTCAGGTACATACTTGGACATAATCAACTGCAGGTACAACCCGCGCTCGACGAAGTTCAACAGGCCACTGATCTTGAGCTTCATAATCATCATCTAGGCTAGAGCGTTGCCAGTCATCAAAGTGTGCCAACATGTCAACATCCATCGTGAAATTTAAGATACCTTGGACAGAGTCAACAGTGTAATTCAGCTTAAATGGAACCATGTTCACACCTTGTGCCTGAAGCTTTTCAACGACCTATACTTGAGATTTCTAAGTGTAGTTAATTAATTAACACATTCTGTTGGAAGAGGGACAAGTCGAATTACGTCAGTGATAAGACAACTTGCTCATTTTAACTTACATCCATGTCTGCATCCTCGAGATACCCTACATCAAGCTTCTTTATGTCCACTGTAAATGGATCAGAAAAAGGAATGTTTCTTGATGAAAGATCATGTGGATCCTTGCCACGGATGGTATCCAGAACAATTGCGCAATCTGCGGCACTTCTGCAGAAAGGTCCCAGTTTATCCTGTGAATTGACGAATTTCAAACAGCCAGGACGAAGAATAAAAATGCAGTTCAGAGATAAGAAATATTACCAGACTCTCTGATAAGCTTAGAACCCCACTTCGGCCAACAGCTCCAAAGGTTGGACGCAATGCAGTCACACCACAACGAGCCGCAGGGTAACTAATGGATCCGGCAGTTTCTGAACCGATGGCAAAAGGAACCATACCTGCACATAAACATGTCTTTTTCCTTGAGCTTCTCTTTCACGCATGTAAGATTAATTAAAATTTGCATCTCCACATGAACACATCTACATGTTAAGCCTCATTTCTTCGTTTCGGAAGGAAAATAATCAATTAATGAGTGTACTTTTACCTCACAGGAGAAAGGAAAAATTATAAGCAAGACGTACCGGCTGAGGTGCAGGCAGCTGGTCCAGCGGATGAACCCGTAGTGTACTCTTCGATATTCCAAGGATTCCTTGTTCTACCCCCAAACCAAATGTCATCGTATGCTAGAGAACCAGTCACAAGCTTCCCAAGCAAGACAGCACCTGCATCTTTCAACCTGCATGAGTTTACCAATATACATTACATGAACTTCCTCAGATTTAGCCGAAAGAGCTTCATTTATATTGCAAACTCAAACCTCTTATAAACCCAAGCTTCAATGTCAAGAATCTGATTTTCATAAGTTCTGGAACCCCATGTCGTTTTGTAATGGGGTACTGCAATTATATCCTTCAATCCATAAGGAATTCCATGGAGCGGACCTATATTGTTGCAAACACAGTCTGATTTCAAGTTTCTAATTGAAAAGAAGGTCAATGCAACTATGCGAGTACTAATCTCTGTCTGAGTAAAAACTAATCGTGAACTTTCTATTACATTCATATTTTGAAATTACAGATATCAGTTGTATGCTATAACATAGACTATCATTGCCAATGTATACAAGGGTTTTCCTTCATCTGAACTGGTGAAGACAATGACCGTGCAAGCCAAGGAGCTAAGTATGTTTCAGAACAGAGATTACTAGACATTATGCTCTCCAGCAAGCATAACATGTTTTAAAGTGATTTTTGTAGTGTGTTCCATGTACCTAGTGTAGCAAATAATGGGAGTGGAGGAAAGAAGTGAAAAGTTTCTAACCTAGACATTTGCCTTGTGCAAGCAACTGATCAGCCGTATGTGCTTGCTCATAGGCTAATTCTTCAGTTATAGTTATGACAGATTCAAGGACAGGACCATACCTGCAGAAAATTTAATAGGTTAATAAACAAAATCAAAAGACTGGAAGAAACAGCATGGCCCTTCCCAATTCACTCGATGAAACCTTTTCAATCTATCCAAAAAGATCCGAGCAAGCTCCACAGACGTTATTTGTTTAGACTTTATCAGTTCGCCCAGCTCGAGAATCTGATATAACATTCAACAATTTAGAAATGATTTACAATTTTTTTTTTTTTATAGAAGCATGAAACTTACACTCATAAAAGCAATATCTTCATCATTCTTTGGCCTTTGTATGCCAGTTTGAGAAGGATAGGCAAACCTCTCTGGGACATACGATGCAGAATTTTCATTCCATGCAGAGTTGAAGACTAGATAAGATGGATTTTCCAAGCCTCCATTAGCTGAGGCAACTAATTTTCGGTTTGATCTGGTAATGGGGATATTAAGCTCCTCCGCACCCTGCTCAATCTCTAGCATCTACAAGAGCACGTTAGGTGCATAAAATCTTTTTTCAGTTTCAAGCCAATCTTGCAAGGCTCCCAGTAATGAACATTAGTAAATTCTGTACAGGCACCTTGGCATCACTGAAGAAATTGGCATCCAACATTCTGAACCCGGCACATAAGGAATCATGATCAACCTTTGCAGGGCATTTGCTATCATTTCCAGAGTGCAGTTTCCTGTTACCCTGTTCCAAATAAGATAACAACAAAGATTCACGAGGAAGCGAAAAGATTAGCAACAAAAATTTTTTTTACTGCTATACATGTATCACCTAGAACACCAAGAGTCTAACAGACATCCATACTTCCCTATAGATCAATTTTTCGATATGAAACGAGACACGCATTTCCTTGATAATGACATCATTGGACAAGCTAAACACTAGTTAACGGTAGGTGGCAATACTAGCATTATACTCACCAATAGGCATCAATGAATAAACGATAAAAAGAACTGCGTGGGGATAAACATGTGGAGTGGAAGAGACTGTTCATCAGTAACTATGCTCGTCCATGATCTCTATTTGCATTTTGGGTAGCTCTTTTGTGACGACTACGCACCAAGGACAGGTTAGTTAAATTTGGAATCATTAATGATGGTTTATGTAGCTTTTGCAAATTGCAATCATGTGGAATATCTAGAGCATATGTTCTTTGAGTGTACTGTTACTCAAACTATTTGGAGGGCTGTATGTTCTGGTTTGGAATTATCCGGTCTCCTACTGTTTTGAGTGGTGACAAAATACTGGCTGTCCAAGAAACTAAGAAGAAAGGTTGGAAGCGTCAAATTTTGAAAATTGCTGCTGCGGAAACTATTTATTGCATCTGGACGGCTAGAAACGAAATGGTGTTTTACCAACAATGCACAGTTCCCCGGACGAAAGATGACATAATAGAGAGCATAGTCATGAGATGTACTTTGCATAGGAAGTTAAACATACATGTAAATGTTACAAACTTCTGCATAGTGTAGATTAGATTAGAATTTTTGGGGGCTTGATATTTGCTCTGTCTAGACTGGTTGGAAGGATACCTGGATCATTTTGGATCGGTTTGTACCCACTGATTTTTGGATAATGAGAAAGTAAAGCTCTTGGTCCCAAAAAAAAGAAAGAATAAAAGATAAAAAGAATAGTGCATCATCACCGCGACAATATAAAATCATCACGAACTTCCTCATAATCTCTAGTTCTTGATCTACTTTAGAAACAGAACACCACGGAATATCAAGTTCAACTACCACATTTTGTTCATTCCAAATATACATGTCATTGCCTTGCTATAATTATAAAGTCAAAGAACCGCCAGCAACAATTAGATGGGAACCATAGTTGCAGCAGAAATCCTCTGCAGACTACAGATTAATGCATATGAAATCCAAACGTGCACTATTATGTGAACGGTGGCTGAAGCTCATAAAGAACACGACCAAATGCACCATTCACTCCCTTCCCAGTTTACATTACTACGCCGATGAAACCATGGTGGCATGTAGAAGCATGTATGCCCCGTAGAGAACTCATTACGAATTCTCTAGTTTATTTCTTTGATTTGCCAGACTATTTGCTACTTCGTTTTGAGTCGTTTATTTCATTTATGGCACTAATATTTTCATTCATGACATTACGAGAGTAAAGACTATATTCGATAACCGTTAATTTAGCAAGTTTGAGTACGGTTTATCACAGATGATGTAGTTCTAGCTTGTAAACCAAATGAGCAGGTACAATTTGCCATATGGCCATACCAGTCAATTTTCTGCTTCCTATGTTATGCTATATCAGGAAACGGAGTCATTATTCATTAACCTGCTTAAAATCATCGTTCAACTTTCAATTCTTGTATTGGACAGCATCAAAAGTAACACCAAAATGCAGTTGAATATGATCAACTTGAAATCTTAAAAACTAATTAAAGATATAGAAAGTAGTATACTACTACTACTACTACTACTACTACTACAGAAGCCATTAGAATATACTAGTAAAGAAATTAGATACATGTATACTAGAAGTTGATTACAATTTACAATGATACAAGAGAAAGGAATTACCATAAGGATGACTGGATCTGCGAAACTCCATTTCTGCGACTGCAATTGAGTCGAAGAAGAAGAAGAAGATGCAGCGACACCATTTGCAACGAAACTAACAAGTGCCGCTCCAAATAGAAACAAGTGTGAGAAACAGTATGCCGATGATTTACGGACGAATAGTTTCGCCATTGTTGAGCAATGATTTGCATATGATGAAAAGCTGAAAGGGGTATGTTATATTCGTTTCAATCTTGGACCAGTTTGGTTGTGTAGTTAGAGCCCGATTGGTTCTGAGGTGTATTTGGCTTTGGTCAAATTGCACATTTAGGTCCGATTTTAATTTTGTGTTTTAAAAGATGCAGTTTGTGCGAATCATGATGATTGGTACTTTGTGCGATGCATTTCGACTATGTTTGGGACCTCCGAAACGCACATTTCAATTACATTTGCAGATTGGTTTAGGTGCATTTTCGTATTGGAGAAACCCCAGAAGATGACGAATTGGGGGCAATTTGGCGCCAAGACAAATATAGTACACTAATTACTGTGACAAAAGATGTACGTATAGTCGATAATCATTTTGATATATAATTGACGTATTTTGACACGGACCACTACTTCCGGCATCGTTCTGGATGTGAACATAAAGTTCGAAATCCAATTCAGTTATCCGAACGCGCTTAATCGTAATGGCGTTGGACATAAAATCTTGGCCACAAAAGACTGGTTATATAAGACAAATAGTCGATATAGTTAGATGTTTATTGATGTTTTTGGTGGACAATCAATAATCGATAATCGATGATTGATGATATTGACTTTGGTGGACAATCAATAATCGATAATCGATGATTGATGATATTGACACTGGAGACTACTTTATTTATCGTTACGGATATGAGAATATCCGCCCAAAGTAAATGCTCGTTATATACGAGATAGCGATTGATTCGTTATATACGAGATAGTGATTGATGTTAGTTTATGTATCGTTATAGATATTTTATTTTTATTTTATTTTTTAACATGTTTACCATATTATAAGAGTGTTTAAAATTTGAAATTAATGAAATTGCATTTGTAATTTTTTTTAATTTAAGATTATAAAAGTCGTAAAATTTAGAATGATCGGAATATAGTCAAGAGTGATCTCTATTTGTAGAGGGCAAAAAAACATGAAAATCGGTATAAATTTTATATTTTATATTTTATGAATTACGACGAAAAGAAAATAACAAACAATAAAAAAAAATTCATAACAGGTGGGCCAGCACAGCTGGAAAATGCGTTTTGAAACGCAAATCTCAAATACATGAGGATCCCCATGTATTTCAAATGCCACGTCCAAAGCATTTGAAAACACAAGCCCGCAAAAATGCACGGGCTCCATGAAACGCATTTGGGCCGAAACGCTATACAATACATCGTACCAATCATTAGTTGCGTTGCGGTCAACCGTTAAAACGCTACACAACGCATCGAACCAATCAGGCCCTTAGACCATTCTAACTGCATTGGGCCAAGTGAAATGTTTGTTTTGTTTGCATTGGGCCAAGTGAAATGTTTGTTTGGTTTATTTTTTGGTGTTGATTTTGTGGGCCTGCTGCCCGGCCCAAAAGTAAAGGGCAGTCTTGTGATTGGTGGGTTGTGTCTAGTTGGCAAGAGTTGGCCCAATTTTTGGAACCAATATTTTGGGGAGATAAGGCTATAGATTGGTTTTTAATATCCAAGGCTTGTGATTGGTGGGTTGTGTCTAGTTGGCAATAGTTGGTCCAATTTTTAGAACCAATATTTTGGGGAGATAAGGCTACAGATTGGTTTTTAATATCCCAAATAGTGTTTTGGCCCAATTCTACAAACCGGCCCAATTGCAGAAACAAACACAGCATTAATCTCTTCATTCTCAAAAAATAAATAAATAAATAAATAAAAATAAATAATGAAAAAAATCTCAATCTCTTCTTCTACGTCACTCTTTAGCTAGCGATTAAAATCACATTAACATGATACGTATTTTAATCTGGTTTTCTTGATATTAATCCCTAGCCAAATAACATATATATTTTTTTAATTTCAGTAAATTACATATTTAATGGAACAAACGTGTGAATTTAATTAACTTCAGTAAATTACATATTTAATTGTCAAGCAGGGCGGAAAGCCTGCTTGACCGTAGAAAACTTCTTGTTTGTTTAATGTTTTATTTTATCTTTTCTTTATTAAAATTTTAATTTTATTTTATTTTACACTTTTCATTATTTAGTTAACTTCAAAAATTCTACCTTGAGAGATAAAGTGATGACATGTGAGGGTTGGTCAACGGGGGATCTGTAATTGTTTTGATATCATTAAAGAAATATCATGATTTTTCATGGACCCGTAACAATATAGAGCATGTGGTCAATAGAAACATTTATCTACTCTAAACATTTTCAGCATAGATTTAAGAAAGGAGAAAATATTCACAAATACTTTAAGAGTTGATTCTAATTCATGCCTAGGGAAATTTATATGTTTACTCCCCCCCCCCCCCCCCCCCCAACCCTCGTTTTGTCAAATTAGATTTCGACTTTCCTGTAAGTCCTTTTTTTTGGGGGGGGGGGGGGGGGGTTGGTTGATCTATAGGAAGATGAGATTTCGATAATGTTTTGGAGGTTCTTGTTTTTTAGTATAGCGTATCTGGGTGCAACATCACCCTCGCTGCCAAATATAAGTAGTTCACTGACTTACATGATTTGATTGAGTTTTTTTAGGAGAGGGGATGGGGAGGAGGTAGGTCACACCCCAAGTAATAATATTATTTCACTAACATAATTTTGTACATGTTTCGGTGACAAATTATTTTGGGGTCCTTATATGCACCTTCACCCACCCACACAGAAGACATACCCCACCCCGAATCGACTTCGGGAAAATGTATTATTTCACTAATTTAATCATAAATTGTTGCAGGTCGAGCCAGTTTATATCGGGTTGTTGGTAGAGATCAGTTCCTTATAAGTCAGTTTTCAGTCATGGTCAGCTGTCATTTTCGAAATACACGAACAAAAAAGGTTTTAATGTTTTAGTGTGGATGAAAAAGGTAATTCCACTCATACGACGACGAATGTTGTTTACAAATTACAAGTAGGTTTCTATCAATCTTAAATGTATGTTTATGTGTAATTATAATGATCCATGTTATATTTAAGATAACACAATACAAGTCTTTATTTTATTTTGATAATTATATTTTTTAAATATGGTTTTGCGATACTTCCTCTGACAATGTATATTGTCTCCCACCGTCCCAGATTACTTTTTACATTAGAGTTGGCGTGTATAGAAAATTAAACTGTGGTAAAAATTATACTTTTATTGGGAAATGTGTAATTATTTGGTAAATGTAGTATTTTTTATTATTTGTTGAATGTGAAATAGCTTTCTTTTTTAGTATTGTATAAAGTTATGTGTGACGACTAAACATGGTAAATGAATGAAAGAATATGATTTTTTTTTTTTTTTTGTAATTTTGCTATGTATTGAACCTTATATCATTTATATTAGTTTTGTCTTTGAATAATATTTCCTTTCATATATTAATTATGTATCACAAAATCCTGGAAGAGACCTGCTGATGAGGCGTTTTTAGAACACCTCACCGGGTTCTTTTTACCTTGTTTTTACTAACTTTTAGTTTAGTTTTTCCTTTATTTGTATATATTTTGTCTTTTGTTTGTGTTTCTTGTGTTTTCACCTTGATTCCAGGTTTTAGGTACTTTTCATGAAGAAAATGAGTCAAAACGATGCATTTCTATGCACTTTGTCAGAGATCACAAGCTCCAAGACTCCAAATAGGTGCCACGAAGGTTCCCGGGATGCCAAACGGGTCAAGGATGGACAAATAAGTCGTGGATCGAGCCCGAAGGAAGTGGGGCGATCTCCCCAAGCTCTGGACGTAGCCACAGAGGGCTGCGTTCCAGAGCCGGAGTGATCACCCGCTCCAATCAAATCTGTTTCTGGCGTTACATTTTGATAATTTTGCCATTTTAATGTCAGATTTTTGTATTTTGAACACCACTTTTCATTTCACACAATAATTTGGGACTTTTTTTAGAGGTCCTAGGTTTCCAAGAATCATCCATCTGATCAAGTTGGAGTCTTGGTTAACCATTTAGTCTGAAGAATTCTTTCTGTAACATTACTTTTCACCATTGTTATCCATTGGAGCTTAGTTATTCAAAGTTATTCGGTAAAGTTGTATCGTTTCTCTTTGATTCCTTCTTGTTGATCTTTATGTCTATGTTTATCATATTTCTTGCCTGTGACAACATGAATATGAGTAGCTAAACATCTTCCATGGGTTGGTGGTGAATTCTTGAGCATGCTAGTATAAGTCTTTTGGATGAAATTTCATTGTTTCTTTGTTTGTTGAATTCTTGCGAATCGTTTGTAGTTCAATGCCTTATCAATCGTTTCTTAATACCCAAAATTCACAAGAGGGATTCACACACTCAAGGTTACTTACGATTTAAGCCCAACACATTCGACTACAAACGCTGACTAGTAAAATTGACGACTCCACTACGTTGATAAAACGTTTTCACTTTCAAAAGTCGTATACTTCATTGCAAACCTATACTAGCTAGCTCTTGATGAAACCACCACCCCATGTCTCCTTTGATTGACTACAAAACCTGTGTTTGCTGTTTACTCTTTGTGTGATTTGCGAAAGAAAGAATTGGAGGTCGTAAGACACAATTCTAGACAAACTATTTCTTTAAAACACTGACAAGCTTAGTTAAGTCATTCGAGAACGACACTCGGGGCAACTTATCAACTCACTACGTGCTTTTTCTAGTGAACCTTTATATTGCTCTTGGCTTATAAATTAAGAACTTGATTTGACGCATCAAGTTTTTGGCGCCGCTGTCGTGGACTTAACTCCTTAGTTTGTATTTTAAAAATTAGTTTACTCGGTTATCTGTGTGTTATCTGTTTGTGGAGAATTTTGGTTTCATACCTTTCACTTTTCTTATTGCAGGTAGTTTATGTAAGGGAGAAGGAACTTGAACCTTCCAGTAGCGCATTTTGTTGACGATATTGAAAGGCATCGGAGGAGGTTGAGGTTTAGTCTTGCTGGTAAGCAAGTAAGCGAGTTTTTGAGGAAACTGATTCGGAGTCTGATACAGAAGCTCCTATTCTTCAAGCGAATATGGGTGATACAACTAATGGTAGGGGTGTTGGTGGTGCTGGAGTTGGAGGAGCAGCAAGTCGTGTTGTTCCTAGGAACACGATCCACAACATATTCAAGGCTTATGTTGGAGCACATATGTCGTGCATTGTTCTGTCTAAAGCGGTCCGGAAGTATAAGCTGAAGCAATATCTTCTTCAACACCTTCCCAAATTCTATGGGATGGAAAATGAAGACGTTATGGGCTTCTTGAAGGAGTTGGAGATGTTCATAGCGGGGATATGGCTAAGGCATGGTTGAATATGCTTCCCGAGGTGTCATTGACTACTTGGGCGGAGATCTGTGAAGCTTTCACGGACCGGTACTATCCTCAATCAAAGACTACCACTTTGAAGGCACAGATCACGTGGTTCCAACAACTCCATGATGAGACATTCTACAAGGCTTGGGAGAGGTTCAAGGTGCTCCAAGCCAAGTGTCCTCATCACCGCCTAAGTCTCGCGGATCTGACGCAATACTTTTATGATGGATTGAACGAGAGTCAATCTTATGTTGACGTAGCTAGTGGTGGAAGCATCATGGATCTTACACCGGAGGAGATGAACGATCTTTTCATCAAGTGTGCAAAGAATTCGCAGCACAAGAGTGTGCGGGGGAGAAGTAGGGGCTTAAGAGTGAGGTGAATGCCATCTTTGATGATTGTAGTAGTCGTATCAACGAGCTAGAAAGGTAGATAAGGCAAGTGAAGTTGTTCGCATCGAGTGGTCAGAATCCACATGCTCAGGAGAAGTGTGGGATTTGCAACAACTACGGGCACAGGGAAAATCAATGTAGGGCCGACTTCTCGGTCAAGGAGGTGTCTGAGATTGCTACTCCGGAGGAAGGAGAAGAGGTGTGTTGGGTGCAAGGGGAAAATGGGGGATATTTCCCGAGGTATAGACGAAGGGATGTTCGTTTTGAAGGGAAGGGACCAGTTCATAGGTTCGCTCCTAACCAAATCTACCCCAATGTGGATCGGTCGAAGCTGAGCTACTCGAACGATCATTGTAAGAATCATACTCCTAAGGAAGAGGAGCAGTCAAAGGATTCCACCTCGACTAGCAAATCGAGGCAGATTGAGGAGTTCATGGAGAGGTCGCAGAGGTTTATCGACCGGGCTCAAAGGCACCAGGAGAAGACGGATGGGAGGTTGCCGGTTCTAGAAGGGAACAACAAGGACATCAAGAGGCAACTTCAAGAGTTGCTTGATAGGAGTCGCATCCGTGGGGGGGGGGGGGTGGTGGTTGTCCGGAGCAACTGAAAACGCCATGTTACGGTTATCACCGAGGTATCTGTTGAAATAACGGTATCCAAAGATAGAGCAAGGGTCAAGGCTCCTAAATTGCAAGTGGAGGAATGTGGTACACGCAGTCACCACGACTCTCCTCCCAAGGAGATTAAGGTACATACGACCTTCGATGATTTAATTCCTTGTGATGTAGTCCCGGTGGAACCGGTGAATAGGAATATTATTGTTGATGCTTTTGTTGGTAACAAAGATGATGGTGTTGAGGTTGGGAGTAGAGAAAGGGTTGTAGACCCCGTTGTGGTTGATACCCATGTTGAGGAGGTGCACATGGCACAATGGGTAGAGAAATCACCATCGGGGGAGGTGATTAAGAAGAAGGGCTCTAAAACGACCAATTATGTGTCTTTAATGTTAAGGTTGGTTTTGGGAGCTTAGAGGGAGTGTCGGGGATCTTGGACACCGGAGCTGGCGTCAATGTCATGTCGTACGAAATGTACGGGGCGAGTAGAGTGAGAGGGCTTAAGGATAAGAAGCTCATGGTGAGAATGTGGATGGCTCGATACGGAGACCACTAGGGGTAGTAGAAGATGTGGAGATCCGGTTAGGTAACGATTCCGTGATAACCGACTTCTATGTTTTGGGGCCGGTTAGGAAGGGGTTGCAAGTGGGGGACGGGATGGTGTTGTTGGGGAGACCATTCATCGAAACAATTGATCTCACAATCAATATGCGCCACCGTCGAGCCACTTACGAGGTAAAGGGCATGCAACACGAGTTGTAAGCCTACACTCCACTTAACACATCTTGTTCTTGTGAAAATCCACTTGTAGGATTTGCAGGACCTGTTTATGTGTGTTCTAGTGCGAAGGGACTAGGTACGGGAAGGCTTAAGAAGAAGAAGAAGTCTGGTATCAAAACCCGTGGTACATGAACTCCCTGAAGAGTCAAGCTATTGACTATAAAGAAGCGCTATCCCAGAGGCAACCCGGAATGTTTCAACCCTTCCTTCATTTGCAATCCATATAGTTACATTTAGCATATCTTCCTTCTTTTCTTAATAATCCAAAAAAATCTTTAAATCCATTTTAGTTTGCATTATTAGTATAAATTTGCATTCACGTTTAATTTTATGTTCTTTTCTTTTTTTAAAAAAGAAAAAGAAAAATAAAAACGCAATTTGCAGATGCAAGTCTACCTGTTGACATATAAGTTCTGTCATTTTAGCGATGAGCGATCGCCCGGTCCGGATTATTAAAGAGCTCCACGCAGCAGCTCTTCTTTCTTCCTGCGTCTTCTTTTCACCTCCTCCTCCATTCCAACCGACCGCCCCAACCCCAAATTCTTCCAACTTTCTCATTTCTTCACCAAATCTCTTGTTCTTTGGTTCTTTTCGAAGCATGCATCATCTAGAACAACATTCTTGCATCCATTCATTCGATCCATTCTGAAATTGAGGTAATTGGCTAACACTTCTTGCTACTTTTTGGGGATTTTTAAATTTGAATGGTTTTTGGATTTTGAATGCTAGTATGTATGCACTTTGTGACTTGTTGAACATAATTCTAGTCTTGATTGTTGATTTATTTCTTGATTATGACTTTCAATCAAAATTGCTAGTAGTTCATCATATAAACATTTGCTACTTTGCTCAATAGTTACTTGAATTGGCAATGTTATCTTCGGCGTAGTATTTTGGCATAGCCATTTGCTTTCGGTTAAGATTTTGGATTCTTTGAGCTTTGTTGTTCTTGCGCGCACTATGGTTAAAATTGTTTATTTGATAGGATAAGGCGCATAACCTTCTGAGTTGAGTTTCTAAGTCGAGTTTTGGTTGCGTTTTTGCGATAAGAAGTGAGCTAACACCTATTTATGTAGGTACCAAGGCACCCAAGAGAAGACCAGCTAAGAGAACCAGAGGGGAATCCTCTAGATGCAATGCAATGGTAATAATTGATCCACTGCCCACCATGGATTATGGTGTTCAAGCCATTACTCATAGGAGCATCGAGTACAAGTCCAACAACTCCGGCAGGGGTTATGTCGTTGATCAAGGAGTGGACCTCATGTTGCTCTCTCGTGAAGAGAAGCAAATCATGGAACCATTGAAGATGATGTTTGAGAACGGGGGTGGCTCAGGCTTGCTAGGGACCCCGAGGAATGGGATGCTCAGTTGGTGTTCGACTTCTATGCCAACTATGATGATCGAAAGTGTGAGGATGATCTTACTGAGTGGGTACCAATCAGGAACGAGTATGTTGAGTTTACTCCTCGTTCGATCAACCGGTATTATGGTGTGCCTGAAATTGATGCCAATGCTGATGTCTATGTGCATAAAAAGATAACTGAAGGGGCAATCTCGAAGGAGATTACAGATATCATCTGTCATGAGTACTATAGGTACCCCCAGGAGCCTCATAGGACGATTGAGCACAAGTACCTCAACCTCCAGACTCGTGTCATCCACGATTGGCTTACCACCTCCATATACCCCATGGAGAATGCTCATTACACCCGCTTTGATTTAGATCGACTCCTAGCCGCTCTCGTGCAAGGACAACCCATTAATTTGGGCCAATTGTTATAACTCAGTTCGAGCATTACCATGGGAACTTGAGGATCAGGTTTGCATTCCCTTGCCTCATTACCTCACTATGCAGACGAGCCGGTGTTGTAGTCGATGCGACACGCTAACCCCGTCAAATTTTGAAGGTTGGGTCTGTCAAGACTATAATTTCCAATTTCAAGAATGAGTACAGTGACGTCAAGTATGAGGTGGAACATGAGGAAAGGCGTCAGGCAAAGATGCCCGGAAGGAGAGTACCGGAGATACAAGAGGAGATGTATGAAGCTCAACCCGATCCAGAGGAAGAGCAGGAAGAGCCACAACAGACCATTTCTCTGCAGCATGGATACCAGGGAGCCTTCGACTTCCAGCAGTTCACTGACTACTTCCAGCCGCACTATGCTAGGCTGGACACAGAGTATAGACGCATTTCTGGGGCCCAGGAGCAGATTATGCAATCACAGGCTGACATCATGAGGGCACCGTCTGATCTGAGGGCTGACTTTACAGCTGCTAGGGATGAAATGAGGGGGTACATGGCTGAGCATGTGAGCTTTCGTCAGGAGTGGAGCTCACAGAGAGAGGAGTGGAACACACAGTACATGCAGATGCAGGATTGGGCGTCGCAGGGTTAGGGATATCCTCACCCACATGCTGGACCATCTGGGTCCGATTCCCCGCAGTAGTGATGTTGCATTGAGCACCATGTGGTACATTTTTCACTTTTTCTTCTTTCGTAGTCTATTCGTTGGAGGACCAGCTCTAGTCTAGGTTTGGGGAGGGGGGTTTAAATGTACCGTATTTTATCATTTGGCCTGTACTAGTATCTGTGATTGTTGTATGACTGTTGTACTTTGTTTTTCTTTCTGTTTTTGGTGGATTGTGGCCGGTGTGCCTTTAGATTAACTTGTGTAATTAATTTTTTATCGCTTTCTTAGTGGTGGTCGGTGAGCCAAATAGGTTGCATGTATTACTTGTGGCCGGCGTGCCTTACTTGGCTTTCTTTTTAATTTTTAGAGTCTTTTTTGCCTACCTTTTTTGGCCTAATTTAAAATTTTTTAGCGAGTCTTGAGTCGAAATTCCAAGTCGAACGTCCTTTGTTCGTAACAAACTTCTTTTGATGCTTAAGTTTTGAGTATACTGATTAGTAATGGTTGTTGAGTCTAAAGTTTTTCGAGTTCGTTTCCCTTGTAAATAAGAAGTCTGTTTAGCTTTGTGGTCCAAAAACCTGTGAGGAGCCTTATTTGAGCCGATGAAAAAAATATTATACCGGCAAGAATTGTTTTGTGTGACTCCTGGGATGTAGAATTTTTTAAAAGTTGTTGTGCCATTTCATACTTATGCATGTTCTGATTAGATGGGAATGATAAACGGCATGTTTTGAACTTTTAAAGAATGGGTTTGGGGAGGGGATTTCCATTTTTTATCACTGATTGAGGGATGTGTAGTTATGACTTCTGTTCCCAACAAAAATATTTTTTAAATAAGGCTCAGGTGTTTCCATGGTCTTAAGTGATCACCATAGGTCGTGTTGTGCGTGTTCGAATACTAACATATACCGGCGTGGCCTTTTATCAGCCATATGACCGTGAAGGTTGATGACACGTAGCTAAACCGACACGCACAAAAGTGCAGACCTTCGGTAAAATGGACTGCAGCAAAATTGAAGCCAAAAGATCCCAATGAGGACAAATAAGCACACAAGTTACTCAAACCTCAAGAATCTTGTGGAATTCCTTGTCTGAATGAGTGAAAGCTTTGGACGGGAGCCACACGCGGAATAAGTCCTTGCTGATAACGAGGGTCACACACCAGTGATTTTATCCGCAGATTCACAACAATTTCGAGTAACTCTACAAAAATAGTGTGCAAGGTTTTGAGAAATTATGAAAGCAAAAAGGGAATGATAGTCGGAGTAGCATGTCTCTATTTTTAGTCTTAGAACAAAAGTCCCTTTGGACCCTTTGAAAAGAATGCTTTTGCATAAGAAATTTTTGGCAACTTGTGGTGAAAACCACCTTCCCTACTTTACTTACGAGTGTTACCCCATCCTGGACTTGTCTAGAAGAGTGAGAGTTGCTATTTAAAATTACTTGTGAGGGCCTACCAAGATAGGCTTAAGTCTTATTTACTTTGTAAACGAACTAGTTAGATTTTTACTTGATTTTCCACCAACTTTGGTAATAACTCAAACCCTTTGCATCTTTGGAGTTTGTTTCTTAGATTGTGTAACTTGGATGATTGACTCGTTCTTTGTTTAGGTTTGTTGTTTGAGTCTAGTTTCTTTTTTTAGGTTTGTTGTTTGCTCGAGCACGAGCAAAGGTTCGGTTTGGGGAGTTTTTATGAGGCGTTTATAGAACACCTCATTGGGTTCGTTTTACCTTGTTTTTACTAACTTTAGTTTAGTTTTTCCTTTATTTGTACATATTTTGTCTTTTGTTTGTGTTTCTTGCGTTTCCACCTTGATTCCAGGTTATAGGTACTTTTCATGAAGAAAAGGAGTCAAAACGATGCATTTCTATGCACATTGTCCGAGATCACAAGCTCCAAGACTCCAAATAGGTGCCACGAAGGTTCCTAGGATGCCAAACGGGTCAAGGATAGACAAATAAGTCGCGGATCGAGCCCGAAGTAAGCGGGGCGATCACTCCAAGCTCTGGACGCAGCCACAGAGGGCTGCGTCCCATAGCTGGAGCGGGGCGATCGCCCGCTCCGGATAGGGCGTTTGACCCAATCGGCGGGCGATCGCTCGCCCCGATCTGATCTGTTTCTAGCATTACATTTTGATGATTTTGCCTTTTTAATGTCAGATTTTTGTATTTTGAACACCACTTTTCATTTCACACAATAATTTTGGAGTTTTTTTAGAGGTCCTAGGGTTCCAAGAATCATCCATCTGATCAAGTTGGAGTCTTGGTTAACCATTTAGTCTGAAGAATTCTTCCTATAACAGTACTTTTCACCATTGTTATCAATTGAAGCTCAGTTATTCAAAGTTATTTGGTAAAGTTGTATCGTTTCTCTTTGATTCCATCTTGTTGATGTTTATGTCTATATATATCTCTTTGAGTAGCTAAACATCTTCCATGGGTTGGTGGTGAATTCTTGAGCATGCTAGTATAGGTCTTTTGGATGAAATTTCACTGTTTCTTTGTTTGTTGAATTCTTGTGAATCGTTTGTAGTTCAATGCCTTAGCAATCGTTTCTTAATACCCAAAATCCACAAGAGGGATTCGCACCCTCTAGGTTACTTACGATTTAAGCCCAACACATTCGACTACAAATGCTGACTAGTAGAATTGACAACTCTACTACGTTGATAAAATGTTTTCACTTTCAAAAGTCTTATACTTCTTTGCAAACCTATATTCTAGCTAGATCTTGATGAAACTACCACCCCATGTCTCCTTTGATTGATTACAAAATCTGTGTTTGCTGTTTACTCTTTGTGTGATTTGCGAAAGAAAGAATTGGAGGTCGTAAGACGCAATTCTAAACAAACTATTTCTTTAAAACACCGACAAGCTTAGTTAAGTCCTTCGAGAACGACACTCGGGGCAACTTATCAACTCATTACGTATTTTTTTCTAGTGAACCTTGATATTGCTCTTGGCTTATAAATTAAGGACTTGATTTGATGCATCACCTGCATTAGTGAGAGACCTGGGAGCACGGACGGACCCAGGATTTCAACCTGGGCCGGGGGGGGGGGGGGGTGGAGGAATCCAAAATTTTGTAAAATATTACCTATAAAAAAATTCAAAATTTAGGGGGGTCCGCCCCTGCCTGAGAGACGGACCGATGTTCTTAACTATAAGTATAATGTTTTAAACAATATCAATAATGTTTGATGAGTGAATATTTTATGTCATTTTTTATGTGTATATATATAATACCGACGTTTTTAATAAAAACCTTTAATGTTTATGTATATAACTGTAATATTGTTTGTCGGTATTTTTAGCCTTTCTAATGAAAGGTCTCTCTGGATATTAAACACACACACACACACACACACACACACACATATATATATATATATATATATATATATATATATATATATTAAACAGACTTGATTTAGTAGTAAGTTTTGATTCTGATAGACACGCATATAATTCCTTGGACAGGTGTGTAAGACGATGTCTGAATTAGCTTTTACGAAATCAAGCCAGTAAGATTAATGAATAAGCTTTTTAGGAACAATATGGCTTCTACCTCATCATCTGTACCAGATACTAATGAAAATGTAGTATCTACTATTGGAAATACTTGGGAAGATAAAGATTTGTTCAATTGGAAACCACCAAATGTAGATAAGAGTACAATATATAAACAAAACATATTAGACTTTAGATCAGCTTATACTATAAAAACAGAAGAACAAGTCCTTCCTTTAGTAAGTGATCAACAAACTTTACATTTATTCACTAAAAAGTCAATTAGAAAGCATATAGCCAGTGGATACAAATTCTTACATATAGGTCTTGTACAAATTGCTATTAAACCTTTAACAAGAGAAGGATTAGATACTAGCATTTTTGTTGCACTCAGAGATGCTAGACATTTTAATTTTCAAGATTCCCTTTTAGGATTAATTGAAACAAGTCTTTGTAATGGACCAATTTATTTTAATTGTTATCCGAATTTTACCATATCCCTGACTGACCCACATATTTTAGATATTCTTACTTTAAATGTAAAAACTCATAATTACAAAATGAAGCATGGTTCTCATATATATGAAGTATTTTATAGGATACATTACAAAGTTATGAATACGGGTTTAAATGTCAAAGCAGTACATTATGAAAAACCTTCTGGACAAACTATCTTTTGGGAAATTAATAAGTCAAAGTCTAATCTTACAGTCCCTAAGACTATAGAATGGAAAAATGTTAATCTTCCTGAAGCTTGGTTGCTTCCTTCTGGAACAATACCAAGATCCCAACCAATAGAAAATACTGAAATAGAAAATATAGTAGACCACCCAGATGGAGGGGTTAGTATAAGATTTAACAGACAAAGTTCTATGTCATTTAGAGATTATAGCTCACAGAGAAATAGTGAATATTTATCTCGGAGTAATTCCCATAGAAATTCTTTTAGTATTTTTGAAAAGGATAGACATAATTTTCAAGGAGTTAGAACACATAAAAATGTTGCCCTACCAGTTTTTACTTCACAAGGCTTTAGTGATAGCACAAATGATTTAGAACAACAAGAAGAGGATAAACCAACTTCACCAAATCTTTCAAGCATATATGTTTTGACAAAAGAATTTTGTATAGATAAGAATTTGATAAAAAAAGATTTTATGAGTGACGAAAACAAACAAGAAAGAAAATGGTTCATGGAAACATTCTCTGAAAAACAAAGGAATGTCATAAGAAACAGTTGGTATGAATTTATGGTTACTATACAAAATCATATACCATTTTTTACTTATTTTTTTCAAAAGTATGATAAACTTTCAGTTTTAACCAAAACAAAATCTTATTTTACAAAGAAAGATGGCTCAAATATCTTACATGAATTTCCACCTTTAGAGCCTGTAAGAACAAAGGTTTTAACAGATGTCATAGATTGTACGCCAGTTCTTACTGACAACAAAGAAGATGAGTCAGGAATGAAACAAAGAAATTACACTAATATAAGTTTACATTGTCTGAGAAAACAATTAGAAAGAATAGAAGATAGTATAGAAAAGAAATTAGGTAGCTAATCTCCAGTTGAGACAAATTTAGCATCCTCAAGTAAAGAACATACTTCACCAGATAAGCAGATACACAGATTTCCTTTTAAAATCAATGAGTATAAACCTAAGTTAACAGAGATTCTTGAAAATAAATTCTAAGTTAGGAGATTTGAATTTAGAAAAATTAAATACTTTAAAAAATCATTAGAAAGCTGTCCATTCGGTGATGAGTCCAAGATGGTAATCATATTTTCCTCAGAGAACACAAAATTTCTATCCTATACCCACTCCCCAGGACATCCAATTAGAAGAAACACATACCCAAAGGACTTTTAATGGATCAACAGGTTTATGAGTGGAATATAGATGGGTTAGCGAATACCGATTATAAAAATTTGTCAAGAGATGGTAGTCATATCAAACATATACGGAAATAGAATGGACCAAGTTGATTGTGCAAAAACTTTAATTTTAGGATTTAATGGACAATTAAAAGGATGGTAGGATAACTCCCTTACACCATTAGAACAAAATGTAATATTAGATAGTATTAAACAAGATGACAATGGAATACCAATTTTAGATGATAATAATAGACAAATTTCAAGAGTGCTACTTCTCTCATTTACACTATATTACTTCATTTTGTTGGGATCCTAATTGGTATAGTGAAAGAAATACTGAAATTTTACAAAATCTAAAATGTAGAAAGCTTCAGGATTTCAAATGGTACAAAGATGTTTTTCTTACGAAAATTTATGAGTGGGATGATCCGAATAATTATTATTGGAAAGAAAAATTTATTTCAGGGTTACCAAAGTTATTTGCGGAAAAAGTAAGAGAAAAGATTAAAAACATTAATGGGAATATAGAAACAATGCCTTACGGAGAAATTATAAACCAAATAAATCTGACTGGATTACAAATTTGTAATGATTTAAAATTAAAATCCCAGTTAAAGAAACAAAATATGGTAAGTAGAAAAGAATTGGGAAGTCGGTATTTAATCAGTTTGGTTTTGATAAAATCAAACCCCCAATACATAGCCATGACAGAAAAACTTACAAAAGAAAATATTCCAAAAAAGTCAATAAGCAAGATTACAAACCAAATAATAAAAATAATTTTTATAAGAAAAAAGAAAGATTTTATAAAAAAGAAAGAGTCCCTCTAGACAAAATAATATGTCACAAGTGTAAGACACCTGGACATTATGCCAACACTTGCAAGGTAAGGCAAAAGATACAAGAATTAATTTCAGACGAACAATTAAAAAATCAGCTTTTAAATATAATTTCTGAAATAAGTTCTGATGAAGAAGGAATAGGAACAGATAAAGAAGATTATCAATTTAATCAGATTCAATCAGATAATGATGAAACTTCTGATTATTCAGAAGAAGAAGATTCGTGTTACTGTCTCCCTGACCAAATGGGAAAAAGTGTTTGCAATTGTAGTAAGAAACTTTTAGTAATCACAAAACAAAATCAATATGAGTTAATATTTGAAATGATTGATCAGGTCAAAGACCCTCAACAAAAAGATAATTATCTAAAGAAATTAAAAGATATGATTTTAGAAAAAGGACAAGAAACTTCTACTTCAAATAAACAAAAAACAGATTTCAAAGATGTAATAAAAACATTCAATTCCCACAAAACAAACAGCATCTCTGTTAATGATATTCAACGAGAGATTAAGGAAGTGTAAAAACAGAAATACGACAATTAAGGCAAGAAAATGAAGAAATAAAACAAGATATTTTAATTTTAAAACTAAAAGATGAATTAAAAGAAGAAAGCATTACCGACAAAGTTGATGATGTAGAAAATAAGAATAATGGAGAATCATTCATAAATGCTCTATCACAAATTACCTACCAAAGATGGTATGTCAAAATTAAAATTGTTATAGGGACATTTACCCTAGAAACAATAGCCTTAATGGACAAAGTGCGTATATGAATTGCATACAAGAAGGATCTGACAAAATATTTTGAAAAAACAAAAGAAAGGTTATCAACTGCAGATGCAACAAACCTAAAAATAAATTACAAACTTTCAAATGCACACATTTGCAATGATGGAATTTGTTTCCGAGCAAGTTTTGTTTTAATAAAAAACTTGAACACCAAAGTCATTTTAGGAAACCCATTCTTACAAATGTTATTTCCTTTACACGTAGATAACCAAGGTGTAGGAACTACGGTCCTAGGAAAGAAAATACTTTTCCAATTCCAATATCCGTTAATAACCAGAGATGTAAATCTTTTACAAGAAACTGGAATTTTTCAAAAAATAAAAAATAAAGAAAAACAAATTATGTATCTAAAAGAAGAACTCAGTCATAAAAGAATTGAAGAAAAAATTAAAAGCCCAGTTCTTCAGCAACAAATTTTACTTTATCAAAAGAAAATAGAAAAAGAGATTTGTTCAGAGTTTCCCACAGCTTTTTGGGAAAGAAAAAAGCATATTGTAACTTTACCCTATGAAAATGATTTTGAAGAAAATAAAATTCCTACTAGAGCAAGGCCTATACAATTGAATCAAGAATTATTAGAATACTGTAAGAAAGAAATTTCAGAATTATTAAAAATGAAGATTATTAGGCCTAGCAAATCACCATGGTCATGTTCTGCATTTTATGTACAAAAGAATGCTGAACTTGAACGAGGAACTCCTAGACTAGTTATAAATTACAAACCATTGAACAAAGTTCTCAAATGGATTAGATATCCAATTCCAAATAAAAGTGATTTACTCAAGAGACTTTATAATGCTAAGGTATTTTCAAAATTTGACATGAAGTCAGGATTCTGGCAAATACAAATTCCAGAAAAAGATAAGTACAAAACAGCATTTACAGTTCCATTTGGACAATTTGAATGGAATGTTATGCCTTTTGGATTAAAAAATGCTCCATCAGAATTTCAAAAAGTTATGAATGATATATTCACCCTTACACTACTTTTACAATTGTTTACATAGGCGATGTTTTAGTATTTAGCCAGACATAGAACAACATTGGAAACATCTAAATATTTTCTTAAAAGTCATAAAAGAAAATGGTTTGGTTGTTTCTGCCAGAAAGATAAAATTATTTCAAATAAACATAAGGTTTCTAGGACATCAAATTCATGAAAATACTATCATACCCATCCAACGGTCCTTAGAATTTGGAGATAAGTTCCCAGATGAAATTAGAGATAAAACCCAATTACAAAGGTTCCTTGGAGCTTTGAATTATGTAGGATTTTACCTAATTTAAGACAAGTTTGTAAACCCTTATTTGAAAAGGCGAAAAGAACCCGCCAATTTGGTCAAACAAACATACTGAGATAGTTAGAGAAATAAAAACAAAAGTCAAAACTCTTCCCTGTTTAACCATTTGCCACCCTAATACTTTTAAGATTGTGCAAACAGATGCATCAGAATTAGGGTATGGAGGTATTCTTAAACAAATTATTGATAATAAAGAGACAATTATTAGATATCATTCGGGTACTTGGAGATCAGGAGCACAACAAAATTATTCAACTATTAAGAAAGAGATACTTTCAATAGTCTTATGCATTAACAAATTTCAAGATGATTTATTAAACCAAAAGTTTTTACTTAAAATTGATTGTAAAGCAGCAAAAGAAGTTTTGACAAAAGATGTACAAAATTTGGCATCAAAACAAATATTTGCTAGATGGCAAGCTATCTTATCCATTTTTGATTTTGATATAGAATTCATAAAAGGAACTGACAATTGTATTCCAGATTATTTGACAAGAGAATTTCTCCAGGGATGGAAGAAAGAAGATTAGTACCATTGGCAGCAGCGAGCACAAGTTCCGGGAAAAGACCAATGGTAAATTTAGCACAATATGCACAAAGTAAGCCTGAACAAACTTTGTCACCAAAACCATTACAAAATAGCCCACAAACAAGGCAACAGACATCTCTGCAGATTGCCAACAAATTTCAACCTCTTAGCAAAGTAGCATTAACACCATATCCCAAAACTGAACAATTTCCACCTCTGCATTCAAAATTAGCCACATTACCTACCTACAAACAAACTTTGACACAAACTAAGTCCCAACAAACTTTGACACAAACCAAGTCCCAAATTTCAAATAGAGATGACCAGCCAGATTGTCCCTATTTAAGCACAGGACACTTTCACAAAGAATGTGTCATTGAAGATGACTGGTTTCCAGAAAATTTTCCAAAACAATTAGATAATGATAATGCCTCACAATTTGCAGAACAAGGTGCTATCATTTCACAATTTATCTTAGACGACAAATTTTGCAGGATCTATGAAAATCATCAGAAACCACAACAATATTATGAGGACATCTTAGTCCAAACAAATTCTCTTCATATTCAAAACAAAGTTCCAAAAAACCATCCAGATACCTCATCAGCCATTGGTTATCGAAAAATTTTCATCAACAAAGTTATTAGTTTAATGCGATTGGGAAACCCTTATACTCTGAGAGAGATAAGACCCCATCTTATTTGTAATTATTTTGATTACATACAAGCTTGGACAAAATTCCTCTACAAACAAAATGCAGTCAACTCCATGTCATATTTCTTTTTAATGGGAAAAACTCTACCACCTCCAGAAGAACTTCCTAACTGGTTTCTTGCATGGTGGCATGATTTTGGACCATTACCAGAAATGTTCGCCCACAAAGTTCAAAAATCATTTGAGTACTTTACGGATAGGTACAAAAAATAAAGTTGTTCTCACAAATACCCCCTGATGATCAAATTTTACAAAGAATTCAATTTAACTTGGATTTTGAGAATCCTACAAAATGTTTGGTATGATGAAAATACCAATTTATATTGGTTAACAAAAGAAGCGGTTAAATGGTGGAACAAAATGGACACCACCCATTGAACCGACAAAGATATCGGAATGGTTCAAACTTCATCCAAAGTTTAGCAAACAAATTGTCTCCCCAGAAAAGGTTCAACAAAATGAAGAATTCATGATGATGAAAAATACCATTCAAACAAGATTAGCACAAGCAAGCTCATTGGATGAGATGAAAGCAATTCTACAAACTGCAAGTGAAGATGAAGATTCAAGTTCCTCAGTCAATTTTGAACAAGACAATGAAGATGATTGTTATGGGATTCTTACTCCCATACAAAGAGGTAAAAACAAGAGAAAGTGACAAGATAGATTCCCGACAAACTGCTCAATTAAAGAAAAGAAAGATAAAGTGAAAGACAAAATCACGACAGACTGTTCCCGACAGACTGTTCAATCAGAGAAAAATCAGCACAAAGCAAGATTCCCGACAGACTATTCAATCAGAGAAAAATCAGCACAAAGTAACAAAATTCGGATGTGAATTGAAGATTTTCAAGTCCGCACAGAAGCCTGACATTCCTTTAAATAGGCTTCAATCAGAAGGAAGAGAGGGAGAAGAAAAAACAGACAGAAGAAAAGAAATCCCAGAGCAAAAAATGTATTCAGATAGTTTTTTCTTTGTATTGTATTCCTCCAGATTCTTTTATGTATTTGTAAAAATTTCACCCAAAAATATTAGCTTAGCAATATTCAGATTCGTGTAATCTGATCAAGTTTCAAAGTTAAAGTCAGAGTTGTAATCCGATCAAATTTCAAGTCAGAGTTAAATTCAGAGTTATCTCAGGTATAATTCTGGTTATTTTCTTCATTGCTACAGTAATTTTGATTTTTCTACAGTAATTAATTATAATCTTGTCAATCATTTCATCAGTATGTATACCTATATTTCCGCTATGCTACCTGATACTATATATATATATATATATATATATATATATATATATTTGTTGGGAAATTTGTTAGGAAATTTGTTAGATATTTTGTTAGAAATATCGGTTTAGATTTTGATCAGCAACATGATGACTTATCTTAGTCTCAAAAAGGTGATTAGTACTCTTGGTTCACTTGAACATTGTAAAAGAGGAAACTCACTAAGTATGATAGTCTAGCTAATCTTGTATAGGATGTTAGGTCTCAAAATGTAATTTTTATTTTATGAAGAGAAGACCAAGAAGAAGACATCCAAGCAGAACAAGCTCAACGACATTGAAGACTTGAAGAAACTGCACAAGATTACTGAAACTGTTTTCCAGATACCTTAGCCAGATATCTTGAAGACACGAATAGTTTTAAACAAACTGTGTCACAAGAGATATCTGAGAAATAAAAGGCCTATCTAAAAACAAGGAAAGTGTCCACAGATATCTATTCTCAGATACCTTGAGCATTAACCACATTTCTGAAAAAGAAATATATATATTGCAAACAAAGTTGTTTCAATAAAAGTGGTATCTGAAGATTAAAGATAAGGACGTGCAAAGAATCGATAACACTAGTCTCGACGATTAAGCATAGTTCCGCTGCACTACAGACAAAAGTATAGTACAATGCATTTAATGCACGGACAGAGATGTCCGAATAAAAGCAACGGCAGCTCAAGAAGAAGACAAAACTCACAAGATTATACACAGATATCAATAGTTTGAATTTGAGCCTAACGGATACTATTCAAACGGTACTCAAATTCATCTATAAATATCAACACTTAGACGCTTGAAGAGACACACACACTTTGAAAACGTGAACATCTTACTCTCTCAAAGCAACTTACTTATCGTCAAAGCTTTCGCTATGCACCAAAGCTTTTGATCTTGAGTAACACTGAAGTTCTAAGTGTCCTGATCCTAAACAAGCACAGCTATCTGTGAAAGAGTTGAAACGAAAGATCAAGTATCTGAGATTCATTCTCTTGAACATTTATCTAAGACTTGGGTCAGTAAAAAGAACAAGATACCATACATTGAAAAGTGTATTAAGTATACTTGATTCACAGAGCTATCTGAATAACTGAATAAGTTATTAAAGAAGCTCATCTCACAACTCAAACCAAAACCAACACCATAACTAGCGTGGAGTACAGGAAGTACTTAGTTTGAAAAATCAGGGAACAACTCCAAGGTTACCGGAGTATACGAAGTACTTGATTTGGGAAACTAAGGAATAACTGCAAGGTTATTGAGTATAGGAAGTACTTAGCTTGGGAAGCTAGGGAATAACTCAAAAGGTTTCTGAGTACAGGAAGTACTTGGCTGTGAAAGCCGGGGAACAACTCAGGGGGAACATTTGGTTGGGAACCAATTGTTTAAGAATCTTAGAATAGGATTTTTGTAAGGAGAACTCAATTATCTATTCTAGTGAATTCTAGGTCTCTGGTAGACCGAAGTGGATTAGTTGGAGGATTACGCCACCTCCAGATACCACTATACTTGCTGTGTTATTTACCTTTCTGTATTTACATTTCAAAGAACACACACACACACTTTAACTGCTTACGCACTTATCTTTATTAAGTCTTCCGCGCTCTGATTCTAAGTATCAGATATCTATTCAGATATCTGAGAAATAGTTTTTATCGACAAAAGTTTTAAAAGACTATTCACCCCCCCCCCCTAGTCTTTTACTTTGCCGTTATCTGGACCAACAAGTGGTATCAGAGCAGAGGTTCAAGCCTTCAAGACCGAACCTAGATCCCTGCATGGTGAAGGAACTTTGTCCATTTTCGAGGACTATTTAATTTGTGTGTTAAGTGTGCGGTATGTCTCGAGTGATGCACCCATTCTCAAACCGTAGAATTACGAGAAATGGAAAATAACATGATGCTCCACCTTGAAGCCATAAGTGACGAAATGATCGAAGTGATAAAGAATGGCCCAATAGTCATTCAACAACTCAAACAAGTCATGGAGGTTTCTAATGGTAGAGACAGAGATCAAAGCGAAGGATCTTCACAAACCGATGCGTCAACAAGTGGGAGATCTACAAGTCAAGTCATTTACGAACCAAAGCCCAGAGAACTCTGGACATCGGAAGATGCCAAGAGAAATCGTCTGGATGGTTAAGCTCGTAATATCATCATCAGATCGACACCTGAGCACACAAAGGTAAACTGGGGTGCTAAACGGCGAAGTTGCCTGGCAACTGATTGAAGAAATCTGTGCCGGTACTGAGAAACCAAAGAAAACAAGTTCGAAGTTCTCAAGTTGAAATTTCAAAATTTCAAACAAGGACCCACTGAAACTCTGGAAGAACTTGATTTCAGATTTACCACTCTCATGAGTGACATGGCAGCTCTTGGTGAAAGCAACAGATACTCCCAGTCAGACAAGATTAAGACTATTGTCAGAAGTCTTAACCACAACTGGGAGCATACCAAATTCTTTTATTTTAACCAAGGAATGCCAAATATCACTCCAGTGGAACTTTTCTCTCATCTTGCTACTGTTGATTATGAGACAACTCAAAGAGAACAAACAACTGAAAAGTTGCAAAACGTTGCTCTAGTCACTCAAGGAACTTCTGAAAAGAAGAAAAGCAAGGAAGAAACTGAGGATGCTCTTGCTGCAAAGCAAATGAGCAAATATATCAGTTGAGAAATTGAAAGAAGGAAAGCCAAAGAGAAGCTGAAAAAGCATCTAGGCTCAAACTATCACCAGTACAAAAATGTGCAAAGCTCGCTGAACAAGCCAGCTCAGAAAGCATCATGTACTGAGGAAGCAGAAATTGGAAACGATATCTGTTTCTATTGTCAGAAACCTGGCCACTTCAAGAAGGATTGTCCGGCCCTCAACAAACTAAGGACAGGTGACAAGAAAGATAGGAGAATCTTCAGAAGAAGCCAGAAAGCTTTGTTAACTGAAGAAAGAAAGAAAACTTGGAAAAATCCTAAGTATAAGACAGATTCAGATGCAAACAGTGTTCTTGGTCATACAAAAACGTGATTCAGAAAGCTATGAGCCAAAATTCATTAAATGGGCACAATTACACTTGTTGATTGTGATCATTGCTGAAGAAGCAATGGTGACCCTTGATGAAATTAAGCGATTGATCTGCAGATGGAAATTAATTCACAAGAATAGTGGATTGAAATTCGTATGGCCCACTAAACATTTAATGTCGAACTAGCTTTTGCTCACGCCTGCTTGCAAATCACAGATACGTACACACAAAATCAATTTGTATGTATTTGTCTGTTGAGATTCAACTGCTATATATATAGGATTTTGGCATAGGAAATCACTTTTGCCTAATCCGAAAACTCATCTTGCACAAAAATAGAAAATCCTTCTCTTGATTCTCTGCAAAACTCCTACAATCTCTGCAAATCAAGATTAAGTTTTTCTGCAAAGAATTACTCAATCAAATCTCTTTCAAACACCAATTTCAAATCCCTACACTATATAAAGAGATGGCCTCTAAAAGTTCAACCACACTGAAATCTCAATCCTCCACTGGTACTGCTGAAAAGCAAGCACCAGAGTTGGTTATTGTGAACAACCGACTGGTAGGAGATTTTAATCCTGACCATTGGACTTCAAATCACAGAATGATTTGGGATGGTGCCATGGTTGAGGAATACCTCACGGCTGGAATAGAGAACCAAGCCGACAGAAAGCTAATTCTTGACATGCTTGAAAAGGCACAAATCAAGGGCTTTCTATCTGCTCGACCTAGTGGAATTTCATCACTCGATGTGTTGGAATTCTACAACAACTCGTGATTATTTCTGTGTTTCAAGGCAATCGAAATAGTGTTCATCAAACCTCACCCAAGGAAGGAAATCATACGACTTAACAACTTTCTGTAAGTTGTTTGAGTTTCAAAATCTTGGAAAGGATTTTGAAATAAACACCAAGGATGATGAACTCCTTGAAAGTGTTAAAGAATCTGATGTTGACGTGTGTGATCTTGAAAATTAGATACACCCACCGAGTTCAAGCTTCGACATCCGAACCGGACATCCGATGGTTCACCGGGATGTATGGCTTGCATTCTTCATGATGCTATGATGGTCTACAAGGAGGTGTGACCAGATAAGCCAAGAACGATGGATCATGATGTTCTTGCTGAATCAACAAGACAAAAGGCTGGAAAACCCTTTTAACTGGGGAAAGTACGCCTTCATGAAGTTTGTGAAGAAGATTCAAGGCTTCGAGCCTAAGATTGCCAAAGGACTAGCTGAGCCAAAGGCCACAGTAGGCTATGGTCTGAAGATATGCTACTTGCTGGAGAAGCTTGGCATTGAGCTCAGAGAGCAATTGAAATAGCCAACAAAGAACCTACTCTACAAATATGACTATACAAACTTGATGAAAAAGGTTGCTGGGTCTCAGAAAGGTTCTAAGAAGCGAAAGTCTGAAAAGGTATCTGAAGAAAAGGTTGCGACCAAGAAGCCCAGAACTTCAAGAAAGAAGTCTGCTGGCAGATCAGAAGACACACCCAAAGAGATTGTCAATTCTCAGATATCTGCAGGCATTGCCGATGAACTGATAAAGGCAGATGAAATCATCAATGCTGCACAAGAGTTATCAACTACTGAACAAGTAGACTCAGCAAGAGAAAGTGCTTCCAGAAATGTTGCGACTAATGCAGAAAGCCTTGCTGATGAACTCATAAATGCTGTCAAAAGTGGTGAAAAACACCAAGCCCTATCTGCAGAAACCGCAGGAGTAATGGACCAATCAGTTCCTAATGCTGATGAGAGCTCTGACGATGAAGATGATGAACTAGTCATCTCTCAAGTCCTAGAAAGAACAAAGAGGGCTAAGGTTACTATAACAGTAACTGGTAATAAGGTATCTGAAGAAGAACCTATACCACAAGTTGCTGAACCTATAGCAAAGGTTGTTGGTGCAAACACATCATCAGGGAACGTTTCTTACGCACAACTCCAAGAAGCCCTGATGAGTGGTAATTTAGTGTCATGGATCTTGATGAAAATGCCACATCTAAAAATCTGGAAGAACATTCTCTTGACCAATCCTCCGCTCAGACAACCACAACAACCACAATACATACAAGTGGTTGATGAAATGGTAAATGAACTCCATTTCAATTACCAAAGAATGTCAGATGTCAAGAAAATCCTGCAAAAGAGCAGGTTCCCCAACTCACTGAGAGGGATCAAACTGAGACATCTACTCAGAATGATCAACCAGGGGAGGCAACTGAGTTGCATACTCAGGAAAGGTGTGAAGTACCAGAAACTTCAAGCAAAGAAACTGCACTGGGACAAGAAGACCTAAGTATAGAAAGGTCACAAGTTCCATAGACCAATCAGCCTGAAACTGCTCAGGTAGCTGACTGGTTTAACTCTTATCTTGTGAAAATTTCTTATGCTTATATACCTTGTTACTCATAAAATTTCTTTGTTACAGGCTGAGTTAGAAACACAGAAACAAGAGGAAGCTGAAAAGCTTACCTCAGAAACTGAGAAGGAGGTTTCCTCAACCTCGCCTCTTAAGATATCTGAGCCTGTGCCACAGGTAATAATTGATTCTTAAGATAACACTTCTTCAGTTATATGTTTATGTGCTTAACCATTAAGTAAATGTTTCTAACAGGCTCCAACTGAGATGGAAGAAGATAAGGCAGAAATGCTAGAGACAAACCCAGAGACCAACAAGGTTTCTAAAGAACACATCACTGAGCCTTCTAGCATGAAGGTATATGACAAATCAAGTGATAAGTATTCTTCATCTTGGGTTATCTTATATCTCTTCTAAAAATATTCAATACTTTCTACTTACAGGATCAATCAGAAGTAGAAATGCACGGGGACAAAGTTGCGACATCCCCTGCATCAATGGAAATTGATGAAGCCCCCAAGGCAACATCACTCGAAAGAACACCAGAAACTGAAAAAGTTTCTGAGAAAAATGACTCTGAGCTTCCTTTTGAGGAAGTAAGTAGCACAAATCAGAATTCATTAAAGGCATATTTATGCACAAATTCTTTCAAACAATTTCCTAAGTATTGTATTATTTTTGATTCTCAGGTTCAAGAAAGAAAGGTTGATGAGGACCAGACTTCCAAGTCTCCACCTCACAACAAGATATTTGAGACACCAATTGTCTTAGTAGCACAAGTCTCTGAGCCTGAAGTACTAACTCAGGTAACTCAGAAACTAAACTACACTTCTACTCAGATATCTACAAAAGTTTTGAAGCTCACTCAAAACTCTTTCTTTCAGGCTCAAACAAGTGCCGCAGCTCCCAATGTTGAGACAAGGGACCTACTTCCCTTCTTCAAAGCTCACACCCTGCCAAAGCACATTAAATGCTTCAAGAAATGGCAAAGGTTAAGGTGCTCTGATCTCTCTGAAATATTGAGAATCACAGATCAACCAAACAGACGAGCACGAGCTCTTGACTTGGAGACATACATCCATGCAATGTTCCTACCAACAAAGACACGCTATGACTCTATTGCATAAGGATTTCTCCAGAGAAGTGGCGCTGATTTGATACAAGCCTTTGAACAAAGTGATGGTCAGACAAGATTACAAATGGCATTTAAGCCAGTCCTGCCCCAAACTCTGCAATTTATACCTTCTGAACAAGAAGAGGTTAATGGGCAGAAGATCACTATTCCTGAAGTGATCAATCTTGTATATGAAGATGATGAGGAGGAAGAGATAAACGAAAATGACTTCGATGAACCTCCCACTGACCATCACCAAAAGGATGACATGTACAAAAGGATGATGATGATGCCCCTGCACCAGGGACCGGAGGAATTTCGCTAAGAAATGATGCCTCAGCTGCTGAAAAGCACACTGAGAAGACTTCACAGAAATCTCCTTCTCCATCTCCTCAGAAATCTACTCATCCATCTTCTAACCAACACCCAGTTACTACTGAACAAGTAGTTGAGCTTTCTGAAGAAACCAATCAGAAAATCTTAAACACTCAAACTAGATTTGCTCAACTCAGACAACTGTTGGAAGAAGAACAACAGCTCCATCTTCAACTGGAAGATCAAATAGCTAAATCCAGAGACAAGCTTGATCAATTACAAGATCAATACTTACAAGAAATGATTGCTTACTCTGAGGTTAAAGAGCTACGGGATGCTGTGCATGATATCACCAAAGAACTCGATACTGAAGAAGTATCTGAAGTCAAGCATGATGCTAAGGCTGCATCATCTTCAAAAGAAGTACCATCCTCCTCCAGAAAGGAAGAAACCAATCTACGAGATGGTTCTTTGGACTCGATACAATCGATGAAAATGTCCAAGAGGATGAAGATCACTGGGCTGATTACTCAGATGATGAAGAAGACAAGACTTTGGCAGAGCACGCAATGAACATTTAGCGGTTTCTCACTTGAAAAGGAAGCTGATTGCTCCTACAATATTCAGCAAACTGCCAAATGTCCACTCCAATGAATACATGAACAGGTGCCAAGTACTGGCTACTCTAAACAAGGAGATGTCTTCACAGAATAAGGAAGTAATTGCCTCCGTCCCCTCTGAAATGAAAAAGTTCACTGAGCTCATCACTCAGAGAACAACTAGCATAGTCATCACTCAGAAAGATCTGGGAATGATAAGGGACGATGATACGTCTTTAGCTGAAAAAGCTTTCCAAGAAGCAAGTTACATCTTTGGAAGCGAGATGCCATCCTAGGCCCATCAAGAGCTCACCGATAAGGACAATGGACTTATCAAGCAAAATCGAGGAGCTCAAAGTCGAACTTGAAGTTGGTCAACGCTATAATTATTTACAAGGGCACTTTAACTCTCTCTCATTCCTTTATGAGGTGAGTCGATGACAATGACTAAGGGGAAAGAATGTACAAATCTGGACCTCAAAGTCGGGGGAATGGGAAGAAGGAGAAAACAAGAAGAAATCTGGAGTAGTGGCTCGAGAAAGGAAGAAGAAACATGAAAACTTCCCACCACCACTCGAATCAATGAACCCTCCTCAAGCCAGTGCTTTGCAAATAGTAGCCGCTTCCAAACCTCTTGAAGGAACTAAAATGATAACAAGGGCCATGGCACGAAACCTCCAGAGTACCAAGGCTCCAGGAGAAGACAAGTTAAAGGATTGATGAATCTTCTGAAGAAGAAGAAGAAGAAGGTCAAATCAAGTCCCTGGGCAATGAAGAAGGCTGTAAAACTCACACAAGATTTAATCTTGATGATGATGAGGAAACTGATGAAGATGAAGCTCCTCTTCACAAGAAAAGGAAAATTGAAAGCCTAACTGAGCCCATAGCTGCAAAGCCCCTAGCAGCTAAAACACCCTGTTGAAGACTTCTGATGAAGCTCCTCTACTGTTGAAGACTTGAAGAGATTGAAGACTTGAAGACTAGGCTACTAGGATGTCTACTTGGAGCTTGGATACTCCTGTTGTCCTAATTTACTATGTAGTTTTTGTATTTTTGCTGACTGAGCCAAACTTGTTCTATGTATTGAAGTTATCTGTAATCTCTCTTTATAACTTATCTGAAGAACTTACTCTCAGATAGTATTTTATAAAAGATAACTTGTCAGCAAAGATCACACCTTGTGATTTGGTTGATGTTTACTTTCTGCACTTAATTAAATAATTTGAAGATCTTAAGAAAAGATTAAGTGTTGGATTGTTCACTCATCCAGATTTGTAATAGGTAAGATAGTCATCGTTGACTGATCAAAAAGGGGGAAATTTGTTGGGAAATTTGTTAGGAAATTTGTTAGATATTTTGTTAGAAATATCGGTTTAGATTTTGATCAGCAACATGATGACTTATCTTAGTCTTAGAAAGGTGATTAGTACTCTTGGTTCACTTGAACATTGTAAAAGAGGAAACTCACTAAGTATGATAGTCTAGCTAATCTTGTATAGGATGTTAGGTCTCAAAATGTAATTTTATTTTATGAAGAGAAGACCAAGAAGAAGACATCCAAGAAGAACAAGCTCAACGACATTGAAGACTTGAAGAAACTGCACAAGATTACTGAAACTATTTTCCAGATACCTTAGCCAGATATCTTGAAGACACGAATAGTTTTAAACAAACTGTGTCACAAGAGATATCTGAGAAATAAAAGGCCTATCTGAAAACAAGGAGAGTGTCCACAGATATCTATTCTCAGATACCTTGAGCATTAACCACATTTCTGAAAAGGAAATATATATATTGCAAACAAAGTTGTTTCAATAAAAGTGGTATCTGAAGATTAAAGATAAGGACGTGCAAAGAATCAGATAACACTAGTCTACGTCTGAAGCATAGTTCCGATTGGCACTCTGAGGACAAAAAGTATAGTACAATGCATTTAATGCACGGACGAGATGTCGAATAAAAGCAACGACTTTCAAGAAGAAGACAAAACACCTTTCTGATTATACGAGATATCAATAGTTTGAATTTGAGCCTAACGGATACTATTCAAACGGTACTCAAATTCATCTATAAATATCAACACTTAGACTGCTTGAAGAGACACACGACACACTTTGAAAACGTTGAACATCTTACTCTCTCAAAGCAACTTACTTATCGTCAAAGCTTTCTGTTGCGACCAAAGCTTTTGATCTTGAGTAACACTGAAGTTCTAAGTGTCCTGATCCTAAACAAGCACAGCTATCTGTGAAAGAGTTGAAACGAAAGATCAAGTATCTGAGATTCATTCTCTTGAACATTTATCTAAGACTTGGGTCAAGAAAAGAACAAGATACCATACATTGAAAAGTGTATTAAGTATACTTGATTCACAGAGCTATCTGAATAACTGAATAAGTTATTAAAGAAGCTCATCTGACAACTCAAACCAAAACCAACACCATAACTGGCGTGGAGTACAGGAAGTACTTAGTTTGAAAAATCAGGGAACAACTCCAAGGTTACCGGAGTATAGGAAGTACTTGATTTGGGAAACTAAGGAATAACTCCAAGGTTATTGAGTATAGGAAGTACTTAGCTTGGGAAGCTAGGGAATAACTCAAAAGGTTTCTGAGTACAGGCTGTACTTGGCTGTGAAAGCCGGGGAACAACTCAGGGGGAACATTTATTTGGGAACCAATTGTTTAAGAATCTTAGAATAGGATTTTTGTAAGGAGAACTCAATTATCTATTCTAGTGAATTCTAGGTCTCTGGTAGACCGAAGTGGATTAGTTGGAGGATTACGCCACCTCCAGATACCACTATACTTGCTGTGTTATTTACCTTTCTGTATTTACATTTCAGCAACACACACACACTTTAATCATTTACGCACTTATTTTTATTAAGTCTTCCGCGCTCTGATTCTAAGTATCAGATATCTATTCAGATATCTGAGAAATAGTTTTTATCGACAAAAGTTTTAAAAGACTATTCACCCCCCCCCCTCTAGTCTTTTACTTTGCCGTTATCTGGACCAACAATATATATATAGACACTCACACTACTAGCTTGATATAAAAATGGTTGTTGGAATATCTATAAGCCTATAACTGTAATATGAGTCATGAGATGAGACTTGAGAGTGCTAGGCCAAATCATTTCCACATAAGAAGAAAAACAGTTTACATCAAGTCTCTAAAGGGATCTATATTAAATAGAAACATAAGAGACATGCTATTGTTTTTAAGTAAGTCTACTGAGAGGTCTATGGATAATTAATATGACAATGAAATGTGCGATAGAGCATGCTTTTAGACCCTCGTTTTTTGCCTTAGATTCAATATTTGTATCGTTTTATGGTCAATTACCAACTTCGTGTGTATTTTGTAGGGCATGATCGTGTTTTTGAGGAATTGCACGAATTCAGACGGAAAACGACATAATTGTGCGAAATCGAGAAACTTAAGCAAATACGTCGGATTGACTGATGCACAGAGTTAGAGGAGTCAAAACTTGTCATGCGACCAACCAATGCGAAGATAATTGAAGATGCAACAACTTTGTAGAAGACCACTTTTCGAGAAAACGAAGTTACGAAGCCCGAAATCGAAGAACGAAGAAAACAGATTCGAATTTGCAGAACTCGAACATGGCGGCCACCACGGGACCGCAGAAGGCCTCTCTGCGGTCACCAGGCGACCGCAGTGAAGGTTCTGAATTGATTTGGGCTGTTTTCCTGGCCTGTCAGGCTAGAGCCCGCCTTCCTAAACCTTCATTAATGATCAATGGCAGCCAGAGCACGGAATTTCAAGTATAAATAAGACCTCACGGGTCTCATAATTCTACACCGCTCACAAAACAGTTCTCCTGAGAGAGAACCAGTCCTCGGGGAAGTGAAACCCAAAAACCGCTGGCCGTCAGACACCCAGAAGGAGGAAACCCTAGAAGCAACACGAAGACATAAGAGACTAAGCTTCTTCTTCTTTCTTTCTTTCTTTCTTGTTCTTTTCGATTTTTGTCTTTAGATATGAGTAGCTAACTTTCTCTTGTAAAGGCGAACCGCCGTAACTCTGCTTTTGCTACTTCATTATATACCGTGATATATTAATGGAATAGTTATTAGACGTAAATCGTGGTTATACAACTCTATACATCCTTCGTGGTGTGATGTTCTGCTGAGTGACACAGTAGTTTCATTGAACTGAGTAGGGGTACTCGTGCCAACTGCGCCTTAGCACAGTAGTATTATGCGCTAATGTCGTTAGAGGTAATCGTGTAGGATTTTGGCTAGGAAGTTGGGAGTAGCATAACAGAGGGAGTGTCGGGGAACCTTTATGCCTTCCCATCATCGATTTACAACAAAGCAATTAGGGTTTACTGCGATTCAATTAATCTGTCTGCGATCAATCTGTTTACTTTTTTGCATACAATTCAGATACGTTATTTGCTTTTTCCTATGCTAAGTGTCCATGGAGAACGACATCCCGAGTCAACTTTCCGCTATAAACTGCGGATTTGAGGACTTCCGATTATAAATTTAATTTTGATTGTATTTAGGGATTACAGGTTCTACAACGAAAATTGAAATCTCTGAGTGTACATCAAAATTTGCCGCCGCCGCCGGGGACACTTGACCGCTCAAGCAAGTTTCGATCAGCCGAGATAAGTTGAAATCTTTCTTTCGCTTTTTAATTTACACACTGTCTTTTAAATTCGTGTAGCATAAACAAAAAAAAAAATCATAAAACCTGTGGGAATCTATCTCCACAACAAAAAATCCAAAAATATTTTCTTTTCCGTATTAGTTTGCTTTCTTATCAGAATATCAAAAATCAAGTAACTTTAGATTTCTATTTATTATCTTTATAATATTTTCTATTTGTATCTGCGATAGTCGTTTATTAGTATTCATACTAAACAGGAAAAGCATGGAGTCACCTAGTGACGCAAACAGGGAAGGTACTAGCAATGAGACTCACCCTGGTTGCATTTCGATGTGCAAACTTGAAGAGTTGCTCAAAGTTCATCTCGAGATTAAAACCGAGAGAGAAGAACTAGAACAAGAAAGGGTAATGATAGCCGAGGAAAGACGGAGATTAGATGAGAACAGAAGAAGGGATAACCACATAAGGGTGGAAGTAAGAGATGAAGAAGACAGGCCCATGTGCGACTATGTTATACCGAGATTTACACCGCATACCTCGAGCATCTATCTTAAGAGAATTGCAAGAGAATATGACCTAAAGGGCACTCATCTGAACTAACTGCCGCACTTCTACGGTAACCCGACTGAAAACCCGATGCACTTTCTTAGGGAATTCTACACAGTAGTTGGAGGTATACCACTCAATGGGCTCACAGAATGTCAGCTTCGAAGAAGAGCATTCCCTAATTGCCTCAAGGACAAGTCAAGGGACTGGTTATGGTCACTACCACCAAACAATCTGAACACATGGGACGAAGTGGTCAATATGTTTATGCTCAGGTACTTCCCACTTAAGAAGACATCTGACCTGAAGAACCAAATCCAGAACTTCAGCCAATTTGACGGGGAAACCTTTCACGAAACATGGGAGAGATATAAGGATCTACTTGACAACTGCCCAACGCACTCATATGGAACGTTCGACAAGGTCAAAAACTTTTACAGGGGAATTCACTCTATTAGCCAGGCACTCATCGATGGAGCATGTCAAGGAAACTTGATGAACATACCGCCAAGGAGGATTTGGGATGTATGCAAAAACATAAGTGACAACTCCAGACATAAAGGACGAGGGAAAAGGAGAGCACCTTCAAGGGCAATCTCAACTGAGGAGGCATACTATATTCAGGCTACAAACCCGTCAGTTAATCAGGTCAACCACATCGCGAGAGAAGCGGTGAGCCAACCCCTAATGCCAATACCGGGAAGGGCATCAGATTTCCCTGTCCAGCAGTAGCTGTCAGAACTAGAAAGGAAAGTTGACTTCTTAATGAAAGAAATGATGAGGATGGAAGTTACCATAAGAGGACATGGAGAAGCCATCGTAGGGTTTGGAACCACATTCGGAGGAGCTGGAGAAAGATTCGCAAGGATTGAAAAACGTCTTCGACAAAATGAAAGACAAGCATACGAGGTTAGATGGGATATGAACGAGCTTGCATACAACCAGCAGGAAAGATCTGAATTCGATCGTGAATTTGGTCGAATGACCTAGATTCGGTGATCATCGAGATCGAACTAGGAGGGGATGAAAGGAATAGAGCAACTCTCTGAGAATCGCTCTAATGAAGATCGTGGGACCCACCCCAACAACTGAGTCGTCAACCAGGGGTCGAGCTATAAGACATTAAACAAGCGCTTCTTGGAGGCAAACCAAGGTCACGTTCACTTTTACGCATTTACATTCGCATTTTCAAATTTCGTCTTTTTCTCGTTTTCCGTGCCAAAATTATTTTTCGAAAAACTTTTCAAAATCATTTCCAAAATTTCTTATTTATTATGTTTGCTTTTTGAAAAAATGAAAAAGCAAAAAGATTCGAAAACACGCGATTCATCGCGTGTGAGGGGCAGTGGTCGCCAGGGGACCGCAGTGAGCTGCTTGCAGAAGCTCTCTCCCCCCTTAAAACCCCCAAAAAACGTTTTTTCCTTCCCCCACTTCATTTCTCTTTCAAATTTCTTCACTTTCTCTATAATTCTATCATCCCCATGAAAGTATGTATGTTCTAGAGACAACTATTTATGAGGATGATATGTACTTTGATCACATTCAGTTTATTATCGTTTATAATATTGTTATTTGGCATTGCATCTATTGAGTTATTATTTGGTTGTTTGAATAATTCGATAAGATGTTCCCATGGACTGCACGTTATCACCACGTGTGTGAGAACTTGGATGACAGAACGTAAGTCTTAAAATGGCCACAATCGAGTCATTGAGATTTGGGATATCAATGACGCATCTTAAAGATTGGCATGTGATCTGCATCATATTCTTGGAGAATGTAGTAGCTCTCATGGCTACGAATGATTTGGTCATTCATGATGGATGCATGGACACCTTGGAGGGTGTTGGTAGACCCACCGAGAAATCATTTGGTTAATTCTATTTATATGTCTATGGAAGTATCGGTGTGTAAGGTGATGTATTAGTCCTTTGACTTGAGGTCAATACTGACTACATGTGTGAAGTGATGTGCTTTGACCATGACCAATGCTTGCACTCCTAATGGGGTAGATACGGCATGCGTTGGGCACATCACGTAGCACATGGGAGTAGTAGTTGAGCCAAGATAGGATTCATTCCTCGCAATAGACATTGGAGAGAATACTTTACATCTCATAGTTAGGTTGATCGTTAGTCATTGGCCAATGCATTACGATATATTCAAAATGGTGTTTGAATATGATCGAGGATCAACTAACAAGATTGAGAAAGAAATGAATAAGTTATTGGAACAGACATAATATCAAGTTCTAGACTTATTCGAGTATTCGTGAATGAAAGGACCTTACCATCATTAGAGCCTTACATTACAGGTGGTTTGTATATCCTCACAAACGTCCTTATATATTAATATTGTCCGGTAAATTGTCTAGGAGTTTCACCGTGAACCTAATTGGATTAGTGATTAATACATAAAGCCCTATGGGTCACACTATATGGAGAGTACTCTACCAAACCAGGATGTTAATAAATAAATATTATTTATTGTAAATAATATGAGAATAATTTTAATTGGTTCAAATTGGATTTGAACAATTAAAATGAAGTGTTATACTTGGACTAATTTAGAATTAGAGTCCAATAATTAAAGCTGGGCTGAAATAGAAAAATTGGGCCAAAACATAATAAAAGGGGAAGAAGAAAGCTGGGCCAAAAGGCCTAGCAAAAGAAAACAACCGGGCGCGTGTAAGTGTTACACGCGCCAGGAAGTTGATTTCTGGCGCGTGTATTACACGCGCCATTCGGTTGCATATGGGGACGTGTTGCACGTCCCCATCACACTCCTTTTGTTTCAGTTCATTAGGCTGACTTTTTCTTCTCTTGTTTTTACGTTTTGGTTTTGGTTTTTGTCTATCAGTATTCTTGGTTTTTATGTGTAAGATATATCACATTTTTTTGGAAAAATACAATACAGAACCAAGATAAAACAGAAGAAGACAAAATCAGATTTTGTCTTATAAACACTTCATATTCTTTACATCCTAAAAGAAGAATCTTCTAGCATTTTTATTGGTAGAGGAACTCCTGTGGATACCAAGGTTCGAGGTGACAACCGGCAACCTGGATTTGCACGAGGATTGGGATTTGCTTGGAGAGGAGCTAGAGGATCTCGAAGGGCTTGAATATACAGAGGAGCAAATTGACGAGCTGTTAGAATTTGCTGAGGCAGAATTGGAAGCTGCTAGTCAGAACTCAAAATTGCTATCAGAGTAAGCTCTCTGTTATTTATGCACAAACACGTTAAATTACTGTTATCATGTTGGTCTATAAAATTTTGAAATTTCCGCTGCGTATACTTAGAGTATAATCTGACCCAAAATACTAACACCCCATTGCATTATTAGCTTGCCCATCCATCATCATCATCAAGTAAGTGATCTTTACTCATTATTATCCTCATTACATCCTCAATTCAATGTTTATATCTTACAACTTTTTGCTTGCACTTTCTTCTTGCTTCTTGAGTGTTTAGCAATCATGTGTTTCATTTGATTGATTTGTTGATGATCGAGATATGTGGATACATGCTTACTTTTAGTATTCACTACATTAACACTTGCTTGTTGGAGATTTGACAAATCGTTTGATAATTTGAAGGTTTTTGTTCTTGCCTACCAAGTGTTCGATAAAATGTCTCAATGGAACAAACTTCTTTGTCGACCCCTTTCTCCCTCGATTACTTGCTCACATGGTCTTAACTTGTTGAATTATGCTTAGAAAACATGTTTGATTTGTCATATGCTCATAGGATGGAGATTACATTACAATTTGCCTTTCAACTTGATGCTTGACACAATTTGAAAACTTAAGTTACATGCCTAGTTCTTGCATTATTTTGAAGTGGTTATTGATCTTATTACAAGTTATAATCTTGCATAGGCATTGTGCCGCACATTAGGTTTGGGGGAGGAGAAACCCCATTTGATTTTCATGTAAGCTTTTAGAATTGATTTAACTCCAAACATTCTATCTCACACACTTTTTTGCCTAGGTACTATGGGAAGAACCAAAGGAGGAAAGGATGTAGGTGAACCAAGCACTAAGAGAGCAAAGTAAAGAAAGAAAGTGGCATCGGCGACCCTTTCAAGCAAAGCTCGGAGTTGGCTACTGGTTAATAGCGACCGAGGGGTAATTCCCGAAAGGAACATATAGATCGGATGGGGAATGAACCTGGCCCTTAATTGGATTCACGACATTTTAAGTCTCTATGTTTGGGGAACTTTCACTTCCATCCTCTAAGGGTACGACATAGAGATAGTTCGGGAGTTCTACGCGGAGTACTTCCAACTGAAGATTAAAAAGTCGGAGGATGAACTTCTAGATCACCCCATCACCATACGAGGGGTAGAGTTCATGTTTGGGCCGGGAGCTATCAATGAATTCTTGAACATTCCCGAGGAGCACATTCATGGAGAATACAAGGAACCGGCATATCACGAGTTGAAGTACGGAGACATCCTACCAAACATCCCAAGGGTATTACTCGGAGAACGATTTAGAGAGGATGTAGTGGGATTATCCATCCCGAGGGCTACGCTCAACGAAAGAGCAAGGCTTCAGATGCACTTTGTAGAGACCAACTTGAAGCCAACCCTACACCACGAAGGGCTTAAAGATGATGTAGCCACACTTGTCTACGCAATTATGGAGGGTCACAACATTGATGTTAGGAGGATCATCATGAAGGAAATGCAATTGGTGAAGGGAATTAAAGAAGAAACCTACCATTCCCCGGTCTTATCACCGCAATATGCAATATGGGGTTCCTACTAGTGAGTCAGGATTTGCTCGGCTCATAGAAACTTTTGATGAAGATAGTACCATCCACTTCCTTCAGATGCACGAGAAGGCTGCCAAAGCCAAACTTAGAAGGAGAGGTGTAGCGGATCCGTCGCAAGGAGCTTTTGACATGAATTCGTTTGACGAATTTGTGAACAACTATCAGATGGAGAGTCAAGGGAGTGCGCGAAGGTGAGATGAAATGGGCTGGAGGTCGGAGTGGAACAATCATGTTACCTACCTACACAGCTATGAGCAGATCTCTTTCCAGCAGGAGAACATTGACAGGTATGGTCACTTTGAGTATCCACCTTATCACCCACCACCGCAGCTCTATCCACCGCCCGAGGTCGATCCATCACTGTACTACCAAGGCTATCAAGGATTTTATCCTCCACCGCCTCCTGGAGGATCTTTGTCTTGAACCACCATTTGGATTGGAAGAAACAGCCCCGAGAGGGGAGTATCTTTTCTTTTTCTCTTTACTTTCCTAGTTTCTCTATCTGCTTTTGACTAGGTCTGGGGGAGGAATTTGACTATTACTTGCTCGGTCTGTAATAACTTTAAATACTCGCACTTAGTAGTTTGCATTTTAATTTATGTTTATTTGTTACGTCTAAGGTCTTTTACTTGTTGAAAAAGTTTTTGATATGTGGGAGAGTACCGAGTGTGAACCATGATTAAGATGAGGGGCTGTTGATTTGTTTTCTTGCTTCGCTGCTTGCTGAATATATGCTCTGACCAAACTCGACCCATGCTACTTTGATGAGTGAGTTTACTTGCTACTCTAATTGAAGTCCTGTGTGCAACCGTGTGAACACTACTACCCTTGAGTCTTTATTTGTCAGTAGCATGAATATGATTAGTAGTACTCACTTTCTAAATCCTTTTATATACCTTTCACTAACCCCTTTGAAAGCTTTTTTAATCCCTCATGAAACTCCACCATATATCCTATACATGCTTTATTTAAGCGGTGACAGCAACCTACCGCCGAGCTTGAACGAAGAAACAAAGCAACAAGTTCCAAAGAATGGAGGAGAATCATATTTTGATCATGGTTGAGAATTGGTTTGGGGGAAAATAGAGAAGAAAATGGAGGAGAATCATGTTTTGATCATGGTCGAGAATTGGTTTGGGGGAAAATAGAGAAGAAAACCCTAACCCTTGTTCGAGAAATTGGTTTGGGGGAGAAGTGGAAGAAGAACATCATCGAAGGTAACCTTGTTGGCCCTACTATTATATTACCGGTCCAAAAAATCACTAGCTCTTGCTCCAGAAAAAATAGAGAAGAAAGTACCAAAAAAAAAAAAAGCAAAGGTACAAAAGTCTCGGAGTGGATTTGTGGTCCTTGTGATCACCGTTTTCGTGTTGGGCATGTTACAGATACTACCCACATACCGGCGTGGCCCTAAAAAGCTACATGTCCGTGAAGGTTGATGGCATGTATACCAAACCAGCACGCACAAAAGTGCGGAATTCAATAAAACAGACACTACCAAAAAATGTAGAGACTAAAACAGCCCAATGATGGCCAACCAAAAGCATACGAGTCAGTAAAACGACTGCAAAAAATAGTATGTTAAAAGATAAAGAAAAAAGAAAAAATAAAGGAGCAAGTAGTCTATGTGTGAAGCAACTGATGAAGTAGTTATGATGATAAAGGAGAAAGTTGAAGATTTGTCATTAAGAGAGGACGAAATCGAAGGAAGGAACTCGGTGTCCGAAAGGATAAGTCCCCCTGAAATACCCTTTGTTCTACCTTGCTATCTTTTAATGATGCTTAGCCAAACACTTCTCTATATTATCCTACCTATTTTACTTACTAAGCCAACCTGAGTACTACTTTGATTTGTGCCTTGACTTTTGGGAGCAGGATTGCATAACGTTACTGCGAGGTAATAATTTTGAAGTACACCAATAAGGACATTGGGTTACACTTGTAATCGCTGGCTGCAGTGAGTGATGCTTACTTGTTACTTGTTTGCTGTGGAGTCATAAAGTTGGAGTTGAAATTAAGCGAGTCAGTAGAGTTTTGAAACCCTAGAAACTGGCTGCTTGTCTATGTGGTAGTTTATGCATTTGCTCATTTCATGGTCACTTCTTGATTATCGTTATTGTCTTGCTCATCCTTGAGCAAGAAACTGGTTTGGGGGTATGATGTGACAATGAAATGTGCGATATAGCATGCTTTTAGACCCTAGTTTTTTGCCTTAGATTCAATATTTATATCGTTTTATGGTCAATTACCAACTTCGTGTGTATTTTGTAGGTCATGATTGCATTTTTGAGGAATTGCACGATTTCAGGCGTGAAAACGACATAATTATGTGAAATTGAGAAAGTTAAGCAAATACGTCGGATTGACCGATGCACGGAGTTCGAGGAGTCAAAACATGTCATGCGACCAACGAATGCGAAGATAATTGAAGATGCAACAACTTTGTAGAAGACCACTTTTCGAAAAAACGAAGTCACGAAGCTCGAAATCGAAGAACGGAGAAAACATATTCGAATCTGTAGAAGTCAAACATGACGGCCACCAGGGGACCGCAAAAGGCCTCTCTACGGTCACCAGGAGACCGCAGTGAAGGTTCTGAATTGATCTGGGCTGTTTTCCTGGCCTGTCAGGCTAGAGCCCGCCTTCCTAAACCTTCCTTAATGATCAATGGCGGCCAGAGCATGGAAATTCAAGTATAAATAAGACCTCAGGGGTCTCATAATTCTACACCGCTCACAAAACAGCTCTCCTGAGAGAGAACCAGTCCTCGGGGAAGTGAAACCCCAAAACCGCTGGCCGTCAGGCACCCAGAAGGAGGAAACCCTAGAAGCAGCACGAAGACATCAGAGACTAAGCTTCTTCTTCTTCTTTCTTTCTTGTTCTTTTCGATTTTTGTCTTTAGATATGAGTAGCTAACTTTCTCTTGTAAAGGCGAACCGCCGTAACTCTGCTTTTGATACTTCTTTATATACGGTGATATATTAATGGAATAGTTATTAGACGTAAATCGTGGTTATACAACTCTATACATCCTTCGTGGTATGATGTTCTGCTGGGTGACACAGTAGTTTCATTGAACCGAGTAGGGGTACTCGTGCCGACTGCGCCTTAGCATAGTAGTATTATACCCTGCTGTCGTTTGAGGTAATCGCGTTGGATTTTAGCTAGGAAGTTGGCAGTAGCATAACAGAGGGAGGTCGGGGAACCTTTATGCCTTCCCATCATCGATTTACCACAAAGCAATTAGGGTTTACTGCGATTCAATTAATCTGTCTGCGATCAATCTTTTTACTTTTCTGCATACAATTCATATACGTTATTTGCTTATTCCTATGCTAAGTGTTCGTGGAGAACGACATCCCGAGTCAACTTTCCGCTATAAACTGTGGATTTGAGGACTTCCGACTTATAAATTTTATCTTGATTATATTTAGGGATTACAGGTTCTACAACGAAAATCGAAATCTCTGAGTGCACATCAATAACTTATTTAAAGACGAACATATATTGTCAAGAAAATATGATTAATGAAAAATAAGTAAGTCTACTGAGAGGTCTTGTTAGAAATATATGTCTAGATTTTGATCAGCAACCCCAATGACTTGTCTTAGCTAAGAAAAGGTAACTAGTACTCTTTGGTCACTTGAACATTGTAAAAGAGAAAGCTTATTGAGTATATTAGTCTAGTATATCTTGTATAGAATGTTAGGTCTCCGAATGTAATTTTTTGTATCTTTGAAGAAGACAAAGAAACAAACATCCAGCAAGAAGAGCTCAATTTTTGAAGATCAAGAAACTGCACAAGATTGCTGAAGACTAAAGAGGAATGTCTCCTAAAAAATCTTAGCTCAAAAACCTTAAGGAAACAAGTGTCTTTGGAAGATAAGTTTTTCAAGTGGTTTCTGGCAACTAAAGGTAACTGAGAAAGGAACGTGTAAAGCCTCAGATAGCTTGCACATTTCCGTTGAGAGTACATGACAAAAATAGAGACTGCTTTTATTACGCAGACAGAGATGTTTGAACAAAAGAGGAAATTTTTAAAAAGAGACAAAGCTCACTACAGTACTATTATCATATATCAATAGTTTGAATTTCTAAGAGTCTAACGGATACTATTCAAACGACATGGTTTTCAACTATAAATATCACCACTTAGAATGTTTGAAGATACATTGAACACAACATACAACTCAAGCATTAAAATCTTGAAACCTACTTACTTAAGCTTTTTGTTGCGACTCAAGCTCAAAGTTCCTAAGTAGCAAAAAAGTTCTAAGTGTCCTGATCCTTAACAAGACTTGATTACTGTGAAGGAGTTGAATCAAAGGATTTTATTTGCGATTTATATTTGTGATTCATTCTCTTGAACATACTATAAATACTTGGGTCATAAGAACAACTTTCCATACACTGAAAAGAGTATTCAGGAAGATTGATTCTTCAAGCTTACTTAGTAACTAAACAAGTTACATAAGCTAGCTTACTTGACAAACTACCATAACCAAAACACCAACAGGCGTGTTTACACTACAAGAATTTTCGGTTTTAGAGACGGAATTTAGCGACGAATTTTATCCGTCGCTAAATAGCGACGAATCGCTAGGCTTAGAGACGGAAATTTTTCCGTCTCTATATTTAGCGACGGATAAATCTATCCGTCGCTAAATAGCGACGGATAATCTATCCGTCTCTAATTAGAGACGGATAAATCTATCCGTCTCTAAATTCGTTGACCAAAAAAATAAAAAAAAAAACAAAAAACTTAAAATTTAGCGACGGATACCATATCCGTCGCTAAATAGCGACGGATAGATTTATCCGTCGCTAAATAGTGACGGATATGGTATCCGTCGCTAAACTACGCAGAAACCCTAATTTATACTCTCTTCCTCCCATCACTCACTAACCCTTCCTCTTCCTCTCTCCTTCTCTCCCACCACCACTCCACCTCCACCACCACCTCCACCACCATTCCACCACCCCACCACCTCCACCACCACTCCACCACCTCCACCCCACACTCGCCTTCCACCACCACTGCCTCTCCCACCACTCCACCCGCCTCGATCCCCACCACCACTCACGTATCCAGCCTTCCACCACCGCCTCTGCCCCACCACCACGCTCCCAGATCCACCACCACGACATCTCCACTGTCAGCCCACCAAACCACACCACCACCATGAGATCCGTCCACCACCATCTCCGATAAAGAAGAAAATGACGCTCCGATCTCACTCTCTCCCACCACCACGAGATCTCTCCGTCCACCACCATCTCCGACCAGATCCGACGTCATCCAAGATCCAGATCCAGATTGTACATTGTATTATTGTAATTTCTTATTAATTTTGTAATTTCTTATTTGTATTAATTATTATTAAATATTGTATATTGTATTATCGAATATTGTATGAAATTGTCGGTTTATCCGTATTGAATAAAATTATCAGTTTATCCGTATTGAATAATTGTATACAATTGTCGGTTTATCCGTATTGAATATTCGTATATAATTGTTGGTTTATCCGAATTGAATAAAATTATTGATTTATCCGTATTGAATATTCGTATAAAATTGTCGAAATATTCGTATTAAAAATAAAAATAAAAAAACAAAAAATACTATTTAGCGACGGATAGTTATCCGTCGCTAAATAGTGTTGTTGTTTGTTTCAGACGGTCAACACTTTATCCGTCGCTAATTAGCGACGGATAAATTATCCGTCGCAAAAAAACCTAGAGATGAGCAAAATTGAGACGGGGAAGCTATCCATCGCTAAATCCGTCGCTACGGATTTAGCGACGGATCGGGAGGCTTTTATCCGTCGCTAAAAGCCTGTTTTTTTGTAGTGTTAGGGAAAGGATTTAGTTGAGAAAACTAAAGTCCTAACCTATCTTAGCATAGGAAGTACTTAGCTTTGGAAGCTGAGGAATAGCTCAAAGGTTACTGATTAGAGGAAGTACTTAGCTGAGAAAGCTAGGGAATAACAAGGGAACACTTGGTTGGGAACCTAGTGTTAAAGGGCCAGAGATGGGATTTTGTAAGGAGAACTCATCATCTTATCTTAGTGAATTCAAGTTCTGAGAAAGGACGAGTGGATTAGTCGAAGGATTACGCCACCTTCAGATACCACTTTAAAAAGCTTTGTGTTATTTACTTACTGCACTTTACTTTCAGTCATCTATTACTTGCTAAGTATTATCACTATCTTGCTTAATGACATTTGCACTTATCACGTAAAGTCTTCCGCACTCTAAAATTAAGTACCAGATATCTAAGAAATATTGTGATCGACAAAAGTTTGAAAAGACTATTAATCCCCCCCCCCCCCCCACTAGTGTTTTACTTTGCCGTTATCTGGACCAACATGTCTCTAGATAACTTATTTAGAGATGGACATATATTGTCAAGAAAATATCATTAATCAAAATTTATGTTGGCAACATTGGTGTTTTTCCATATACAAAGAAGGCATATTTTGTTATCAATATAGACCTTTTAATTTATAAAATCGATGATTTTCTTGGCAATATAGGTCCGTCCCTAGGTAAGTTATCTAAATGTCGTATCTCTAGAGACTTTATGAATGTTTTTGAGGAAAATGCTTTAAACAGTATCAAAACTGTTTTAGAGCGGACCTTTTATGTTATTTTTTTATGTGCATGTATAACACTGAGCGTAATTATAATATGAGTGTTTGACATTAACTTCAAAACTCAACTTGAGTTGAAATTCAGAACTGATAAATAGCTCCATTAGAGTTGATTTTTAAAGTTCTAATTTTAGAATTGGATTGTAGCTTTAAATAGAATTTAATTGTATATTTTAATTTTGGAGCTAATGAAAATAATAAAGTAAATTGGGGTGACACTAGGGCTGTAAACAAGTCGATTTTCAGCCCAATCGATCATTGCTCGTCTGATTTTGACTTGTGATTGTGATCGGCTCGTGATTGACGATCATCACATATTTAAGCTCGAGATCGGTTCGTCAAGTCATGGAGAAGCTCGCAAGCTGATAAAAAATGATCGATTCGTGAAAGGATTAAGGACAAAAACATTAATTCTTGTAATTAAAACCAACCATTACCCCGTTTTTTTCCAAACACACCAACTAACTACAAGGAACTCACCAAAAATACATAAATGTAAAGGGAGAAAAAAAACCGAAAGATGATTTGTGCGGAATAATAATAATATTAATGTGCTCGCGAGCTGCTCGTGAGCATTGAGCTTTTCATTTCCATGATCATGATCGTTGCTCGATTGAAAATAAGTCGAGCAAGCTCATGTTTACCAATCTCGAGCACAATCTGAACGTTGACCGAGCATTTTCACGAGCACTTGCGAATGACTTGATTCGTTTATAACGTACATGACACCAATCCAACAAACACACGGATCAGTTCCATTTCTTTCTGTTGATACAGATATATGTCCAATCCGTTAAGGGCGCCATAGAGCGTGTCCTAGAGCGCATCAAGGCCAAAGCAGCCAATTCAGTACTTGTCCGACCTTGGTTGGTCCGCCTTAAGGAAAATCTTCCGGGTCAATCAGTACGCTCAAGTCAATACACCTTTTCAGCTGGCCTGACCTAGCTAGGTGCACGACTTCCGAACCTGACAAGAGGTCACATGGTCTCACCAAGTACCACACACTGTCAGTCCTAGGATGCCAAACGGACCGGACGACATGAACTCGGATGCCACCTTAACAATAAGACCAAATGTGTACATTGGAACCTCCAAGATACTTCCGAGCAGCTAATGTCTCGGACCGTCACTGAGCTACCTAAGAACAGACCGGTTCCACAGAGCTCGGATCATTCGAAAAGGTCTCACACGGATCCATCAGCGGGAATAGTATTCTGAGAGGCAAAAGGACCAGTCTACCCTCCCGGCCCATTTAATAGTATTGGACTTTCACATACTATTGGGCCATGGGCCAAGGGAACTTTATTGTCCAAATCCTGAACATACACTTGGCATCATCTTATGGTTTTTTCTACCCTACAGCATGCTGCACTACCTCCTGGTGCTTTAATGTGTTGTACAGTACAACATTTAATACATATGGTACAACTATGGTACAACCTATAAAGCACCAGGAGGTAGTGCAGCATGCGGTAGGGAAGAGGAAACCCATCTTATGACCTCTTCATAAGTACATGATAACTATAAATATAGCACAAGGTCCAAGACATTAAGGTAAGTCATAAGTTATGAGTCAACTCATATCATAACTACCCTCATAACTACTACATTGAGAGCTTCTTCTCTCTCTCGAGTAAAGTCTCTTCCCGGTTTGACATATAGCAAACCGGGTTATCCTTCTAACCCCCCACTTAGTCCTTTCAGGTGCACTGACTCGGACAAAGCTCTTTGGTCGAACATCAAGTTGTCGGCGAATCTTAGATTAGAAACTTATGGTAGTTTAGTTAGTGATTAAGGCTCAACCCCTCTACACTTTCATTCCCTCAATAAACTTTACTCACATTTCAACTCATGTTTAAGGGAGGGCTAATAGGCGCCAAATCCAAAAGGACTACTATATAAACAGAGAAATATAAGCTCAATTTCGTACTTTCCAAATTCTAGTTTCATACAATTTGGAAGAAACTCTAACAATGGCGATGCTTTACTTCGTGTTGGATTTGAGAAGTTTACCGCCTCCACTTCTCCGAGATCTGAAGCAGGTACATTGCTATACGTTTCCGCGATACACGACTATTACTCACAGTAGCCAATTTTATCGATCGAGCTCACTTTGCAATACCGATTTTAAGCCAATATTCGTACTTCTGTTGAATTGTTATGCAAATTTCTTCGATTCTAACTTTAATTTTCGTGTTGTACCAGTCATTATTGCAGCTCGGGAATTACTACGCGATTTCATCTTCCACGAGCAGTAATGGTGGTTCGAAGCCACTGCTTGATCGAATCGGACTTTGCTATGTCTATCGAGACCGTATTTCCTGCGCCGATGAGGTTAATCGGAGTTTGTTCGTTGTTTGCTTCAATTGGTTGATGTTACTGATTGTTCGGGGGCTAATTGGGCCGGTTTTGCTGTGTTGGTATAACATATGCCTTTTCGTTTGACGAGGAGCTCGACCTAGGGTTTTTGGTTACAAAATTGCAATCAGTATGTGCATTTTAGTACTGAGAGAAGTGTTGTCGATTAGATAAGCTTGTTCCATAAGCATATGGGGGTTTTTTTTGGGGGGGGGGGGGGGGGGGTATGTGTAACAGTTGAACATGAGTTATTAGGTGCAACCGTCAGGTATATATGATATCGTTCTGCCCTGTTTTCACTTGCAGACAATTGATGCATACATGAATTACTTGAGTGGATTTTGAAATATCTGATATCCATTTTATATGTAATCTGGTCTCTTTTTAATCATCCCCTTGCCGTCATATATTTTGATCATTCTCCATTTTGCATATATTCTCCGGTGCACGTGTATGCTCGTTTTTTGTTATATACTAGTACAAGCATGATGATTAAACTGATTGTACATGAAGGAACGGTGACCTTATGTTCGTTATACACAGATAAAGATTGCATATAATCCCCAAAGAGACTTCAATTTACGTGATTTTCACCATTCCTTGAATGCCCTGCCTATGGATGCTTTCTCTCCTGAACTTAAAGATATTCGAACTCTATGTAAGTGCATTATCTTTGTTCCTTCCACGTACCTTCATTGTATATCAAGCAAATGCATCTTTATTACCACCTAGCTATTTTCCTGGGCTAATGTTATAATGTCTATAATTTTTGTGCCATGGTTATCTTGCAGACCAGAAGCTCGCAGACATTCTCGATGAAAAGTTTGTACATGCTCAGGAAATTCACGATAAAAGTGTCACTGGAAAAGTTATTCTGATATTTTCTTGTCTGGTTGAGTCCCTGGACTCTAGGACAGTGCAAGCTTTGATGGTTAGGCTAAGTCTACCTGTCTGTTCAATTTAGTAATACCATTGATTAATATTCCAGTGTTTTTCCAGGATGCAGCTAACAGGTCTATTTTGGTGGAATTCGTTCTCATGCACCAACCATCAAACCACTTTAGTGATATCACTCTGAATAACAGGAGCTTTATAGAGCAGATCCACCCTCTAAAAAATTGCTCATTTCAAGCACATGTTCCAGGTTATATGCATTTAACAGACATCAACGCACATACTGAACGTGATAAGCGCCATTCTTAACTTTTGCTAGTTATTGATGACAATCTCTCTAATTAAGCAGCAATTACTATTCCCTGATAATGCCTGTTTTTCATTTGATGTCAACATCAAATGTATCCTATTCTTTTAATTCATGAAAACGTATTAAAAGTTCCAAAAATGCACTTATGCTTCTCCACTTGTTGTCTCGTGTCGTATTTCATTTTTAATAACTATTGTACCAGCCCATTTTGAATTATGAATTACTGAGAGTTTGTATTTATATGTCTGAGGAATATCCTCATCTTACTACACAACATGGATTACTGTTCATAATATTACTCTTGAGTCTTGACTAGAAAAGATTCTTGTGAGGGATATATATGTGTGCTAAGTGTTGGCTTGTCCAATATAAAAGAGCCCTTGTACCTGGAAAACTATGGGAAATGACATCGTATAAGTTCGAGTTAGATAGGACCATCGTATCTTATGTTCTATGAGACACCGAAGGCGAACTAATTAGCAGATATTGTTTTTCTCATTTGATATGTTTGTGGATTTGATTATGCAGATAAGCAATTACTGGCAGCTTTTGCAAAACAGTGGTTCCTGGAATTAAAGGATCACACAAAAGAATCAATACGAGCCCGTTTCATACTTGAGAGCAATTTGAACAGCACTGCGAACCAGATAACCTGCAACTTGTGCCCATATTACTATCCAATAATTGATAGTTTCACTTTTTGCCAGGTATTCATGTCCTCTGTAGACTAAAAGTACCTTTGCATGAGCGCTTAAGTTATTCTGGCAATCTAGTCTTATAATAGGTAGGTCCTGTTTATCTTTTTCTTCTTTCCCGTATCTACAAGTCATTTCTAACTTTGACATGTTTGTGTTCATATGCATATAATCATTAAATGAGTGTAATATTATGTAATTCGTATTCTGGATGATGGCTACTTGGTCTAATGATTCACGGAAATAAGACAGAGTCAAAATACAGGTATCACTTGAAAATTGCACCATAATACTCCCTTCATTTAGGGCTTTTGGCAACAAAATTCTATGGGGCATCATCGGGACATTACATGGGGAGAATGCCCCAAGCTTTTTTTTTTCCTTATTTCCCCCTTTTCTTTTGAATATCTGAATCGATTCAGAAAAAATAGAAGTTCTCTTGATGAGTTATGAGTGAGGTCTTTGATTACTTTTATCTGGTGGCCAAGTCTTGTTGAAAATTTTCACACGCTTAAGATGAACTGTTAATGACCATTTGGCAATTTTACATAGATTAGGATTGTGATGTTATTTAAAGTTTTCCAATTTTGACGTGAGCTGACTTTTATTTTTATTAGAAAATTAAGATGATCATACTTCAGTGTAATGTCTTATTTCTTTTTAACAATACTATGTATCGTTTAAGACTTTAAGTCAGCTGTATGCCTCAGTTCTAATTCCCTTCTCCAAGGCGAGATAAATGCCTGAAACCCCCTTCATTTATAATACAGAATACAAGTAATCATTAAAATTCATAGTTAGCACGGTATGTTTTCTTGGAGGTTTGTCCGATTTCTATTTCTTTTTGCTGTTTTAGTAGCCAAACTAATGGAGCAGTATTATTCTGATAATTTGGATTTGAAGGACCTGGGGAAACTAAATCACTTTTGCATAATGCATTGCTTGCACTACTATGATTTTAAATATTTCGATTAGTTATTCATTGAATGAAGAGTCATCATTTTACCCTCTATGGTTTCTTCTTTATGCATGCTGTTCTTTACATGTGTAAATGAAAGGAACTCATTGCCAACCACAAAATTTTCTACTTCACAAGTAGACTTGCAGGTGTCATGGCATCCCATTAGAAGAAAAACATACTCACCAAGCAAAGATGTCTGTAGTTTGCCCGCTAACCATGGAAGCGCTTAGGGATTTTGATATAGCAGATAATTCTATGAAGGTTGGCGAACAAACAATACTATACATGCCCTCTTTCCGGGACAGTCGGAAGCTGCTGCAAGTTTCTTCAACAGTTAACTTCAATGTTATTCAAAGAACCCGCTTAGGATCACTAAGTGAAGGTACTTGTTTGTAACAATCATATTTAATTGAAATTCACTGTTTGCTTTATGTGTAAACTGTAAATCCGACCATCGATGTATCTACTTTGCTAGTTCTGATACCTGTCAATAATCCTTTCCTGGGACAGCTTCAGGCTCAACTTCTTATATTGCTTTGATTTATACATCCTGATATCTGCTAGCATGCGTGGTCTTTCATTTGGCTAAAACAAAACAGGCTTAATCTGTAAAACTTCCTTGCTCGTGTAAGCAGCAGCTTTGTTTTGCATCGAATGAAGTTGAGGAAACCTTGTTTGCTAATCTTGTCTATATACATTAACAGCAACAGAGCCGGTTTTCTGCTCTGAAATGGCTGTTTGGAAAGATCAAAGCTTGCGAATAGAGCATATTACATTAAATACATCCCTGAACAAATTAGTTACTTCCTTGACCTAATTAGCAGCTAATTATGTTACTGGCTTCCACAATCCTATTTTCATGTTTGACCATTTGGTATGGACAGGTTTTATAATGGGTGCTACCTATGTTGTGATTCCAACTTTGCACAATTCAGATGGGAGTGATGGTTCTGAGCAAGACAGCCAAGGTACGTGCAAGATTTGCATAATCTTTATCCTTTCCGTATCAGTCTCCAGGTCATGTAGATCTCATGCTTGTTACTGTTAAAATCAAAGCATATGATACTTAATGGACTTTAAATTGCTACTCTCACCATTTTGTTTGTTATTTATTTATTTTCTGGCTTCAGCCTTTGAAACGGTATGCAGTACTCTACATCGCCTTGATCAGGGTTTGGTTTGCACCTCAAATTGTAACATTGAAACTTTAATGGAGACATCAATCCAGTGCTATTATATTCTCTTACCTTCTGACAAAGGGCTGATGCTTCTAAGAGTAATTGCTTCCTCCATCTGCACCCAGTGGAAACTGGTTTATCAATTCCTCGTGATTGTGCAACTACTTATATTTTCTCACCTCAATAATCTAAAGTAACTTTGCAGCGTCTTTTAGCAGCAGAGGAACTTTTGCCTATCCCAGATGTCAGAAAGGTCAATATTCCTGCAGCCGAAGAGGTTGAACGAATAGTTCAGTGCCTGGAAAAGGTCATGCTGCTTCTTTGAATTGTGCCGTTTTAGTTTTGTTTGTAGGCTCTAACTGAAGCCATGTTAGTATACATCTATTAACTTTATAATTGAAAGGCAAGACACAAAGAACTCATATGCAAACTGCATAAGTAAAGTGAACCTCCAAATTTTTACTCTGTCGAATGAAAAGATTGGTATGCCTTTTAATACCCCCCCTTAGCCAGCTTGTTTAACACATAGCAGCTCTGTGCTCATTGTGCCAGAATTTTCATCTTGGTCTCTAATAGACTGTAAACACTCTTTACAGATTGAATTAAGTGACTATAATCCGATCCAGCATGAAAGAGGTTTCCACCAGAAACTGAACTTGCTGGTCAAACAGAGTCTGCGATTTGGGTAACTAGCTTTTACAATATTTACATTTTTTCAAATTTCAATCATTATGCTTTTTCAGAAACATAGCTATCTATTTGCAAAATCATTGGCCTCTTTCACTTGAATAGGCTGTTTCAAAAAGATATTAAAAGAGCACTTGTAATAGTTTTTTTAGAACATCCCCAATTTTTGAATTTATGCTAAAAATTCCTAAAAACATCATAAAAGCAAATCCCCTATATTGAAGTAATAGGCACTGAAGAGCACATAATACTGTTACAATTTCTTAAGTTCCAGATCTTTCGGCTTAACCCTCATCAACATTGATAATACCTGAGTCCTTTTACATTAATGTCTAGATAAATTTGATTTTCTAGCATAGTAAATTATCAAGCATTATTAAGTAGTTTGCTGTTCCAGGGCCATACTTCCTGAGATAAAGGAAGCATCAGAGTCCAAGTTGAATTCATCAGTAGAAGCTGCAGGATCAGAGCAGGCAGTTGACATAAACATGGCAGGAGAGGATAGGCCTGGAGGCGATGTTAGAATTGGGGAAAATATTGCTAAGTCGAGCAATACAGAAGAATGGGAACAAGTCATTGTCGCTGAATTTGGAGGCACACATTCCCCCACTTTTACTTCCAGGCCAAAATTAGACAAACTGATTCCATCACCGTCACATAGAAACAGGCAATTGGATGCAAAAACTTCAAGAATTCTCGAGAGACTGGAACTTCCAAGGCAACTGAAACGAAAATCCCCTTCCCCCACTATCTCCTGCACTGTTCCTGATGCATGTACACCAGCAAAAAAGCCTCTCGTACCATATAAGCTAACTCATACTGTAGAGCAAGGCACAATGTCCAGCCAACCAATGAAGCCCAATTTCCAGAGGTTAAAAAAGAAAACAAACACATTGACAGCCTAAGAACCTGGATCTCATGAGGTCTGTCTCCTGGTTCTTTTTTTCTCTTTTCATTTCCACATATAGCTCCACGTATCTTTCCTTTTATTCGTTTATTAGTATTTGTTATGCATTGGACTAGATTCGGATTGTTAATTTGAGTTTTTGGCAATTTACCCCCTTGTATTTTTGATAAAGAGCGATTAAGCCTTGTATTACTTTTAAAAGCAATTTGCATCCATGCGTTTTTTCAAAAGGTGCATCTCGCTCTCTTATTTCAATTTTCTGTTAAATATGGACTATCTGTGTTAACTTTTGCGTTAACTCTTGGTAAATTACCCTCTCGTCTTTAATATAAAAGACGGATTGCCCCCTCTATTATTTTTATTGGCAATTTACCCCTGAAAAAATTAAACAGAAGTGATGCTCTCTCAATATAATTTTCACATAAATTTTTAAAAAAAGAGCTATCAGTCAAATATTGTACAAATTGACATTTTCATTTATCTGTTTATTGCATTTCAACATTTTCTCTACAAATTTGATCAAAACATAACCACATTTTAGCAACTAATTTATAATTGACCATCTCTTTTGACTTTCAACAAAAGAAATTATAAATTACACATTTTTCCAATCTGCACTAAGAACCATCTCCCACCAGTAATACTTCTTTCATTAGACAATCTGCACTAAGAACTGTACCATTAGGAGTGAAACATATCAGCAGCAATTGCAATGCAATTGAATGATTCTGTACTTCCTAATGTTAGTTTCATTTACGTGTCTCTTGTCCTCACCCCATTAGTTGAGTCCCAATACCAATATCTTTAGGGATGGTCAAATTATGTGGTCCATCAGTGATTAGTTGAGGCTGCCTCATTTCTTTAGCCTGTTGAGATTGAAGTTTTACCTAAGAATAGATATTAATACAGTGATACACTTGTAGGTAGTCTGTGTCGGTATAAAACTAGAATCTTGTGATTTTCTTGGTGAAACTAATAAAAAATAGAATACTTTTCTAGTGTGAGACCTTGACTAGCTTAAAAGCCCCGTATTCTCATTATCATAGACAAAGAAGAACCAAATGGTACACTTATATGGTCTATTTGTATAATGAGGTTAGGTGGTTGGGGAATTATGCAACTTCCCACTACTTCTGCTTCACTTCTACCATGTGAATCTCCTATGGATAAAAAAACTAATAAAATCATACCCCACAATTATCCTGCTGATAGAAGCATGACTCAACCATGAGGTCATTTCTGAAAATTACCTGCAACTGACTATATACTTCCAAGAAATGGAAGAGATAAAACAAACAAAAACTTCTATCATCTGCACTTTCCTCCTTCAGTTGTGTTGGATAGTTGTGCATCAGAACGCAATCAGGCAACGACATCTGTACATTACGCATAAGAAGCCTACATAACTTTTTTTTCTCAGTTGCTCAGTTCAAAAGTTCTCTTTATGGAATTCAAATCTGGTGGATGTCTTGTGAGAAAAATCAGATGCTAGCTGCCTTAGCTCCTTTACTGGTGGTGGTGCCCCACAGTAAAATACTCCTGCGTATATCATCAGGTTTAAGTAACTTCATCATATAATGACAATATATTGACTATATATGCTGCAACTTTCTTATAATATTCTATGAAGATGTGTAGTCTAATATCTTTTACCAGGACACTAGTTCACGTTTGACCCAAAAAAGATCTTATTCAAAGTGAACTGAAATAAGGATTTTTCTACTGGTTTGAAAGTTGAGAACATACTATTGAGAAATCATTGAGTGATGAACGAAAACCCTTGAAAATACTTCTTAGTAAAATTATTTCAAAACACCTGTCACTCGTTTTAGTCTAGGATTCCCGAAGAATATAATACACTTCCTACAAAGATATAGTAGGGGAGCTTACCAACTCTTGCATTAGGATGATTGAGAGCAATCCTTTTGTAGACAGTACGCCAATTAGGCTTCGCGAAGTGAGACTTGACTCGAGTTCCGGAGACAATGTCCACTCCATTCTTGGCATGGTTGAGTGATTGAAGCATGGTAATTAATGCAGAACGAGCATCACCCTCTTCATAAACACTGGTGCAATAGTTGTGCATTTCTATTACTCCCTTGTGATCCATTTCAGCCACCTCATTCATCACTCCTTTAAACCAATCAAATGATCCTTGTTCTCGTGTGACCCAATAGAAGTATGCCCTTCCCGTCTTAAAATTGTGTTGTCCACTCCCTGTTCCTGACTTTCTTTTAGGAGTTATAGCAGTGCCATTTGTGGGCATTCTTGCTCCTTCTTCCAAATTGTTCTGTTCTTCATCCCGAGCCTTTATGTTATTCACAATGTCTTTAACAACACTGATCATTGGTGTTGCGCCAATGCCAAGACCCACTAGCAGCACTACGTCATAATCCTTGTAATCTTGTGTAGGTGCTCCATACGGACCATCAATCAATACTCTGGGGAAGCTGCAGCATTTGTATATATGTTAACATCATTTTCAATACTATCATTGGTACTATATCATCCTAACATATCTCTCAAATATTCTTTACTTCCTACATCTTGTATTTGTTTCGTAGCAACAAATGAAAGTCTAATAATAGATATCAACTGCTCAAGTGTTCTTACTTTTATTTTTTCACAGTAGTCAAATATGCTATCAGCAATTTTTGCAGCGCGATACTCGATTTGAGTAAGAGGACTAGGAAATATATTATTTTAGTTTTTTACTTTTGTGGTATCAGATAATCAGAATATTAGAAGGGAGTTGATATAGACAGAGACACAGAGTAGTTTTTGTTAACAGCAGGATAAAAGTGTATTCATTTATTGGTATTGTGATACTTCAATAAATTTTTTGCTTTGCCACTAACAACGCTGCTCAGTCTATATCATGTCCTGTATTAGAGGTCTAGTTTAAGTTTTTAGCATTTTTGCCTGTAACGAATAGTTTGCTCAGGTCGTAAAGCGACTTGGGAATTAAATAATTTAAATTTTCTCATATTGAGATACCGATATTTGTTTTACTTTGTTTTTTCACTACGTTATAGAATATTCAGTGTCCTGCTTAACAAAATCCCTGTTTCGTCCTGCATATTCTTATGAACTCCATTATGTGCCCTATCAAATATGCAGCTGTATGCCCTAATTCCTAAAGGCATATCCTAGGTTGCAATATATACATTGAACAATTTGAAGCATATAGGCAAAATACTTACTTGGGGTTATTCTCTCCTTGTAAGCAGTCAGCTCTGAGGAGCCCACTTTTGCCTGTTGGTGGTGGCTGACAAACCTAACAAAGACCAAATATAACAGAGCTAACATTTAGCAACAATCCACATTTGAAGACTGGGACTGGTGCAAAAAGTTGAGGAAAAAAGAAAAAAGTTTATTCCTCTAGGATCATGGCAATAATTGTAGAGGTACGTTACGATTAGTTTCCTTCTCCGCCAGTACAAAAGACTATAATGTTCTCTGTATTTCTTGCTATTATTGCATGCTCTTAGAGACCCTAAATTGAACATTTTGTAATTAAAAAAGTCTTGGTGTTACTCAGTATACATGTGTCCGTGTGTTTCGTATAGTAAACTCTGATACGTCATAGGTTGCCTATATTCTGAAAAAAGATTAGATGTCTATATCACATTGAGCAATATCATAGTGTGAAAAGAAGACCCCTACCTACCGTGTAATCAAGTGGTGAAACATGACCCGCCATTTTCTTAGATTCTATACATTATAGTTTCGTAGTTGACAAGGTTAAACTATGAAAAAGATAACTAGACATTGACTTGTGGGGGCAAAATAAGAGTAGTTTTATTTTATCAATGGAGGGAAGTTATACCTCAGAGAAAACAACTTTAAGTTGCCTGGTCCAATCTCCCAATGTTCGAATGTGAACGCTAACATAATCGTCCCTGGGGGCCGAGGTGATCGAAAATGGGTGCCTGAAATAAGTGGACCACTAAATGTTGTTAATGAATGATTAAGGACAATCATTCATTTTAATACGATGTTTTTTTGTGATAATGTTAAAAATATTTGGAAGAGATAATGGTCTCAACGTTGATGAGAGTGAGACCACTAATGTCCTAAGTAGGACACCTACCATTCAAATGGAGAAACTGCCGAACAGTTGACGAAGATGTATTGTCCACTTTTATATTTGAACCCTTGTGGCTTTGACATGTGCAATGCAAGCACATTTCCTGGGTATACTGCCACCTTCATTCATAGAAAAAACCAAAACTTCCTATAAATAATGGTGAAAGCTTTGATGAACTTGCTATTTTAAGTAAGTTAAGTGTCGATATTTCAGCCTTCTGAAAATTCTCCGACATTACTTACCAGTTACCACTTACCAGTTACCTGGTAAGTCTCATTAAGTATGCAGTGAACATGTTTGTAAGAATTGTTAGTTTGAGCTTAAGTTTGTTTCACCTTTAAGATCTTGACGGGCTTGATGCTAGACCTGAATGCCCGAATCAACCTTTCACCCGCGTAGAGCATGAGTGGAACTGCCAAGTACATCCATGTCTGCCCAGCACTTGAAATATTAGTTACAATTTACACAGTAAAACATTCAAGAAGCAGGGCAAAGTATGGACTAACCGTTTTCCTGTACCATTCATGGGTCAAATAAAGCTTGATACCGTGGATGATGAGGCAAATATACACAATGACAAACAAGTGGTGTGAATACCAGAATGCATTGAATCCTGTGAGCTTGTCCAAAGGCTTGGGCATGTTCACTCTGTTCCTCCTGAACCATGGAGATGCAAGGGTGAAAGCTATAGTCATTAGGACTACCATTATGACTCCTGTCACACCTTCCCATTCTTTCACAAAGTGCCAGTAGTTTTCTGCTTGGTCACCAAAAAACTTCTCAAGTGGTTCATACTGTTCCTCGGTTGCGTGTATCAGCCGAGGAAAATCACACGTCAAGTGGCTAATTGCATGTAATCCCACTCCTATTGCAATTGCCACGGCAATAACCTGTAAACGTATCAAACATAGTTAAACACTGATGAGTGATTCTTGCATTGTTAAGCTAGAAGCCTAGAACGCTTGGAAATGGGGACCTTACTTTGTGGAAATTGAGGTTGTCATCGAAAGGGACGGCCATCCCAAGCTTGGTCTTGTTCCGAAGCCAAGTGATAGTGTTTCGGCACACTGGTAGCAAAATCAGTGCCATGTTCAGCTTCAGAGTCTCAGCTGCTCCTTTGGCTATGCACACACAGTGGCCTGCTACTTCAAAAACCGCTCTATTTCTGTACTCTATGTACTTGAAAGTAAACAGGGCAATCATAACTCCAATCCACAATGCCATTACCCAAACTCTCTGCCAATTGTCCATCAAAAAGTACTTAAAATCTCTGTACTTTCGACTCACGAAAGTATCTTGAGTCGGCTTCAGCTTCTCACTCAGCATTTTGCTCAAGTTCCGGCTCTCTCCGGCCCCTCTAACCGATTGGCTTGGACCTTGCAGTAGTAGCATTTCCAAGTTCTCTATCTGTTTGTTAGAAAATTTATGTCATATGAACTTGAATATTTAATCACTCTTTTTTTTTTTTTTTTTTAATTTCAATCTGATTGAATTATTATAAGTATTACCATGATGTATCCGAGCTCATTAGGATCTAGCTCTTCCATGATTAGCCTGGCGTATTCATCGGCTTGCTTTTGGATATTCGACAGCTTGTTGGCAGAAGCACTTAATGTAATGATCTGCATACAATTATTATTCCATTCCATTTAATTAGTCTAAAACGTTAGATCCACCAATGCACCAAATTAGCCTAGCCGGCTATCATGTTCACTAGTATTTAGAATAATCTTAAATATCACTATGGTTTATTGCATTGAGTTTTCAAAGGGATCGAGAATGTTATGTTAATACTCCCCAAGTATATATATATCTGCTTTAGTATTCCTAGTGCAGTATTCTTATATGCATTTTTAACTCGTTTCATCTATTTTGTACGTACTTTATTTACTCTTAATTACTATATAATGTTTGGCTAACTATTAAAATTAAAAAGATCATGTCAAAATAGGTATTTTTAATTATTTTAATCAAGTTTATACAATTTTAATTGTTAGTCAAATATATATGGAATAGGTAGTGTTCTCAATTCAACCTTACAGTCAAAAATATCTTTAGAATATGAAAAAAGTTGGAACCGCGTTGAATATGAGTCAGTTCACTATGATTGTAAATGTCAATTTATTTGTCATGATCACAGATGTATACAAAACCTGAATAGTTTTAAAACTTGAATCCCAATATTATACCAGCAGTGCTAATTAAAGATGATGTACTACATTACCTCCCTCACTTCTTCTTCAGTAATTCTGCCATCAGCATCCTTATCCACCCTGCAAATTGAAGATTAGCATCATACCATTTTATTAAAACTAATTATTTTAATCAATGATTTCCTGAAACCATTAAAAGTTAATTACTACTGACAAGCACTAATCAATATTAATAGCAACAGCTTAAACAAATCATTCCTTACATGTCAAAGAAAGTCTGTAGCCGTGAATCAAAGCTCTGATCAGCAACCTGATCCCAAAACTCTCTCAACTGAGCTTTGGTGATCATCTCGCCAGAAATGTTCCTCCGACGTGCCAGCGCGTCAAAAAGCTCACCGGCAAACTCCTTCGACTCCTTATTCATACCTTTAACAATCACCAACATCGATCCTCTTTAAGTAAAAAAACTTAACAACAATTAATCACCATGCAAGAAACCACTTAGTCCTTGTAGTAGTTGAGACTTTAGCACAACCACATTCTTTTTCTTTGAATTTTAATTAATTCCTTACCAATGCATTCACCAAAACGTGCACGAGGCAACAATCCATGATCATTCCCCCCACTAATCTCATCAAATCTCTTCTCCACCCCCTCCCACGCCGCTCCGACATCCTTCTTCGTGCCTGTTTAAAAAACTTAGAACTATTACGAAATGATTAAGTGAAGAAATATCAGGTAAGAACGTGTTGACAAGTAGAGATTCTAAGAAATTCCATGATAACATACTGAACAAATAAGTTGTACAGTAATCAGTTTTCAAACATCAGTTGCACCAAAACTGGCACTTACTAATAAACTTCAACCCCTTCAATGCATGGGCGGCGGCGGACTTGGTCCGGTCAAACCTCCCAGGCTGAGGGCGGCGCGTGAAGGAAGCCAGCTTCTTGAGCTCATGCGAAACCTGTCTAATTCTAGACGAAGCGTTCCTCACCACAGATGACCCGAACGAAGACTTCTTTTCGAGTCCTCTGGCAAGTAGTGCCAGCTCAGGATCCTCCATCTCTCCACCACCGGCGGCCTTGACGCTGTGCACCGCCACGGAGTCCTCCCGGACATCGAGCGTGATCTCCACGTACTCATCGGCCGGAGGAGCAGAAGGGCTAGTGGAGTTTCCTGTGAGATTGAATTTGGCACTTCTTCGGCCCACACGTTTGTTTAACGGGCCGCTGTAGGTTGCTGATCTGTCTCCGGTGACTAACTCCGTGTCGGAGTGGTAGTGTAGGTGGTGGTTCTCTTGGTTTTGCATTTGGAAGTTCTGAAAAGAGTTTAAAAGCAGAATTTAAAATGAAATCTTTATAGCAGTTGGCTTCCGTGGAAGCAGAAAGATAGTCTGCAACTAATCTTTCATGAGTTTAGTTTTTGTTCTTGTCCAGGAATTATTGGGTATATATATATACAGTCATTTAAAAAGGTGGAGAAAATAAATAGTGTTTCAAGTTTGAACGTTGTAATTGGAATTGTGGACAATATTTGCACTTTTATTACAAAAGTCACCAATTCTGCTTTCTCATTTGTAGGAAAAGAAAGTTGTGCATTGGGTAATGATGATAATAATTAATGATAATTAAGTTGGTATTGAACCATTTTTGCATTGTATGAATGTGGCTTTATTATGGAGACCAATTATGGAACAAATGTTAGATAGAGATTAGTGTGAAGTCTAGTTGCCGGTAAATAAATGTTTGTTGAATTTTGGTTATATGATTACAATTTTTGGTACTGATTAGTAAAGATAAGTTCATTAATTCAGATGTAATTTTACTGGGACCTTTCCTGAGTAAAGTGGGTGTGACTTTTTACACTTCAATTTAGTCCGCCAATTTAGCCCTTTTTTCCTATTCCAATTGGTTGGCTATATTGCAAAAGTAATAAATGTCTATGCCAAATCAATTTTACTTTTACAGACTAGTCTGAGCTAAACTGAACTTATTTCATACTCCGCTATGAACATAGATCTCAAAATTAACCCTCGATAGACTAAAAATTATGAATTAGAAACAACTAACGACAAACAATTACATTTAAGTCCATTTTTTAGTTGACCAAACTCATTTTTTAAAATTCAATTTTACAAACCAAACAGGCCTTAAAGTTTCTTTAAAATGAATAAAAAATAATAAAATTTGTGGAGCAGAGGCTCTGTCATTAATGGCAGAGCTTCTATTAATATAAAAGCTCCGCCAAAAAGTCTCCAATTTTTTTAATAATAATTTAAATTGATATAAAGTCTAATTTTTGTTTTTTTACTATTGAAACTAACCAGCTTGCTTTCACCTAAAACCAATTAAATTAACATTGAAACTAATACTTAACGTTGAATATAATACAGATGTCGATTATGATGTTAGTTAATGCTGAAACTAATTGAAAGTGCAGATGTGCAGCTGTTTAAGTTATTGTTGTAGCAACAGAGCTATGATCTGGCAAAGAATAATGGCTTGATATCGATTCAAAAAATCTGCACTTTAGAGGACTTTATTGATAATGCCTTTTTTTCACTAACTATAACCTAGTTCCACGGATCTGAGTTTGTGTTTTCAGGTAGGAATCGACTTATATTCAAGAAAGTCATGGAGTCTTAGAAGACAAGATACAAGGACTCTTGGAAGTCAAGATCTTATGGACTCCTAGAAGATTGGATTATATGAACTCTTGAAGATAAGGATGAGCAACAAGATCTGATTGGACCTGATCTTATGGACGTTTTTCTACACTATATATACAAGATCAGGGCCATCACAAAGAGTGTGCAAGTATAGAGCAATAGAGCAATTATATACAACATTCTCTCTTTACTTGTAACCATTTTTACTAGTCTTTGAAGTATCTAGTTTAGGTGCTTTGGAATAGTTAGCTATCACTACAAGAATTCTCATCAGAACGGAAAGGGATGACGGATTTTATCCGTCCTCAGAGCGACGGATCGCCAACGGCGATTTGACGGATAAAACTTATCCGTCGCTTTGTAGCGACGGATAAGTTTATCCGTCGCTACAGAGCGTTGACCAAGATTTTTAAAAAAAAAAAAAAAAAATTTAGCGACGGATAGATCTATCCGTCGCTATAGCCGCAAAAAAAAGTTATGACGGATAGATCTAGATCTATCCGTCGCTAAAAGCCTAAAAAAAAAACCATATATCTCCTCCACCACCTCCTTTCCTCCACCACTTCTCCTCCATTTCTCCTCTCCTCCTCCTCCCACCACCACCTTTCTCCTTCCACCACCTTTCTCCTCCACACACCACCATCCACCACCACCTCCTCCACCACCACCATCCTCCTCCACCACCATCTCCACCACCACCACCTCTCTCCTCCCACCACCATCTCCACCACCACCACCTCTCTCCTCCCACCACCACCGCACCACCACCATCTCCACCACCGCACCACCACCTCTCTCCTCCCACCACCACCGCACCACCACCATCTCCACCACCTCTCTCCTCCCACCACCACCGCACCACCACCATCTCCACCACCGCACCACCACCATCTCCACCACCGCACCACCACCACCACCACCTCTCTCCTCCCACCACCACCGCACCACCACCATCTCCACCACCACCACCACCACCTCTCTCCTCCCACCACCACCACCACCTGTCCTCCTCCCACCACCACCGCGCCACCACCACCTTGCCACCACCACTGCCACCACCGCACCACCACTGCCACCACCGCACCACCTTTCTCCTCCCACCACCACCACCACCGCACCACCACCATCTCCACCACCGCACCACCACCTCTCTCCTCCCACCACCACCGCACCACCACCATCTCCACCACCGCACCACCACCATCTCCACCACCGCACCACCACCATCTCCACCACCGCACCACCACCACCACCACCTCTCTCCTCCCACCACCACCGCACCACCACCACCATCTCCACCACCACCACCACCACCTCTCCTCCCACCACCACCACCACCTTTCCTCCCACCACCACCACCACCACCACCTTGCCACCACCATCGCCACCACCACACCACCGCCACCACCACCTTTCTCCTCCCACCACCACTTGCATTTAATACAAATTGATATGAATATAAAAATTGAATACAAATTAATACGATATCTAATACAAATCAATATCTCGATAATCTAATACAAATTGATATTTAATTAATCCGATATCTGAATATAAAATTGAATACGGATTTTATTTTTAAAAAATAGAAATGGGGCGACGGATAGATCTATCCGTCGTGCGACGGATAGAATCTATCCGCCCCATTATCAATTTTAAAAAAAAAATGGTCAATCCGTCGTCAACTGTCTAATCGATTGACGATTGTTATCCGTCGCCATAGCTTCAGGGGGCGACGGATTTTCTATCCGTCGCCCGATCCGCCGCCAGCCGGGCGACGGATAGATCAGCTGCGACGGATCTATCCGTCACAGCCGATTTTTGTAGTGTATTCCGACTAGCTTTTTGTAAATCCTCTTATTTTAGTGGATATTTGCCTTGACCACAGTAGGTATATTTATATACCTGCTAGAAATCATCTTGTTTGCTGTTCACTTTTACATATTTCCGCTGTGCAAGTGATTGTACCTGTCGCTGTGACACCAACTGTTGTAGTAACATTGCTACTAACAGTGGTGTTTCAGTTAGAAGTGCAAAGTCCTAAGTCCGTACGTTCTTACACTAATGAACTAACACCTATGATGCTTAAACTAATGAAACTAACATTATTGGCGGACTGCTCGGCCAGAAAAACTCAAATTTGATTTTTTTAGATAATAATTTAAAATGATATAAAGTCTAATTTTTGTTTTTTTTTACTTAATCCCTGAAATTTTGGATCAAAGCGTAATTGTTAATCTATTGAGGTTTATTATGTAATTAGAGACGATAATATGGTATCAAAAGAATTATCTCTCCCATAAAAAAAAACAATTAAACAAAGCCTGAAATAATTGATGTGACAAAAAAAGTTACAAGTGGTACAAATAAGTGATAGTACTTGTTTAGGCAATATCATCTGCCATTCCAATTTGGCCATTTATATCTTGAACCTGTCATTATACCCTGTGTCTTCTTTTATGTCAATTTTTTTTCCTCGGAGTTCTATGTCCAACCTTCAAAAAGCCATCTCAACGCGTTCTTGCTGTAGTAGTACAATATAAGAGTTGGACGAGCATAAGGATTTGTTATACCGGTGAGCCTTGGTCAAGACGAGGTCGGACATGACAATACCCGAAAGAATAATATAATGAAATGGGAGATCAAAGAGTCAATTATGTAATATATGTATGGTAGACTTAAGTATATATATACATACGTGGTAACACAATGTGTGGGTTTGGGATTAAACTCCAGTTGGATCTTACTGAATCTGAGTTTGCTGGTAGGTTTTATCTTGTACTCTTCTTTTTTACTCGGTTCGATTCATTTTATAGTAAATCTGATATGATACATGATCATAATATACCACATCGAAATGCTATTCTGGATTTGAACTTTTTTTGTGAAATTATATCATTTGCCAACTTTTGCCCTTTAAACTACTTCCTTATTTAATCGGTTCCACTGTGCTATTTATATTCCTTTCGTGAAAAAAAAAAATAGGAGTAAGCATGAAGTGGGTTATCTAACCCGTTCTTTAGCAACCCCAATTAACTAGCTAACCCTTGTTGCTATAAAAAGTTAACCATCTCTGAAAAATGCTAATGTTTTGTGTGACAAAGTGACCAATCCAATGTTATTAGAAAAGGTAACCCATGTTATGGAAAAGCCAAGTAATGATTTTTCACTTTCAGTTGTTCTATTTTCTGTGTCATTTTCAGCCGATTTTGCTTGTCAATGAAATGGTTCACTTCTGCAAATCATTGTTGAATGAATGTACCTAGGGAGACAGAGATAGAGAATAGAATCAAAGATTGGAGTACAAGTTATAATCATTTGAGGTGTGACTTTTAACAAAATGGGAGGATATGGATTTGATATTTCACCACCCTTAATATTTCTGCAAACCAATACTTACTTTAAAATTACCTTTCCAAATATTTTTGTTTCGAAAAGTTTCTTATGCACATGGGTAAGATTACAGTGTTGCGGAGAGGGAGTTATGGAGCTGGTAGCATCTATATACATATATAATAAAAAAAAAAAAAAAAAAGACATTTTCAAACCTTCTAAGATAAAATACAATGACGCCAGATTATCGAAGATTCCTATTTATTTTTTTTTTTTTTCCAAGTGTATTTTGATTGGTTGTTAAAATTTTAAATTTGGTATGTTGGTTGTGGAACATTTTAAGTAGTTAAAATGTAGTGCACCATATAACTCCCATGATTTATTTTTAATATGTTTAATCCATATATAATTATTATTTAATATCATATATATTTATCTACAAAACTCCGGAAAATATTTTGAGCGTATATATAGATTCGCCGCGGCAAGGCGAATCCATAGACACCAAACTTGAATATTTTTTTAATTAATTAAATTATTTATATATTAAATTAAACATTATGTAGCTTTATTAAATGATATAATTTGAAATAATAAAATTTTAAAAATAGAGCATTTATCAAATACTCCTACTTAATACTCCCTCATTTTATCAAAGAAATCAATATTTATTTAGGTGTCCGATTGCAAATGAACACTTTAAAAATTAGCAATAAAGTAACGTATTGGATTAAATAAAAACCATCATGTTATCAACATTTACGTGAATTCTCACACATTTTCTATTTTTACTCTTTATGCATTCTAATTTTACCTTCTATCTTATATACTCACTATATATGGAACATTTTGAATATAAATTTCAATTTATATATTGTGTTTGTTATGATTGAAAATTAACTTTATTAGATTATTAATGCATTATTTTAAGGATAAAATAAGTAGAGTCTGTAAAAGATCTTTAGGTATTGCATCATATTAGCTAATTTTGATGCTACGGTTGAGTACGTATTAGGGGTGGTATTGGTGTTGTTGTTGGGGATCAACATGGCCAATATTATTGCTTGGCGTCAAAATTTGTGCCTTATGTTTTTTTTAGAAGGATCTGGAAGGTTTAACGGACAAATTAACAACTGAATTGGTTCGAATTTTTGAGTGGAAACATGTGTAATTAATTAAAGGGGATTTCTCTTTGGTGATTAAATCTCTTAAGTATACATATTATAGATTTGCATTTTTTTACATTATAGAATAAACCGAGGCATTTGATGTAGAAGTTTGTCTATTAGTAGTCGTTATGCTCTAATTTGATTTTTGATTTTTTCATGATCAATCTTTCAAACTATTTTTTAATTATATATTTGATTTTAAACAACACCTTGATGTTGAAATTTTTTCTTATATTCTCAATTGTTACTTTTAGTTGTGAAATGTGACGCATGATTGTAAGCTCTATTTATTTGATAAACATGCATAGTTCTTGCTTGGGATTGGTTACATTTGAAAACTCCTGATGGATAACAAATTATCTAAATCGAATAAGCGTTTACAGTCTCAAGATTAGGCTCCACGAGATGGAATAAATTTGAATGACAGTGGAAAGGTTCAAAACTATACTATTTTGAAAATATATTCTAAATGTATTAGTTGTTCATCAAGTAGGAACTCAGTTCATATAACTGTTCTATCATCCGTGCATACAATAACATATTTGCATTTACTTCAATGGATGGAAAATATAGATAAAGAAGTCAATAAGCGAAAAGATCCTTATTGCTTTAAGATGGGTGGCTAAAATGATCACAAAATTGGCTCACTCTTGCCCAATGAAGGACAAACTCCAAAAGTTCGCCCAACGTTACATATATGACACTAAACACGGAATTGACAACATGATCAATGCTCTCGGGTGCATTTCTTTAAATCTCCACACTCAATTTTATGTATCTTTCACATATTTCATTTCAAACAAATTATTCGTTATACATCATATAGTATCCATCACAATTATAGATACTCGATAATAAATAATTTATTTTATTATTATGGTAAAGCCAAACCAATAATGAAGCTGGTGTGAAAACTGCTACTGCGACATTGATCAAAACTATGGTGGAAGATTACAATCCATACGCAAAAGTATACAAGATGGCTAGAGGTTGCATCTCCATTGAAAATGCCCGTGAGGTAGGCCTTCAACTTATTGCAGAACGCCAAGGGGATAGGCGAACTTACAATTCGCCAACTGCATCAAAAGTATATAATTGCTATAGTATATGTCGATAACTTACATGCAAAAAATTATATTATAGTTCGGATGAGGAATGAGAACTTGAAGCACATAACTGAGTTTCTTCGACGCTACCTTATTTTTCAATATCCACTACTTTTCGCCCATGGAGAAGATGGGTGGTATATCGATATTCGGATAAGTATCGTGAGTAGGATGCCAAATCTTATTCTAAGGGGGTTCTTAGCTTTCCATATACAAGATAGGGAGAATGAAGGTCATCAATTCATACTTAGAAGGATGCCATAATTACAATTCATTGTTGGTTCTAGATGAGTTATTATATTTGGAGGACTTTATGTTCCGGTTTGAGAGCTAGAAGATGTACAGTTCTCCAAATATATTCCGTCGGTATCATATCATTGATGCTTTCGAAGGTCCGAACTGCTCAATCAAGATTCGATATACCATTGAAGATCCATTTAGACTTGGTATGCAATAAGATCAAGCCTGATTCTGATGCAACATGTGTAATCAAGGAAACAAATGTTATTATATGGTACGGGGCTACAATGACCAATATGCATTGTTTTGAAGCGCTTGATAGGAGTTGGGGGGATTTTATGCATCGACCAGCCACACCATTCGGGGTTTGGTTATTGTATTTGGTGGATACTTTAGAGATATACTGCAAGTGATTCCGGAGTGTCTAGATCTGACATTGTTAATGCAACAATATGCTCATCTAAAATTTGGGATTCGTGTGAGCCCCTCGGCTCCAAAATTTAGTTACATTCGACTGCATGTAACTAAATGTTTGTTTCACTTATGGTAATTTTGATTTTCGTAGTATCTTTAGTTATATTATGTTAAGTGTGTTTTGTGTCATTTAAGCCGGTACGTTAACAACTTAGATTCATGAGACGAGAGAATTCACAAAGTGGATACTACGGGTTGGTGATGGAGTTGTCGGCGGTGATAACGACATTGAGGTTGATATCAAGATGCCAGAGGACATTCTTTTTCAAGGATCCTATTCCTACCATTGTCCAAAGCACATATCCATCATTACTTGAGTAATATGAGAAGAAGCTTATTATATGAGACGAGGCTACAGTGACCGATGCATTGTTTTGAAGCACGTGTTAGGAGTTTGAGAAATGTTATGAAGCAACTAGCCACACCATTTTGTGGTTTCGGTGGTTTGATTATTGTATTTGGCGGAGACTTTAGACAGATACTGCCAGTGGTTCCGCGAGGGTCTAGATCTGACATTGTTAATGCAGCAGCTCATCCAAAATTTGGGATTCATGTGAGGTCCTAAGACTTACGAAAAACATGCGACTTTAGGTAACTAAATATTTTTGTTTCACTAATAGTAATTTTGATTATATCTAATCTATATCTTCTACTCCCTCCGTTCTTTTTAAAAGTTTACTTTTTGCTAGTTCGGAAGTCTTTTTAAAGTTTAACAGTTTGGAAACCCACTATCTCTACTTATTAATTTTCTTAAACACTTTCTTTCATACTTTATCTATTTTTTCACTTACTTTTCCTATTCTTCATCTTACTTTTTACCAATTACTAAAATATGTATTCTATTTTCTTAAAATTTACACAAAACCAAAAGGTAAACCTTATAAAAGAACGGAGGGAGTATCATGGACTATAATTCATTTATATTCTTTTAAACAGTACATGTTAATTTATTTTGCATGATTTAAATTTTCAAAGCCTTTATTTATTATTATTATTGTTGTTGTTGTTGTTGTTGTTGTTGTTATATAATGAAAAATAGATACGCATTTCCACATAACTCCTTTTTTGTGCTCAAATATCAAGCGCACATCAACATGGGATACTGTAATAGCCATCGGTCAATACCGCATCCCTTCAAGAATATATTCAAAAGAAGCAATCAAATTGGGTTAGTTTAATTGATAAAAAAAACGGGAATAAGGTCATGAGGCATATGGACTGTCATTATGTGTCTCCATGCAAATCAATGTGGAGGATATTAGAGTCCCGCTGCATGATACAATTTATGTTGTTAAGCGATTGTTGTTTCATTTGGAGAATGAGCAGCTTGTTCCTTTCGAAGATGGTGAATGCATGCAGATGTCGTCAACAAAGACAATGTTAAACAATCGCAGTTCTTGCAGTGGTTCGAGCTGAACAAAATAAATCCTCGAGCCCGGAAGCTGACTTCTGCTAAAATTCCTTGCAATCATTGTTGAAAAACGAACATGAAATATGTACAATCAACAAAGGTTACTCAGCAATCCTGGTACAATAAATTTAAAGACTATATTACCCATTCTAACATCCAATGACAATCAGTTTAAATTTTGTATGTAAATGTCATGTAATGATTGAGGACTCTCCATCCAGGTTTTGAAACTCACTGATGAAAAGATAAAAAAACCATTGCTATTATGCAAGTAGAGAAGTTACCGAAGAAAAACTGCAACAATCTCAGTTCATTTGACGATATGCCCGTGTCGAATGAGTCTGTTATATAAAATGCTACAAATCCATTCATTTTGTGTTAAATGTTCTATGTTAGAGTTGCAATGGAGCATAGAACGAAGGTTTATAACCACAATGGACTGATGGATAACGTGCCATATATGAATATGTCTATTGTCGATGGTCAAAATGGCGAAGTATTCTTCTTATACATCTACAGAGGGACCACAAAAACTTTATATGGAGAACGATGTGCTTTGGTTTGAGGGCTAGAGAAGATATTGTACTTCAAGTTGTGTCCAGTGGGATTGCATCACTCCTTTATAAAGGTAGGACGGTAGTCGCATATTCGAGGTTCGGAATACCATTGCAAATCACGAGGACTCAACATGCAATAAAATCATGATTCAGAGGTCACGAGACTGCTCAAGGAGGCTCGACTTATTATTTGGGATAAGGCTCCCATGATAAACCAACATTGATTATTTGAAGCAATCGATAGGAGCTTGAAGGATGTGATAGGCCGTTCAGATGAGCCATTTGGTGGGAGTGGTGATTGTCTTCAGCGGGAATTCCGACATATTTTGGTTGTTATTCCAAGAGGAATAGTTATAATATTGTGAATGCCTCTATATGATCCTCTAGGATATGAGATGTTGTGAGGTGCTTCGGTTGACAAAGAACATGAGATTGCAGGTAGATGGACCGTCTTATCTATATACCACATATACTTATATCATATTTAACTTATCGTTTTTTAGTCCAATTTAATCCTATACAGTCTGGTTCGTCATCTTTCGAATTTAAGAGATGAAAGAATTCGCTGAGTGGATAACACAGGTCAGTGAGGGCATTGCCGCTGAACCTAATGAATGTGGGTTCATATCAAGATCCCCGAAGGTTTACTTATTTGAGAAGTAAGTCATCCAATTCCAACTATTGTATAGTACATATCCTTCGTTGTTGTATCACTTAGGCGATCCATCACTTGACCTTGTATATTTCATCTCCGGGATGTTCTTGCACCTACAAATGAAATATTTGATGATATAAAACAATTTTTCATGTGGAAGATGTCCAAAGATAGTGTTGAATATTTGAGTGCATATAGCATTGCTAGAGAAGATAATTTTGAGAACGGTCTTTAACATGTTTTCACTGTAGTTTTTTTCAACAACATTATTTCTCTAGATTACCTAACCACAGGATCATACTAAAGGTTCGGTGTATGTTAATACTTCTGAGAAATATTGATCGGACTTTCGAGTTGCAATGGAACAAGGCTCATAGTTACTAATCTTGGGAAGCATATCATCGAGACAAGGATGATATCTTGAATCAACGTGCGCCAAAAGGTTTTTATTCAGAGGAGGATGATGATGATGATGATGATGAGCCACCCCACGAGATGAAGTTCCCTATCAATTGATTGGAGACAGTTTTCCATATTCGTATGCTTTGCTATGACCATAAATAAGAGTAAGGGACATTCTCTCTCACACATCGGCCTCTACCTCCCCTCACATGTATTCAACCATGGTCAGTTAAATGTTACTCTTTCTAGAGTTACCATCGAAAATGGATTGAACGTAGTAATTTGCGACGTAAAGGGTAATACATATGCCACGACAACAAACATAATTTATAAAGAAGTGTTCGACAGGTTATGAGTTGTTTTTTTTTATTTTTTATGTGTATTTTATATATGGTTTTGTTCAATTTCATTTATTTACATTATGCACTTTTTTTACAGGTAGGGGTGACTTCCGATGCAACGTTGAAGCGATTAGATCATGCACTTTGTCACCTTGTAGTTTTTATATGTTTCTCAACTTCGATATGTTATTATACAAATTTATCCATTTCTTATTTTAAACTTTTTTCTCCATGCCCCGTCGAGTATCGACGGGCCATTAACTAGTTCTCTAATAAACAAGCGGACTAAAAAGTGGTCAAGCCTCAAACTATACGGATCGAGACGTCGTGTCAAATAGTTCAACTTAATCCAGTCTGAACCAATCCACAATGTGGATCGAATGGTTGTGGTTGCGGACCTCTTATATTATGTATGGTTCCGGATCGGATCAGTCCCAAGTCCATCCAAAATAAATTGAATTTTTTTTTAAGAAAATAGAACAAAAAAAGAAACTTGGGCTCTGTTCTCCCCATCTGAAAACTCATTAATTTCAGTTCAGTTTAGTTCAGATCAGATCTGCTTACTTGAATTTTATATTACATTTCAGTTCCATTCAGATCAGTTCAGTTCAGTTCTGTTCAGACGAAGAGAACAGGGCCTTAGTTTGGAGACCAGTACCGTTTGGATCTGATACAATCCACATGACCACATCGATTATGATACGGTCTATCAAGTTAGCAATTACTTATGTTGGTTAGACTCAGTCTGGTCGGAATCGGATCTAGGTAAGTTCACAAATCGGATCCAAATTTACGATCGTAAATTCACGAGTAAGAATAAGCGTAAACATTAAGTATCAAAATTAAAAATCTCGACCGATGATAAGAATCACGTTTTATATAATAATATTTGTAATACGGACATTAGGTGGGTAAAGAAAGTTGGTACGTACTATGAAATCCTTAAACCACTAGAACTATGATGAACCATGCATTTGCCAAAGAAGAGCATAGAGATAAAGTGTTAGGCTGCTAATTAATGTAATTAGTTAATTACTACTATTAATTAATGAAGTAAAAAACAATGGCGGTAGGTGAAATAGTAAACTGATGAAATTAAATTCAACCAAAACTTGGACAGATGCATGTTCCAAGTCTTTTACTCCACAACAAAAAACAACAACACTACGACGTGCCTAAACAGACCAAAATTGTCTTCTTGAATTTTATCCCATCCATTTGACTTCAAGTACTACAGATACATTGGAATTTCATTAACGTATCCCATCCATTTGACTTCAAGTACTACAGATAGATTGGAATTTCATTAACAGTTGGTTTATGACTATAGAACTGATAGATGTGGAGATATAATTACCGTCCGGAACTCCGGATGCATATATAAATTCACAAGTACCCCCCCCCCCCACCCCAACCGAATATATCTGTAGATATGATATGGTCAGGGGCGAAGCCAGGATTTTTTCTTATCCCGTAATCGACTTTGAGTTATTAGCATAATAATAGTAATTATATAAATACAAAGGCTCTTGTCTCCTGAAAGACGATTTATGGATAACTTATCTAGAGACGGATTTATAATATCAGTAAAATCATCCATATTATTAATAAAAATGTATATGTTGTTAATGAAATATATTCTTTTTTAATATGAAAAACATTGTTGAGAATATAAACGTTTTCATTAATATCATCGAAGATTTTTATTGATAACCTAAGTCCGTCTCTATATAAATTACTTTATATAAAGACAACAATCTCTGAAGACTACTCTTATATAAAAACTTAAAATTAATAGATATAAAGTCCTGTGAGAAGCCGTCTATACTTAGTTAAATATAGATATCAAATGTTGTTAATAAAAATATCGATGTTTTTAAACAAAACGTCTATATTGTTAAAAAAAATGTAAGCTTTTAATTATGAAAAACACTTAAGTTTTTTAACTAAACATTCAAAGTTTTCAGTGATAGCTTCAATGTTTGTACGTCTTTCTTATCTTTATTTTAAACGGTCTACTACCAGAAGACTTATAAAAATATACCGCGTTAAATGTAAAGAGAAAAAAATTTGAACACATATATAAATGAAAATTTCCAAAATCCACACCATGCTCGGGTGGTCGAGCACGGGCTAGCTAACAACGTAGCTTCGCCCCTGTATGGGGCACGGAATTTCTTTTTGGCACAAATGGTATCTAGAAGTATGTATGTGGTCCTTCACATATTCATGGTACAAATGAGTTGTTGGGTGAATTTCATATAACTGTGGTGGGTGGTGTATCGAAGATGGATATCTGAAACACAACACAAGAACAAAACAATATCCATATTGCTGAGCGAAGTCTTGGCCTATTTCCTTAAGACTTTATTTCACTTGCTCTGGTGCTCAGGATTTACGTAACAAATAGTATCCCAAGATAGAACAGCAGTGATGAATTAGAATTCTAGCACTTGAACTCTAACTCCGATGAATTACTACAATAATGAATTCACTGAAGAACATCCAACACCCAAGTATCAAAATAGCATCTCTATTTTATACTTCTTTATCCTTCGTTACGGTTAGAAAATCTCATGGAAATTCATATTCAACGTCCTCCAAACTTAGCAAGTTACTTAGGACTTGAAATCCTTAAAGGATAATTTGTCTTGGGATCCTCCACCATTCTCCTAAAAGAGAATATGGACGTGGATGATTTAGGATTGATCATTTTCGGATATATAGATATCCAAAGGATGGGAGGCAGGGACGCAATTGTTCACCAATAATTGTCTGTGACCGAAAGACTATGTACCATTTTCGTTCAAGACTCTTCATGAAATGGTGCATAGGTTAACTGGATAGCCCCAACTCTACAGGTTGCTGGTTCTACATCCAGTGGTGATAATTTTTGAAACAATTACAACATTTCATTCTACAACCTTTTGAGGTGTTCCATGAGTTACCAAGTTCAAACCTCTTCTTCCACACCTTTTTATCTATATATTTACATATATATTGTCGGAATTTATCGCAACTTCATTGCGAATACCTTCGTATTAATAATTACAGGCGGTCTATTTGTGCATTAATTTATCATTCATCTTCAATCCGAATTGAGTAATTAAAGATACTAAACACACTTTAATTAAAAATTCCAACATGAGTCCCCTTCAACAAACCCACGACCTAAGAAAGCCTAGGACGAACTTCACCTTCTTACTATAATGCGAAGATCGCGGACAACATCAAAACCGAGGAGACATCACCTCAGAGCGACGGAGGCAGACCGACCTCCTATGATCAAGTATGGAGATTCGGCCTCCGACACCACAAACAAACTCAACACTAGTCTAGTCGGATAGAGCCTACCCAAATAGGTTTGACCATATTCCTTTTACTAAGGAGAACATTTACTCGGAGAAAATACCGCGGTGGATCAGGACCGACCTCCTATTATCTGTAACCGCTACGTGATCTAAACGCGTCACCTTACTCCAACAACACGTGTCAAGTGCTAATAGGACCGACCAGACTCCGAGCAAGTCAGAGGCTTGTCCCAGAGCACTTCCTATATATAGGAGCACATTTACTCCTCATAAGGTAACTCAACTACCTGCCATATTCTAATCTCTAGTCTACTCGGACTCTTAAGTACCGTCAAGACAAGTTGAATCTAAGTTTGTCTAAGGCAAACCAGTCTAAAAGAGGGTAACCCCTTACCTCATTTTGCAGGAGGATCTCACTCGAAGATTCTAGTACAATTTTTTATCGTACCTATTGATAAATTTTCGTATCTTGGTTCAGTTCATAATTCATTCCAAATACTATTTGATAATGCCTCTTTTATGGCCCATTAAAGGGCGATCGAGCCCAATCCATGAGAACATTCGAGTGAGTTTCTGTCACTCAACGACTATATTTTGGTCAGTTATTGTGGTTGAAATTGTATGCTACAATCTCATTGTTTAGTGGAGGGGTGAGCGCGATCGGATATTGGCGAATATTTACAAAAAAATCAAATCAACCCACCTATAACGGGTGATTATAATTTTAACCCGAGGCGGGTGGAATATTTTTCCAACCCGCAGCGGTTCGGGTGATAACAATGACATGCGGATTGACGGGTGAACATAAACAAAAAAAAAAAAAAATTTAAACGTAAAAAGAACCATAAATTTCCTTAAGTAGCAATGTTCATAAACAAAGTATACTTTGATGGATATATTGAAAAGTAGTCACATACACCATATACTCCCTCTGCCACAATAAAAACTTCCTAGGTTCTTGCTTTCTTTATTATTAAGGAAAAATAATAAAATATAAGTTTGTGTGAGGTATTATGTTGGTAAAGTTGTAAGTGGCAGATAAAGTAAGAAATAAATTGAATAAAATGATGATAAAGTAGGAAATATATATAATAAAGAATTAATTAGTTGGATAAAAACTTACCATTTATGGTCGTAGTAATGGTCATTTGTCATTGGCCCAATCTTACTGGAAGCCCAATGCCCCCCTCTTTTTTTCTTTTTGATTTTTTTTAAAATTAATTTATAAAGTAATATTAAATAAAAAAAAATACACCAACGGCTCTATTTTATCGAGATCTATAAATACAACTCATTTTCATCCCATTTCACCACACCTCAATTTTCTCTCATCTTCCACTTCTTAAACTCAAAACATCTCTAAACTCAAACACATCTCCAAACATGTCTTCAATTAATCACCACATCAACAACTTATCATCTAGTTCCGATGATGATGAGTTTAGAGTTGATGCTGATTCCTCTTCTTCGTCTTCAAGCACACAAACTGATTACTATACCCGTGCTACCAAACTTCTTATTCAAGCCACTCCTCACATAATCAACCACCGCGAGCAACAAAATACACGAAGGAGGTCGGGGTATACGCGTGAATACATTGATCGGAAGAGGGAACAATTTGCTGTTCTACTCGATAACGATTACTTTGTTGAACGTCCAACATGGGGAGCGGTCAAGTTCCGACGTCGATTTAGGATGCAAAGGCCATTGTTTCTCCGGATCATCGAAGCTTTAGAGCAATACGATCCGTATTTTCAATAACGTCGGGATGCTACAGGGAGGTTGGGTTTTACGGCAAAACAGAAATACACATCTGCCATCCGACAACTTGCATATGGTGTATGTGCAGACATGGTAGACGAATACACTCGTGTAAGTCAAACGACTGGTCAAGAGCCATTGAAGGCCTTTTGTGATGGTGTTGTTGCAGTTTTTGGTCCTACATATATGAGGAGGGCCAATGCGGAGGATGTACGTCAGTTAATCCATGTGAACACTAGTCGAGGTTTTTCCAGCATGCTTGGAAGTATCGATTGCATGCACTGGGGATGGAAGAACTGTCCGTCGGGTTGGAAAGGGCAGTTCCAAGGAAAAAACAAGAGAGCCACACTTGTTTTGGAGGTGGTTGCATCCCAAGATAATTGGATTTGGCATGCTTTCTTTGGTGTTTCAGGGAAGTTGAATGGTCGAACCATTGTGGAACGGTCACCGGTATTCGACGAATTACTAAGGGGAGAAGCTCTTGTTGTTGACTTTGAAGTGAATGGGAATCAATATGACATGGGGTACTATCTAACTGACGGCATATATCCGAAGTGGGCAACATTTGTGAAGTCAATTAAAGGTCCTATCAATCCAAAACAGGCCAAGTTCACAATGCGGCAAGAGGCGTGCAGGAAAGATGTCGAACGTGCTTTCGGAGTTCTCCAAGCACGTTTCAAAGTGATTAAGGATCCAGCATTGGCCCATACCCGAGAAGACCTTGCTAGGATCATGAATTGTTGCATTTGTTTGCACAATATGATAGTGGAGGATGAGCGGCACTTATATCGCAACTACAAAGACGTGATAGCAGAATTCAACGATGATGCTGTAGAATTAGGCATCCACAACGATGAGCTTAATGCCTACACACGCAGGGATTCCTATATCAATCAAATGGATGGCTATTTGAGCAAAAGGGCTGGCCTAGAAAGTAAGGAGACCCATTTGCGGCTTCAAGAAGACATGATGAACCATGTTTGGTCTTTCAACCATGAGTAGTTATTCTTTTCATTGTAATGTGTTGTTGTTTATTTCATTTTTATGCATGTGTGTTGTTGGTTTGTTTCCTATGATTTGCATTGTAATGTTTGATGTATTGTTGTTTCTGAGTTGATTTCAATGAATATGCAAGTTCTTCATAATACGAATAGTCACCCCTTTTTATTTCATTGGAAATTAGACATTACAACATAGCACAAATACAACATAAAATAAAACCTAAGGATTTAATAAAACGTACAAACAACAAACACTAATTGAAAGACAAACAGACAATAAGGGGTGATTTATGTTGCTCAATTACCCCCTGCGGGAGAATCCCTCACCTTGTATTGGAATGTCTTTGAACACGGGTGGGGGGCATCTTGCTGCATCTGTCACCGGATCCTCACACTTACATTTCTTAAACATAACCTTTACAAATAGTGGTTCATCAACCACGTAGTACCACTTAGCGTGACAGTCATAGTGCATTATTTCTGCCCAAACCTTCAATTCGACTCGATTCCTACCACTACTGAAGCTAATGCAACCACGCCGTTTACACTCCCAAGTGAGGATCCTGTTGTAGCAAAAGTGCCTTGTACAGAGCTTCTCCACCTCAGCCTTCATGTCTTCCAACGTATAGTTGGCACCTTGCTCCGCAAGCTGGTTCTACACCACCAGTAGGGCTTGCTCCTGCTTGTGAGGATAACACCACATCCCTAGCTGGGCACATTTCAACAGACTGTGAAGAATGAATACCACACTTTCCTTTGTCATCTTCCCATCGTATAAATGGAAGCATTCTCTTGGGCTTCCGTCCATATTTGTGCATCAGGGATCACATTCCACGGCTCACTGGAAGACATCTTGCAAAGAGTGTTTGAGTTGGATATTTGATCTGATATTGAGTTGTTGAGTGTGAGGTTTGGATGAACAAGTGTAGTCTATTTATAGTGAAACGAGTCAAAATTCATGTTGGAATTAAGACTTCAAATTCAGATGAAATTGAGATGCACCTTGGAATTCAATCCTTGGAATGAGGTTTGATGCTGTGTAGTCAGGTATCCAATGGTACCTATCCTCATAAAGTGCTGACAACAATCCTTCAATGTCATTATCCATATCTTGTACTAGATTTGTTCTGTTTTTTTTTTTTTCTCATTTTTTCATTCTGATTTCAATCTCAATAAATTATAAAACGAGTTTTAAGAATCCAATTTGAGTAATTTCAACTTCTAAACACTCTTATAATATGTTAAGTAAGTTAAAAAAATATATAAAAAAATACGAAAAAAATATTAAAAAACACTATTCACATTTCTTAGACGACATTGTCGATGCTTTTTTTTCTGCAGTGGTCGTTAAATCAGCCTTAGCTCACGACCGCCACTATTCAAGACCTTAGCTAAGACCCATTGGGAGTGGTCTAACGAAATGCCAAAAAAGAAAATTTAAAAAGTTATTGATGGAACAGATGTAGTACCATATAAGATATTATCATGTGTAAGATTACCGGCTCATTTCTCAAACTCATACTTGAAATAGATAATAGTTTGGTTAATATATAGACTGCAATCAATATTTCATTTTCTAGTAATAACCACTCTCATCATTCATAAAAGAGTAAGTATAGTAAAATGGAAGATTTTCCTAATTTATAGGAAAATTCAGTTTTTATAATAAAGAACCGGTCAGAAACACTACAAACCGATCAGTAGCTTTTATATAAATACCTCATATAAAAAACACAATCTCTCGCAAAAACTATTAAGGAAGATTCTTCACAATCTCCTAATTATGTGTAATATCGAAAATCATGGGATTAGATTGTATGTAATTAGGAGTCTAGAATATTCTGTAAAGTGTGTATATATATTACCATTGAGATAGTAATAAAATCATCTCATTTCACCAATTCATCTTATTCTATATGGTATCAAAGTTGAGTATCGCTCCCTAGCGGCGGCTGCGGCCGAAGTGTGTTGGATCAAACACTTATTCCGCGACCTTGGTATCCAGTCTCACACTACTCCAAAGCTTTTGTGTGACAACATTAGTGCTACACGCCTTGCACTTCACCCAGTCCTACACTCTTGAATGAAGCACATAACCATTGACATCCATTTTGTCCGTGATCTCACTAAAAAGGGCATTCTTTATGTCTCTCATGTTAATACCGTGGATCAACTTGCGGATGCTCTTACAAAATCTCTTCCTCGGACTCGATTTCAACTGTTACGTTCCAAAATCTCTGTTGCTGATGGAACGTCAATTTTGCGGGGGCGTATTAAGGAAGATTCTTCACAATCTCCTAATTATGTATAATATCGAAAGTCATGGGATTAGATTGTATGTAATTAGGAGTCTAGAATAAAACATAAAGTGTGAATATATATTAACATTGAAATAGTAATAAAATCATCTCATTCCACCAATTCATCTTATTCTATAAAAACCATATCACTCAACCATCTTTCTCTCTCTACAAAAATTCAAACCTTAGAGAGAAACATTCCAAAAATACAAAAAAAATTCTTAGCGTATACTCCTGTAGATCGAACATCGCCGACATCTTCTGACTCGATCCACCGCCGATCTTTCCCGCAGGGATGAAAAACGTCCCCACCGACTGACCGGAGTAGACCAGCTGCAGTGAGCTGTCGAAGTGCAAGAATTCGTCGCAATTGGGGTTCCGAACAATGAGGAATTGGACTCGGCATGATGGTGGTGGTATTGTTGTAGAGAAAAGGTAAGCCTCTACTTATTTATATTAACTTGTTTTTGTCCAGAGTAGGCTGGGTAATTGGTGAAAGACGATATTTATGGTTTAGGAATAGACTTCTAAACTTTGCTGGAATTGATTGATCCGTGGTGAATGCTTCTCCTGTTCCTTTAGTATTGGATATGAATAGCTTTTGAACACTGTTCTAGATCTTTGATGAATGAAATGATTTGACTATGTTCCTGGGCAGATTTGTGAGAGAAGGGGTAGAGACAACTATATTGGTTTTTGTTTTGATGCTTAGATATCCATAATATTTCATACACGTTGAAAAAGTGTTTGTTAGGAATATCTTTTTAGATTTTGATCAGCAACCTAATGACTTATCTTAGCTCAGAAAGGTGGTTAGTACTCTTGGTTCACTTGAACACTGTAAAAGAGGAAAATCACTAAGTATGTTAGTCTAGCAAATCTTGTATAGGATGTTAGGTCTCTGAATGTAATTTTTTTATATCTTTGAAGAAAACCAAGAAGAAGGCATCCAATAAGAGAGTACAACAAATTTTGAAGATTGCACAAGATAGCTGAAGACGAAGGTCATCAGATACCTATGTCCAGATATCTTTAATAAACAAGTGTTTTTCAATAAACAAGTTTTGCAAAATATATCAGAGAACACAAGGTTTCTGAACGAGGAAAAGTGCCCACAGATATCTACACTCAGATACCCTGGATAAAACTATGTTTCTGGGAAACAATGTTTTAAGAGGTATCTGGAGATGTGAAGGTCTCTGGAAAGGGACATGCAATGCTTCAAAAAGCGTGCATAGTTCCGTTGGTACTACAGGACAAAAGTAGTACAATGCAATAAATGCGCAGACAGAGACATCTGAACAAAAGAGGAAATCTCTGAAAAGAGACAACGTCTTCTGCAGTACTATTTTCAGATATCAATAGTTTGAATTTCATTAAGCCTAACGGATACTATTCAAACGACATAATTTTCAACTATAAATATCACCACTTAGAATGCTTGAAAGACACACACTGAACACACCTTGAACTTACACTGAACACACAGAACGAACTTATACATTCAAGCATACAAGCCTTCAAACTACTTAAGCTTACAGTTGCGACTAAGCTCTTGAATCCTAAGTAGCACGAAAGTTCTAAGTGTCCTGATCCTTATCAAGTATTGCTATCTGTGAAGGAGTTGAATCAAAAGATCAAGTATCTGAGTTTCAATCTCCAGAACATTTAACATAGACTTGGGTCAGTAAAGAACATATCACCACACATTGTGAAGTGTGTTAAGTGATCCTTGTTCTATAGAGTATTCCTAAATAACTGAAATGTTAGTAAGGCTACTCACCTGACAAACCTTCATAACCAACACCTTAAACGGCGAGGAGTACATGAAGTACTTAGTTTGGGAAACTAAGGAATAACTCCAAGGTTACTGAGCATCGGAAATACTTAGTTTGGGAAACTAAGGAATAGCTCAAAGGTTTCTGAGTACAGGAAGTACTTGGTTGAGAAAGCCGGGGAATAACTCAGGGGGAACACTTTGTTGGGAACCTAGTGTAAAAGGAAATCAAGGGATATGTTTATTGTAAGGAGAACTCAATATCTATCTTAGTGAATTTCAAGTCCTGAGAAAGGGCGAGTGGATTAGTTGAGGGATTACGCCACCCTCAGATACCACTATAAAGATCTGTGTCATTTACTTTCTGCAACTGATTACTTGCTTTATTTACCTTGTTGAGTATTTACACACTTATATCTTGCTGAGCACGTGCACTTATCACAGAAAAGTCTTCCGCTCTCTGAAATTAAGTATCAGATATCTGAGAAATTGTGTTTATCGACAAAAGTTGTAAAAGATTATTCACCCCCCCCCCCCCAAGTCTTTTCCCTTTGCCGTTATCTGGACCAACAAGTGGTATCAGAGCGGGAGGTTCCCAAGCCTTCTGCTCTGAACCTAGATCCCAGATAAGTGCCCACTGACTGCTTTTCACCTACACTTGATTTGTTTGTAAGTGTGTTTGCTGCAGGATGTCTTTAAGTGACGCTCCAATTCTCAAGCCCGAGAACTATGAGAAATGGAATAACAACATGATGTTCTACCTAGAAGCTATCAGTGACGAAATGATCGAAGTAATAAAGAATGGCCCCATAGTCATTCAACAACTCAAGCAGGTCATGGAGGTTTCTAATGGTAGAGACAGAGTTCCCACTGATGAAGAACCAAGTGGTGGTTCCTCACAAACATGTGCGTCAACCAGTAGAAGACCTACTGGTCAAGTTGTTTATGAGCCAAAGCCCAGAGAGCTCTGGACATCGGAATATGCCAAGAGAAATCGACTAGATGGCCATGCTTGCAATATCATCATACGTTCCACTTCAGAGCACATATAGTGTAAACTGTGGGATGCAAAAACGGCGAAAGTGGCCTGGCAACTGATTGAAGAAATCTGTGCCAGCACTGAGAAAACAAAGGAAAATAAGTTCGAAGTTTTGAAGCTCAAATTCCAAAACTTTAAACAAGGTCCCACAGAGACTCTTGAAGAACTAGATTTCCGGTTCACAATATTGATGAGTGAAATGACTGCACTTGGTGAAAGTGAGAGATACTCTAACTCTGAAAAGGTTAAGACTATCATGAGAAGCTTGAACCAAAACTGGGAACATACTCAGTATTTTTATTTCAACCAAGGAATGCCAAATATCACTCCAGTAGAACTTTTCTCCCACTTAGCTACTGTCAACTATGAAACTACTCAGAGAGAACAAATAATTGTTGAGAAAGCTCACAATGTTGCTTTAGTAACACAAGGTACTTCTGAAAAGAAGGATACTAAAGAAATGACTGAGAAAGATGCTCTTGTTGTGAAGCAAATGAGAAAATACGTCAGTTGTGAGATTGAGAGAAGAAAAGCCAAAGAGAAGCTGAAAAAGCATCTAGGCTCAAACTATCGCCAATACAAAAATATGCAGTTCTCAAGTTCACTGAACAAGCCGGCTCAACAAGCATCTAGTACTGAGGAAGCAGAAATCGAAAACGATATCTCTTTCTACTGTCAGAAGCCTGATCATTTTAAAAGAGACTGCCCTGTTTTCAATAAGTTAAAGACAGGTGGCAAGAAAGATAGAAGAAACTTCAAGAGAGGTCAGAGAGCTATGCTCACTAAAGAAAGGAAAAAGATTCAAATCCAACTGGATGCTCTTGATATTGAGTCAGAATCTGAGGAAGAAGACTCGGATGACTCCAAACTACCTTCTCCAGAATTATGTGGCATCACTCATGAATTGGTTAACTTTGGTCAAAAGAAAAGGGAATTATGTGGGGTTGCTGAGGAGATCTATCCAGATTGCTCCAACATTGAGCCTTGCCTAATGGCTGACGAGGTAACCAACAATTCTCAATTCATAAATTATGAGAGTGATGAGGAAGAAATCAGAGATTTAAAATATCTCAGAAGAGAACTTGATCTCTACAAAAGAGAATTTTAAATGGTCCGAGCTAGAGCCGACATTTTTGAAGAAGAAAAGAATTTTCTTGAGAAGGAAAATTCACAATTACTCAAGATATCTGAGAAAAAAGATGCTGAAAATGCATTTCTCAAAGCACAGATATCTGAAACGGAGAAGTTACATAGAAAGGCAACGGATATACTACAAAAGGAAAATAAAGATCTTCTTTCGGAAAATGAGGAACTCAAAAAGAAAGAACTATCTTTTCAATCCTATGCCAAAGCTAGGGACACTCTTACTGAAGTACACTCTTATTTAAGAGATTCTTCAGAAAAGGGAGGACTTGGGCTGGACACACAAATAAATAGTTCTACCACTCTGAATAAGAGTGACGAAAGAATAACATTTGTTAGTGCTCAGCAAAATGGTTCTCAAATAACCTACAACATTGGTCAGAAAGCTAAGGTAGTTGACAAAGGAAAGGCAGTCGCGACCAAACCTTTGTGTGAAAAACAAGTCCAAAAGAAAACTGTTGGGAACGTTTCTGTAAAGAAACATAACACTGAAAAGTGTAATCACCCACAATGATATGTCTCTCAGAAAGGAAAAATTACGGGAGCAGACAAATTTTTCAACATCACGTTTTCTGGAAAGAAAGACGTTCCAGAGACTAGCAAAGCTGCTGAGAAGAGAGCTCATATAGCACTAGGTGCTCGAAATGGCATTGGCTATAAAGCCATTGGGAAACAACTCGCTCGTGAGTATAAACAAGAGCAAGAACGATGGATGAAAGCCAGGATTGCGCATAGCAATCATCAGAAGTGGAAGAAAGAACAGGTTACGACCACTCTGAATGCCATGGCTAGAAGAAATCTGGGAAGGAAAGCTAAGTTTGCTGAAAAGCAGACTCAACAATCTGACAGGTATCTGAAAGCACCACGAGAAGCACAAGGAACACACCAAGAAGGAAAATAGCTTTAAATGATGATGACACTAATCATTTACCTAAAATTCCTCCTTATGTTCCAACAAGACAAAAGAATATCCCAAGGAAGTTCATTCATAAATGGATTCCTACATGGAGATTCTTTAGTCCATAAGGTTCCATTGTTGGAATGAGAGCCTAACTCCATGTTTCCTGTTTTGTGCAGAACACTCTGAGGAAGAACCCGAAGTGGCATTTTGATAGTGGATGTGGGAAGCACATGTCAGGAGACAAAGCAAATCTGATTAACTACAGAAAATGCGATAAAGGACCATGTATTAGATTTGCTGGAGGAGATGAAAATCCAACCATAGGTTTTGGCAATCTGAAGCTTGGAGCTCTTACAATCTCTGAAGTACTACATGTAAAGGGATTGAAATATAATCTCCTAAGCATGAGTCAATTAGTAGACAAAGGGTACACTGTAAAGATTAAGTCAAAACTATGAAAATTAATTGACAATGAGTCAAAGCAGACAGTCTTGGTTGCTAGGCGAAAAGAAAATCTTTATGTTGCTGACTGGGCATCGATCTGCCACAACTGAAGAATGTCTCATGGTGAGTCAATCTGGCCACACTGAAAAAAACTGGCTATGACATAAAAGAATGAGTCACTTGAACTTCAAAACTCTGAACAAGCTAGCCAAGAAAGAATTGGTGGTTGGTTTACCCAAAATGGTATATAGAAAAGATGGTATATGCTCAGCTTGCCAAATGGAAAAACAATCCAAAACATCTTTCAAGTCTAAAACTAGACACTCCAGTGAAAGGCCACTGCAAATGTTACATATGGATCTTTTTGAATCCTTTGTAACCAGCTATGCAGGAAAGAATTATGGTCTGGTTGTTGTTGATGATTACTCAAGATTCACTTGGGTTGTATTTCTCAAACAAAAATCTGATGCAAGGGTTGAGATACCCAACTTGCTGAATAAGTTTGAAGTAATGAAAAATGACAAGGTATCTGTAATCAGAACAGACCTTGGTACTAAATTTGTGAACTAGTACATAAAAGAGTTTTGTACCTGCAAAGTTATACAACATCAACTATCTTCAGTAAGGACACCACAACAAAATGGTGTTGCTTAAAGGAAGAATAGGACCCTAAAAGAAGCAGCAAGAACAATGCTTGCTGACACTGAAATAAGTGAAATCTATTGGGTTGAAGCTGTTAACACAGCCTGCTACACTCAAAATAGATGTTTGATTAACAAACACCATGACAAAACTTCTTATGAACTTTTGATTGGTAGACCCCCTAGTATCAAACATCTAAGGTGTTTGGTTGCAGATGTTTTGTTCTTAACAATGGAAAAGAATACTTGAGAACATTTCAACCAAAAGCAGATGAAGGATTATTTCTTGGTTATTCTCTGAATAGCAAAGCCTACAGAATCTACAACAAAAGAACGCAAACGATTGAAGAATCTGTTCATGTAGTCTTCTACGAAGGAAACAAGAAAGTACCGTTGAATGAAGAACTCTCAGATAGGTTCAAAGAACTAATGATTAAAGATTCTGAATCCTCAAAAGGAAACAACTCTGTCATTCACTTAGAGGATGAATTTGACGATGAAAAGCAACCATTGCTTAGTAACAACCAGATGACTCTAAGACATGATGAAGAATTTCCTGTGAGAATTCCAGAAATTGAATAGGTTACTGAGAACCTTCATCATGAAGAGGTTTCTGAGAATGAGATTGCTGAAAATCAAATTTCAGATATCTCTAACACTGAAAAAGTGTCAGATATCCATGACATTTTCCATGTGTCAGATATCTTAGATACTGCACAAGTATCCTATCAAGATCATATTGATTCACATTAAGATCAAAATGATATTGATCCTACTAGTTCAAAACCCATTATGAAATGGATAAGAAATCATCCTTCCAAGGATGTGATTGGTCCTTTAGACCAAGGAGTTAGAACTAGGAGAGTAATTGTTGACTCTCTTTATGGATGTTTCATCTCAAACATTAAACCTAAAACTATAGAAGAAGCATTGAAGGATCAAGATTGGATCTCTGCAATGCAAGAAGAGTTGGATCAATTTGAGAGAAACAAACTCTGGAAACTGGTTCCATTTGTTGACGGAATATCTGTAATTGGAACCAAGTGGGTTTTCAGAAATAAAATGAATGAGTCTGGTGAAATAACCAGAAACAAAGTAAGGTTGGTTGCTAAGGGATTCACCCAGACATAAGGACTAGATTTTGATGAGTCATATGCTCCAGTTGCAAGATTGGATGCAATTAGACTATTTCTAGCCTTTGCAGCTCATAATGACTTTAAACTTTATCAGATGGATGTCAAAAGTGCATTCCTAAACGGTGAACTTGTTGAGGAAGTCTATGTTGAACAACCACCAGGCTTTGAGGTTTCCACAGAAAGTAGAATGGTTTATAAGATTCAGAAAGCTCTGTATGGACTGAAACAGGCTCCGAGAGCATGGTATGATACTTTAGCCAAATACTTGCTGGAAAGTGGCTTCAATAAAGGAGATGTTGATAAAACACTCTTTACTTTGAACCATGAAGGGAAACTACTTTTAGTTCAAGTATATGTTGATGACATTATATTTGGATCTAAAGACAAGCAACTTTGTGAAGACTTTGCTGAGTTCATGAAAAGTAAATTTGAGATGAGCATGATGGGAGAATTAAACTACTTCCTAGGATTGCACGTCAAGCAACTTAATGATGGAATATTCATTAGTCAAACAAAGTACGCAACGGATATGCTCAACAAGTTTATCTAAAGCCTTCTGAAAAGAATGCTAAGATACCTATGAGCATTGGAACCAAAATGACCTATACTGAATCTGACAAGAGTGTTGAAGAACACAAGTATAGGAAATTGATTGGTCTCTCATGCCTCACTGCAAGTAGACCTGATATTCAATATGCAGTTGGAGTGTGTGCTAGATTTCAGACAAATCCAATGCAATCACACTACAACATTGCTATGAAAATATTAAGGTATCTAAAGGGTACTGTAGAAGTTGGATTGTGGTATCCAAAAGACACTGGATTGAGTTTAGTTGGCTATTCTGATGCTGACTATGCTGGATCATTGCTTGATAGAAAAAGCACATCAGGAACTTGTCAATTTCTTGGTGCCAGATTAATATCATCGTTCAACAAGAAACAAAACTCAATTGCCACATCTACCACAGAGGCTGAATATATTGCTGCTGGGTGTTGTGCTTCACATATATTTTGGATACAACAACTCAAAGACTATGAGATCAGTGAAGAGAAAACTCCGATTTTCTGTGACAATACAAGTGCTATTGCCATAACTCAGAATCCTAAATTTCATGCAAGAACAAAGCACATTGATGTTAGACACCACTTCATTAGAGATCATGTTGAAAAAGGCAATATAGAGATACTCAAGATTGGTACTGAAGATCAACTTGCAGATATCTTTACAAAGCCTTTGCAAGAAAGCAGGTTCTTAACCTTGAGACATAGTCTTGGGTTAATGGAGCTACCGAAGGAACTGAAAAGTTCTAATCTCTGAGACGGAAACTCAGGAAAGGTCTGAAGTACCTGAAACTTCAAACAAAGAAGCTGAAATGGAACAACAAGACCAAAGCATAGAAGGGTCACAAGTTCCAGAGACCATCAGCCTGACACTACTCAGGTAGCTGAATGGTTTAACTCTCTACTTGTGATATTTTATGTTTATAAATCTTGTTACTTATAAAAATTTCTTTGTTACAGGTTGAATTAGAAACAAAAGAACAAGAGGAAGCTGCAAAGCTTGCCTCAGAGACAGAGAAGGAGGCTCCCATAGCCTCACCACTTAAGCAACCTGAGCCTGTATTACAAGTGGAAAATAGTATCTTAAGACATAACTTTTCAGATATCTATTGTACACACTTGACTAACTAAGTGTTTGTTTCTAATAGGATCCAACTGAGAAGAAAAATGATGAGGCTGAGAAGCCTAACTCATCAGAGAATCAACCAGAGACTCACAAAGTCTCTGAGGAACAAGTATCTGAGCCTTCTATTGAGAAGGTATATATTTCATATATCTATATTCTTCACAATGTTACTCTGATCATTTTTCTAACAACTTAACACTTTCTACTCATAGGCTCAAACAGAAGTAGAAGTTGCTGGGGAATTGCCCACTCAATCCCCTCAACCAATGGAAATTGATGAGGCCACCAAACCTTCATCACCAGAGAGAATACCAGAAACTGTAAAAGTTTCTGAGAGACAAGTATCTAAGCCTCCTACTGTGGAGGTAATTGACATCTCAGATATTAAATTGTCTATGTGTTTCTCTCCTGATAAATTTCTAAGTGTTATGTTATATTTTATTCTCAGGTTCAAAAATAAAGAGAGGATGCTGAGGATCAGACTTCCAAGTCTCCTCCTCACACCAAGATATCTCAAGACTACTCTAAAACCCAGATATCTACTTAAGTTTTGAAACTAACTCAAAACTCTCTCTTTCAGGCTCAAATAAGTGGCACTAAGGTCCCTGTTGATGAGAATAAGGACCTGCTTCCTTTCTTCAAGGAATACACTTTGCCAAAGCACCTAAAATGCTTCAAGAAATGGCAAAAGTTTCGATGCTCCGATCTATCTGAGATCATAAAGGTGACTGATCACCCCATAAGGAGAGAACGAGCCCTTGACTTGGAAAATTATGTCCATGCTATGTTCCCCCACTGAACAATACTCTTTTGGAACATTAATGCATAAGGACTTCGTCAAGGAAGTGGCCAGAAAGCTTATTCAAGCTTTTAACCAAGCAGATGGTCAGACCAGAATGCAGATGGCATTCAAGCCTATTTTACCCCAGACTTTACAGTTCATACCCTCTGAGCAAGAGGAAGTAAATGTGCAAATGATCACTATTCCAGAAGTGATCAATCTGGTCTCTGAAGATGAAGAAGAGGAGGAGACTGATGAGAATGACTATGAAGAACCTCCTTCTGACCATCACAAGGATGAGGATGATAAGAAGGATGATGATGATGCCCCTGCACCACGGACAGGAGGGATTGCACAAGGTAATAATACCTTAGTTGCTGAAAAGCACACTGAGAGGACATCACAAAAATCCCCTCCTCCATCTCCTCAGAGATCTACCCATCCATCTCCCCAACAAAAAGACTCTACTAAACAAGTAGTTGAGCACTCTGAGGACAACACCTGAAAATATTGGATGCACAAGCCAGAGTTGCTCAACTCAAACAACTGTTGGAGGAAGAACAACAGCTAAATCTTCAACTGGAAGAAAAGATAGCTGAATCTAAAGTAAAGCTCCAAAAGATTGAAGATCAAACAATCAAGGAAATGGAAGCTTATGCTGAAATGAAAGAACTCCAGCTTGTTGTTCAGGCAATTGCTGAGGAATTAGATACTGAGCAAGTATCTGAAGACAAGCATGATGCTAAGGCTGCATTACCAAAAGATGTACCATCATCCTCACTGAAAGGAAAGAAGCCCATCTATGAGATGGTTGTTGGACTAGAGAACATTGATGACAATGTTCAAGAGGATGAAGATATCTAGGCTGATGACTCGGATGATGAAGAAGAGAAGAAATTGGCAGACCACCGAAATGAGCACTTGGTGGTGTCTCATTTGAAAAGAAAGCTGATTGCTCCTAAAATCTTCAGCAAGCTGCCAAATGTCAACTCCAATGAATACTTGAATGAGCATCAAATCGCTAAATTAAAAAAGGAGTTGTCTTCTCAAGATAAAGCCGTCATTGCATCAGTCCCTGCAGAAATGAAGACATTCACTGAGCTCATCACTCAGAGAACAACCAGTCTGGTCATTGCTCCGAAAGACCTAGGCATGGTTAGGGATGATGACAAAAACTTGGCTGCAAAAGCCTTTGAAGAGGCTAGCTATGCTGCTGGAAAAGTAGATGCTATTTAAGGCCCACTGGCAGAGCTCACTGATAAGGAAACAGGTCTTATCAAACAAAATCAGGAGCTCAAGGCTAATCTGGAAAAGTTGGTTGCTGCTTACAACTATCTGCAAGGCAATTGTGACTCCCTTTCAGAATCTTTTGTGATTCTTAGTCAGTCAACAATGACTAAGGGGGCAGGATTCCAAGGTGCTCAGAGAGGAAGAGGAAGAGGAAACAAAAGAAAAACTGAACAACCACCTCTCAAAATAAATGAGCCCTCCTCCAGTCAGACTGCTCTACAGATAGTGGCCACCACTCAGCAACTTCCTGAAAAAGGAATGACAACAAGGGCTAGGGCACAGAAACCTCCAAGGGGTACCAAGGCTCCAAGGAGAAGACAAGTAATAGGGGTTGATGAGTCTTCTGAAGAAGAAGAAGAAGAAGAAGAAGAAGAAGAAGAAGAAGAAGAAGAAGAAGAAGAAGAAGAAGAAAGCCAAATCAAATCCCAGGGCAATGAAGAACGCTGCAAATCACCCAACAAGAGAAATCTGGAAGATGATGATGAAGATGAGAATAAAGATGAAGCTCCTCTTCACAGAAAAAGGAAAAGGGTTGATAGCCTATCTGAGCCCTTAGCTGCAAAGCCAATAGCAGCTAAAACACCCTCTGGAAATACCAAGTCAATCCAGGGTGGTTCTTCAAGCAATCCCCTAAGGGAGAATTCAAGACAAAGGAGGAACAGGCTGAGAGCTGAACAAAGAAAACTTCAATTACCACTCAGGCCTGAAGAAGCCAAGATTGAGTATGTGAAGACCAACAATGACTCCTCTGTCTACAGGTGCATTAATCAAAAGAATGGCTATTGGATTCTGGAACTCAAGCACTTACTGGTAAATGAAAATTTTTCAGAACCAATCCATAAACAACTCATGGCATGGAGAAAAGACAAGCCAGTCTTGATTAACACCAACCACATCAAAGCCTGGTTGGATTTTGAAGTAATCAAGAGAATAGAAGCCATGGAGAAGGACCTCTCTGATGATTGTCCTTATGGAAAGCCAGATGATGTGCACAGAATTCCCAACATCACTGGAACATGCACAAGAACAAGACTTGTTGTGGAACCCTATGAGTCTTTTTACATGACTCAAGAAAAATACAAGGGTGACATAAGATATCTGAGGATTATTTATGAATATTTCAAGCTATCAGATATCAGAATTGAGCATGCCTGGAAATGGGGAAAGTATATGTGGGTCAAACACTTTGCCAAGAAGAATCCCACCAAAACCAACAAAGAAGTATGTGGATTTGCCAGAAACACTGAGATGATAGTCAGGACCTTGCTCTATCACTACTCAGTTGATATCAAAAGGTTTGGGGATAGGGAATCTGCTAATTGATCGATAGATCTGCTGATTGAAGACTTGAAGATTTTGAAGACTTGAAGACTAGTAAATTAGAATGTTTACTTGGAGCTTGGTTACTCCTGTTGTTCTGATTTAACTAAGTATTTTTTTTTTTTTTTTGTATCTTGTTGACTGAGCTGTAATGTGTTTTATTTATTAAGTTATCTGTGAACTTTCTGTGTAACATATCTGATGAACCTACTCTCAGATATCAATCTATAAAAAGATAACTTGTCAGCAAAGATCACACCTTGTGATTTGGTTGATGTTTACTTTCTGCACTTAATTAAAATGAATTGAAAAGATCATAAGAAATGATTAAGTGTTAGATTGTTCCCTCTTCCAAGTTGTAATAGGTTTTAAAGATAGTCATCGCTGACTGATCAAAAAGAGGAAAATTTGTTAGGAATATCTGTTTAGATTTTGATCAACAACCTAATGACTTATCTTAGCTCATAAAGGTGGTTAGTACTCTTGGTTCACTTGAACACTGTAAAAGAGGAAAATCACTAAGGATGTTAGTCTAGCAAATCTTGTATAAGATGTTAGGTCTCTGAATGTAATTTTTTATATCTTTGAAGAAGGCATCCAGCAGGAGAGTTCAACAAATTTTGAAGATTTGAAGATTGCACAAGATTGCTGAAGACGAAGGTCATCAGATACCTATGTCCAGATATCTTTAATAAACAAGTGTTTTTCAATAAAAAATTTTCGCAAAAGATATCTGAGAACACAAGGTTTCTGAACGAGGAAAAGTGCCCACAGATATCTACACTCAGATACCCTGGATAAAACTATGTTTCTGGGAAACAATGTTTCAAGAGGTATCTGGAGATGTGAAGGTCTCTGGAAAGGGACATGCAATGCTTCAGAAAGTGTGCATAGTTCCGTTGGTACTACAGGACAAAAGTAGTACAATGCAATAAATGCGCAGACAGAGACATCTGAACAAAAGAGGAAATCTCTGAAAAGAGACAATGTCTTCTGCAGTACTATTTTCATATATCAATAGTTTGAATTTCATTAAGCTTAACGGATACTATTCAAACGACATGATTTTCAACTATAAATATCACCACTTAGAATGCTTGAAAGACACACACTGAACACACCTTGAACTTACACTGAACACACAGAACGAACTTATTCATTCAAGCATACAAGCCTTCAAACTACTTAAGCTTACAACTGCGACTAAGTTCTTGAATCCTAAGTAGCACGAAAGTTCTAAGTGTCCTGATCTTTAACAAGTATTGCTATATGTGAAGGAGTTGAATCAAAAGATCAAGTATCTGAGTTTCATTCTCCAGAACATTTAACATAGACTTGGGTCAGTAAATAACACATATCACCACACATTGTGAAGTGTGTTAAGTGATCCTTGTTCTATAGAGTATTCCTAAATAACTGAAATGTTAGTAAGGCTACTCACCTGACAAACCTTCATAACCAACACCTTAAACGGCGAGGAGTACATGAAGTACTTAGTTTGGGAAACTAAGGAATAACTCCAAGGTTACTGAGCATAGGAAGTACTTAATTTGGGAAACTAAGGAATATCTCAAAGGTTTCTAAGTACAGGAAGTACTTGGCTAAGAAAGCCGGGGAATAACTCAGGGGGAACACTTGGTTGGGAACCTAGTGTAAAAGGAAATCAAGGGATAGGTTTATTGTAAGGAGAACTCAATATCTATCTTAGTGAATTTCAAGTCCTGAGAAAGGGCGTGTGGATTAGTTGAGGGATTACGCCACCCTCAGATACCACTATAAAGATCTGTGTCATTTACTTTCTGCAACTGATTACTTGCTTTATTTACCTTGCTGGGTATTTACACACTTATATCTTGCTGAGCACGTGCACTTATCACAGAAAAGGCTTCCGCTCTCTGAAATTAAGTATCAGATATCTGAGAAATTGTGTTTCTCGACAAAAGTTATAAAAGACTATTCAACCCCCCCCCCCCCTAGTCTTTTCCCTTTGCCATTATCTGGACCAACAGTGTTCCAATCTTATTGCTATGTGCCCTCTCACGCTTTTCAGTTTCATAGTAGAAATAGCTTTCTCGATTTTATTAGAAGAACCAACTGTGATTGAAGCTCTCCTCTTTTCTACCAAATCTCTGATTGATTTGTCTGTGTTACGACTTGATGTTTTTCAGATCTGAAATTCGTACAGTGAAAATCGAATCATTTCGCAATCATGTTATATGTTGCTTTGTTATAGTTTTAAGAGCTGGTGTTATAGTTTTAAACATCATTATTATGGTTTTAGCTTACGTTGAATGTTTCCGCCTGTTATTATTTTAGAGCATATGTTATAGTTTTAAGGCATATTATTGTAGTTTTAAGCAGCAACGTTAACGTTTTTAGCCTCTGGTGAAATATAAATGATTTGATTTTTTGCAAATATTTGTTATAGTTTTAAAAAACACTGTTATTGTTTTAAGAGGCACTGTTATTGTTTTAAGCATCAATGTTACTGTTTTTAGCTTGTATTGCATGTTTGTGCTTTGTTATAGTTTTAAAAGGTATTTTATAGTTTAAAAATGCATTGTTATGGTTTTTTATGCATTAATGTTACTATATATAGTTTATGTTGAATATTTATGTGTATTATTTTTCTTAGCGCATATGTTGTAGTTTTAAGACCTATTGTTGTTGTTTTAAGCATCAACGCCAGTGTTTTAACTTCTGAGAAATATTTATGATTTGAGTTTTCACAAATGCTTTGTTATAGTTTTAAGATGCAATTTTATGATTTTATGTATCAATGTTAGTGTTTTTAGCTTGTGTTGCATGTTCCTGCTTTGTTATAATTTAAGATGCACTGTTATGATTTTAAGCATCAATGTTACTGTTTTTAACTTGTGTTGCATGTTCATTCTTTGTTTTTAAGCACCAATGTGATAGTTTTGATGATAGTTGTTATGGTTTTAACACAGTTAGTGAATATTTTAAGCAGGTACTGATGATGACATCGAGTTTGATGATAGTTCTCTCAAAGGTGTCACTGCAGTATTGAAGCAATAAGCACAAGCAACAAAAGACAGGAAGCCGTAGTTCACCAACAAATTGAATCGAAAAAAGCCTATTTTAACAGCTCAGTTTGCATTTGCTCAAGAAACACCGAATGAACGTTTATTGTAATTTTTTTTCCTATGAGAATATATGTTTTAACTGACTGAATGTTTCAAGTAGCTTATTTTAAGGTTGTTTATCAATGTTTTAATGGCATTCCTGAAACTTTTAGACTTGTTTAATGATAGTTTAGTGATATTAGATTGTCACTTAAAACTATAACAAACCATTTTAAAACTATCATGTAGCTCCCTAAAACAATTACACCATCTCTTAAAAATTAACAAAAGAGATTAAAATCATAATTGAAACATACAATACCGACGCATTAAAACTATCACATTATCTATTAAAACATTAACAAAATACGTTAAAACTGAAACGGAAACTTTCAATGCTAACAACTTAAAACCATAACATAATTTATTAAAAACATAACGAAAATTGTGTGACTCGGCGGTTTTTTAAAAAACTCGACCGGTCAGACCGCTAAAATCAAAAAACTGCAAAAATCACAAAAAAAATTGACTTTTCTATGTTTTAGGAAAATATTATATTTTTCAAGAATTTGGAGTCATAAAAATTTTGTATTTATTGATGCTCCTTAGAACACAGAACATGATGCATATTATATCAAACATAAACATGAGTCACACAAAATGCCTTAGATTAGATGTTATGAAGTGAAATGTACCAATACCATTATAAGACTCCTAACAACTTTACATAAACATTAGTCACCTGAACTATGCAAATTAAATGATGAAATTGAGTGATAACCTAGTTAGTTTTACTAATTCTTCTACCGTGTCAAATAACAAATGGCTCTAACAAATGTACATATATTTTTCTTTTTATATGAACAATTGTGGGTGGGCGGGTGGATTGCGGGTTGCACTTTCCCAACCCGCCACCCACCCACCAATGACGGGTTAAAAAAAATTAACCCGCCTAAAATATTCAAAAAAAAAAAAAGACCGACGGGTGCAAGTAAGAGGTGGACGGGTCAGGCGGACGATTTTTTTTTTTTTTTGCACAACCCTAAGTGGAATCATGGCTTGGTAGTATCTTTCTCATCCATGATTTTCTTATTTCATATGTTATTCCCATATTATTGCAGTTCCGGACAGAACCGTGAAAAGTAAGGGAAGAAAAAAAGCATGAATGTTAATTCCAAAAAGATTGGTAAAGCAATTTAAGTATGAATGCATAGAATATTTGAATTTGCCGGAAAATTAAATGTATCGATCAGTTGACTCAAATATTTGGTAGTCTTCTATGACTTTGCATGCATACACCAACAAAATTTGTTGGTAGCCTCTATGACTTGCTTGTCTTCTACTCTTGTCAACCCAACCCAGCTGTATCCCTTCATTTCATGACGCGGACAAATCAAATTTTGTAATACTACTATCAGGTTGATTTCATATCGACAAATTGACTAGGGCATAAATTTTTATATGAATCTTTGGATCTGAATTGAATTCAATTTGATCCATACATTTCAAACCACTTGCCAGTAAAACACTATAAGACCATCTTTTTCATGCCATGTTAGTAATAAGTAAAACCGAACTCTAAAAATCAGCTACAATGATAAAATCTTGTAAAACCCACATTTTATTCTCTTTTCTCATTAACTTTTAAATATAAATTATCAATTACACCTTAAATTTAAATTTGATTAATATATAAAAGAACATTCATATATATTAAAATGTATTTCATCCTTTCCGAAACAAGTTATAGACTATAGTACGCTTGCATTATATTTGAGTTTATTGTCAAATAAAGATCTAAAATCTACTCCCTCCGTCTCAGAGAAGATGTCCACGTTACTGTTCATGCACAGGTTTTAAGAAGAGTAATATTATAACGCTATGTAGTACATGTGGAGTTTACTTTATGACTTTATTGGTAGTTGGTTTGATTGTTTAAAATACTTTTTGACTTATTTAAGAGTAATGAAGGACATAAAATTATATAATTGTTCTTAAAATGATAAAGAAATGAAAGTGGACAACTCTACCGGGACGCCCAAAATGACAAAAGTGGAAAACTTCTATGGGACGGAGGGAGTATGTATTTACTATAATGGACTTCTAACATTTTTAATTGTTAAAATTCATACATCGCAATTTACTTAAGAACTATATAACTTATCTAAAAACGGTCCTACATTATTAATAACAATCATTAATATTATTACCCAAAACGTATATCTTCTCAAAATTTATATTTTCTCATTTAAAAAAAAAACAACACATTTTATAATCAAACCTCAATTATGTTTTCATATTGATGTGGAATTGTGGATTAAATCTTTAGTAACATTTCATGTTCCCAAACAGATCATATCGATCTGCTTCTATCCAAATTAGAAACTTCCATTCTCCAAACATTTTCGAAGAACCCTAACCCACAATACAGTGAATTCTAGATGGGATTGCAAGGCAAATACAAATTCACAACAGGATTTCTCGACCACAATTAAAGTAAACAGATACTAGCAGCAGTTAGCACTTAGCAGACTGAATTACCAACCACTCAATTCATCCATGTTCTCTAAGATATCGCGAATGATGTCTTCTTCCATTGGCATAGCCCGTTCTGTGACGACCCTGAGCGGCCAAGGACGTAGAGAGTAGTTTGGATTCTGGATTGTGAGCTCTGGAGTCCCCTTCATAGACGCAGTACCATGTATCTCGATCACAACTGCTTCAATCCTCTCTCATATGACCTATCGATATGCTTTAATCCCTTAATGTTATTAATGTTCATCAAACCTGTATGGCAATAAGGCAATAATATAAACAATTCCTCAGACTCATATCACAACTCCTAGCTAGCTTTCTCCAACACTTGCTAATTCACATGTTGCTGATGTTCACACGCTGAGCCAGTGTAGTCTGATCCAACCCGTGAAGAGAATCGATCAAGTGCATCCTCAATGAAGCAGGTCCATTTGCCATCTCCATCCCCACCTCACCTGCGATGCCAAAAACTGACAATGCTGTAGCAGTGGCTTCGAATGGGTGCTGAGGATCCACAGCTACAAAAGCAGCAATGGCTGCAGTGACGGAGCATCCTGTAGCTGTAATCTTCTGCAGCATAGGGACCCCGTTTTTAACACCAACCATGCGTGTACCATCTGTAACTATGTCAACAGCTCCAGATACTGCAACCACACAACAGTGGGTAATTGCAAGGTTCTTTGCTGCTTGTACTGCGTCTGTTGATTCATGCATGCTGTCTGCCCCCTGCAAAATGGAACAGATACCTTCTGAAGTGTCTTGCCTCCAAATTCAACAAATACAAATCCATGAATACAATTAAAATGTTTAGAGATTGAAATGCAACCTAAAATCATCCATCACCTTGAACTACAACTTCTAGACTCTTCTCAATTATAATCTGATACCACGCGATTTCATAAATTTTGCAGAAAGAAGTACAGTATAACACCTCAGAATATGTCCAGATCCTTGGATTTGCAACAAACACAAGCTAAGACAGTGAGTACAGAAAGGTGTCATGATTCATGAACCACTGGATTTAAGATCTTTATAAATCACAGGAGTACATTTCTGGGGTGATTGTTCAATTGTCCGTAGTAAACTAAGCCTGCCCAGTGTAATCTGAATCCCCAGACATCAAACAGACAACGAATTCCTCCTGAATTGATGTTGGATCATAACAGGAGTGACTTAGATAGCCTAGAAAATGAGCTGGAATACAAGAAGTTTCAACATGTTCTATACCATTTATTTCTGAACTATATACGATCAATCCCATATGCAAAACCCAATTCAAACACGACCATTTAACACAGGTTCCATCATCTAATCTTAACTAAAACCTATTCCATTCTGATCTCAATATTCTCATAATCCCATCACAATACACAAGTTCCCGACAGGGAGCAGGATTCGGCATCTACCATATCTTGAAGATGAGATTGATTATAAATTGTAATGCACCAGAAATAAGTTCATTCCGAAACATCCTTTCTGGTTTGGACTTTGGATAAGATATTTTACAATGTACCCCCATGGCTTCAAATCTCAACGAAGTTGACATCCCGAAACACTCATTTTGTTGGCTCAACATGAAATTTTGATACACTAAAAAAAAACACTTGGAAACTTGTTTGTTCTTTACAATTTTTTTAATCCTCCAAAATGTTACTGACACTCCTAAAAATCCGTATAATTTTCTTCCAGAATTTGAAAGACAGCAAAAATTGTTCTTTGCATTTCCATTTCAGAAGCATTACGAAATGTTGTTAAAAATCTCATCTTTCAACAAAAATCAGAGATATCTCCAACCAAAATTCCAATACCAATTTTCGAATTAGGTAAAAAGAAAAGTAAAGAAAACCTTAGTATTATCGTCGATTGATCCGTGATAAAGAGTAAGAATCTCCGATCCATTTCCCCTGACAACAGTCGGACCCAATTGCAAAAGCTCCAAACAGGCATTCAACCGAAATCGTGAAGCTCCAGCTGCAACAGGGTCGAGCACCCAAGGCCTAGCAGAAGCCAAAGCGAGGTGAACTGCCATCTTCATTGATGGGAGCCAGTCAGGAGTGAGTGTACCGACGTTGACGTAAAGAGCGTTGACTTTTGGAGTGAAGTCAGGGATTTCTGCGACGGAGTGTATCATTGCCGGTGAGGCTCCGATTGCGAGAAGGGTGTTAGCGACGAGGTCCATTGAGACCAAATTGGTGATGCACTGGATTAATGGGGTTCTTCGCCTCACCGAATTCAACTGCCTCCATGCTTCTTCACACCAAATTACTAGTGATGCAGCACTCGATTCTGAAGCCTTTTCGCTTTTCGATTCCGCCATTTAATTTTCATAAAATTATTATAAAAATATACTACTTTTGTGTAAACTATCGTCCAATATATATATATACACACACACGTAACAGCCCAAAAATTCATATTTCGCGTTTTAAAACGAACCGAGCGTTAAGCGGAGTTCGTAAAATGTTAGTCTTTGGTCCAAAACCGTTTTTCTTAAAGTTAGAGCCAAATATTTTTTGGTGAGCCCATATTTTAGCCCTTTTCATGCCCATGTCAAAACCCTAGTCTCCCAAAAACCTAGGGATTTTCAAAAGAAAACATTTTAGCCAAAATCACTTTTTTTTCGCGCGTTAAATTTCTGCCGGATGCAGTCTTGTTCAAAACTCGATCCCCGGTTCGTTAACCGTCGGATCGAGCTGATTTTTGGAGAGCTGATTCTTAACAGATCAGTCTACACTTTCACCGGAGGGATCGTCATTATGATGTGTGAGACGTCCATAAGTTGATGTCGAACAGAGAGCTATGTTTTCGACCCGTTTTCAATGTTTGCCTCTCTCGTTCTTTTCTCAAGGCAAGTTCCCCTAAGACTTGCACCACAAATGTTTATATGTATGATGTAAATCTTGCGTGAATGATTTTTATATGTGATTGATGCAAGTTTTCATAGAACTCATTCATGTGATAATTGTTAGAATTATAAGTTATATTGTATGCAAGTTCCCCTAGGACTCTCATTACAAATGTTTATATGTATGATGTTAATCTTGTGTGGTTGATTGTAATTTATACTATAATATGAAATTGATGCAAGTTCATCTAGTGTTCATTCACCTTCCTTTATATGATTGTGATTAAATTATAATTCATGTTATATGCAAGCTAACTTAAGAATCATGACGTAGAAGTCTAGGTTTGGTGAATTATGTTATGCTATTGTTTGTGATTACAAATTTTACATACATGTGATGCTTGATGATTATGATGATATATCTTTTGATTGAGATAGTATGGTTATGGTGAGAATCATGCCACAGTTTTACAATGTGTGTTAGTGATTTATGTGAGTTGCCGCAATGATCTAGTTACGCTACTAAAATTGGAATTCATTAGTTGCGTAGTTTCGGTACTAACAAAGGATATGATGCTTGATTAATATAATGACTTTTGGATATTTGGTCATTGCCCAATGTTGCTGTTAATATATTAATTGGTTCCAAGTTTGATTACATGTGCAATTATGGTTCATTGTTTCTATTGAGCTGCAGTTTGCTTCTAATTAAATCTGGTGAGTTTGGTTAATTATAAAGTGTGTCCATTGGTTGCAAGAAGTATATTTTGGAAATTCAATGGATCATTTAGATGTCCTGTGATAGTAATTCATAAATAATCTGTTGTCTATAGCAATTGCCTGATGATGTTTGTGAGTTTCTTACCTCATTTTATATGAACCATGGCATGAAGTTAATGGTATGTTGATTATGCAAACACTAGAGCATTCATTCATGAGTTGAGTCTAGAAACATGCATTCATGTTAATAAGCTTTTAAGAAGACAAAGATTTCAAGATAAGTAAAGGGGCTCGTAGGGAAATATTCTGGTATTTATGGCGCAGTTATTAGTTCATGTTCAACGGATAGGGACCAAGGTCCTGAGGCCGTCAGTTTTTATTTATTCAACGGATAGGGCCACGAAAGTGACTTGAGGCCGGCAGATAGCCACCATGGGCCAGGATAGGAACCTACGATGACAAGTGAGCTCGCGATCATATTATGTTTTAAGAAGTTTCAAGTTCAAGTTAAGAGTTTTCAAGTTAAGTTTTATGTTCAAGTGTTAAGTGACAGGTCAAGTCAGGTCATAGGATTGCATTGCATTAAGCAAGATTAAAAGATTTAAAAGACATGAAGATAGAACCTTAGGTCATGGCACGTGCATGGAGCTTGTTCAGCCAGTGGTCACGGCTGACCCCTTTCTAAATATCAATTTTAGGTTTGAAGCCGAGCTTTGGAGTGGAGCGTTGCCGGAGCAGTGATCACTACCAGAAGCATCTTTACTATTTTCAGTTTTAACGATTTTCAAGACTATGTATTATTGCAAGATTTTACAATTTTATAGTTCCACTGCATTTTCTGACTAGTTCACGAATTATATTTAAGAATTTCCATGTCAAGTATAAGGACGCACAAGGCGTCGAACTATGTTTTAAATTTTCAAAAGTCAAGTTCATTGAATTTTAAAGCTCACGAACTAGCGCGAGTTATATTTTTCTTAGTTCATCTTTTTAAAATTCAGGGCGCTACAATATACTTGCAGACAAAATATGGGGGACCTTAACTTGGTGGACCCTGTGCGTCACATGGCCTTAGCCGGGCCTTCACTGTGCCTGACCGTGTGTTTTTTAGTTTCACGTAATGGTACTGTCCGTGACAAAAAAAACTGCCACTGTTGTGGTATTTGTGGGGTTGGTCACGGGGTTTGGTCGTGTAGACGCTCAGAAATCTACAATCGAAATTAGTGTTGGAAATTAGAGAGCCACCAGCAACCTGCAAGGCATCAAAAGCAAACAGAGACGTAAGGTTCCACGGTGACACCGATGTGGTGCCGACCGAAAGGGACTCTAACACTCAAGTTAGATGACTGGTGGAAGGCGTAATCAATGAAAGAGATAGAGGGAGGGAAGGTGACGAGTGTCAACTTATTACTTTGGTTGAGTCGGTTCGGCAAAGTATGGAATAGCACCGGCGAGAGGCTAGCTGACCTTGTTGGAAGGAGTTAGTTGGTAGTCGTCGGACAGTGATGGATGATGGTTGATGATGATGGACGATGGTGGATGGTGGTGGACAACTGGAAGCGTTGATCAGAGAGCTTGAGAGAGATGGAGGCGTGAGAGATAGATTGATGGGGTTTGTTGCAGTTGTAGACGCTCAGAATTCTACAATAAAATTAGGGTTAGAGATTGGGGGCACCAGCAACCTGCAAGGCAACAGTAGCAAACAGAGATGTGAGGTTCCAAGGTGACACCGGTGTGGTGCCAACCGTATGGACTCCGACGCTCAAGTTAGATGACTGGCAGGCAATGTAATCGAATGAAAGAGATAGGAGAAAGATAACGGCAAGCGTCGACTTATCCTGTTGGTTGAGTCGGTTCGGCAACGTGGCGGACGAACACCGGCAGTGGGCTAGCTGACCTTACAGGAAGGAGCTAGCTGGTAGTTGTCTGATAGAGATGGATGACGATGGACGATGGCGGATGGTTGAAGGTTGATGATGGATGGTGATGAGCGATGGTGGATGATGGTAAGTGACAGTCGATGCTGATCAGAGAGCTTGAGAGAGTTGGAGGCGTGAGAGATTGATTGCTAGGGTTTTTTCCGTCAGAATGCCTTGATCTTTCACACTTTCCCACTCTTCTCTATAAAGCTCAACCACCGTTGGAGTCTGTCCGCGAATCTCGGGGAAGTCGTTGGAACTCCCTAAGTGGGTTGGACCATGTACCAAGTAGTTGGATGGGAGGTTTCGAGTTTGTTCCTTCCTGACTGACTAAGTCAGTCAAGCAAGTTGAGCTCGCTAATCTGTTAGCCAAAAGCTGGCTTCCATAAGTTGTCAGCCAAAAGTTGGCTACCATAACCTGTCATCCAAAAGTCGGTCCGCCGATATGTCACCAAAAGTCTGTCACCATAGTCCATAAATCTAATGTCGAGGTCAGACTTGCGAGGTGAGTTGGCTAGCTTGTCAACCAGCTGGGAGGTTGGAGAGGTCAAGTGAGTCAGGTAGCATGTAGACTACTTGGTTGGATGATGACTCAACTTGGTGGCTTCGCCCGGTGACCTCTTGGAGCCCAACTCGCTTATGAAGCCAAGATGGACTCGTTAATGGACTATGGATTGGGCCGTAGCCTTGATGGACCAAATTGTCAGTCTTGTTGACAAGAGCAAATTTTGACCAATACAGTTTGTCCCCCACTCTTCGAGTCGAGTGTCTCGAGTCGGAGAGTAGAAGTTCGATGCCCCATAAAGCGATGCACGCTGGGTCGCAGGCATATGTTATTTTGCTCTTTCAAAGGTATCGATTATCCTGTAAGTGCACCAGAATAATAGATGGCAAGCTCATTGATAAGGAGATGGAATGGTTAGAAAGATGGACTTCACTCGTAGTGGTCGTGTTGTTAGCTCGGCAAAGCAAGTCGTCGACTTTGGAAGGCAGAAGTTTTTCGACAGGCGCTCACGGTTGTAAAAAGCCAACCTGGTATGATGGATGTTTACAGACTGCAATTTTCGAGATGGGCCGTTTAGTCTATCTAGCAAGATGGAAACTTGCTGACAGAAAATTTCAAGGTGGGCAACTCAGTCTATCCAGCAAGATGGAAACTTGCTTGACAGAAAATTTTGAGGTGGGCAACTTAGTCTATCTAGCAAGATGGAAACTTGCAGACAGAAAATTTCAAGATGAGCAACTTAGTCTATCCGGCAAGATGGAAATTTGCTGACAGAAAATTTTGAGGTGGGCAACTTAGTCTATCTAGCAAGATGGAAACTTGCCGACATAAAATTCTGAGGTGGGCAACTGAGTCTATCTAGCAAGATGGAAACTTGCTGACAGAAATAAGACGACTTGCCCGGAGCCCCGGATTGAGGGTTACCTTGCCCGAAATGGGTTGTCTTGCCCGGAATGAAGGTTACCTTGCCCGAAAGTGGACGCCTTGCCCGGATTTGAGTGCTAGTAACTCTTTGATACGGATAAGATCAATTGAAGATGGCGGCGTTGTTGAAGGGAGGAGCGGATCTGTGTGCAGCTGAGGGTTTCTTGGTGTGAAACGATTTCACCCCTTTCTCTCTTCTTTTCCGTTTTATTCTGTCCGGTGAAGGCTTCCAGGTCGCTAGTGGAGAGAGCGACCGACTGGGTGTTTTCCGGTGAAGAAGGAGGAGGGAAGCCACGGGAGAGAGACAGTGAAGGGGGTGCTTGTGCGGGCAGAGAAAGGGAGTGGAGAATTCCGGTTGTGTGTGCTCAATTTCCGGGGGGGAGGATTCTGGTGAGCTTGCCTTTCTTTCCCGTTTCACTGTTCATTCAACTTTTTATTATTATTATTATTATTATTTTTTTTTTTTTTTTTTTTTTTTTTTTTTTTTGGTCTATTGGATCTCTAGGAGAGACTATCTTGTTGGATTTTATTTTTGTGTGTACCTGCTTCCTATTTTTTGAGCTCGAGTTGGGTTGTATGCTAACTGGATGAGTTAGAGTGATTGAAGGACTGAAGCCGTAGTAGAGGGATAAATCATTCTGTTACTATTCCAGTTAGCATTTTTAGAAAGCATCTGGTATACTTTGGGCTACGACATTTTCGTCCTATGTTAATTCCTTGTCATTGACAAGTTGTGTAAGAAATGTATTATACAGTGAGTCATGTATTTGGAATTGTGACTCGAACTTTGGATAGACGGCTCATGCCGGATTGATTTTGTCAGTGGGGTTCGTAAGAAATTTTTGAGTCTATGTTTGGTTTTGCGCCTGTAGGGTTTGATTTGTTGTAATTCCTATTGATAGATCCTGTTTGGATTTTGAGATTTGATTCGATGTTTTGGCGGTTAGAGGTTGCATTTTCTTTTGCATGATTCAATGCCTTGGTCATTGTAGGAGTGCACTTGGTGGGATTTGAGCTCAGATTTGCTCGGCTAGCAGGAGAGTGTTGCTATCGTTTTGCTTGGAGCCTGGATAGGAAATTGTAGATCCACTTGGGCAGATTGTAAGTTGTTTTATCTTTTTTTAAGAGCGGATGGACCTTCTCGCTTTGAAGTGGTGTCGTAGAGTAGACATATGCATGTTGCCTTTTGTATCGACCGGTGTCCGGTGAAATCGATTGGATATAAAATTTTGTGATGTTACACCATTTTTGCGAATGGGTATGTTTATGTATATTTTAGTCTTGCTTTTTGGAAATAGTCATGTTGTAATGCTTTGTTTGCAAATAGATATGTTGATAGATTGTTGTAGAACTGGTGTGTTGGATATCTTGCTTGGCATGCATATTGATGATGTTAGATGTCTCTTTTGCCTATGTTGGAGATGGGTGTTGCGTTTGAGTCTGTCATGTCTGTCGGCTTGTCGAACTGAGTTGGTGTTCTTCATGGATTTTTGGATGAAGCTTTATTTTTGTTTAAACTTGAATACTGGTAGATCGAGGAAGGGCGCCCGAGCAAATTGGTTGTGTTCTCACGGTCGAGTATGATTGACGGCCAGGACTCACATATCGGGTCTTTGTCTACTATAGGTCAGCCTACTGGTATCTTGTCCGGCGATGTACCCTCAGTTCTTAGTGAGGCAAACTTGTCGCACATGAGGGGTCTCTATGGGATTCCAGAGAGTCCTGAGTCTCAACTTCCCTTGGCAGACCAGCGAGCAGATTGGGACATCCCGGGGATGGTGTGCTTGTATGAAGTCGCTTTCAACATAGGGCTCAGACTCCCACTCCCTAAGTTTGTGGCTGACGTACTCAATTATCTTCAGGTTGCGCCTGGTCAGCTGATGCTCAATGCTTGGAGTGTTATTCTTGGGATGCAGGTGCTAAGTGAGGTCATGAATGTTCAGATGTCTGTCGACACCTTCTGCCACTTTTACACAGTGAAAGAAGTTTCATCGGACAAAGGTCGGGTTCAGACCAACTCGAGGCAAGGTGTCGACGGTTCGGTCAACATTGGCAATGCGTCTGACAAGCCAACTTGGAAGGATAGATATTTCCTGGTGAGTAGCGAGCATGTGTTTGAGCCTGCAGATTTAGCAAGGGTTCCGACATCGTGGAAGCCTATTGGTGAGTTCGATTTTCTTGCTTTTAGTGTGATAGCTTCATCTCTTCCTTGCACTTTTCATATTGGACTAAACTTTGAACACTCTTTCTTACAGGTGGTCATGTAATGAAGGATATGCTAGATGATGGGGACATGGTGGTTAAAGCGATAAGAAATGTCCCTAGCATAACTAGATCGATCGACCATCTCTTGAGTCCGACTACGCTGAAGACATGTAGCATGTGGCGTGCCGTCATCCAGTCGTTTGGAGGTAACAACCTTCTTAGATTGGTCATGTTGATATGAAGTGTTTTGAGACAACATCGTTTTGATGGCGCCTTTCTTTCATTCTATGTATGGACAGGCAATGGAGATGAATATGTTGTCAGAGTAGCGAGGTCAATGAAAATGGTGAAGTCGACCGCGGCTCCAGTTGAGAAAGTAGACAACTTGTTGGGGCAGTATGCGAAAAAGTCGAGGCTTTATCCTTCAGAGCCAGGGGAAGCTAGTGATCCTCCTGACAACCTATCGGGTGCTATGGCGGGCGGCCTTCCAAATACTCAGACAAACGCCTTACTTGGTGTTCCACCAGGTAGCCTGGTTGGAGCCTCGCAAAGTCTCGCCAGGACTGCCTCTGTTCCATCCTTGTCGGGCAAGGTGTGAGCTCACCATCTATGGCGGCGCGTGGTGAAGTGGGTGACAGTCCTTTGTCGACTGTCAGCTTTGAGGTTGACGGAGCTACTCTCTCTTGTGAATTTTGACGCAATAACTTTGAGTTCTGGAAGGGTGTTAATGTTGAGCAACCTTGATCAGTTGGTGAGAGATGGAGTGACTCCTTTGACGGACTATGCTCTCGACCAAATTGTCAAGGTAGTCTTCGCAACCATCTAGCATTTCTCTTTGTCATTTATGTGCTTAGATCGAAGCATGAATTGTTGATGTCTTCCTTGTAGGCCTTGAGCACTATAAGGTACATGGGCAAGGTCGTGCAGTTGTTGGAGGCGGAGTTAGCTTCTATTACGAGGAAGCATCGGATTAGTGAGCACTCTGTTGCGGTACTTAGGAGGGAGAAGGTCCGACTTGAGGGAAAAGCGTTACGCTATTGCCAAGGTAAGAATGAAGCGCTTGAGGAGTTGGCTAAGGTCAAGGGGGAGCTGGCTGCGGCTGAGAGTGAGGCGGCTAAAGACGCTAAGCTTGAGATGGAATTGGCTTCCGCTATTAAGGAGAACGAAAAGCTGAAGGCAGAACTGCATGCGGTCAAGCAGAATGAAGACCATCAATTGATCTTGAATGAGCAGGCGTTCTGTTTGAAGGCCATAGGTAGGGGGAGCTCGGAAGCTACTATCAAGAGAGGGTCACGATGTGTGAAATGTATCTGACTGAGCATGGGGTGGAGTTCCCGGGTCAGTCTGATGGTTGTTCGGAGGAGTATGTTGATGGAGCTGGTACCGTTTAGTAGTTTCATGTTGGGTGGTGAAACTCTGGATGTTGTTGTCTTATGAGTTATGCCTTTTGTCGTTTATGTTGTATGTCGCTCTCCATGTTGGATTTGACTTCCTAGTACTTTCTATCATTCGTATTTGAACATTGTTATTCGTATTACCCTCGTAGGGTTGGATCGGTTATGTATGTTTATTGTGGCTTTGGATTTTATTTTGGGTTGTTCCTGGGATGTCTCGAGCCGCGTAGGCTACGGGATGTTATGTCTCGTATTTGAACTTGTATGATAGTTGCAACAAACATGATCTCAAATACATAAGTATTTGACTAAAATAAATTAAATAAATTATCTTACATGAGTAAAGTAGCTCAAAGTAGTGAATAACACATGTAGTTAAAGATGCATTGCTCTTAGAATTTATACTAAAACATAGTTCATGATGGAGAGTCAGACATATTCATAAATCATGCTTGTCTTACAAGTCTAGTTTGAATGAAACATAGCAGGCTAACCTCTAAACGACGCGCTTGACACTGTTGAACTCTGTCTACTAGGTTTGTCCCCCAGTTTAATCTCTAGTCCAAAGGAGTAGTGCTTGAACTATTATTGTGTTCGTCTGCCTACTTCGTCGAATTTGTTCCACTTGGGTTAGTCGACCGCAATTATTGTCATCTGCGTCTGACGGAATTTGGGTGTCGATCGACTTGCGATTGGTGTCATGCTGCGTCTGTCAGATGGCTGGGTGCAGTCAGATTGCAGTTGGGTGTCAAGCTGCGTTTGTCAGACGGTTAGCTTTGTGGAGTTCACCCTGTGTCCTGATTGTAGAATTCAGTGATGGACCCTCTTGGAGAGGGGAGGCATTTAACCGTCCTGCCTAGTCGGTTTAGTTGACCGACTAGCCTCTGGTCAGATCGGTTGTGTTAGATAGAAATCAATCCCAAAAGGAGACTTTGGTTCATACCTTAGAAAACAAATGGTGTGGCAACAAGCCATGCCTGTCTGTTTATTTTTGCTAGCAACTAGACTCGATAAATTGATTGAGATTGTTGGAATAGGCAGAGAGCTCTTGTCTGCCTAATCTGTTGTACAGTCTACCCGCTAACAGGTGGAGGGAGCTGACATTCCTTGTATGGTAGTGATCATCAATTTTGAAAGGCTTCCACTTGTCTAAACCATGGAGCTGTTTTTGGCGCATCTCAGTGATTAAGCAAGTGCAAGCCAATCAAAATAGATGTAAGTCCATGTGTTTTTGTTCTCATCCTGATGGATGGTTGGTTTTGTTGAGCATAATGTTTTGGATGATCACCTGGAAGTAAGATGTGCCGCGTGGGCATTACTTCAAACGTGCTCATGATGTGTCAGCCTGCAACATGAGTGGAATCGATCCCCTTGGAAAGGTTTGGGGGGGGGGGGGGGGGGTTGACCGACCTGCATAGTTGGGTTAGGTGACTAGCTAGCCCCTTGTCAGGTCGGCTGATTGTAGTGAGAAATCAATCTCATGGGTATAAGTTGTTGTACCTTCACCGAGGATATGTATGCCCATGCTGTTGCGTGACTTGTGAGCATCAAGGACTGGAGACTAGTTGTATGTCTCATGCTCCTGCAAGACATTTATGGGGGGGTGGGGGTGGGGGTGGGGCGGGGCGTTTACCCGAACTGCCAGCCGGGTTAGATAACCGACTTGCCCCTGGTCAGTTGGAGGTGTTTTCAACAAAAGATCAACCTCGAAAGAACAAGTGTATCAAAAAAAGTACCTCTTTAGGTGGATGGCATTCCAACTGTTGGCTATATGTCGGCTCCGTTGCCTACTACCTTTGTGATTTTATAAGGACCTTCCCAATTTGGTCTAAGCTTGCCAGCTCCTGTCTCCTTTGTGTTCTGGAATACCCTGCGTAGAACCCAATCGTCTTGCTTGAAGGTTCGTACGCGAATGTTCCTGTTGAAGTGTTGTGCAGCCTTCTGTTGGTAGGCGGCGCTCCGAATCATGGCTCTCTCTCTGAGTTCGTCGACCAAGTCGAGCTCGTGTGCCAATTCTGCATCGCTGGTTTGCTCGCTAGCCATTTTGTATCGTGCTGTGGGTAGTCCCACTTCTATGGGTACGACTGCTTCAGTACCATATGTCATGTTGAATGGTGTTTCTCCAGTTGGAGTCATTGGTGTGGTTCGGTATGACCATAGGACGCTTGGGAGTTCATCTGCCCATGCTCCTTTTGCTTGTTTCAGCCATTTTTTGAGACTGTTCATGATGGTTTTGTTGGTCGACTCCGCTTGGGGATAGCGTGGAGTGGAAAATGTAATCTTGATTCCCCATGGTTTGCAGAAATCTTAAAACTCATAGCTTATGAACTGGGAGCCATTTTCTGTCACGATTTCGTAGGGGACTCCGTACCTGCAAATCACGTGTTTCCAAATGAATTTTTTTACCTCTGTGTCACGGACTTGCTTGAAGGCTTCTGCTTCCACCCACTTGGTGAAGTAATCGGTTACCGCGAGCATGTACACTCGTTGGCCTGGTGCAGTAGGTAGTTTCCCTACTATGTCCATCCCCCATTTCATAAAAGGCCATCGAGCAATGGATGGGTGTAGCCTCTCTGGTGGGAGATGGCTGATGTGTGAGTGTCTTTGACATGAGTCGCATCTTCTCACAAAGTCTAGAGCATCAGCCCTCATGGTTAGCCAATAGTACTCGGTTGTTAGTGCTCAGTGGGCAAGACTTCTTGCTCCAGAGTGATTGCCACATTCTCCAGCATGCAACTCAGTCAGAACATGTCTGGCTTCATTATTAGTTATGCACCTGAGTAGGGGTCCTGAATAGGATCTCCTATAGAGTTGTCCGTCAAGGAGCGTGAAGCGGGCTGCCTTTGCCTTTACCCTCCTTGCCTCGCTTTTATCTTCTGGAAGTTCTCCGTTGGACAAGTACAATGTTACTGGAGTCATCCAATTTGACTCAGTTGTTATATCAGCCACTGTCTGGTTGGCGGGCTCACCCTTCCATGTTGCAGGACATTGTACATACACTACAGGGATAGTCATTGGCACTGTGATTTGGATGGCTGCTCCCAGGTTGGCAAGGGCGTCTACGTGGTTGTTGTCCGTCCTTGGTACCTGCGAAACAGAAAACTCCTCGAATGAGGACTGCAACTCCTTGACTAGCTGAAGATAGGCAGCCATCTTGGTGTCCCTGGTTTGGTAAGAGCCCTGCAATTGGTTGACTACTAACTGTGAGTCCGACTGTACCTGAATGCTTTTTACGCCCATGTCCCGAGCTAAGTTGAGGCCAGCTATAAGCGCCTCATATTCAGACTCGTTGTTGGTTGCTTTAAATCCACATCGGATGGCTCTTTGGATTGTGTCTCCGTCTGGCGAGGTAAGGACTATGCCGAGTCCACTTCCTTTGGTATTGCTGGAGCCATCGACTGAGAGCTTCCATTGCAAGTTGTCCTTCTCCTGCAAACAAAATAACTCCTTTTCCACTTGACCTAATTCGGTTGGAGTGAAATCCGCTATGAAGTCCGCAAGCGCCTGTGACTTGATGGCCGTGCGGGGATGGAAGGAGACGTCGTACTCACTGAGTTCAACTACCCATTTTGAAAGTCTACCGAAAACCTCTGGCTTGTGCAAGATAGTGTGAAGTGGAAAGATGGTGAGGACTACGACTGGATGGCATTGGAAGAAAGGGCGTAGCTTCCTTGCTGAGGTGACTAGTGCAAGAGCTAGCTTCTCCAGCTGGCTGTCCCGAGTCTCTGCGTCTAGTAAGGACTTGCTCACGTAGTAGACTGGGAGTTGGTTTCCATCTTCTTCTCTGACTAGGACACCGCTTAGTGCTGTGTCGGAGACTGCAAGGTAAATGAACAGAGTCTCTCCAACCTTGGGCTTCAATAGTACTGGAGATGTGGTAAGGTAACGCTTGATCTATTGTAAGGCATCCTCACACTCGTCTGTCCACTGGAAATCTTTGCTCTTTCGTAGAGTGTCAAAGAATGGACGACACTTCTCGGAAGATTTGGGTATGAATCTACTGAGGGCTGCCAGCCTCCCAGTCAATTTCTGCACATCTTTAACACACTTGGGGGAAGGGATGTTAGCAATAGAATGAATTTGATCAGGGTTAGCCTCAATACCTCTTTGTTGACTAAGTATCCAAGGAATTTCTCAGAGGAAACTCCAAAGGAGCACTTGGCTGGATTCAACTTCTTGTTGTACCTGCGGAGAACTAAGAAGGCTTGGCGGAGACGGTCCAGGTGTTGGTCGGCGACTAGTGACTTGACCAACATGTCGTCAATGTACACCTCCATGGTGTCATACGGTTGACCAGGTGCTGGTAAGTGGCTCCTGCATTCTTGAGTCCAAAGGGCATGACCTTGTAGCAGAAGGTCCCCCTCTCTGTAATGAAGACTGTCTCCTCTTGATCTTCAGGGTGCATCAATATCTAGTTGTAACCCGAGAAGGCGTCCATGAAGCTTAGAAGCTCATGTCCTGCTGTAGCATCCACTAGCATGTCTATGTGCGGAAGTGAAAAAGAATCATTCGGGCATGCTTTGTTGAGGTCAGTGAAGTCTATGCACACTCGCCACTTGCCATTTTTCTTCTTTACCACCACAACGTCGGCTAACCAGTCTGGATAATGTACTTTGCGGACTGAATCTGATATCAAGCAACTTCTGGACTTCTTCATTGATGACCTTGTTCCGCTCTGGAGCGAACTTCCTCCGTTTCTGTCTGACTGGTGGGTAATCTGGATCAACCTCAAGTCTGTGGGTGATAACCTCTGGGTCAACTCCTGTCATATCTGCATGTGACCAAGCAAAGCAGTCATGGTGAACTTTGAGAAATGTGATCAATTGCTCTCTTAGCTCCGGTCTCAACCTTGCCCCAATCTGAACTTTGTGATCCGGATGGTCTGGGGGAATCTGAACTTCATCGAGCTCTTCCATCCCAGGCTGGTCTGGGTTGATTAGGGGGTTGAGTTGCTGTAATTGCTATAACTCGGCTGCTTTCGGCTTCAAAGCTTCCATGTAACATGTCCTCACATCACGCTGTTGGCCAAAAATCTCCTTCACCCCCCACTTGGTTGGGAAGCGAATCACCTGATGGTAGGTTGATGGCACTGCTTTCATCTCATGAATCCATGGCCTACCAAGGATGGCATTGTAGCTTGATGGACTATCCATAATTAGGAACTTCGTCGTTAGGTTGACGCCTTCTGCATAGACATGAAGGGTAACACTCCCAACCGTGTACTTCCTTTCTCCACTGAAGCCATATAGAGTTGTCGGCTAGCGAAGAATGGCAGTCTCATCTATGCCCATTTCTGTCAGAGCATCTAGAAAAATGATGTTAGCAGAGCTCCCATTATCAATGAGAACTCTCTTCGTTAGACAGTTTGCAATAAGAATTGAAATAACTAAAGCATCGTCATGATGACTGATTAGTTGCTTAGACTCTTGGTCTGAGAAGCTAATAGTCAAGTCAGATGAAGAGGTGTCTGATGCTTTGAGAGCATTGAGCTCAGGCCTTACCATCTGCCTACTGTGGCGCTTTGGCATAGTATGAGACACCACTGATCTCTTACCCCCCAGAGATTACGTTGATCACCTTGTTGGTCTGAGGGGGCTCAGGCAGATCAGTGCCCTGTCGACTGGCGAGGGTCTTTTTACCTTTGTCAGAGAGGTACTCCGTTAAGTGCCCTCTCTTCAAGAGCTCGGCTATCTCCAATCGCAGGGAGATGCACTCCGCAGTTGTATGGCCATGGTCTCCATGAAACTCACACCACTTATTGGAGTTTCTTTGATCTGGGGGTGTTCTGAGTTTTCCTGGCCATCTAACTCTGTCACCCATGCTTTTCATGACTGCTACACACTCCTCTGGTTCAATGTTGAGGGAGTAGCTCGGAGGTGGTGCTCGAGTTTCTGTCCTCCTTTGTTGTATTGGAGGGCGAGGTAGATGCACAACAGGTCCATGTCTTCTCTCAGTTGGGTATGGCCTAGCACAATAGTCTGGAACCCTTCGTTCAACTCGTCTGTCTGGCTTGGGCTCCTTGCGAACACTTTGGCTTGACATGTAAGGTCCGTTGGCATCATCCTCCTCCCATTTGATCTGAGCCCATGCTTTGGCGAGCACGTCTTCCATTGTTCGGCAGGGGTACATGGTCAGCTCCTTGTACAACCCCGAGTTGGGTGGCAACCCTTTGCGGAAGGCGTTGACAACAGTGTCCTTGTTGTAGTTGGGGATTGACACCTTCTCCTTGTTGAATCTTGCGACGTACTCCCTGAGAGATTCGTTAGGTCTTTGTCGGACGCTTCTCTGAGTCGTCAAGCGGTTTAACTTACTGCTTGTGAATTGTTCCACAAAGCAGTCGACTAATTGGGCAAAAGAAGAAATAAAATTGTTGGGTAAGTTGGTATACCATTGTAGGGCTGGTCCGATCAGACTGGAACCAAACCCTTTGCACATGCAAGCCTCACGGAGATCCCTGGGGATGGCTATGGTGAACATTCTTTGCTTGTACTGTGAGACATGTCATCTGGGTCTGTCGTTCTATCATAGAGCTTCATGCTTGGGAAGGTGAACTTGGTTGGCATCTCCACCAATGCTATGGCATCGGCGAAGGGAGAATCAGTAAAGCTGTTGGGTAAGCTCTTCTTGATTGGTGCTGGCACTCCAGGGATCCTTTGGATCATCTCTTCCAAGCTTACCAGTTTGGATGCTAGTTGATCATTGTTGTTTCCATGACCTGCAGAGGGGGTTAGCAAGTTATCTACCTGACTTACGCTCTGGTTGCGTTGCTGTGGTGACTCATCGTTCACCCTTGAGTTAACAACCTCAAACGAGACCCTTCTGCTAGTAGTGCCCGGAGTGATCTCAAGGGCTGTTCTTGATGGGGCGCTCACCATCTGAGAGATTGGAGTTGTGGGAATCACCCCTTCCATCTCCTCAAAGGTCAGCTGACGAGCCTCGATGGCGTTGCGTGGTGGGTTCTCCACTCCAGTGACATGAGTCAGTCGGCGAGATGAAGCCGCATCCGGTGCTGGAGTTTCTTGGTGGACAAAGGATTCCACCTTCTCCTTCAAAGCAGAGTTCTCCTGACGGACGGCACGGTTCTCATCCTCAAGGAGCTTGATCTTCTGGGCGTTCTCTTGCATCTGGGCCGCCAAGGCTCTGATCTGAGCGGTGACGTCCATCTCCTCTACCTCTTCGAGAACGTATTCGTCTGAGTGCGTCATGACGGATTTCTTAGCGTGTCGCGGTTGCTACCGGATTACCTTTCTTGATAGCCAGGCCCCACGGTGGCCGCCAAATTGTAGACGCTCAGAAATCTACAATCAAATTAGGGTTAGAGATTGGGGGCACCAAAGAACAAGCGATAAAAGCAGAGCGTGAGGTTCAAGGTGACACCGGTGTGGTGACCGTATGGACTCCGCTCGAAGTTAGATGGTGAGCAATGTAATCGAATGAAAGAGATAGGAGAGAGATAACAACAAGCGTCGACTTATCCTGTTGGTTGAGTCGGTTCGGCAACGTGGCGGACGAACACCGGCAGTGGGCTAGCTGACCTTACAGGAAGGAGCTAGCTGGTAGTTGTCTGATAGAGATGGATGACGATGGACTATGGCGGATGGTTGAAGGTTGATGATGGATGGTGATGAGCGATGGTGGATGATGGTAAGTGACGGTCGATGCTGATCAGAGAGCTTGAGAGAGTTGGAGGCGTGAGAGATTGATTGCTAGGGTTTTTCCGTCAGAATGCCTTGATCTTTCACACTTTCCCACTCTTCTCTATATAGTTCAACCACCGTTGGAGTCTGTCCGCGAATCTCGGGGAAGTCGTTGGAACTCCCTAAGTGGGTTAGACCATGTACCAAGTAGTTGGATGGGAGGTTTCGAGTTTGTTCCTTCCTGACTGACTAAGTCAGTCAAGCAAGTTGAGCTCGCTAGTCTGATAGCCAAAAGCTGGCTGCCATAAGCTGGCTGCATGGTCTGTCAGCCAAAAGCTGGCTGCCATAGTCTGTCAGCTAAATGCTGGGGTCAGACTTGCGAGGTGAGTTGGCTAGCTTGTCAACCAGCTGGGAGGTTGGAGAGGTCAAGTGAGTCAGGTAGCATGTAGACTACTTGGTTGGATGACGACTCAACTTGGTGGCTTCGCCCGGTGACCTCTTGGAGCCCAACTCTCTTATGAAGCCAAGATGGACTCGTTAATGGACTATGGATTGGGCCGTAGCCTTGATGGACCAAATTGTCAGTCTTGTTGAAAAGAGCGAATTTTGACCAATACAACAGTCAGAATGCGATGATCCACCACGTCTATATAGTTCATCCATCGTTGGAGTCAGTCCGTAAATCTCGAACGAGGTTGTTGGACCTCACTAAGTGGATTGGACTGTGTCTCACGTAGTTGGAATAGTCGTTTCAATCGATTGCTTCTTGATTGAGTCGGTCAAGCGAAGCGAGTTAGGTATTGTGAGTCCGTCAAGGCGAGTTGGCTAGTCTGTCAATCAAGTGTTGTCTGTCAGTTATGCAAGGTGAGTTGGCTAGTTTGTCAGTCAAGCTAGCGCTAACTGACTCACCGAGTCAGCCAAGCGATATGGTTTGGTTAATCCATCAACCAAGTCATGACTCATTTATGGACCATGGATTGTGTCGTAGCTTTGATGGGCTAGGTGTAGTTTATAAAGAGCGAATTTTAGCCAATACCGGTCGAGGGAATTTTTATTTTTTTATTGTTTATTTTGTTTATAGTAGTAGAAATATTGAAATATAGTGTTTAGAAAATTCATAATAAAATTCAAAATATAATAATACATCGTATGATTGAAATATATTAAACAATAGTGAGAATTTGAAGTGTTACAAATATAGTATAGGCCGGTCTCTATTTGTAGAACTCGAAAAAATATGAGCGTTGGTATAATTTTTACATTTTTTAAATTTGAAAAATACAAAAAAAGAGGAAAATAAATAAGACGTTGGAACTGGGCCGAACCCCAAAAACTTAAGCTGGAGTGCTCAGTTTGTGAACAGCCGAGCAAAAATTCTTCTGTGAACTCCCCATAGGAGCTCCGGAATTGGTCACGAAAGTGACCAATCCCCATGAATGGCCCATATAGTGGACCGGAAAAGATCTTCTATCCCACATTTCATGTCACAATTAGTTTCCCACTCTCCAGAATGTGACACGTTTAATTCTAATCAGGATTAAACTACACATGAGTTAACCATGATAAAAAGATTCATTAACTAAACCATCTCTCCCGAGTAGTATTTACTCATGCACTCCTGATTTCTAGTAGTTCTTTTGTAAATTTGGAGAGTTCGAAATTTGAAGTGCTTCGAGCAGAAGGATTTCACTGCTGTACAGGTTTGTAAAGAGGTAGCAGCTGAGTTTAAAATGCTATATTAGAAATAGAGTGCAAGTTTTCAAAGAATAGAATAGTGCATTATGTTCTTTCTTGTCTGGATAGGATTTAATTGGAGTTTGGTTCTTTGTAACTGTTTGGTCTGTGGAGTGGCAGGTTTTTTTGGATCTTTGGCCCTTGGATTATTTTGGAGTTGACTGTTTTGTTGGGGATTGTTTCTCTGCGAAGTTTGAAGCCCTGGAGTTTGGCCACAACAAGCTAACATGCCTGGGATTTCCTTGATTGTTGATGTGACATTTCAAGGCTCCTAACCACAGTTTACTGGAGTTAGCTGTTTTTATTCTGTGCGCAGAATACCCAGGATGGCAGAGGTGCTTAGTTGCAGTTTTTCCTGCACTAATTGAAGATGGCGTGTGTTTTGGAGTTTTCCTTGTTACCGCCTAGATTAGTTTAGATTTGTTGTGTAGTTGGACTGTAAATTTGAGTAGATTTCTCTAGGAGAATTTACGAGTCCGAATGCCTTGGCCTTTGGGCCTTTTGAGTTGTAGTCGGGTTGTGTTAGATTTATTGTCGTACGCTTTTATGAGGTTATGCTCCTTTTATTGTTTGTACTTCGTTTTTGGGCTTCAATATATTTTCAACTTTCTGTGAAAAAAAATGTTGTAATGAGTTCTCAGAAAAACAAAGATGATTATTGATGTGGAAACATAACATATGGACTGCAACATACATTAGAAGCAAAGAATCTAGTTTATATGCAGACAAATATAACACGGACCAATGATCACACTGCAAGAGATTTCATCTAATTCAACCTCTAAAAAGAGTATATCATGTAAATAAGAGTCGTAATAAGAAAATTACAACTCTCAATAAGAGACACAAATTAATTACAAAGGAGTTGCAAAAGAGATGTATCTTATTTTCGGTTGAAGTCAATTTAATAGTCGTATTTTAAATTATGACTCAAAATTAGAAGTCGTATATTTTGGCCTTCTTTTAGTTAATTTTAAGGCCCTCTTTTTGTTTATTTTTGAGACTATTATAAAGAGTTGTAAAATTTATAAGTCGCAATAGATCAAATCTCTTGTAGTGGAGCCAGTGGCGAATCCAGGAGAACATTTTAGGAGGGTCGAATTTAGAAGCACATTACAAAAAAATGAAAAAAAAATCAAAATAATAACATGAACAAAGGATATGGAAGTATAAAGTCGAGGGTTTATATATTAAGAAACACGAGGGTGGTGATAAAATTGAAAGAGTATAAATAAAAGCTATGAAAATCGTAGAATTAATGGAAAAAACTAAAAATAAAGACTTTGGAGATAATAAAGTTAGCTACTTAAGATTAATTTTTTTTTTTACCAAAGTAAGTAGAATTGAAAGGACGAAATAGAAAGAGTGCAAAATGAACCAACTAAAAAAGAAGATTAAATGCTGCTACAAAGAATCAAACCCAAGACAGCTTGCTACACAATCCAGTGCACTAACCACTCGGACAAGGAACCAGTATGTTCATTAATTAACAACACTATATCATGACTATAAGAATGTCAGGGGGGTCAGCTGACCCCACTCGACCCATGTGCATCCGCCACTGAGTGGAGCAAGAGGAGAGATACTATGGGCTTTACCTCGGACACATTTTACCAGCCAACGAATCTCACTAAACTCAACCTTTGGAATCGAATAGAGTTTGCGTATGGTTTTGCTATATATGGAAAAAAAAAAGACTTTATGAAAACAATGTCATGTATTTGCAATTTTAAAACCGATTCGAGTTAGGGTTCTTGCTTTTGGGATATGATTTGGGGATTCCAATCGATTGGCTAGCTGGTGACTTTCAATAAATTTTTGAACAAATATTGCATCAACTTTGCATGAAAAATTAGTGAGAAATTATTAAAGAGAAACTGGTGGCCCTTATAGAAGTATTTGAAGAAAAGGAGTATTAGGATGCTCTCAATATTAGAAGATAGGGACTTGTACGAATTAAGGAAATACCCTAGCAATAACGATTACCAGTAATAATGATACACGAGAAACATGCTAAACATATTAGGCTTAGGGAGTTGTGGTACAAATTCTTGTTTTGGACCTTTTGATTGAGTATAATAGTTTCCTTTGAAATTTATACACAAGGCATTCCTTTCTTTGGGGTCTGTACTATCATTTGTCTTGTTTTTTAGTAAGCTTGAGCTTGCGTGAATAGAATGACTCTCACCAACTAGTTTAGCATTTGACTTAGACTTGCATTATTCTCTTTTTCAAATTTTTAATATTTGTGCTTGTCAAATTAATATATACTGAATAGGTACAAGTTTTGGAATATTACAAAACAAACAGCCTAACAGAACAAACTTCAACACTGGTCGGCACATTTCACGACCAGTAGTCCACCCGGAGCTTATAATTTGTATGAGGTATACTTCTTTTTACCTAAAATACAATGATTTATTCCGACACGATCTCATCTAATTAATCGAATGCCACCATAGTTGCATGTGAAATCTCAACATAATCGAATAAGCATAAAATATAAAAACATCAACCATTCCAGCTCTTCCTTTGTTAATACAGTATTCCAGGCTATTTGAATAATGATTAGAATTAAGAAAATCAGGTTAAAATAATGTTTTTAAGTGTTTTAACTAAATTTACGCGATTATAATTGCTTGCTAAACATTTCCCATGAACTTCAAACATACTACTTATATAAGCTAACCGATCGGTTTGACAAACTACTACAAGTAGCTTATTAGTTAATTAATAAGAAAATTTAAATTCTAAACTTCGCTTTATTAAGTGGTACCGAGGCACTGGAGTTTATTTCTCCTTACTCATCGAAACTTTAACGAAGTCATACTTACACATATGTTTCTCCTCCTTCTAAGCAAATGGGTTGCTCCAGTCTGCTCTAACCGCCACCTGAAAGTATAAAATAGTTATACTGCGATGATATTATAAAATTAATCAACATTTATGGTGCGTTTGGTACCGACTATGAACGAAGATAAAAACGGGTTCCAATTCACTATTTTTTGTTTTTTAGAATCTGGGTTATAAAAACGGACTTGGCCCAGCAAATTAGTTGTTTAGTTGGTTGATTTGTAGATGGATCTAAATAAGAAACTCATTTGGGCTGTTGTTTGGTATATGGGTTTTGAAGAAAGTGTAATAATTACTTAGTAAATTGCCTAGGTAAGGATAAAAATGTCTAATCGCGTTGCATTTTAGGGCGAATGAACACGCCTTATCTAACGTGGCACGAAGCAAGAATTTGAGTCACCAGCTAAACATCCTTTGGGCTTCAAAACCAGTCCATATGTATCCACGTATTTAACCAATCGAGGTTGTTCTAGAAGAATTGGCCACTTACCACAAAAACTCCAACCCAAAATAAACAAAACAAGTTTTTGAACTTTGCTTTATCAGTAAAATCGGTCCATGTGCAGAACCAAATGAGTTGTTACAGTTATATGACACGACTGAGGATTTTAGAGGCGGAGAGGGTGAATAATTTATCCGTACACGAGGGATGGCAGTCTTCTTTTTTCCTTTTTCTTTTTGTTAGTTGTTGAAACTGAAAGTGTTGATTTTCATTAGTTGACAACTAGAGTTTCCAAACAATAATGCATAAATTGATATGCCAATAAGCAATAAATAAAATTGTGAAGAAAAGTCCACCAATACATGTACTACCTTCGTCCCGATTTCAATTCCCCGCAATTCATTTTTGAACGTTTCAATTTCAACTTTCCATCTCTTAAATCAAAAATATATTTTCTATTTTGTTCAATTTGTCTACTACTTTATTTACTATCTCTCATACTTTATACAATCTCTTTACTTCTTGATCACCATCTGCATATTTTAATCACTCTTCTATTAAAATTAGTGTTCGGGTCAAGTTGAATCGGGAACGGATGGAGTAGTACTGAATAGGGCTATAAACGAGCCGATTTGAGTCGATTTTCAGCCCAATCAATCATTGCTCGTCTGATTTTGACCTGTGATCGTGATCGACGATCGTCACATATTTGAGATCGAGATCGATTCGTCAAGTTATGAAAAAGCTCGCGAGCTGATCGATTCGTGATAAAATTAAAGATAAAAATATTTATTCTAGTAAAATTGATCCTTAGCCCGTTTTTTCCCAAACACACAAAATGACTACAATAAACTTACCAAAAAATATAATGTGTGTGTATATATATATATCATAGTTGCAAGTTTACAACCAATAATTACAAATATTAATAATCATAATAATTATTATAATTAATTAATTATTATTATTATTATTATTATTATGTCTTCATGAAGAAGTTATTGACCGATCTCGAAGACAATCGTTAATAGACTTTTTTCACGAAGTCTTTGCGAACGACTTGATTAGTTTACAGTCTAGTACTGATCAGAAAAAAGGAAAAAGGAAAAAATACAAAAAAATACTGGTCATCTTCATCATTCACTCATTCATTCATATGTTCGTGTTGTGTTGAGTTGAGTTGAACTGAACCGAGTCATCTGGAACCATAACCCCAAAAGAAGGAAAACAAACAATCAGCAGTGTCTTTGCCGTGTAACCTTTCTCCATTGCTTCCTTGTTCACAAACCAACTTCTCTTTCTTGCCCTTCTTTCTTTCTTTCTTTCTTTCTAATCTACTGTATATATCTAACTTTCTCACTCTATACTCCATTCCATTACTGTAACTAATCATTCTAATCTTCTTCTTCTTCTCAATCTCCTTTTTTCTTTCCATTTCTGTTTCCTGTAATTAATTACAATCAATTATTATTTCATTAACAATAATACAAATATACAATCATGGACTTGTCATACTCTCCGCCTATCTCCGCCCTCAGCTCCGCCGTGCACCGCCGTCAAACTCACAAACTCCTCTCCTGTTCACCTCCAACCTGCAGCACCTCCTCTTCCTCCTCCTACTTCGGGATTTCCCTCTCCAACTACAAACGGTCCACAACTTCCCCAATTCACCTCAGCCGAAGATCAAAGCGTTCGTTCTACGTTGTTTCTGGAGTGTTCGAGAGGTTTACCGAACGATCAATCAAAGCTGTCATGTTTGCTCAGCGTGAGGCCAAGGCGTTTGGAGTAGACTCGGTCATGACGCAACACCTTCTGCTAGGTCTCGTCATGGAAGATCGTGCTCCGGGAGGGTTTCTGGCGTCTGGTGTCACGATTGAGGTTGCCAGGAAAGCTGTCACGGATTTGTTTGGAGGTGTAGAGGGGGAGAGTGTGGAGTCTGCTTCTGCTACGGAGGTTCCGTTTTCGAAGGAGACTAAGCGCGTGTTTGAGGCTGCTGTTGAGTATTCGAGGGAGAATGGATATAATTTCATTGCACCTGAACATATAGCGATTGGATTGTTTACTGTTGATGATGGAAATGCTGCTCGTGTTCTCAAGAGGTATATTGTGTACTTTAGATCCTAAATTTTCATTATATAATTCAATTAAAGATTTTAGCATTACGGTTTGAGATTAGTTGGATTTCGTTCACTGCAAAAAGTCAAAACTGGACAACTTCTCCGAGACGGAGGGAGTATATGTATATAGCTGTTTACGTTGATTGCTGTTATTTTTGTAATTGTGTTGTTGTCAAAAGAGCCGGTATCTGTTTATGTTGATAGATGTAGTTTGTGTGATATGAGATGGAGTGTTAAATGCCTTTTGCATACATGTGTGCTTGTTGATGATGTTGTTGATCATAGATTTTTTTGGTGTTTTAGTTTTTTCAAATAGACTGAAATGATTTCAGATTAGGGGTAAATGCGAATTTCTTGGCCTCGGTAGCAATTTCAAGACTTCAAGGAGAGCTGGCGAAAGAAGGAAGAGGACCGGCTGCCGCTCCGCTGAAAAAGGCTCGGGATGTTCCTGATAAATTGAGTCAGTCGAAGTCCAATGGAAGATCTAAAGGTAGGAACCTTTGTTTCCTGCGCTCCAGTAATTTGAAGTAGAAGAAATTGAAACTGTTCTGAAGTTTCATGATGTTTAACAGAGAATAATAAAGCGCTGGACCAGTTCTGTGTGGATCTAACTGCACGTGCTAGCGCTGGACTCATTGATCCGGTAATTGGTCGTGGCAAGGAAGTGCAAAGGGTCGTTGAGATTCTCTGCCGCCGGACAAAGAGCAATCCAATTCTTCTTGGGGAAGCTGGGGTTGGAAAGACGGCTATTGCTGAAGGAGTGGCAATAAGTATATCTGATGGAAGTATTCCCTTCTTCCTTATGGTGAGTTGACTATTTGGATAAATATGTAATTTGTTACGGGTCCCGAAGTTATATACACAGGTCTGAATCTAATATTTTGATTGTAACTTGATGAGTAATATTGTTTCATGGACAGGACAAGCGCGTGTTTTCTTTAGATATAGGCTTACTGATAGCAGGGGCAAAGGAGAGGGGTGAACTTGAGGGACGTGTAACATCCATAATAAAGGAGATTAAGAAGTCGGGTGAGTGTTTGGTTTTCTTATGTTGGATCAGAAGTTTACATCTTGCCCGAACTAAGTTTCGGCACATTTCAGGCAATATAATACTTTTCATCGATGAGGTCCACACACTTATTGGATCCGGCACAGTTGGACGAGGAAGCAAGGGATCTGGTCTGGATATAGGAAATCTCTTAAAGCCAGCACTCGGCCGGGGAGAAATGCAGGTGAGAGAAGTCATGTATAATGCATATTTCTCAGCCACATGGTTCTGCATGGACCTGTTGATGCATGATTTCTGAGACGTGAAGAACTGTATTGCTGCACTTTTTCAACCCCCCACACACACACACCCAAAAAAAATCAAGGGTAAAGGTAAAATGGTAACTTAAAAAAAAAAAAAAAACTAGAAGTATATTCATAATTTCGTTTTCTGAAGTGACAGACATTGGCAAGTAAATGACCCTTCAAAATGTTCTGTATTTTGACCTTTGCTGTGGAGATCTGCCTTTTCCTCTGTACATATGGAGATCATGCTTAACCACAACAATTGGTTGTCGTCTTGTAGATTAGTCCGTGACTACATGTAATTGTCCTTATATATGGCCTTTTGTTTCGCTCTTACTGATCCAAATTAGCCAAACAAATCTATGTAGGTGTTGCTTATGGTGCATAGATTTGATCGTTAAATTTTCGCAGTATACTGGAAAGACAAAAAGTTCGAAATTTTTCAAAAAGACGCGGACCCATTTAATTGAAGTCTGATAGGACTAAAGTTGGCTAGGGTGGTCATTTTATAGGACAAAAGTGCAATTTTTGTAACAATTTATGTATGAGTTGAATTGTCTTTGTATAGAACTAAGCTGATTTGTGAGTTGCATGTTCTGCATTCTTACAATGGCAGTGTATTGCATCTACAACACTGGACGAATTCAGGTTGCACTTTGAGAAAGATAAAGCATTGGCGCGAAGGTTTCAGCCTGTTTTGATTAATGAACCAAGTCAGGTACTGAAATACTCTCTTTGTAACAGGACTGCCATTCCATACACATTTTAATATATAATGGTGCCATCGATGTCTGAACTTGTTGCTTTTCTGCAATTCCTTTGTAAACTTTCAGGAAGATGCAGTTCAGATACTGTTGGGTTTACGTGAGAAGTATGAGGCTCATCATAAATGTAGTTACACTCTGGAAGCCATCAATTCGGCAGTAGAGCTATCGGCGAGATATATTCCTGATAGATATCTTCCTGATAAAGCCATTGATCTTATAGACGAGGCAGGGAGTAGAGCTAGTATGGAATCATCTAAGAGAAGAAAGGCATTGCAAACTTCTATACTTTCCAAGCCACCAAATGACTATTGGCAAGAAATCAGAGCAGTGCATGCCATGCATGATGCAGTATGTTTTTCCTTCACTTAATGTCAGAGTTTGTGGTGTTCTGCATGGCTTTTATTGCTTATTTCTTCGTGACATACAATTTATATTGTCTCCTGTTTTAACAGTCGGTGGCAATAGATCAGAGTGGAAATGGTAACGCCTCATGGAAGAGAGAGGATGGAAAAACCAAGTCTGATCCTCCTTCGAGAAATGTTGAGTGAGTATTCTGCCTGTGTCAGGAGTAACTTACCGTTCTTGAATTCTGGTAGTCTAATTTCTTTTTCCTGTTTCTCTGTTTTCCTTTTTGCCTCAAACCAGAACCACGATGGTTGGACCAGAAGATATAGCAGCCGTTGCTTCACTCTGGTCTGGAATTCCAGTCAAAAAGCTTACTGAAGACGAAAGAATGCTTCTGGTGGGTCTTAATGAACGGCTCAAGAAGCGGGTCATTGGCCAAGATGAGGCTATTTCTGTTGTTTGTCGTGCTGTGAAGAGATCTCGTGTAGGCTTGAAGGACCCCAATAGACCAATCGGAGCAATGCTCTTTTGTGGCCCCACTGGTGTTGGAAAAACTGAACTCACCAAAGCTCTGGCAGAGAATTTTTTTGGTTCAGTAAGACATCACACTGAACTATTCTGTCTTTTTTATCTCAGATATCATCTTCAAAAAGATCAAATCAAATCCAATCACGTCAAGTCTCTTAGAAGGAGATAATTGTGACACCCCCTTCAAAATCTATTCCAGCTTTCAGTATATTCTTGAGCAAGAAGGTTATGTTAGTGTGGAAGTGCAAGAGAAGTGGGTGAAGTGCATTTATCAATATGTGGATAAGTTACATAACACTCATCATCTGGTCACCAGGCTTTAACTAAAATTTTATTGTAGGTTGGTACTAGATTCAGTTATCTGGAATAACTTTGTAAAGATAAAGATGGTATTTCCAATATAGGTTCAAAGCTTTATTATGCATACAAGAGAGTATCCAGATTCCAGATTGCAGCTGGATATATGCTGATCTTGAGATTATTTAGGTTGACTTCATTCCTTTCTATGTCGGGCTAGAAGACACAGTTTGTTCATCTCCAGTCATCTTGACATCTATCTTACCCAGACTCTTTAATTTCGTTACTTACCTGTGTTGGTCACTCGACAGTCCAACATGGGTTTGGCACTTGCACACTTCATATTAGGCTAAAATTTGAATTGTTTTAATGATATAGCGGAGTCTGACACTCAGAAATGCACCCGAATTGGAAATGTATAGCCAAATCTGGGTAGTATAGCTTGACATATCTGGATAATCTTCCATGGATGTACTCATTAGTTTTATATCTAAATGCCATATTACCTGTTACTAATTTGTAAGCCTGTTCTGATAAACACTCCAAAAATCAGATTCCTGATGTTGCTGTTTTTTTTCCTTGAAGGAATCAGCCATGCTAAGACTAGACATGAGTGAGTATATGGAGCAACACACCGTGAGCAAGTTAATTGGGTCTCCCCCAGGTTATGTAGGCTATGGAGAAGGTGGTACTCTCACAGAAGCCATCAGAAAAAAGCCTTTCACCGTTGTGCTGTTGGATGAAATTGAGAAAGCTCACAGTGCTGTATTCAATATTCTCCTCCAGTTATTTGAAGATGGTCACCTAACAGATTCTCAGGTTTGTATTTTTGTAAGCCACAAAAGGCCTAATTCCTATTGAAATTATCTCTCTAATCACCCCTCGTTTCCCCTACTTGCATAATTGCATGATGAGTTCAATAGCAACTGCCCTTTCCCTAGAGAACAAGGTCCATGAGCTGCATTTGAACCCATCACCGCAAGTCATAGGGCCTCAAGATGCTAATTGAACTAAATCTCATTGAAATTCTCTTGAATAGGGTCGAAGAGTATCATTTAAGAATGCTCTGATAGTAATGACTTCCAACATTGGTTCCAAGGCCATTGCAAAGGGAAGATCTAAATCTAAACCCTTTGGATTAGTTCATGATGATGAAGATGAGTCAACTTCATATGACGGAATGAAATCATTAGTTGTCGAAGAGGTGAAGAAATACTTCCGCCCAGAATTACTCAACAGAATGGATGAAATAGTGGTGTTCCATGCTCTTGAAAAACCACAGGTTCACCTCTTTTCCTTTGCTTCTGTTGATTGTCCTGTATGCTGTGCTTAAATCTTTTGTATATTAACAGAGTGCATCTTAATTGTCTACTGCTCTGTTAATACTGTGCTGTCCCTGTGCTTCGTTGGTTAACTGATTGTTTTCAAATTGGTTGCTGGCTTGTTCTTTTGGCAGTCAAGTTACTAAATTTAACTGGGATTTGCACATAAAATGCTAAACCAATCTCGTTAAATATTATGGGCTACCTTATCAGTTATCACACTTAACTGCTGGAAGTTGTAAAGCAAGTTTGTTGAAGTGATTGTCATTGATAGGGTAGTTTAGCCACAGAAACATTATTGACAATGCCACTGCCAGCATAATTCCATCATACTGACTTGAGCATGGGAAGTACTGATCAGAATCAGCGATTAGATAGTGAGGGGGTAGTCATATTGTTAAGTGTGAAATTGGTTTTACACTAGACTTACATATTAGTTCTACTTTTCTCTGACCAGATGCATGCAATATTGGATATAATGCTGCGTGAGGTGAAAGGACGGCTAACCTCCATGGGAATCGGCTTGGAGGTATCAGAACCAGTGATGAACCTGATATGTGAACAAGGGTATGACCGGAGCTATGGTGCACGACCTCTACGGAGAGCAGTAACACAAATGATTGAAGATTTAATAAGTGAATCTATACTCTCTGGAGAGTTCAAGCGTGGGGATGTTGCTTATGTTCATTTGGATGATAAAGGAAACCCAGTTGTCACCAACCAATTGAACCAGAAAATTGAATTGTCCGACACACATTCTATTTTATGAGGTGCTCACGGCAGTCAAGTATAGGCAGGTTATGTACCAAGTGTGTATATTTCGGAGAATTATGTATAGAACTTGTATATAATCCAATTCATGTAATGATCACGAAGTGTAAAGAAACAATTGTCATTCTTTGGCGGCATGAGCAGTAATACTATTAAGCATTAACCGCTGCAGAAATAAGTTGGGTATATGCGTAACTCCTGAAATGCCAAATTTGATGACGATCACGCACAAGATTTTATTCTATCTTCTACTAATAGAGGTCTGGATTATTGGATACAATGCAAGTAGCACATTTCTTTGATTCATACTACCATAATAAACTGAAATGCAATGTTAATCAGCTGCTCTGCAATACAAGTAAATACAAGTGACTGGGAAGTTTACTGTCAAAACTTACGCTTCAAGCTTCCTAACCATAGCTTCAGTAACATTGGCTATGCTCGAACAGAACATCAAATTTGTTTGCAAGGTATACAATTTGTTAGAGCTCCTTATTCAAACCAACTTCATGTACTGCTATACATGCATACATAACATGATAAGTATATCAGAAAATCAGACAAGATCAGAAAATTCCTATTCTCCGTGCTTTAAGGGGCTGGAGGCGAGATTGCTTTTGGGAATCAAAATTTCTTGAGCGTCAAAATGCTCCACTACCAATATCCTAGGTCCTGTAAGTAATAGGTATGATGAAATGCAGGCAACCTAGTAACCTTTGTTTCCACGAATTCGAGCTCGCATGTCAACCTGGCAGAAATTCAGGAAAATACAAGGAACTGTTAAAACACTGAGTGACAGATAAAAGACTAATACTTGCTAACTGAACATGTTAACTACCCAAAAACAAGAGCGCCTTTCCTCAATCCTCACGACATGCAGAGTATGGTATTAAGACCTGAAATTTTATTGATGGTAGTTTTCTGTTTCTGAACTTGACGGCAAATCTAACACCCTACTAATTGGAGCCTAACAATTGAACAAGGGAGGAACTAAGCAAAGTTCTCAATGCCCTGACTTTCGCTAAGTAGAACTAATTCTATACCTAGATCAATTACTGGGTTCTCCCCCATCTTCCTTAAATTTTCTGGATGTCCTCACATTGCACCTCTCCACATCCCTTGATCCATTAATTTAAATCATCCATATTATCTCTCTCTCTGAATCCAAGAGCGCTTACTGTACATAAAAAACAGAAACAATCTAATTGAACTTCTATATAAGTTGTGAGTTGTGACTGCACCAAGGGAGCTTGGTTAGATATAGCTTCAGTCAGAACTCAGAACCCACAAATGGCACTACTGAAACTTTTCAAGAGCTCCAAAATCTTTTCAGGTGACCTAACCATCTATTAATATTTCACAATTGACACTCCACGCACCTCAACCAAGTAGCAAGTTACCAACTATTCTGGGCCAAGACATTCTGGACTTGTAAGTGAAAGAGATCCACATTATTTCAAGAATTATTCAAGATATGAAGTGCATACGGAGTTCTATGACCTGCCAAATCCTCATCTCCCAACCATGATTAAGAGAATGCTATCGCACAGAAATTTAACAGCTAAACAATACTCAGCCTCTTTCCTCCCAATATTAAGACTTGTTACGTAATCATCTAAACCTATCCATTCCAGCAGCATCTGAGACATGACTGCATACGGCTGGGCATGAACTTAGAGAATCAACTGTACTAACAGTTGCTGCTAAATGCATGTACTAGATAACTCCAAAACCCATCAAAAGAATTCAGTCATATACTCAGTTATACCTTTAGTTTAAATCAATAATGCACGGTTGTTCAGAACCACAACTGCTTTATTTCTATTTGATTACCTAGATCAAGAGAATCAGATACATGGAAGGACAGTAACCCCAACATTTTACTTCTTGGGAAAAAAGAAACAATGTAACAGCTCCTCTACAGAAGCTTAATTAACAAAGTGACTTCAATTGTCAATATTTGTGATAGAAACATATAGATGAATCAAATACCTCGTGGAGCAACATGCAATGGTCTACTAATATAGTTTCGGGTTGATAAATAAATAGAATTAGACTAGCTGCACGAACTTCCATAGACCAACTAATATAGTTTCGAGTTGATAAATAAAGATAATAGACTAGCTTTACGAACTTCCATCAACCATAACCTCATCCTAAAATTTGTAATCCCATAATGCACCTCGTCTGAGGGTTAAATGCAGTCTAAGTTTGAAATAAAATCACAAACAGCAGAACAATGAATAATCAACACAGGTACTTCAGCAACGATATGACAGGGAAATCCCAAATGGTCCAGAAAAGGGAACTGATGATCCTGTGATAAAACATAAGCCAAAGAAAAAAAACAAGACTAAACATAGAATACATGCCTGTCCTCTCTTGCAGTTGAAATAGGTCTCCCTAAGTCCAACACACTCGCTCGAAATGCTAGGGCTCTTCTCTTTGGCACATTCTCGATAAGGTCTGTTCTCCACCTACGCAAAATCATTCACTCATGAACCCGAGAGTGAACATTTCAACTTTCAAGAATAAACCCATAAGCCGTGCGCTTCCTCCGCCCCAAAGCTATATATATGTTTCCATCCCATTCCAATTTATAGATACATTTCCATTTGCAGGTATGTAGTTATAGTTATTGAAAATTAGTGGTAAAACACATGTCCATTAGCTTAACGTGCCTTGACTAGAACAATAGTCTTAATACTTAGGCAGGAAGCATTATGTGAAATTAAAAAAAAAAAAAAAGGTTTTCCTAAACATTAGGTAAAAGTAAGCTTACACCAGCACCCAAACAAATACTCCCTCTGCAGAAAACTGGGGGTCTGTTGAATTTCAAGTATTCACCGCTGCCACCATAGTAGCAGCGTGTATAAGAGCTGAAATGGGAGTGGGACCGACGATTACTAGCGATTCCGGCTTCTTGCAGGCGAGTTGCAGCCTGCTTTTTCCACATCTCTCGTGATTTTTGGCATGAGTTAGACTAGTTTGAATCGTCAGTCTATCCAAATCCCCATCTTATCTATTCCTTCTCCGAGTTCAGGTTATGGAAAAAGGAATGGAGAAGAGACCTCACAGCCCAGGCACAACAACACGACTTTTATAAACGTCGTCCATTAATATAGCTACTTTAATTATAGTAAAAAATTAAACCCTACTATCTCATACTTTGTTTTCTTTCTTTATCATTTCTCTATCTTATTTTCATGCTTTCTCAATTCTCTATAATTTCTCCCCCCCCCCCCCCCCAACAACAAACAACTGCTTGTTTGGCAAGCGATCAAAATCGCCTGGTTTTCAGGCTTGCCAACACTATTTGATTTCTTAGAAACAGCGCCGAAAATAGGGTGGACTAACGAACCGGGGCGTAGGGGTATTAAACTTTGTTTATCCTACTGTTAAGTAAATACTGGTCTTCTTATAAGATTTACTCAAATCAAATACTATTATACTGCAAAATCCGGAAAACGAAACGGATAAATTGAAACAGCAAGCAGATTAATTTGAACTATGCAGCTAATGAGAAACGTCGATAAAATAGAGAGTCTTTAGCTGATCATTGATAAGGGTTTTTAGGGTTGAGTCAGTGAATCAAACGTTCAATAATAGCAACAACAATAGACATGGAAGAGATAAACGGGTGGTACCTTAACGCAGTCAGATTCGCTGAGGCATTTGACAAGCTCCGTAGCAAGACCTTTGCAGGACTTCGCCATTGCTGCTGCTGCTTCTTCGTTTCCTTGCTTTTCTTTTCTTCTTCTTCTTCACACAGATTTAGCATGTTTTCTTACTCTTTTCTTTAATGGCCTAATTCACTGGATTGCCACGAATTGGGTTTCGGCCTGTTCAACATTTGGGCCTAAAACATTGGCTAATTCTAGTACCACTTTCACATTGTATTCACGTTATTAAACCATTTAAAATTTCACAAATGACAGGATCTAACAACTAAAAATTAATCTAGTTAATAATTTTAACAATTTAAAAATACAAATTACATAAAGCACCTCTTCTCTAAATAGCCCATTTACATTTTAAACAAAAAAAATGTTCTTCTCCAAAACTCCACACCACCTCAACCCCACTCCTTCAACTACTCCCCCATCGTCACCGGAGCTCCGGTCATTCATTTTATTACATTTAAAAAAAGATTAAATGGATGTTTTATGATTTTTTTATTAATATAGAGATTATTTTAGATTGTTTTGGTATATTTTGTCAAGTTTAAAACAGAGGGGTGTGCAAGTAATTCACCTTTATAATATATTTAAATGTAATGCGATTATTATTCGACCCGTTATGTGAATATGCAATGCCTAGTTGCATTAATAAAAAATGGACAGTTGAGATTAAATCTAAAAATAATTTAATAAATATTAGATCATCCATGACAGAAAGGGCATAAATTTTCGAATTACATACGCAGTGCATGAACTTAGACATTGTAGAGATCCATTTCATAGTAAATTCGTGAATTAGGGAGAATTAAACATTAATAAGAAAATAGCAAATTGCCATTAACCTAATTAAATATGCTCTGGCTCCCACCCAACTCACAACTTGACGCATTCGATAATTATGCAGCCGTACAACACCGCCGCCTGAGATGCCATGTCCGACGAGGAACACCACTTCGAGTCAAAGGCTGATGTCGGTTTCTTTAAGACTTACCCTCAGCAGGCTGGAACTATCAGTAAGAACGGACGCATCGTCATCAAAAATCGTTCCTACAAGGTCGTGGATGTCTCTACCTCCAAGACTGGTAAGCACGGTCACGCCAAGTGTCATTTTGTTGCCCTTGACATCTTCACTGCTAAGAAGCTTGAAGATATTGTTCCTTCGTCCCACATGTGAGCTGTACTGATTATTGAATGTTTAGCACATGAAAATATGTAGGTAAAACATAATCAAGGAATTTGAATAACATAATACGTTTTATTTCAGCTACTGTAAATGGTTTATTACAATGAAATTTGCTCCACTGGCAAAACTATACCAACATCCCTTCCATCCAAAAGAGGGATGGGTCATATTCAAACCCCTTAGATATACATCGGGTATGCAAATCATGATCGACATGTTTCCTTTCTCTTTTGAAGTGGAGGGATTATCACTCTCCTTAGTAATCTATTCAATGACTTTATGATACCCTTTCCTGTAAGTGCAAGCCAATGACTTTATGATACCCTTTCCAGAATGAGGCTTTTTTTATGACCAACAGGCTAGAGCCCACCATTTAACATTCCTTATACATAATGGGTGGCCAGGGCATGAATTTTCCACCATAAATAAGTGCCTTGGGTTCTCATAATCAGACACCGCTTCCAAAAACCGCTGGCCGTCAAGCAACCAGTCCTCGGGGAAGTGAAACCCTAAAACCGCTGGCCGTCAGGCACCCAGAAGGAGAAAACCCTAGAAGCAACACGAAGACATCAAAGACTAAGCTTTTCTTTTCTTCTTCTTCTCCCTAGTTTTCTATTTCTTTTCTTCTTCTTCTTCTCCCTAGTTTTCTATTTCTTTTCTTCTTCTTCTTCCTAGTTTTTCATTTCTGTCTGTAGGAATACTATGAGTAGCTAACTTTCTCTTGTAAAGGCGAACCGCCGAAACTCTACTGTGCTACTTCTTTATATGTCGTGTTATATCAATGGAATAGTTCTTAGATGTAATTCGTAATTATACAACTCTATACATCCTTTGTGGTGTGATGTTCTGCTGAGTGACACAGTAGTTTCATTGAACTGAGTAGGGGTACTGGTATTGACTGCGCCTTGGTATTTAGTATTATGCTCTGCTGTCATTAGAGGTAATCGCGTTGGATATTAACTGGGAAGTTGGGAGTAGCATAGTACGAGGGAGGTCGGGGGTCCTTTACACCATCACCATCATCGATTTCATCACAAGATTAGGTTTTATTTGCGATTCAATCTTATGCTTACATACAATCTGTTTACTTACATACTGTCAGAGTCCTCCCTTCAATACGATATTTGCTTGTTCCTATGCTAAGTGTCCGTGGAGAACGACATCCCGAGTTAACTTACCGCTATTGATGTGTGTTTGTGAGCTTATGACAATAAAATAAATTTAATCTTTGATTGTATTTGAGAATTACAGGTACTACAACACTTTCAAATTCTTAAGTGCACATCAGATAGTGACATTTCATTACCTAGTTTGAATTTATATCCAACGGATTCAAACCTTAACGAAACTAATTTTCACTATAAATAGAAACATTTAAGAGCTGAGAAATATACATGGAATACAACACAACACTGAACAAAACAAGCTTACGTACGTTGCGATCAATTTTCTCGAGCTCTCTAAGTCTCTCAAACTCCTACAAGACTCAAGCTTTGTGAAGCTACTTGTAAAGAATTAGAACAAACTTTTAATGTGCGACTCTAAAAGTGCTCCTTCTGCTAAACAAGAAGTATAAACATCTTACTAGTCTTTGAAGTACAGTAACTTAACTGGGGGTTTCAATCAAGTTTATATTGGTATCGAGAAAGAACTCCAATACCTTGTGTGAAGCCGGTTAGCTTAATATTAAAGGAAGTAATGGAACATGGTGTACTGAAAACACTGATGACAAGGATAAAGGATGTGTGGTGTTAGAGTGTGCTGAGGACAATTGGATATAACACTGAGAAACAGGAGCAGTTAGAAGTCGAATCTAACTAGGATTACTTTACTTGGCGACGAAGATTTCTTTTGTAGTTAGGAAAGAATTCGTTTCTGAGTAGGAGAGGCAATGTATGTTGATTTCTCTAGTATATATACACATGTAGGTACTAGAATAAATCGATGAGAACATGATGAGAACATAGATGAGAACACATTGAGATTTCTGAGAGAAACACAGTGAGGAAGAGAGAACAGAGGAGCGTGTAGCTTGAAACTCGGGAGGTTTGGTCGATTCCTTGTAAACTGCGTTTTGGTTCTTGATTAATAGAAATCTTGGTTATCCCGTGGACGTAGACAATTGTCGAACCACGTTAAATTTTGTGTTTATTTTCTTACGTTTGTTTGTTGGTTGGTTTGGAGTTTATTGGATTGAATTGGGTTGATTTGATTAACAATTGGCCCCGTCTGTGGGAAGAGAATCAATTGGTATCTATTCATAAATGGCGTCTCCAAAGTTCGACCTCAAACCGTTGGAAGGAAAGACAGACTTTGGTCTGTGGAAGAGAAGGATGAAAGCTCTATTAATGCGGCAGGGTGTGATCGATGCACTGACGGAGGAGTTTGATAAAACCATGTCTGATGCTGATAAAAAGTCGATAAAAAACAAGGCGTACAGTTCTTTGTTATTAGCTTTGGGAGATAATGCCCTTATTGAAATTGGTGATCTTTCATAGGCAAAAGCAATATGGGAGAAGCTAGAAGAATTGTACAACGACAAGTCTGATGCAAATAAAATCTATGCCAAGCAATGACTATTTGCATTCAAGATGGTTGAAGGAAAATCAATCATGAGTCAGTTGGATTTGTTCAAGAAGATGGTTGCACACCATGACAATTTGGAAACTGATGAGAAGAACAGGATGAGGAGCCAAGACAAGGCAATTATCTTGTTTAATTCACTCCCTGGGTCTCTTGTTCCATTCAAGGATGCTCTGGTGTATGGGAGGACAGAAGCATTGACAATGGAGGCTATTGAATCTGCATTAAGATCAAGGGAGCAGGATCAGGATGGTGTTCCACCAACACTCAGTACTGGTGAAAGCCTTATGGTGAAACAATATCACAAGTTTCCACCAAAGAAGAAGCAATATCCAGATCAAAGGAAAGCTCAGTATAACAAGGATGGCCCTGAAACTATGAAGTGTTATTATTGCAAGAAGCAAGGACACTTGAAGAAGGACTGTATGAGTCTAAAGGCGCATAAAGGCAAGGGTGTGACGACAACACCAAATACTAATTATGGCACATACATTACAAACCAATCAGAAGCTTATCATACTGCGGAAGCTCTTGTTACTGAGGTACTTTTAGTCACTCAAACTAGTCAATCAACTGAATGGGTTATGGATTCAAGTTGTTCGTTTCATATGACACCTATTAGAGAATGGTTTTCAACTTTTGAGCATAGAAACTGTGGATCAGTTGTTCTTGGTGATGATAGACCATGCATAATAAAGGGTATGGGAACAGTGAGGATTGAGATGTTTGATGGAGTGGTAAGGGATTTGCTTAATGTGAGATATGTACCACACTTGAAGAGAAACTTGATATCTTTAGGATTGATGGATACTAAGGGTTACAAGTATTCAAGTGAGAATGGTGTCCTTCAGGTCAAGAAGGGTGATAAGGTGGTTATGCAGGCTCTTAAAAGGAGAGAATTGTATTATCTACAAGGTGACACTGTAACTGGTGAAGTTTCTAGTGTACAGTGTTCTGGGAACACCCGACAGTGTTTTGACAACACCGTTCTATGGCATAGAAGACTAGCACATGTTGGAGAGAAAGGTCTTATGGATTTATCTAAGAAGGGACTCTTAGGTGGAGACAAGATACATAAGATGGAACTTTGTGAGCTCTGTGTGTTAGGGAAGTCCAAGAAGAATAGTTATGGTATGTGCATGCTGATTTATGGGGACCGGCGAGAACCACCACTAGGAATGGAGGTAGATATTTTCTGTCCATCATTGATGATCTGTCAAGGAAAGTGTGGGTGTTTGTATTGAAGTCCAAGGATGAGACTTTCATGAAATTCAAGGAATGGCTTGTGGAGATGGAGAATCAAACGAACAAGAAGCTCAAGGTGATCAGAACTGATAATGGGCCGGAATTCTTGTCTAATGAATTCAATACCTTCTGTGTTGGGAAGGGCATCTTGAGACACAAGTCAGTCCCTGAAAATCCACAGCAGAATGGAGTAGTTGAAAGGATGAATAGAACAATCCTAGAAAGAGTGAGGTGCATGCTTCTTGGATCAGGTTTGTGAAAAAGTTTTTGGGGAGAGGCTGTGACTACGACAGCACATCTTAGTAACCTATGTCCATCATCAGCTATTGGTTTCAAGACACCTGAAGAATTTTAGAAAGGTACTCATTCAGACTACTCATATCTCAAAGTATTTGGATGCTTAGCTTATGCTCATGTTAAGCAAGATAAGTTGGAGGATAGAGCAGTAAAGTGCTTGTTTCTTGGTTATCCAAAGGGAGTTAAGGGATATAAACTCTGGTGCTTAAAACCAGGGGTAAATAGATGCATCATCAGCAGGGATGTGACTTTCCGTGAAGATGTGATGCCATTATTGAGGAATACTGACAGTGTTGAGAGAACACTCAGTCAGGTGGAGTCTGTCAAAGATGGTGTGTCAGGAACACTGAATATGGAGCAGATAGACACTGGTGTGGTGATAACACCAGTTTTCACAGACCATGGTGTTCTGACAACACAGCATGCTGAATCTCAGGGAAATACTGACATACATGATCAGGTGGAGCCTGAATCGAATAATCAGGTGGAGAGGCATATGATTAGAAGAAGGACAGGGATAGAGCTCAATAATCCAGATGATGTTGTGGATTATCAACTCATCAGAGATAGAGAACCAAGAGTTAGAACCTCTAATGAAGATCCAGATATGGTGTATTTTGCCCTGAATATTGCCGAGGATATTGATTGTTATGTGCCTGAGAACTATCAAAGAGCTATAAGTTGCTCAGAGAAGAAAAGTTGGTGCATTGCTATACATCAAGAACTCTTGTCACTTGAAAAAAAATCATACATGGGATATTGTAGCTATACCTAAAGGAAAGAAGCTTGTCAGTTGTAAGTGGATCTTTAAGAAGAAACTTGGAGCTGATGGTGAGCAAAAGGTGAAATACAAAGCCAGACTAGTTGCTAGAGGTTTCACACAAAGAGAGGGTATTGACTACAATGAGATCTTTTGTCCAGTGGTGAAGCATAGCTCAATTAGGATCTTGATTGCTATGGGAGCTCAATTTAAGCTACACTTACATCAGATGAATGTTACACTGCATTCTTGCATGGGAAGCTGGATGAAGAGATTTACATGAGGATACCTGAGGGTATTGAGGTAGATGACAAAGAGCACAAGGCTTGTTTATTGTTGAGATCACTATATGGTCTTAAACAGAGTCCAAGGCAATGGTATAGAAGATTTGACAAGTTTATGTTGAGTCACAAGTTCAGGCGGTGTGACTACGACACCTGTGTTTACTTCTATGGTGAGAATGTCGAAGACATGATATATTTGCTTATTTATGTGGATGACATGCTTATAGCAAGCAAGCATATGAAAGAAATCACTCATGTGAAGAATCTCTTGAAATCAGAATTTGAGATGAAAGACTTGGGAATAGCTAAGAGGATACTGGGCATTGATATTATTCATGGAAGTGATGGAAAGATCATTATTAATCAAAGTGCTTACTTGGAGAAGGTGTTAAGGAGATTTAACATGCACAAGTCCAAGCATGCTGCTGTTGGAATTAATTTGGGTGGTGATAATCCTGGAAAACTTCTATGGATCGTGTAGTCACTTTCCGAACAAGATAATTCGACCCAATTTACAGCCTGGGTTACACGAATTCCTTGCGGGGATAATCCAAGAAGGCAATCTAATTCAGGCTATATGAATTTCGATCAGAAAGTAGAGAGGATGTTAGATTTTTCGTATGTCAGTTCTGGAGACCGAATCCTCCAATTTGTAAAGTACAAAATCGAAGTAGTTTTGGCGGTTGAGGGGGTTCACTTATCCAGAATTAACTGAGTTATTCTTATCCAGAATCATGGGAAAACCTTTAGTAACGAATATGAATTTCCCAAAAAAGTCGGCCCCTCGACCCCTGCTTCGTATTTGCGGTCGATAACTCGTTAGCTCAACAAGCGTGCACTCCGCACTACCCGAACTTGTCCCGAGCCTTAACGTGAGATCGCATCGGTCTCTAGTAAATCACATTACTACTAAAATGAGTTGATGACACTAAAATCACCAACAGCTGCAACACCTCTGGGGTCTCAGTTCAAGTTATCTAAGAAGTCTTGTCCTAATACTGATGAAGAGAAGAGGTGTATGGAGAACACACAGTATGCTAATGCTATAGGGTCGATTATGTATTCCATGGTATGTTGCAGGACGAATTTGGCTCATGCATTGAGCTCAGTAAGCAGGTATATGGATAATCCTGGCAAGGACCATTGGGAGGCAGTTAAGTGGCTGCTCAGGTATATTGGTGGTTCGATTAGACTGGGATTGGTGTTTGAGCAACCCCAGACGAGGAATGATGCATTGATTGGGTATGTCGACTCGGATTATGCTGCAAACTTGGATACAAGGAAGTCTTTAACTGGATATGTATTCACATTATTTGGTACAGCAGTAAGTTGGAAGTCTACTCATCAACCTGTGGTTGCATTATCAACTACAGAGGCAGAATTTATGGCCATGGCGGAAGTTGTGAAAGAAGCTATTTGGCTCAAGGGAATTCTGGGACAGTTCGGTGTGTTGCAAACACCGGTGACTATATTCTGTGATAGTCAAAGTGCAATTCATCTGTCAAAACATCAAGCTTACTATGACAGGTCCAAACACATTGATATAAAGTTTCACTTTGTCAGAGATGAAGTTGAGAAGGGTACTATCAAGATTGAGAAGATCAGCACAGATGTTAATCCGGCGGATAGATTTACTAAGTCAATTTCTGTGATGAAGTTTGGATCGTATCTAAGTTCTATCAAGTTGATGGAAAGAAGGGTTGTGTCCTAAATCTAGGGACATGAATGGTGTGGTATACTGTGGTTACATTAATATGAAGCTAAGGTGGAGAATTGTGAAGCCGGTTAGCTTAATATTAAAGGAAGTAATGGAACATGGTGTACTGAAAACACTGATGACAAGGATAAATGATGTGTGGTTTTAGAGTGTGCTGAGGACACTTGGATATAACACTGAGAAACAGGAGCAGTTAGAAGTCGAATCTAACTGGGATATTCTTTTACTTGGCGATGAAGGTTTCTTTTCTAGTTAGGAAAGAATTCGTTTCTGATTAGGAGATGCAATGTATGCAGATTTCTCTAGTATATATACACATGTAGGTACTAGAATAAATCGATGAGAACATGATGAGAACATAGATGAGAACACATTGAGATTTCTGAGAGAAACACAGTGAGGAAGAGATAACAGAGGAGCGTGTAGCTTGAAACTCGGGAGGTTTGGTCGATTCCTTGTAAACTGCGTTTTGGTTCTTGGTTAATAGAAATCTTGGTTATCCCGTGGACGTAGACAATTGTCGAACCACGTTAAATTTTGTATTTATTTTCTTACGTTTGTTTGTTGGTTGGTTTGGAGCTTATTAGATTGAATTGGGTTGATTTGATTAACACCTTGATTCATAAGGAAAAAAAGGCAAGCTTATATTTTAAATTCTCTTCAACACCTTCATAATTCCATATGAATGGTGTTCACTGTCAATTAATGTCTGAATTTATAAATTAAATTACCAAAGATTATTTTGTTTTAATTTCGGTGTCAAAATCCATCCATCCATATATTATGTAAAGCACAAGGGGCTAAACCCGATCAGAGGCATGCCACATGTGCAAAATCCTATGTGGCATGTATCTTTGAATTTCATGCAGTTTTATTCACAAAATTAAATCAAAAAGAAAATAGTAATTTAGAAGTGTACTATATATTTTTTGTATGTTAACTGTATACATAGTTTTTATTAAATCACATATAACTTTATCTGCAAAACCCCAAAAAATATTTTGAACATATATTTGGATTCACCATGACAAGACGAATCCATAGACACAATCTTATATATTATTATTAATTAAATAAATTATTTATATATTAAAATAAAAAATCAAATTGTTAAATGAGATCTATTGGTTGTGTAAATTCTAAAATTGGAAAATAAGTCATGGAACATTTTATTCTTTACAATGTAATGCACCTTATAAGTTCCACTATTTATATTTTTAGTATGTTCACTCATTATAGTTTTTATTAAATTCCATATAACTTTATATGCAAAACTTCGAAAAATATTTTGAACATGTATTTGGATTCATCGCGACGAAACGAATCCATATACACCAATTATAAAATATAAATTGAAAAAAAAAAGTGTTGAATATTTGAATAGCATAAAATAGAAAAAAGTGTTGAATATTTGAAATTATAGGAGAAGGCTAAAAGAAAAGTTAAAATAGAAAAAATTATTATAAAATTAAATAAAATTAGATAATCTTTGACTTTTTGGGTTTGTTGTAATTAGTTTCAAACTACATTATAAATTTGGAATCATTTGTAATTGTTTGAAATGTGAGTACTAATCTAAACAAAAGACCATTTAGCAGGGGTCGATTTTGAAAAATCTGATATGGTTAAGTAAGAGATAATTTCAATTTAGGAACTTAATTCGAGACGTAAACGAACTTTATGAATGGAATAATCCAAACTTGGGAACTCAACTCGAAAAGTAAAATTCAACTTTATGAATGAGATCATTCGAACGTGTGAACTCAATTCCAAAGTCAAACAAACTATAAGAATGAGATAATTACAACTTGGAAACTCTATTCGGATAATAAACCATATTATATGGGAAAAATACTCTAATGAAGGAATGATTCAAGCACAGGAACTTAATCCGAAAGTAAACTCAACTAAAAAAATGAGATAATTCTAACTAGGGAAATCAATTCGTATGACAAATCAACTATAACAACGAGATAAAAAAAAATTGAAAACTTATAGTTTCGAACAGTAAGCTCAAATTTTAAAATTAGATTGTTCCTGCATGGAAGCTCAACGTGAAAGCAAACAAAATTCTAAGAATGGGATCATTGCAATTTGAAAACTCAATTTGAAGTTAAAAGCAAGTAAAAAAAAGGGATAAATCCAACTTGAGAACTCTATTTGAATAGTAAACCACATTATATGATAAAATTATTGGAAGAAATACATAAATTCCTCAAGAACTCAATTCAAAGGGTAAACACACTTTAACAATGAGATAATTTTAACTTGGAAATTCAATTCAAATGTTAATCTCAACTTTAAGAATGAAGTAATTCTTAATTGAGAACTCCATTTGAAGGGCAAAACAACTGTAAGAATAATATAATTCAACTTGGAAACTCAAATGCAGGAATGATCTATGCTATTTGAAAATAATCTAACAATGAGATAATTCCAAATTAGGAATTTTGTTCAAACGGTAGAAATATTCTACGACTGAAATCATTCAAACGTAAAACTATATTAGAAACGTAAGCCACTTTATGTGGTAAAATACTCTAAGAATATGATAATTTCGTTTGAAAACTTAAGTCGAGGGGTAAACAAACTCTAAGATTGTTATAATTATAATTTGGGGACTACATTCGAAGACCAAACCATGCTATATGAAGAACTTATCCAAAGAAAGGGTACTTCCAACTTATGTACTCAACTCAATTGGTATTCAACTTGGGAACTCTAATACAAGGATGAACCATGCTATTTGAAAATAATCTAACAATGAGATAATTCCGAATTAGGAATTTTTTTCAAACGGTAAAAATATTCTACGATTGAAATCATTTAAACGTAAAACTATATTAGAAACGCAAGCCACTTTATGTGGTAAAATACTCGAAGAATATGATAATTTCATTTGAGAACTCAAGTCGAGGGGTAAACAAACTCTAAGATTGTTATCATTACAATTTGGGGATTACATTCGCAGACTAAACCATGCTATATGAAGAACTTATTTAAAGAAAGGGTACTTCCAACTTATGGACTCGACTCAATTGGTAGTATATATAAACTCAACTATAAAAATGTGGTCAATCTAACTTGAAAACTCAAATTGACGAGCAAACCAACTACAAAAATATGATAATTATAACTTGGAGACCATATTGAAAGGTAACTCTCATTATTTGGAATAATTAGTTGCACATTTGGAACTCAGACCAACTCTAATAATGAGGTAATTACAACTTTAGGACTCTATTGAAAGGGTAAACCACAATGTATGGAAATATTCTCTAAGAATGGGGTACGTAATTTGAACTTGACAACTAAATTCGATGTATAAACCAACTTTGAAAATGAGATAATTACAACTTGAAAACTTTAATTTGATTAGTAAACCACGTTTGGAACCTTGGAACTCAACTTTAAGAATAATACTATAATTTTAACTCATGAACTGAATTCACCGCTATTTTGGTTTCCAAGTAGGTGTTTAACAAAATTTGGAGGTAACGTTATGTTTGCGTTATTAAATTGTACTCCGTATTGCCTTCCATTTTTTTTTTATACTCAATGCAATTTATGTCGTTGCATTGCCACAGGATAAGGTCTCCATGAATAATATAATTTGTTTTTTAGGCCTTTGACCGTAATGTTAGAGAGGTAATGAGAGGTGCAAGTGGGAGTCAATGAGAAACCATTCAGTAGATTAGTTGTCGTATTTATTGGACACTTAAAACATATATAACCGGTTATATTGAAGGGTAGCAAATACGATATCATGCCCGCACCTCCTTGATCATTTAAAAAACGTGAGTGAATTTCTCTAATATGTACTTATATTTGTTATTTTACAATTATGGTGGATCCAAGGTCAAGGTTGAAATCATCACGAAACTTATGGTTATTGCGTGTTGGAGGGGGGCTAAAGTCAATGGAACAATTGAAGACGAGGTCCATATGAAATTGTTCGAAGAGATCCTTATGCATAGGACCCAATCACTGCAATGGTTAAGATCACATATCCTTCGCCATTAGATCATGTCGGTGAAGGTTGATACTTCTTGAACATGGACGGTTTCAACCCGGCAAAAAATTGCATTATTATATTTTATTAATTTATATTAATTTTTCACCCAAAATTACGCGTCCACCCTAATGCATTAAGTGCTCAATCGGGACGGATGGAGTACATAGATAGTTTCAACTAGATAAGAATATTGGGTATCAACCCATTGGGTCCTTAACGGGATTAGTTCGGGTTATTTTCGGCCCGTTTAAAGCTTATATAACAGACTCATGAACATAAATAAATTCGAAAATTGAGAATCTGAAAACGAGTTTATTTTGCATTATTTTCAAATGGGTCATACGAGTTGATTTTTGTAAAATCAACTAATATAAGCTTAACCATAATATAATATAATATAATATAATATAATATAATATAATATAATATAATATAATATAATATAATATAATATAATATAATATAATATAATATAATATAATATAATATAATATAAATCTATTTATATAAGTTTTTTTATTTATTTTACATTTTATATAGTAACATGTATAATATAATATATATGTCTTTATTTTATCTATTCATATAAGCTTTTTATTTATTTTACATTTTATATAGTAACATGTAAACTAATATAATATAAATCTATTTACATTTAATTATAATATAATATAATATAATATAATATATAAAGTTGATGAGCTAAACCCACCAGATTCATTCAAATTTCATCCATCCTACGTGAATTCTTTATTCTACAGTTGAGCAGAGTCTGAATAGGGGAACGCAGTAGTGTGTTGTTGCTAAGATCATGTGAGCAATGTTATTGTTTGGTGACAAAATTTTATATCTTATGGTTGCTGAAAATGCGGAAGGCCATGAATAGGGTTTTTTAATAGATGATTATTATCACTATTATTATTATTATTATTATTATTATTATTATTAATTAAACAAATCATTTCATTCACTAAAATAAAATATTAATCTCATATAACTTTATCTACAAAAATTCAAAAAATACTTTTAACATATATTTAAATTCGTCGTGACAAGACGAATCTATAGACACCAATCTGAAATACTATCATTAATTAAATAAATTGTTTTATTCATTAAAATATAATATAAATTTATTGAATAAGATAAAATGAAATAATGAAATTTTAAAAATTATAAATGACTTATTAAAACACATTATAAATAATTAATATATATATATATATATATATATATATATATATATATATATATATATATATATATATATATATATATATATATATATATATATATACACGACCATACCATTTGCACACTTTCGATTATTCTGGCACTTTCGTATATTTTTCTACTATATTCTAAAGTTGATGGTTTACTTTGAAGCACACATGATCCGCATGTGCATAAATGATACTTGGAGCGCTTTCTAATTACTTGGACATTTTCTAATACAAAATTAAAGTAAAAAGAAATACATTTGAAGTTGTATTAACTCTCGACGTTTTTTTTTTTTTTTTTTAAATTTAGGTTTCAACTTTTCTCTAAATACTTATGTATGAAAAATAATGAATAGTCGTAGGAGATAGTGAATAAAATAGAAGAGGTGAGAAGGTAAAGAATAAAGTAATAAATTAATTTTCAATTTTTAGGCATGTGAAGATGAGATCTATCCATATATTATAAAAACCAGTTTTTATTATCAATTCTAGCTATGGGACTTTGGCCTCAAATCAATGTGAGAAATTATTTTATTTTTTTAGATTAAAAAATTACAAAACAATTATAATCAGGGTAAATTTATTTTTGATGCCAAGTTGATGCGTATTTGGTTCTGTTACCTTTACAATTTTAATCTAATTTTGGTTACATAATTCTGCCAACGATATTCAACCTTTACAACTATTTATAAATGTGATCAATCAAATCTTCTAAATCCCATAATTACATCAAAATCGCCACCCACACACTAATTTTCTTAATGTGCATGAATTCAGATTGGAAGACCTTTGGATCTATGCTTGACATGGTTCCTTCAACTAATCTTCCACGTGAGCTAATTGGTGGTGTGTTGATCTTTATATGTCTATCAACAACTTTTTACATGTGAAGACTTTCAATTTCCTTTTCTTTATGTATATGATTCGATCGGTAGGATGAGGTATAAGGTTTCTCTTCTCTACGATATCTGGCCGGAAGGACTGGTTCTATCCAACCCGAATTCCAACCCCGTTCGAAATAATGATGTTCAGGTCCGGTCTGGTATATACTCGAACCCGTTCCATACATTTGTTACAAGACCCGACCACAACATTTTATGATTAAGTTAGTAAAAACTACATTTTTTTCTGGGGTAAATGCATACTCTCTAGGCAGGGAAACTCTTTTCGATCTTCTCTCTACTTTCTTGATACATAACGGGTTTGGGGGATCTGATACTCTCTAGGTGGGGAAACTCTCTTAGATCTTCTCTCTCCATAACGAGCCTGGGGAAACTCTCTTAGATTTTCTCTCTACTTTCCTGATCTCCATAACGAGTCGGGGAGGGCGGGGATCTGCTGATACTCTCTAGGCGGGGAAAATGTATTCGATCTTCTTTGTACTTTCTTGATCTCCATGACGGGCCGGGAGGGGGGGGGTCCGATATACTCTCTAGGCGGGAAAACTCTTTTCTATCTTCTCTTTACTTTTTTCATCCATAACGGGCTCCGGGGGGACAACCGTACCATGTGAAATTATGTTCATAGAATAATAATTTTTGTGTCTTTGGTGGGGTGACGCATACCACCGTGGGGTTGTTGGGAACCGGTGGGTTGGAAAAAACAACCGTGACATGTGAAATTACGTTTGTATAATATTTGTGTGTGTGGTAGGGTGACCACATATCACCGCGAGATTGTTAGGAACAACCCTATTGACTGTGTTGTATACTTTTGTATTTTATTTTGGTTCCGTTTGAGGGATAGATTTTTTTTGTAAAAAAATATGTACATGTTACTAATTAACAAGTCGGGTATGGTAGGACCCTATTTTTACATTTTCTAAACATAAATAAATACTCAATGATATAATATTGAATGAAGAAGAATGAATTACCACCGACCAACGTTGTCTACAGGGAGTTTTGACTATCTTTATTTTTCGATTAATTTATTTAATCCTAATATATTAATATATTATTAAAAGAACTAGTAAGACGCTCATGCGTTAAATCAGATATGTATGTATATGTTGGTGGTGATAAGTGATAACATGCAAATTTCAACTTATTTCAATATTTGGCATGATATTGAATTATAAACTTTTCTATAATTGTTGTTTGTGTGTGGGTTGTTTATTTTTATCTATTTTGAAATTTCTACAACATGTTATTTTATTCATGTGTTAAACTCGATGGTCGTCCATCCCCCCACCTGTTTGTGAAATGTGAATTACCATTAGACTCGTCCTAATTTGGAGAAAAAATCATTCCCCATGATTTATAATTAAAATTTAGAACCATCCGCCATAAACGAGTTGGTAAGAATTAAAATAAAAGAAAAAAAATGATTTTCCACACATTCACCCCTAATCTGATCATGTGGGTGAAGAAGGATGAGATCAAACTGTATAAGTGATTACATGGAGATGTATAGTCCAGAACCACAAGGTGTGGGGAAAAGATGATGGAGCTTTTATCCCCATTTTTATCCAAAAAACCATGAAATGGACGGTTTGCTGTTTAAAGTAGCAGCTGCGACAAGAGAATAAGGCCAATCATTATTGATGATCATTCATCTACGTGTCTGTGACGATAGCATTTGCTGGCACTAGCCCCAACCTGTACATATCAATAATGACCGTTTGGATATCGATTAAAAACATTTAAATTTTAAGCTTGTCTCCTAAGAAACGGGTCATTTAGAGGGACGGAAAGACACAAATTAAAGAATCCCATAACAAGAGAAATATGGTAAAATTCGTGGGTTGACCCGCGAATTTTTCAAAAAAAACAAAGATTACATCAACCATGGCTGCCATTGAACAAATTCCGTCCATGGACGGCTTTTAAGCTCCATCCATGGAAGTCCCAAAAAAAAAATTTTAAATTCAAATCTTTCCAAATGGGCTTCTATTGAATTGGACTTATGGTTGATTTGGTTATCATAAAAATTCTAAATTGATTTTGAGTCAATTTTGTTGATTGTAAAAGTACAAAGGATGTAATTGGAGAATTTGACAAAAAGTAGGGGTGGTTTTACAATTTTAGGGAATAATAAAATGGTTAGGTTTATGTAAAAAAATGTTAAGGTTTTATTGAGTGATGATTAAGGTTTATGTGATAAATGGTAAATATTTTAATTAATAATGATTAATGTTTATTCTATAAATTGTTAAAGTTATTGTGTGTTCTTGTTAAGGGTTATATATTTTTCAATGTTATACAAGTTGTAAAGTTTATATGGGAAATAGTTAAATTTTTAATGAGTAATGGTTCAGGTTTATGTGATAAACAATTAAGGTTTATATGCCAAAAAGTTAAGGTTTATGTGATAAATGGTTAAAGTTCTAATTACTAATGATTAAAGTTTTTAATTAGAAGGTGTAAAGGTCTATGTGATAAATGGTTAATGTTTTAATTTTGTAATTGTTAAGTTTTATTTATAATTAGTTGTTAAGGAGCAATTGAATCATTCTAAAACCGTATAGGGGAAATGGTGAAACCTAAAATCCCACTGGCACATGATATACAAATTCAGGTTATTATACATAAATATTAAGGTTTAAATGTAACGTTGTAAATGTTCTATCATTTGCATATACATCTTAGCAGAAAGACACAATAACCTAAAACATTCTAAACATAAAACTTAACAAAAGAACCTTAACCATTAGAACTAACTAGATTAAAAGTGAAAAATATATTACGACCTTAGTTAGGGTTTGTAGGGTTCATTGAAGCATTCTAAAACCCTAAAGGAGAAAATGGTGAATGGTAAAACCTTTTTTACATGAAATACAAGTTCAGGTTATTATACATAAATGTTAAGGTTTAAGTGTAACCTTGTAAAGGTTCTATCATAACATATAAACCTTAACAGCTACAAGGTTCTATCATAACATATAAACCTTAACATCAACATAGAATAACCTACAAGCTTCTAAACATAAACCTTGACCATTTTTTAAAAGAACCTTAACAATTTTTCTAAAATCCTAGAGGAAATGGTAAACCCTAAAAACCCCTAACACATGAAAACACTCTTAGGGTCTGACGCCCTGCACCCATCCTCAACCCTAAGCCCTAATTAAGGGTTTCTCGGGGGTCACTGAAACATTTTAAAACCCTATGGAGGACATAGTGAACCCTAAAACCCCCTTAACACATGAGACACAAATTCATGTTATTATGCAGAAGGGTAAACGTTTAAGTTTAACCTTGTTAAGGTTCTATCAATACGTGTAAACCTTAGCAGGAACACACAATAACCTAAAACATATTGAACATAAACCTTAACCACTAGAACTTAACTAGATTAATGCTGAAAAATATCTTATGCCCTTAAATAGGACTTAGTGTTTAGGATCCTAAACCCTAAGCCCTAATTAAGGTTAGTGAGGGTCATTGAAGCATTCTAAAAACTCGTTGAGGAAATGGTGAACTCTAAAACTCCCTTGACACATGAAACACAAATTCATGCTATTATAAATAAAGGTACATGTTTAAGTTACAAGGTTCAATCATTGTATATAAACTTTAGCAGGAACACACAATAACCTGAAACATTTTAAACATAAACCTTAACCATTTTTCAAAAGAACCTTAACCATTACCATATTCAAGTCTTGTATGGTCCAATCTTATATGAGTTGGACCGCAATGTGAGTAGCTAACTTCTGGAGCAAGTAGGACAGCTGATTCTTTTGGAGGAAAATTTTCATATAAATATGTAATATATGCCATATATAAAATTCAATGGTGCATGAAGAGGATCAAATGGTACACCAGGTCGACTAAGGCAATGTATTATATCAATTATTTGAATCAAAACAGTATATCGGGAGCAAATAATCGAGGCTCATAAGAAAATATACAACTCAATGATACACATGATACCAAAAGTTCTAGCAAACAACCATGATTCTTAATTAACAGTCAAACTTGTAGGTATGTATGGAATAACAATTAATCTCAAAATGCCTACTCAATAAGTACTCAAAAGTAGAAAACTCATCATCTTCAAGGGAGCTAGTCCTCCCAATGTTGACACAATTTCTGACTTGTGCTAGGACAAAGAGGCATGTCGATTCATCTTTAATCTTTCAACAAATGTAGATCTAGTCCAACTCTTCTTTCCATCTTCTGTATCTTCTTTAATCAAAAGCATTATCCCTAGCTCGGAATTCATAGTAATAGCATTGGTGATTGAATGAAACTGCTGCATTCACTCCTGATAAGTATCAATAGAAGATTCAAGTAAATCACCACCTTAGGCAGACACACCTGAAGCACAGAAAGGATCAGGCTCCAACTTTGTCCAGGAGACACCATTAATGCCGATTTTTTATCAAGCTGATCGCAAAAGGAAATTCTACTAGCCACTAGAATACCATGAAACTTATGCATGCCTACTTTTACCATAAACAAAAATGGAGACCTACAAACAACCTGATCTTACAACAAAAGAGAAGAGTAGCAACAAAACCAACCGACCTCGCCTTAAATTCAATCTCAAAGACCAAGAACCAAACTAACTAAACAATTCCATACATGCATAACAGCTTGGACTAAATAGCATTCTTATCAAGCATGCAGGAGGAGTAAAATGTACCCTGAATAGCATAAAAATCATTGAGGCTGCTAGAGAATAAAGTAAACAACCACGAGTTGTAAATTTCAGCCGACAACATATTCTATCTTGTGACTTGAACAAATGTGAGTATATACACATGCGCATGAGTATATACATTCTTACCATTTCAAATCAACCTTATATACTCAACACAATAGTAGTAATATTAATATCCTCTTGCAAGTATTTAGGGATTCTCATGTGCAATTATACATCAACTGCTAAATAAACATCAATTATCTATATACATCCAACAATCAAACATCTATAGAACCTAAAATACTGAAAAAAATAGACGAGCGACAACAACAAAAAGAGCAAAACTAAAATAATTAATAATCTGTTCGAAAATACCTTTATATTTCAAATCAAACCTTGGTAATCACGTTTCCAACACCGGTTGAAGCTTCGGAGGTCGATTTAGCAACAAATCCATGAGTATTTCGAGAATCCTCCATTGTTTGTACTGAAATCCAGATCGAAATCTAGCTCTTGAACGGGAGATTACAACCGCTGAGAAGAATGAATGATTAGAGTCAGAATTAGAGAAGAAAATCGAGATGAAATCGATGAAATTGAAAATAACTGGATCGATCGCCAATCTTCTCACGCGATATCAGAAACTCAAAACGATGAAGAATGATGACGTGGTTGGCCAAGTCGGTTAAGACCTGACTTATATACCTGATTAATTTATCCACCGAACCACTGAACATCAAAACTGGGTCAAATAAGATAGATTCGCAAGATTTGAATTGTTTGGATTTTCATTGAGTTTTTCCTCGGTCTCTCCTTAATTAGTCTCTATAAGTAATAGTATTAAATTTTTTCTTAACTTAAGATTTTAATTGTTAGACAAACATACGTATATACGTATATGTATGATAAAAGCAATTCCAAGTTGTGATCCAAACAGGTAGCAAATTCACTCTTCGTTTTCTCCGATACTAAAGATTCGTGAGACTTTGATTACCACTTAAAAATTTGTTATCCTCACCTTTTCTGAATATTACAATTTTTATTAAAGCTCATTTTCCAATGTAATCCATTTGCTACTCGGTCCATCCGAAAACTTTTTGGTGTTCGGAGAATTCTGATCTTTTGTGGATTCAACATCTCCAAACTACCTCTGTTAGATTGAACAAACACCTCTATGGTTCCATTATCACTTGTCACCATGACTCCATTCAAATGTAAGGATCAGCTTTTACGAGAACCGTATCTCTGAGAAACAGAATCAACATTACATATTATGTTACAAACATTGCATAATTATTTAATTATAAAAATCACATGTTCATAAATGTATATAACACAAATATAATATAGGTTTATTAATCACATGATATTTGAAGTTAAACATATAATATTTGTAGGTAAATATGAGATCTTGATCTGATCTTTTTAAGAGACGACATCTCAGAAAAGGAAGTTTGAAGTTAGAACTGTTAAGTATTAACACAAGTAAATGACACTATCAAATTAGAGCTAAGCATAGAGCACTGATGTAGTGGATTTGTAGCTTAATATAGGGCGGTACATCTTCTCAAAATTTTAATTCAAATAGAGACTCTCTGAGTTACAACACTATATTAACTCATGACTCGCTGAGTTACAACATTATATTAACTCAGTGTTCTCTGAGTTGCAACGGTATAATAACTCACATTATATCTTTTTTTGTAATATTTCGTTTTTTGTAATATTTGGTGTCAAATGGTCTTTGGCACCAATTAACCCGCCAAATTAAGTTACCACGGAAATGAAGTGGGCTGTAACCGTGATATAAGGCAATATAAGTGGATCTCCGATACAGCCTCGGCCCGTACAAGCAATTTTCAATTTTATCTCCATAAGCAAGCAAGCAAGTTGCAACTGAGGAAGGTCTATCCAGCCAGCCAGCCCATAAGATAAGCCCATACCCACATTAACTTTTGTCTTTTTTCCAACTAGAATAATCTTGTTTTCCATACTCTTCCGATCAATATGGAACTCAAATGAACCTTCCCTTGATCTTACAATGAATCCAAAAAAGATACTAACATGTACAAAACAAAAGAAGAAAAAAAAATAGCAAATTTGCAACATCTTACAAAGATGATAGAAAGGATAACAAGATTTTCTTTATGGGGAACTCTTTGTTGTTGTTGTTGCTATAAATAGGGGTGTGGATTGCACTTCTTCTCAATATTCACAAAACTACAATTTACAAAGACAGAATTAATGGCATCAGCTGGTAGAGGAGCACAAACCATGAACACAATGTATTTCAAGTAAGTTTCTCAATTTGTACAATAACTTTCAAACTTTAGCATATTGAGTCGATTCACAACATTTTGTTTCTTTCAAGAATAGTTAGAATATTCTCACCCTCCCTAATTCACCACTCACAAAATTATAAGACGATATGATTTTATTATTTTAGTACGTTATATATATGGATTATGATCAAAATGGCGCATTACAGGCCAATGTTGAGGAAGGCTTACCACAGGAAAAGTGGTTCACCAGACATGATGAGTGACCCGATGAAACTAAATGGCGAAGAGGCGAAACAGAGGAGAGCATCGGCTGTGGCAGGAAATAGTGATAGCAGCACATGGTGGATTCGGGACGAGCGTACGGGAATATTCTACCCAAAGGGCCAGGAGAAGGTGATTGAAGGTGTTCCTCAAGAAGCAGGAAAAGACTATGGAACGGTTAATTGGTTCGATTGACGAATTCTATTCAACGAACTAGTTGTTTGAAGTGTTTGAAGCGGAAGCTACAACTTCATTGTATGTACATCGTATTCCATTTCATGCACTACTTCCTAATTTATAAAACTTTGGAATGTTGGAATAAAATTTGTCACATTGTTAAATAATATGCTGGATGGAACTCTTTTGTACAATCATATATTCAGCATTACCTATGAGACCAGCGTCGGATCCATCCTACGGGATCACTTGACCCGGCAATTAACTTGATTAGTTGTATGAAATTAATTTTAGAACAAACAAATATTATACTCCCTTCGTTTCGGTATCATCTTCTCACATGTCCGGATACAAATTTTAGTCTCTGTTTAACAACAATAACTAATAAGGTAGCTGATAACTGATTGGGTAGCAATAAGCTACTTGATTTTTATAAAAGTGTTTAGTATATTAATTAGTCGGCATAGTTAATTTTTAATATTCTAAGACCATCTCTAACAAGGGTTGGAGATGGGGTTCTTGTTGGAGATGGGGTTACAAATGTTGTTGCAAGTCCCATACATGTTTTTGATTTTTTTTTAAAATTTGTTTTGTTTTGTTTTGTTTAATTTTTTTTTTTTTTTGTTTGTTTGTTTGTTTGTAACAATGTAAACATACATATACATAATGAAGCGTGTGAGTTTCTCGAATATGATAATTATGATTTTTATGTAGTAGCTTGATTTTTTTAATTTTCAATTTCAAGTATTGTAATTTTTTTAAATAATGTAGTAATTTTTATTTTCAAGTAATGTATTTCAAAATTTTAAAGTGATTTTATTATAATTAGTTAATGACATTTAAAATAAATATAATAATAAAGTTTAATAGGAAATGAGAAAAGAAAATAAAATGAAAAATTAGGTTTGAAAGAAATGTGAAATGAAAATAATGAACTTCAACTGTTGGAGTAAAAAGTTGCAGTGAGTGAAATGCTGACGTGACAAAGAAAGTGGGTTGCAAAGAGTCGCACCTGATGGAGATGGTCAAACCGCCAGGGTTAAGTCCCATAAGTTTCCACTTTTTTATGTCATCTAATATTCATTTATTTTGTCTAGTACTTTTTCTATTATATAAAAAACGCATAATTTCTCAAGATAAAAGTTTATAAAATATACTGCCTTAGTCCCGCAAAACTTCATGTATTTGTTATCTTTTTTCCTCACAATAACTTCATTCATTAGTACAAAAGTAAGTTATCACTACAAGAATTCTGTGTTTTGGCGACGGTAAGGGGCGCCGGAAAGTTATCCGTCACCCCTTGGCGATGGATAGGGCATTTTGCCCTATCCGTCGCCATTTAGCGACCGATATTTATCCGTCGCTAAATGGCGACGGATAATTCTATCCGTCGTTAAGTAACGACGGATAGTTATCCGTCGTTTGACTTTAAAAAAAAAAAAGAAATTCAATGAGTTAAAAAAGAATTTTTAAAAAAAAACCAGGTAGCGACGGATAACCCGTCACCATTTAGCGACGGATAAATATCAATCGTAGAATTTCTTTTTTTTTTTTTTTTTAAAGTCAAACGACGGATAGAATTATCCATCCTTACTTAACGACGGATAGAATTATCCGTCGCCAGATAACACCGATCCACGGATAACTTTCCGTCGCCCCTTACCGTCGCCAAACACAGAATTCTTGTAGTGTTATTGGCGACGGATAATCTATCCGTCGCCAATAATCGAATTTAAAAAAAAAGAAAAAAAAAAGTCAACTTAGATAATCCGTCGCCCAATCCGTCGCAAATTGGGCGACAGATTATCTATCCGTCGCTACAGCTCTAGCGGGGCGACGGAATTATTATCCGTTGCTAGATCCGTCGCTACAGACCAGTTTTTTTTGTAGTGCTAGAACCGTCCACGTCATTTGAAAAATGAGTATAGGTTTATTCAAACCAAGCACTGGAATCGTGTGGTCTATTATAAACCATAACGTCTAGTCGCTTAGCATATCTGATCTATACAAGTGTTTTTCCTATGATGTATTGTTGACCAAGACAATAGCCCCCGAACGCCCTAGCCCCTAGCTAAGCATGTGCAAGCATATGGAGCAGGCACTGGACATTTTCAATGGTCGAAATGTACACCAATATCGGCCACCAAACCACAGCCCACAGCATAGCTGTTTGCTTATACTGTATAGAAGATCATGACAAGTTAACAAATCTGTCTGATATCGAACCACCAACATTAACAAATGGAATATGCTTTCTGCATTAATCTCAATGGCCCCAAGATTTGTTGCTAACACATTGTTGATTACTTGATTTGATATGATTGTACATTTGTACTGGTTCATGGCCTTATGGCCAACTGCACTACATTTCTTACCAGTCTCACATGCAATGCAACACAGAGATTAGCATGACCCTGCAAACACAGCATTTTCAGACATTTTCATATCTGTCATTATCACTAACATGACAAGATAGCTCATGTTAGAGATTCATATGCAACCAAAAACAGCACATGAGCATGTATGCAGTATCTTATTGATCTCAGAAACAGATTCAAGTTTCATATAGTTCAAAACACAGCACATCAGGAACGGCATATTCATGGCTTACGAATAACTGCTTCGTAATTGTTCCTGGTTTACTCGAGTTAATGAATAGTATATGCGTATGATGTTAACATATGCAACAGGTCACATTTTTTACGGCAAGAAATCTAAAGCCTACAAGAAAATGCTTGATCGATCAGATCTTCATTTTTTCCATTATGAACTGTAATTGAAGAATGCTTTCATTGTAGCTTGACTTCTGTCAGCATAATGCCTGAATTCAAGGCTTTACCAGGATATAATGCTCTCCAGATAAGAAAGCAAAAACTCAAGTCAAATATCCATGTTCTAAACAAGATCAAGCAGAACAGCAGAAATGAAGCATGGTTCAAGTCTCCATCATTTCCCATGATCAAGAAATGTGAAAAGAATTTGACAGGAACACTGAAAGAAAGAAAGAAAGATTTGCAAGTCAAAAGAATATCACCAATACACCATTAGATACTATTCCATTTGATAATTCTAAACAAATCTATCATATAATTATGTTCCTATTCCTTACAAAATGGAATTTCGGTGGCTCGAAATCTAATTTCATTTCGACTATTGTTGCCTGTGATTGCAATTTGTTCCTTCTTATCAGAATAACTTTTGATCTGCACTACATCTTATGCAATTTATTCTTTCTTATCATTAAACAACTTCATCTAAAAGCTTTCCTTTTTTTCCAGATACTTCTGATAAATAATCTTTCCAAATTCCGTGGAATGAGGCCAAGAAGTTTGTTACAGAAAAGGTTTGGCTTACAGAAAAAGCAAGCATCTATGATCCATGGACCAAATTAGAGCACCAGACTCTCCAAGCAGCTCTTAACTTAGATTAAACTCTGACTATTATGCATAGCATGAATCTAGTGTTTCGATTAACTACTTACAGATAAAGGAAGATGTATAAGTACAACAAACCTTGGTAAAATTACCAAAACTAGACCAAGTCCAAGAAAGACATATTTGTGTTACGTTCTATGACTCTTCCAGGTCTTCACGCATAATACATTTTTTCGAAAGGCATGACAGTCAATTGCAAAACCCAAAAACCCGCATGAGATTCTAACCATGAAAGCAGAGCTCGGTGTTCAACAATTTCACTTTAAAGTAAAATCAATCATTCAATTATGCCTAACTTCTAAAGACATTTACATACGATTTCCAGCAGCATAAATATATAGAAGCTTCAGGGGATGACTCTTTAGCATTACCTCAATTAATCTACTTTTTTTTCAATCTCTGTATATTATGGAATTGACAATAAAGAAATTCATAACTTAAATTGCTAAAGCATTTTACAAGGGATATGAAAAGACAGTATCCCAACGAAGGAGATAAGTCACTTACGGGAAAACAGTATCAGGCACAATAGTTCAAAATGAGCACACGAGCATCAATATCAATAAATTTAGTAACCTTCTCAAGTTACATGATTGAGTTACAAACAGAGTTGGACATCTCAGTCTACTAGATACCTACAAAGTGATTTTCTTATCAAACGGCATAATGCATTCCACCATAGAGAAACAGCATTTGTCAACAAACCAAACCTAAGTGACTGCCAATGCACCATGCTTGCTGAGTCGATTTATATTACGCCTTGCTTTTACCAGGCTGCAGAGACTGAATTCTCTGCTGCACCTTGAACATCTGGTCAATGGTCAAAGATAGAGATGGTATTTAGTACAAAACTATTATAACTATTACCAGAAAATAAAATCACAAAACAAAAACAGATTGCAACAAACAAGCTTTTTCAGCAAAAAGTTCGGCCAAACAAATAAATTATTTGATGAATATATTAAATGAGGGGTGAACCGTGATTAGCAATTGGACTATGCAGAGCTATGTTACCCAGGCTCGATGCATCTACAGGTGTTGGACTCTACTATTTCATCAAAACAATTCAATTTTTTGGTGCCCTAAAATGAAATTTGCAAGCGCCATACCCGCATAGGAGTGTCCAGTGCTCAGCACGGGTACTTGAAGAGTCTGGGTGAAATAGTTGCAGAGGTACAAGGTTTCTTGACTTATAACACAGCCCAAATGGACAATCAGCATTGTAATAACACTATGCTAGAACCAACATGATTGCTAACTGCACGCTGAGCATATTACAGTGAAAGCTGAGGAAGAGAAGGATAGATTATTCACGCATAGTCCCAAATCTAATGACTAGTTATATTCATCAACCAAGAAGAATAAAATATAGAACTAAGGTGATATAAAAACAAAGAGCAGGACACTATCAAAACAGCCAAAAACAAATCTAAACTTCATGATATTTGGATATAATGGCAAGGCTACCAACCGCTTCTTTCTTGCTGTTTTGCTTTTCTTCTAAATCCTGAAGAGTAGCATCTAACCGCTTCCTGATCCAAGCACAACAATATAGGGCCTTAGGAGAAAGAAGAGTACAAAATAACATGAAGAAATCTAAATAAACGGTTTCATGGAACACAAAGTTCACTAGGATTGAATTGTTTCCAAATCAATTGCGAAACAAATACTGCAAGAAGAGATGCATCAGCGGTCTAGAATATTTTCTGTTGCAGGCCAAGGTGAATACTCATTGCACAGATAGAATAGTACTATGGTATGGTTATTAGTAATACTAATGAAACTAAACTTATGATATTAATACTACATGCACTGAAGAGACATTGCACAAGTTGCCTGCTCAATCAAAAATTAGATACCAAGTTGAGGAGGTCAACATTTGGCAACTTGCTTGGCAGCCAACGAAGCAACCACTTAGCAAGAACAAAGGCATGTCTAGAAATTTCTAGTAAGCGGAGAATTTGAACACATACTAACATACATAAAGCAAGAAATTTTTGTATAGATAAGTTATAGCAGGAATAAGGATACAGCAAGAAAAAGAATGATGGCCACAGACTATATATATCTTGCAATAAGACCGACAGCTTGACATTGATCCTACAGATTTACCATTCACAGTATATTTTTTTTTAAATAAGCCAGTAATCTCAAACAATTAGCAAAATATTGAACGTTACGATAAGTATAATTTCTATGCATCCGTTTCAGTACCAATACACAATTATCCCGCCCAATACCACCACATAAATGTTGCCCAAGCAAACAACTTAACTCCTTTCAAATAACACATTAACACTACTATCCAAGGAAGAAATGAAACGTACAACTCGGCAGAGATGTATTCGATCCTCTTGCGAACATTAGCATTGGCCTCAGCCAAGTCCTGTTTGACTAGCACCGGACCAATCAATTTGTAGACATTTGCATCATCGTTCAACAAATCCAATTCCTTCACAACAAATCACGAATTATTAAACTTCAAGAGGAAAAAAAAACATCAACAAACAGTTGTACTTCAAAACCTACCTTGAGTACAAGCTCGTTCTCACCAAGCTGAATAGTGTACTTCTTCCTCACTTGATGATTCTTCGAAATATCTACACAAAAAGTTCAATCATAACAATAAGACACATAACTATGCTCAGTAAGAGAGTACAGTAAAGTACTTCTCGAGACCAATTTTTGAAACGAAAAGAGTAAATTAGGATAAACTGTTGGACCTTTTTGAATCTTGTTGAGATCACTGGCTTTGTTCTCAAGGTCGCGCTGTAACTCCTTCACAGCTGACATCGCCACATCGCACCGCCTTCAGATTTCGGCGATAGTGTTTGCTTCAATTTTGCTCCGGCGTCGAGAATCTGCTGAATCGCACTGACTTCAACCAATTTTTGTGAACAGGTTGGTTTCTAGTTTCTACGATTTCGGACTGGGAAAAACCCAGTTTGGATCTTGGGCCTTTGGCCTGCCATATTTCGTAATTTGTGATGTCATGTCAATGTGGTATGAAAGTAGTGGGCTGATGTTTTCTGTTGGCCCAGTTTGGATGTCTTGTACAAGTGTGTCCGTGTTATCAGTTATGCGTGGAGAGTCACTTATGATCTCAAATGTTCGGTCTCGCCCAATGCATCTACTATAAGAGAGACTGGGGGTCCACATGTGAGACAGACTCTGGGTCTTACACAATATTGTATGTACTACTCCGTTCAATAATAGATTCCTAGCTCCCTACTTTCTCTAATATTAAGGAGAATTAATAAAATATTAATTGTGTGGGGGTATTATGTTGGTAAAGTTATAAGTGAATGATAAAGTAAGTGAGATATTGAATAAAATGATGATAAAGTATGAAATAGATATAATAAAAAATTAGTTAGTAGAATAAAAGTTTTCTATTTATGGGTTATGAAGTATCTAACGAGACGCCAAAAAATGAAAGTTAGCAAGTTATTAATGGAGCGGAGGGAAGGAGTATATGGTTAGCAAGTGCATTGAGAAAAGACCTGCATAGTACAAACTACAAAGTACAAACCTTATAATTTGATCATAACTAGATTGTATAACTAGATTGTATAGAATTCAATTGAATATACAGATATAAAACATGTCTAAAACCCAATGAGACGGGACAACGGTCACGTACCAAGTATAATTTTGTTGCATTATGTTATGAACCCGTCTATTTACCATGTGTTTGGTGTTTGACACATTCCTAATGGTTGTAATTGATGGTGTAACGTCAAGCTTACTATATAATTGGCAATAGTGTATTATGTGTATGTTACATGATAAAGTTAATTGCTTATTATTGATCACATTAACTAACAAGTCAAGTAGTGAATTAATTTATAACCCGGAAATAAGAGATTGGCTCCTGGATTTTTGAAACCAAAATGATACCTCAACAAGGTTATAATGTGATTTGGGACTTTGGTATATTACGGACTGTTTGGGTCGGAATTATAATTGAGTCCATTTAATTGAGGTGAATTGATGAATAGTGACTAAATTTTAATATTAAGTTTTTAAAATTTATGTTTGGTATATATAATTAAAATTTTATAGGGTTTTGAAAGAGATAATAAAGAGATAAGAATTACCAATTTTATAGTGTCGAAATTACCAATTTTTTCTACGAAATATCAATTTATATATATTTCCATCGAATTATACGAATTATCAATTACCAATTTCTTTATACAAATTATAAATTACCAAATACTCAACCAAATCCAATACATACTTACAAACATTAAACTAAATCAAAATAAATACCATAAATAACATACATACTTACATACATACCATATATACTTACATACTTCATACTTACAAACATCAAACTAAACACCATACTTACAAACATTATACTAACTAATCAATTTAACAATAAATCAATCAATTCATTAACCCACTACTTAATATGAGTTATACTAGCTAGTATATGAGTTTAGAAACATACAATTGATCGAAATTAGTAAAAGTCCCAAATTTACAAAAGTAGGGTTTTAGACCATTACCTTCAAATTGCGGGAAAAATAGTCGAAGATCGATGAAATTGAACGGACACCCGAGTTCCTTCTTGAAAGAGCTTTCAAAAGAGCCAAAGATTCGCCGGAATGGTGGACGTTTGGTCGGAGAACCAGGAAGACGAAAATTTCGAAGACGGGAGAAGAAGAAAGAAGCAGAGAAGAAATGGGGGAGAAGGAAGAAGTTGTTCCCGTTTATGTCTGGGAATCAGCGACGGATAGCTATCCGTCGCTACCTGTTTTTTTTTTTAATTCTTTTTTAACGGATAGAATTTCTGTTTTTCTCTTTTTTTTAAAAAAAAGTCAAACGACGGATAACTATCCGTCGTTACTTAACGACGGATAGAATTATCCGTCGCCATTTAGCGACGGATAAATATCCGTCGTAGAATTTCTGTTTTTTTTTAAAGTCAAACGACGGATAACTATCCGTCGTTAAGAAACGACGGATAGAATTATCCGTCACCATTTAGCGACGGATAAATATCCGTCGCAAAATGGTGACGGATACGTCGACGAATAGGGCGTCCGTCAGAACGCCCTATCCGTCGACAAATAACACCGATCCGTCGCCAAGGGGCGACGGATAACTTTCTTCGCCCCTTACCGTCGCCAAAACACAGAATTCTTGTAGTGATATTGGCGACGGATAATCTATCCGTCGTCAATAATCAAATTTAAAAAAAAAAGAAAAAAAAGTCAAATTAGATAATCCGTCGCAAATTGGACGACAGATTATCTGTCCGTCGCTACAGCTCCAGCGGGGCGACGGAATTATTATTCGTCGCCCCATCCATTGCTAGAGCTGGGGCGACGGATCGCTGGTCTGTAGCGACGGATCTATCCGTCGCTACAGACCAGTTTTTTTGTAGTGTATTCCACACACACCAAATAATAAACAATTTCCCTTACACACAAATTACACATTTTTTCACTAATAATACACTTTTTACCATGTTTGTATATTTCCACATTTATTTTAAATTTTCACGTAAAACTACACGCCAACTCTAATGTATTAAGTTATACGGGACGGATGGAGTATAAGAAAATATTAATTTATAACTCATATATTAAAATGGTGTTAGTTATATATTCTTTCCTCATACTGTGCCAAGATTATTATATAGTCTTTCCTCAAATATGTTTATGGATTCGTCGGTCATTGATTTGGAGTAAGTGTACTGAGAGACGGTATCATGAATATAACTATCAAAGACGAATAAACATTACAATTATATATAAAAACATTATAAGTTTTACTAAAAACAACGGTGATCATATACATAAATGTAAAAAAAAAAACATTACTAATATTGTTTGAAGCATTATACATATATTTGAGAACATCAATCTATCTTTCAGTCTCACTAGTATGCGTCTCTTCCAAGACTTTATGTTTGGTTGGTATATATAAAAATATTATATGCCTATATACTAGTAATAAAAATAATAGTATGTCTCCTGATAGAAGGTCTCAAGATATATTATCAAAAGACAGATCAATGTTTTCAAGAAAATTATCGATGTTATTAATCAAAACCTTTATATTGTTAACAATTGGTATTTTTTTCATACATACAAATGATACATTATGTTAACAACATAAGCGTTTCACAAAGTCTTAGGAAAGACCATTCATAGAGAGACTAGAGGACGGACTAGTTTGAAATTTACCATAATTTTTAAAATCTTCGCGGATCCTTTGGATCGGGTTTTAGTAAGTTTAGCGGATCTCGGGTCATTGACAAAAAACTGATGATGACAACAATCATTGTAATGTTTCTAACTATTCTGGTGATGTTCCTAATAATCCTTGTAATATTTATACTGATCATTGTAATGTTGGTGATTTTATTCTCCATTACTATTCTTGTGTTTCTAAATCTCGCGGATCTGGGTCGGGTTACCAATAAAGATCGGCGAGATTTGACTCAACTGATGTCAAAATGATCATTGTGTTGTTTACATAGATGCATGTAATCTTCCTACTAATCCTTGTAATATCTTTAATGATTCTTGTAATGTTTCTAGTATATATTGTGTATTCAGTTTCGAACATCTTATTCATCTAGTAATTTGTATGCAACCAGTTTCAAACATCTTTTGCATACTTTATACCCATTTTTGCTCTGTGATTTTACTAATTCAGGGATTACTCAAATACCCGAGAACATTACATGAATGGGTATGAACATTGCTTGGATAAAGATATCATATTTTTTTCAATACATATTCGTTTTTTGGGGCTGTTTTCAAACTCAGTAGAGATTTATATACAAATTATGCAATTTTATCTACATATTTGGATGTCCATCCCAGAACACTACCGGCAAGGCTCAAGTCAACTTCAGCTCCACATTTATCTGCGCAAAGAACATTACATGCATTAGCATAAATCCTACATAAATCACCAAGAACATTACATATATCAAACTAAATATTACATCATACTAATTCATTAGTAGTTGTAGTTTGAAAATCTACAAACAATAAATAAATTATTATCTAAAATCAGTAAAACAACAAGAACATTACAAACATCATTGAGAACATTATAAGCATAATAATACTGAACATTACACACATCATTGAGAACATTACATATATAATATAGGACATTAATGACATGACTCTGAACATTAGGGGTTTTAAGAACATTTTAGGCATCATTAATAACATTACAACATTTGCAATAGCATATATCACTGAAAATACTACAGACATCACCAGAAACATTACATGCATATTCAGAACATTACACGTATTATTAACAACATTGCATAAATACAAACAAAACATCAATGTAGTAAAATAATCAGCAATACTATCATCTATTTGTCAACTAAAACATCAAACACATGAGCAAGAACATTACTCATATACAATAAACTACTGATTTTAACATATTTTAATACACAATACAGTAGTTATATGTGTACTCAGTTCAAGTTGTACATCCTCGATATCACTGATAACATTACAAACATAAGCCACAACATTACATAGATTAGCTAGACCATTTGAACACTTCTCCACGCGATTTTTTAGACCTATTTCTAAATTTCAACTACAATTGTAAATAAAACCATTCATCAATTGATTTTTGAATCAAAAAATTGTTGATTACATCCGAGCATATTTTGAGTAGATCAGTAGATAAAGAATCAAATCGTAGTATAAACACAAATTTTCGAGCATATTTTCATGTGTACTCTGTTTAGTTGAACATCCTACATATAAGCAAGAGAAAAAAGCCACAACATCACACATATATATTAGCTATAACATTTGAAAAAAAAATCTATGGGATTTTCATATCTGATTCGAAATTTCAACTACGATCGTAAACTAAACACCGATTTAACAGAAATTATATTGAGATCTAATTGTCCGTACCTTCGTGATGTTGTTTCTAGTGATCTCGAGCTTGATTTAGTCAATTTGGATCAAATTGGATCATGAAAATCAGATTTCGAGATGAACATTATCAAAACAAACATCGATTCCATATAAACTTGGACGAGCTCTACCTGTTCGTACCTTCGTGATGTTGTTTTTGGTGAGTTTTAGCCGATTTCGGACGTTTTCCGGTAGATAAAGTTTCGGTGAAGAGAGAATTTAGGGTTATGTTAGTGAATTGTGTGTTGTATGTGAGATTTGTGTTTTGATGGTGTTATTTTGAATTATATAAGATCTGAATTGTTGACCAGGTTTGCATCCTAGTAATTGCTAGCTCTTGTGGGTTGGGGATTTTTTTCTAGTAGCTAGCCTTTTCTATTTAGGGTAACTAATAGAAATTGGTCTCTTAGGCCCCTCTCTAAGGGTGGTCTTTTAGGAGACTCATCATAAACGTTATAGCATCGATGATTCTTTTGATAATATAACCACATCTTTAGATAACCGTTTTTCCAGAGAATTTGTGTAAAAATAATAATATGTATACGTTTCATAAGACATGACGGAATTGGGTATATTAAACGTGTTATTGATATTTAACAGAAATTATATTGAGATCTAGTTGTCCGTACCTTCGTGATGTTGTTTCTAGTGATCTTGAGCTTGATTTAGTCGATTTGGAGTGGTAGATGAGGTGAGAAAGAAGAAGAAAAAAATGTTCATGTTCAAGATTGACTTCGAAAAAGCTTATGACTCGGTAAGCTGAGCTGGGAATTTCTTTTGGATATATTGAGAGTGTTGGGGTTTGGCAAGAGATGGTGTAGATGGATCAAAAAATGTGTGTCGTCGGCTGAGTCTTCTATACTAATTAATGGCAGCCCAACGAATTCGTTTAAATTGGGGAGAGGCTTGAGGCAAGGCGACCCACTATCACCTTTTCTCTACCTCGTGGTTGCGGAAGGATTGAGTAGTGATTGAGAGAGCGTGCTCGTGTGGTAGCTTTTCGCTTATTAAAGTAGATCGAGATGAAGTTGAAGTGTCTCATTTACAATATGCCGACGATTCAATCATATTTGGGGAAGCAAAAAAGGAGAACATCGGAGTGTTGAAGAGTGTGTTGAGAAGCTTCGAATGGCTTTCGGGTCTCAAAATAAATTTCAACAAGAGTTGTTTGTTTGGAGTAGGAGTGGAAAATGAAACTCTTGCTAATTGGGACTGATCACTCAAATGTTGCTTGGGGGAGATCCCTTTCGTGTATTTGGGTGTACCCATCGGGGCGAAACCAAGCGACAAACAAATTTGGGCTAAAGTTGTGGAAAGATTGAAAAAACGATTGGAGAAATGGGGGAATAATTTTCTCTCGTTTGGAGGCCGTTTGGTTCTTCTAAAGGCGGTGCTCACATCCTAACCTCTTTACTAAATCTGGAGTGGTTCAATTTAGCTGTCACGCCTCAAAACCAAAATACTTTGGCGCGATCGGCTGTCTATCGTGAGATGGGCTCACGCCAAGACAAAGCCTACATTTAACCTCAAAATACATCAGTTATCTTAGAGTGGTACAACATAGCATCTAAAATCCATTACATAGTAATTACAACAATTACAAATCTTCAAAAGATAACAACAATCTCAATAATACAAATCATCTTATACAATAGAAATCTCAGAGTCGTAGCAACTACTAAACTAGCCTTCACATATCCATCATCTGACTACCGTCTCAACTCCAAAGTATCTTCGTCCAATCACTTACTAAATATCTGAAAGGGGGTGTAAGGGTGAGCTCTTGGCACTTTTACCCGGATCAAGTACATATAAAAAGTATCATACATATATATACACTCCGTTTTATATCAAATATAGTCAAAAATCATTTGCATGGAACACATGTCACAATAATCACAATTCGCATTTAGCTTGAATCAAATATACACTACGACCACACAAACCGTGGTGGCACACATGCCGGCTTTCACGTAACATATCCCCTAACACAATAGGGGCCACACACATAACATTGAGAGTACCAAAGCACGACAATCCCTCGAAAGGGTCCACACACTTCATAGGCATATCGATGAGCTTAAATGTACACATAATCCATGCTTTATCAAATCACTTTCACAAATCGCACACACGATAAAGATATTTTATGGGTACACATACTTGATCCTTTTTCGAATAGACTATTATATCAAGTCCTATTACTTGATATAATAACCACAAGTTATTTGTCAAACAATAAAATATTACATATATACTATAACGATAAAATGGAAGTAAAAGTGTGAAGAGTTCCCCTTACCTTAAATCTCATTACCAATATGAACTCCATGGAGTAGGTCGATTCAAAAGACCAGGACCCCGACCTCATAGTTAATCCAATGACCATGAACTCTCCATGTAGTGCACGGCTGAAGCAAAACCTGATCTACAACAAGAACAATTCTTCAAATTCCAATCTACTAATTAAGATCTGGAATCGTGACTTAGATTCAATCCTTTCTCATGATTTATAATATAATAATCAAGTACTAGTAATTCCATGATCTTGATCCCAAATTACTTACAAGTTCTCAAAAGAATAAATCCAACATATCTCAATTCAAAGCCATGCGCTAAGGCCGTCTCCAGCCGTGTTGCAAAATGAGTTGCAACACGGTTTGGGACTCTGGCTCAGACTCTAGCAGAGTCTGAGCCCAGCGCTGGGCCTCGTCCCAAAGTGCCATTATCCATTTTTTTGTTTTCTTTTCTGTTCTCCTTTTGTTTTGTCTTTTGGAGTCTTTTTTTGTTTTGATTTTCTTTTTTCCTTTTATTTTCTTTATTTCTATTTCTTTCCCACTTTTATATTTTTTATTTTTTTTTTTCTTGTATTGTAATTTTTATTTTAATTTCAAGTATTATTGAATATTTTCATATGATAATAATATATGTAGCAATAGAAATATACTTATACGTTACTTCTAAAATTTCAAATACATATTATTTGAATTTAAAATCACACTTGTAGAAAAAAAAGTACATATACTAAAAAACATAAAAACGCACTTGAAAAATGTAAACTATATTTGATGCTTTCAGCCAAAATGGATATGGGAGTAGAATTGAAAGACGGCGAGAAGAAGCTCTACAAGGAAGCGTGTGAGTTTCTCGGGTATGATAACTAGGATTTGAATGTAGTATTTTAATTGTTGTAATTTTCAATTTCAATTTTTGTAATTTTTAAATAATTAACAACATTTAAAATCAATTCAAGAATGAAGTTTAAAAGGAAATGAGAAAAGAAAATGAAATGAATAATTAAGTTTGAAAGAAATGTTAAAATAAAATAGATTTTTTACCTTAATTTTGGAGTAGATAATTGTGGAGAGTTGCAAAGTGAGTTGTAGTGAGTGGAATGCTGACTTGGCAGAGATTTTGAGATTGAGTGGGTTGCAACTATTGCCGATGGAGTAAGAATCATTAAACTCAAGTACGTAGTTGATCAATTTACCTTGATATCGGTCCGTCCATTAGTTCTCGTTTCAATATCTTGTACGGTATCTCAAGGAAACAAGGTGTGATGATCCTAAAAGCCCGTCATTAACTCAGATGACATGAGTAATTTATATTTAGGGGAACTCTAATTAACAGTCCAAAGCCCGTACCCAAAACCTCATTAGTACACTAGGCTTTTCAAATATCCAAATCGAATCCAATAAATCACCGTAGCCCATCTCGATTTATAAATCCATAAAAATACTGACTTATAAAATTCCGTATAACAACTCAACTCCAAATAATTTCTCATCTCCAAGTTAAATTAAATAGGCAGTCCAAAATAAATTTCGAAATTTTACATTAGGTCTCTTAGGGAAATGGGGATGGAGATTGTTGACGGAAAGAAAGGCTTTTTGGTCTATTGTTGTGAGATCGAAGTATGGGGATTTTACAATCTCGATGGATGTTGATTTTCAATTCTCGGGGGAAATGGAAGATTGTCTGCAGATCTGGGTGAAGGCTGTTCCGGTTAAAGTAAGGGAAGTTTGGATGACGACGTGCCATGGGACGCTGTGGTATATTTGCAAAGTTCGAAATGACTTGATTTTCAATGGGATTAAGACGACGCCTTCGGATACTTTTGAAGCAATTAAACTGAACCTGTGGTATTGGCTCAGAGGCTGGAATGTAATCAGGCCACTCTCCACTTTGGCTGATTGGGATCGCTTTCCTAAGGAAACCATTTTTCAGTCGATAAGCTGGTTGATGGTCTATTCTTGATGAACTGGAGTTAGTCTTTGGTTGTATTGGGGTCCTTGGCTCATTTTTTTCTAGGAATTCCTTGACAGGTAGCTTCTGGCATCTTCTTTTTTCAATTTTTCGGACGCCTTAAGGGTTCATCATCGATATTTTCTTTCTACCTATCTTGATCGATATTCCACCCTTTTGGTTTTGATTGCAACCTCTCGCTCTCGGCTCGAAATTTCGGTTTTGAGACATACTAGAGAGAAAAAGGCACGATTACTCCTAAAGTTTGGGGGTTGGCGTACGCAGTGCACCGTTAGTCCCTCCTGGCAGATTTAGTCCTACTCTTTCAAAAAATTGACATGCAAAGGACTTTCGGCAAAAAATTGACCTTGACTGCTGACATGGCGCTCAAGTCAACTGGTTAATGTCATATTTGACTGCCATCTCATTACTTATTATAGACAAAAATGTAAAATAAAAATGAAAATGCTATAAATTAAAAGGAAAGGGAAAATAAAATAAAAAAAGTTAAATTGTAACAACCCGAAAATTCGTCAGTTCATTTTTACGCAGTTTAGCAAGAACTGGAGCGTCGGGCTTAATTATGGACCGTGGATCGTTAAACGGACCTTTCCCCCTGTTCCAGCCCAAGACTTTCTTGTTTGAGTCAAGTCCAATTGTCCATTAATGCCATTAAACCATCATTATACCTAATTAATAAGTATAATTCCTTCCACCATTTTTTTTCCTACGTTAAAAACCTATTGTGCCATCTCTTCTTCAGCGTCCGTTCACCTTTGGCTTTCATTGGCAGAAAGTTCATCGTTCTAAGAAATAAGCCTTCTTTCGGAGTGGGAACTACAAGAAGTCTTGATTTTCTAGGAGGGGCTCATACGTTCTTCGTTACCGGTTTTGTTGGGTATATTCTTAAGGTGATGAGCTAGAGCTACATGGAGCGGGGACTGGCCGGATCAGTGATCATGGCCTACATCAGTTTATCGTCACCATTGCTCACTTTTACATATAAATCATGCATTGTATTATCACTTAAGAACTTTATTTCTAAGCGCGGTTTGCGCTAGACATTTGCACGTTTATGCTTCCGCATTTTTACGCTTTATGTTCACGGGTTTCATGACATGGACGGTTGCCTTTTTTGCGTCCTTTCATGTTCTAAGTTCAATTAAAGTCGCAACCATCATTTTTATCATCTCACGCTCTAGCACGAATCATATTTTTCATAATTCGTCTTTTAAAATTTGGGGTGCTACAACAACTTAGTATCAGAGCCCAAGGTTTTAAAATCGGTTCTCGGGACTTCTTTAAAAAAAATTCATTGAGCTATGATCACAGTCGGACGTCTCTCCATTCCGGTATGTTCTTCAAGTTTATGTGAACAAATATGTTACTTTCTTGTCAAGTTTAATCCATTGTTATGTATATCGTTGGGTGTGTTCTTTATGAGCCTTTTATTTTATTATAGCATCATGAGTCGCAATAGAAATTCGAGGAACGATCAGGCCAGTGGTAGCGGCGGAAACCCAATAGGAACTCCGGTCACGCTGGAGGCGTTGGCCCAGCTTTTGACCTAGGCTGGGAATCCGGCACCTGCAAGGAACCATCTTGCCGAATTTTTGAAGCTTAACCCACCGAGTTTTGAGTTCTCAGTGGATCCAGCAGGAGCAGAGGATTGGGTGGCTGAGATGGAAAAATTGTTTGATGTTCAAGATTATTTAGAGGAGGAGAAAGTGCGTTTTGTTGCCTTTCGCCTTAAGGGGAATGCACTCGACTGGTGGAAACGGACAAGAACCCGATATGAGCAAGCTGGTACTCCTTTCATTTGGGAGGGCTTCAAGAATGACTTTTATGCAAAGTACTTTCCGATGAGTGTTCGTCGTCTTAAGGAGAATGAGTTTCTCCACCTTGTTCAAGGTAATCTGACTGTGCGAAAATATGAGGCCAAATTCAACAGCTTGGCCAGGTTTGCAGCAAGATTTGTAGCTACTGAAGAGGATCGTGCAGCTCGATTTCAAGTAGGTTTAAGCCCCATAATTAAGGCGGGTGTAACACCTTTTGAGTTGAAGGTCTATCGAGATCTGGTGGATAAGGCGTTCGTGGTTGAGGAGGTACAAAATAAGGTTAATCAGGTTTTACGTCGCCAGGCTCCTCGACACCCACGTCCAAGGCAAGATGCTCCGGAGCAAGGGTACAATGGTGATAGGAAGAGGAAGGTGCCTGAGGAATCCCATGAGCATATCATGGTTGGCATGCCCAATTGCACTTCATGTGGGAGGAAATATAGTGGAGAGTGCCTACGTGGTAAGAATATATGCTACTATTGCAGACAACTTGGGCATACTAAGAACCATTGTCCGCATCAAAAGAAGCTAGTTCCGACTTCAGCCCCAGCAAGCAACATTGTACCGGCTCCTCCAGCTGTACCAGTTAGTAGCATACCATCGACATCTGCACCAAAGAGGAACATGGCACCAGCTAGAGTCTTTGCTATGACTCCTATCGTTGATGAGCAGCCTACCGCCAATGAGAATGGTATAATTATTGATTTTATTTCTCCTTTCACACGTTAGTTTGGACATCCTCTTGTTGTATGTTTGAGTTCTCTTTGTCTATGTGTTTTATATGCCTAGCTAGTTGTGTTGTCATGTCCTCTATGTGATTATACGAAGTACATGTTTATTTCCTCGTCTTTTGTGGTTTAGCGGAGTTTGATCAATTTCCGAGGACGAAAATTTTAAGAAGGTGGGTAGATTGTAACAACCTGAAAATTCATCAGTTCGTTTTTACGCGGCTTAGCAAGAACTGGAGCGTTAAAGCTTAATTCGTGGACCGTGGATCGTTAAACGGACCTTTCCCCCTTCAATTCCAGCCCAAGACTTTCTTGTTTGAGCCAAGCCCAATTGTCCATTAATGCCATTAAACCATCATTATACCTAATTAATAAGTATAATTCCTTCCACCATTTTTTTCCTACGTTATAAACCTACTGTGCCATCTCTTCTTCATCATCCGTTCACCTTTGGCTTTCATTGGCAGAAACTTCATCGTTCTAAGAAATAAGTCCTTCTTTCGGAGCGGGAACTACAAGAAGTCTTGATTTTCTAGGAGGGGCTCATACGTTCTTTGCTAACGGTTTTGTTGGGTATATTCTTAAGGTGATGAGCTAGAGCTACCTGGAGCGAGGACTGGCGTTCCGGATCAGTGATCATGGCCTACATCAGTTTATCGTCACTATTGCTCACTTTTACATATAAATCATGCATCGTATTATCACTTAAGAACTTAATTTCTAATCGCGGTTTGCGCTAGACATTTGCACATTTATGCTTCCGCATTTTTACGCTTTATGTCCACGGATTTCATGACATGGACGGTTGGCATTTTTTGCGTCCTTTCACGTTTTAAGTTCAATTAAAGTCTCAACCATCGTTTTTATCATTTTACGCTCTAGCACGAATCATATTTTTCTTAATTCGTCTTTTAAAATTCGGGGCGCTACATAAATAGTAAAAAAAGTCAAATAATAGAAAGGAAAAAATCAATCAATCAGTAAACCCTAACCACAATTCCGATTGCAGACCTTCCGCCGTTGCCCAAATCCTCTACTCCACTCCCCTCGCCCTTCTCCACCACGGCTTTTCCATTGCTCTCCTCTCCGTTTTCGCTCTCCGCCGACCATGCTTCCAATCCATTCGCCACCACGGTAGTGTTCTTAGCTCCGGGTCATGATTGGATTAGTTGCTTATCATTAGAATGTTTAGTCATATACATTTTGTAGTATTGTTATGTAGTTCAAAGATATATGCAAGTTTCATTAGAGTTTTAATGAGGATTACTTTCACTTCTGGTAGTGTAGCATAGTTGTTGATTATAAATGTATTGTCCTGCAGAGCTTCAATATCTGATGTTGCAAAACTGGGCTGCAATTGCAAGTTGCTTTGTTGTGCTTGTTTTCCTATGCATGAGTTGTCATCGTCATCAGGCAAAGAGCTCTAGTCAAGCCTGTTTCGTTTTCAGCCTTAATGCGAACTATATCTTTGTTTTGGAGGAGTAGCGTTGCGACTCTTTTGTTTTTCTTTCTTATTATTTGACTTATTTTATTTTATTTTCCATTTTCTTTTAATTTATAGCATTTTTATTTTTAAATTACATTTTTTTTATAATAAGTAATGAGATGGCAGTCAAATATGGCATTGACCAGTTGACTTGAGCGCCATGTCAGCAGTCAAGGTCAATTTTTTGCCGAAAGTCCTTTGCATGCCAATTTTTTGAAAGAGTAGGACTAAATCTGTCAGGAGGGACAAACGGTGCACTGCGTACGCCAACCCCCCAAACTTTAGGATCAATCGTGCCTTTTTCTCTATACTAGACGACGGGGTGGTCAGAATTTCGTCCGAATTATTTAAAAAAAAGTTAGATGCTTTGAGGTTAGGTGTGCTTGGTTTTTCTGGTGGATTTTGGCCATTGTTTTTTGTTTGGTTTCAAGTTTTTGGAGTAGTGATCTGTTAGTCTGGTTTCTGAAACTGTTTAGTTGGTTTTTAGTGTTTGCTCTGTCTAGTCCATTTTGTAACAAGAACACTGCTAGTGTTCAATTACTGATATATGAATATACACTCCGTTTGGTATGCAGTATGGCCCATTCTTACTTGTATTTTTAGGCCCATTTTTTTGTTTAGTTAGATTATGGACCAAGTGCTAGTGGGCCAACTGCTCGGGCTCAATTCGAGGGGCAGGCTTCCTATTGACTGGTTTGGTCTACGTGGCGAGTTTTGGGGCCGATCTGATGGACCAAAAAATTGTGGGTTTTGGCCTGGACTTGTTTTTGGGTTAACGTCCACGTAGGAAAAATCAGCGTAAACTGTGTTAGTTCGTTTTGCATAAGTCCATTTTGTCCTTGGTTAGGTTTAAGACATGAATTAGCTGAGAGAACAATTCAGTTCTTGGTTTGCGTCGTTCATTTATCTGATTCCTTGAAACATCATGCAAGGCCTTAAATAATCTGCGAGACGAAGTGATCTTGTTAGCATTGTGATTCTCCACTTCCTTAGGTACACCAAGAAACCCAGTTCCTTCACGAAACGGAGACCTTGGAGATTCGTTCCGGTAGGGAGATATGTTGCCGCTTCTGTAACGACGTAAGCTAGACCCTCCTGAATTGTAATAGTCATGCCCATCCAAAAAGTCTCAGGAATTATTGCTTAGCTTCTTCTCGATGTCTGGCAGATCCCTCAATAGCAACCCTGAGTGAAACTTTTTCTTTTGAGGAACAGGACATGATTTCTGCAAACAATGCGTGGCTACGTATTTAGAGATATACTCATGCAGGTGCAAAATCAGCTTCAACAAAAATACACAGTCGACTATAATCTCTCCCGGTGAAAACCGCTGAATCCATTTTCGAAGAGGAAAAAAGACCTCGCTCATAGCCACTTAAAATGTGAGGGGGACTTTTTAAATTATAAAGCTTCCAAGGGCTAACTCGTCATATTACAAGTGCATAGTAAGGACATAATTGTCAATTCCCATATGTGTGGCCCGACTAAACAAATCCAAACCATTATCAAATGACAACGCATTTTGGGCCTTCATAAACAGGTCAATGGATGCCGAACGTACCAAACACAACTCTTGCTTCTTCTAGCCCATTTCAAAACCAAGTTATATAGAAATAAAATAGTGAATTACACTCATTCTATAAAATGGTCCATCATCGATACCAAACGGAGCGATATTTACTTCTTAACAAAAATAAAAATTATTGATATTTAACACGTACTAAATCCAACATATGCTCAAGTGCTCAACCAAAAGCCTAATGGTCTACAAGATACGACGCCGTGGCTGCTGGAGTAGGTGAAAACGTCGTCGTCACACGGCCGTGAACAACAATCCTTAGAGTCACTTTTCTCGGTTGGTAAAATACCCTACGTGGAATCGTGGAATTAGTCAACATTTATATTTTTTTGGTCAACAAGCTTCTTTGTGAAAATGCATGACTAATCACCTATATGTAGGACATTTCGTCAACTTGTCCTAGAAATATTGAGTTGCCATTAGCAAATTCACGCCGATTTTTTTTAGTTTTGGTCCGTTTCGGCAAGCTAGATAATAACGAAATTAATACATGAATAGTCAATTTATTTTTGAAATAATAGTTAAATGTGATTTTACACCATACGTATGAGCATTTATTTTATTAACACTTACTAAAAGAGTTTATCGTAATCAAATTATTTTATTTTAAATAAGTCTCATAAGACAAGGTCTTTAGATAATTTATCTAAAACCGAACATATATTTTCAAAAAAACCATTAATGTTATTAATCAAAACGTTTAAGTTACATTTTTTCATATTAAAAGAGGATTCATTTCATTAACAATATATGCATTTTAATTAATAACACATATAATTTTATTGATAACATAGGTCGTCACTACATAAGTTATCTAAATATCGTCTCTCATGAGATTTTGTGTTTTATTGTTAATTAGAGTGTCATTTTACCGTATAATGCGACAAGTGAAGTTACGTGTCACAAATTTTCGTGAATTAACCAAGTTTCCCTTGATCAAACGTAAAAATCTCAATGTTAAAATTATTTCACCAAAATTAGTAAAACAATATTGAGAGTAACCTGAACTTTCAACAAATTGAAATCAATATGAAATATACTACCAAAACTAATTTTATGTTATAAATTAACCTTTTCCATATTTAGAAGTTTTCAAGTTTGTTCTCCATATAGCACTAACCATTTCTAAAAGTTCAAAATATTTCCTCTTTTGTCCATTCTGACATAATGTACCTAGTAATTATATTCCCAAGTGAAATTTATTGTGACAACATTATTGAATTGCCAATTATGAATTTATTATTTTCACTAATTTTTATTCCATAAGTAAAGATGAATAATTTTGCTCCCTCATTATGAAGAATTCGGAGGAGGACTTTATTTCAATTCTATCCATCTTTCTATATTTTTACCTACCGTAGGTGGACCCCACCACCCACCAAAACTCCCACTCTTTCTCACCAACCACACCCACAGAACGGAAATGCCCAAAGTACCCCTCGAACAACCCAAATTTCCACTCAGCTCCCACCCCTTCACCAACCTCAACCAATCCCATATTTATACTCCAAAACGTTCGCCTTTCAATCCCAGGTTCAACTCTCACAAACAAAAGTTGACACCCAATTTTTTCTAACCTTTCTTCATTCTCAGAGACACAAGAAAACTCCATTTCTCTACTCAACACACAAATGGAGACCTTCACAAAGCAAGAAGAGATCATTTTCCGATCCAAACTCCCCGATATCTACGTTCCCAAGCACCTCCCTTTACACTCGTACTGCTTCGAAAACATTTCAAAACATGGTACCCGTCCGTGCCTTATCAATGGTGCCACGAACGAGGTCTACACATACGATGATGTCGAAAAAATCTCCAAAAAGACTGCAGCTGGCCTTAGCAAACATGGCATCCAAAAGGGCGAAACGATCATGTTACTCCTCCCGAATTCCCCCGAATTCGTATTTGCATTCCTAGGCGCGTCCTATATCGGTGCCTTGTCAACTATGGCAAATCCCTTTTTTACCCCTGCAGAGATGATCAAGCAAGCTAAGGCCTCTAACGCCAAGCTCATCATAACACAAGCTTGCTACGTTGAAAAAGTACGCGACTATGCATTAGAGAAGGGTATTAAGGTCATTTGCATCGACGAGCCCCCGACCGATTGTCTTCACTTCTCGGAACTCACTTCTGCAGATGAAAATGAAATTCCGGCGGTGAAAATTAACCCTGATGACGTCGTAGCTTTACCATACTCCTCTGGTACAACGGGCCTGCCCAAGGGCGTAATGCTCACGCACAAGGGTCTCGTGACAAGTGTCGCACAACAAGTGGACGGTGATAACCCGAACTTGTACATCAATAGTGAAGATGTGATGCTTTGTGTTTTGCCATTGTTTCACATTTACTCGTTGAACTCGGTTCTCCTTTGCGGGTTACGAGTCGGGGCGGCCATCCTCATTATGCAAAAGTTTGAAATCGTGTCGTTTTTGGAGCTCATACAGAAATACAAAGTGACAATCGGGCCCTTCGTGCCCCCGATAGTCCTAAACATCGTAAAAAGCCCGCTCGTGGAGAAATACGACCTTTCAACCGTTAGAACTGTCATGTCTGGGGCGGCTCCGCTAGGAAAGGAGCTGGAGGATGCAGTGAGGTCCAAATTCCCAAACGCCAAGCTTGGCCAGGTAATTTAATTTGTTGAATTTTCAATGATTCTTTCAAAGATTAGTAGGTTGTCTGAATATTGTTTGAGAAGAATAGGTCATGTGACACGTTCAAAGTATATAAAAATTTAGATTTTTCTTACCTAATTGTTTACGCGCTATTTTGTCAACGGTAAGAAGAGTGCTACACGAATTAGAATTTTATAATAATTGGCTTTGCTAAGAAAGTGAGATTAACGTGGGACACTAGCCAGTAGTATAATCTATTGTCATGAATTGGTGATGAGTGATCGTTTGCACGAAATCCGGCAAAATGAATTTCATTAACGTGACGGCATTAATTTTAGCAATGATGATGATGGTGTTAATTATTATTCCTAATTACAATGTTTTGTGATTAGCATAGGATTATTTAATGATTCAGAGTTGTAGTAATCACATGATTTTATTGAAATGACTAGCACATTTAAGGATGATTAATTATGTCCGTTTATTTCAGTGTAAAGGAACATTATTAAATAATTATACAAATGTGAAAATGTAGTGTCACGTTGAAAAAATATTTCCTAGTTCTACAATTGGTATTTTTTATAAAATTAATTATTGAGTGTAGACACTATGATAGGCAAATACTAGAAGTTGACTTTGACTGTAATTATCAACCTGGTTAGAAAATTATCACTTGTACTAGAAAACGAGTTGTCATATTTACTATTCTCATATGGAAATGAACTATTGCAGGGTTATGGAATGACGGAGGCAGGGCCGGTTCTGGCGATGTGTTTGGCATTTGCAAAGGAACCATTTGAGATCAAATCGGGTGCTTGTGGAACAGTCGTGAGAAATGCTGAAATGAAAATTGTTGATATTGAGACCGGAGTTTCCTTAGGGCGTAATCAGTCAGGTGAAATTTGTATTAGAGGTGATCAGATAATGAAAGGTACGTCACGTTAAGAAATCAAACGTGAAATTTAATTATTGATAACATGATTGATGGTTAGCTTTTTGTTTTTGTTTTCAGAAACAATTGATAAAATGATTATTAGAACAAGAATGTGGGTCTATATGAATAGAACAAATTCTGATATAAGGTTTTGATAGAATCTGTTTTCAGAAAGATGCGAAGTACTTGTAATTAAGATGTGCTTGTTTGTGTACTAAGTAGGAATACACATAAGAAGTTAGGCCGTTTCTTGTTGTCTGAAGTTGTGTTCCCTTAAGTAGTTTGGTAAGGTTGGTTTAATTAACTTTAATTGGTGTGATATTTTAGTTCACCAACTCCATTGGCTATTTAATTCTCTAAAGACTATAATCAACCCCACATAAGACATCACCATGGCACATTTCCTAGACATTTTAATAGTGTTGGTGCATCAAGAAACACATTTTGTGGTTGAGTGTGAGCTTATCTTACTTATAAAAATCAAATAAAGTTTGTGGCTTACATCTAATCATACTATATCTATTAATCATAATTTTTATGGAAAGAAATAAAGAAACCTAGCTAAACCCAATAGTAGATCATTTGCCTTGGCTACTCTTTTAAGTGCATATTATATAAAACTCCAAACGTATGAGATAACCTGTAAATATTACCAATCAGTTTCTCAGTCAGTTTAAGTAATGAAAAGTGATTTCATTTAGTGTATTTTGCAAATGATAGTTCTAATAATTCCTCAACTTTAGCAATTTCGTGCAAAATTGTACAAAAGGGTTATCGTTTTGGACTTTGTGCTTGGAAATATTTGTGGTTTTGGTGAGATTAAAGCGAGACTAGTAGATGGTGGTTGTTGCTTCTTGTTTGTCACGCATTATATGTTTTATTGGTCCCGTTTGTTCCATTGGTAATTTAGTATGGTAACGTGCCCAGAAGTCAAACTGAACCACTTTCTAGTTTCTATCTAGCTTAATTACATGTTGGATCCGATAAATAACAAACTATATTGTTATTGATTACAAAAATATAATGAATATTGCAGGTTACCTTAATGATCCAGAGTCAACAGAGAGGACCATAGACAAGGAAGGTTGGTTACACACCGGTGACATAGGTTTCATTGACGCCGATGATGAGTTGTTCATCGTTGATCGTCTTAAGGAAATTATCAAGTACAAAGGGTTTCAAGTCGCCCCGGCTGAACTAGAAGCTCTGCTCCTCAACCACCCTAACATTTCAGATGCTGCAGTTGTCTCGTAAGTCTCATTCGCGAGCATTACATTTAGAGTCCACTAATACACGATCAAGATATTTTAAAACCGGGTGAGTGTAGTATTTACCAATTCATTTTTGTGGTAATTGCAGCATGATTGATGAGCAAGCAGGTGAGGTTCCAGTTGCTTTTGTGGTGAGGTCAAATGGCTCCACTATTACCGAAGAGGAAATAAAGAAATTTATCTCCAAGCAGGTATGCTTTTTTGGGGACGTTTAGAACAAAAAGCAATCAACTTTTTGAGTTAGTTGAGATCAAGGATCTTGATAGATCGATCATAAAGCATGCTAGAATCTACTCTTCAATTAGTAAAGCATATTAGGACTTACTAAATGTGAACATTTATGATACTATATGAACTCTGAAATCTCTTGCCATTTGAGGTACCATAAATCACTTGCTATATAGTCATTTCAGTAATAAAACAAACAAGAAAGTTATTTTCGGGACGGAGTAAATAGTTTTTTTAGAATTAAGATGATTCTTGTTGAATGAATGCTGACATTGTGATGCTTATGTGGTTGCACAGGTGATCTTCTACAAGAGAATAAACCGCGTGTTCTTCATTGATGCGATTCCAAAGTCTCCATCTGGCAAAATATTGAGAAAGGATTTGAGAGCAAGATTGGCTGCCGGTATTCCGAAGTAATGCAAGATATTTGAGCCTAAGAAGTTACTGCACCGGGCTGAATATATACTGCCGGGATTTATTTTTTAATTTCTTGGATTTCAAAACATGTGTTTGTAAATTAACTCATGTGTAAGACATGAAACATATTGAAAATGAGATTCTGGCAATGATATGGCAACCCTACGTACTAAGGGGTATATATATACACTATAATTTTGCTATTTACTTCATGATATTTTTACATATGGATACCTTTATAATTGGCCACTTTTATTTTAGGTTTCTAATCATTCATAAATTAGGCTAATGTCTGTCAAAGTCCACATGCTGAAAATCTCCATCCTAATTCCCACATCTCACGTAACATTTTGAAACCCAATACCTCTGTTACTACTACTGCCAAAGCCAAACTAGTGCATCTGGCCTAAACCATGGGTTATTCTTATGCCGGTACCCAAAATTTTAATTCAAACAAAGACCCTAATTGCAATACTATATTAACTTATGACTCCTTGAATTACAACATTATATTAACTTAGGAGTCTTTGAATTATAATATTACTAGAACGTAAGAACACACTATGCGTGTTATTGTGGTACCTACTTACAAATAATTGATAAAATATATGAAGGTAAATAATATCGTTGTTTCTGATAATTGATTGTTCTTTTTTTTTTTTCGAGTTTAATTAGGGTTTAGGTTAGTGCGAATTGATCTGTTTTAATTCAATTGGAGAAAATGGAGAAGAAAAATTGATTATCGTTGTTTTTTTACGATGAATTGATTTGGTCGGGGTTGAATTAAGGCTTAAAATTTAATTGGAGAAGACATATTGAGTTTTTTTTATTGATGAATTGATTTTGTTGAGGTTGTATTAGGGCTTGTAATTTAATTGGAGAAAATAAATTATTTTTTGTAAAGAAAGTCTAATTTACAAATATATTATAAATGAGTCCAATTAGACTAAGTACTCAATTACACAACTCCAATAGTTGTCCAATTATATATATATACTGTAATATAACTCATTTTTAATTTCTTTATGTAATATTTGGTGTCAAAGGTTATTGCTACTTGGTGTTGTGCTTCATAAATCTTGTGGATACAACAACAACTCAGAGACTATGAGATCAATGAAATGAAAACTCCTATTCTCTGTGACAACACAAGTGCTATTGCCATAACTCAGAATCCTAACTTCCATGCAAGAACAAAGCACATTGATGTTAGACACTACTTCATCAGAGATCATGTTGAAAAAGGCAATATTGAGATACTCAAGATTGGTACAGAAGACCAACTTGCAGATATCTTCACAAAACCTCTGCAAGAAAGTAGATTCATAACCTTGAGACATATATAGTCTTGGGTTAATGGAATTGCCAAGGTGCTAAACTGGTCACTGAGACGGGAACTTAATGAGCCAATAGAGAAGAATAAGGCTTTCTGAAAAGAAAGGAACTTAAACAGAGAAGGAGATATCTGAGACAAGCACTCAGATATCATGGCTAAGTATAAAGTTGGTTAAAGAGGTATCTGAAACGGGTATTCAGATATGTGAGGCCACTAAGTAAGGGGGAACACAAAAGAAGAGAAGTAGACAAACAGTATTATCTGCCAGAAGTCAACTATCTCTTGTGTTTTGAAAAATTTCCATTTTTGTGATAATTTTCAAACAACACTAGACGCTTAATTAATAAGCTCAGAAACCAGTTTGTCTCCCAGTTACAGGTTGCTGAGAGTTGAAAACGACTCAGATAGCTATTTGCCAAATAACATTAATTGGGCACGATTGAATGTGTTGATTGTGATCATTGCTGAGAAAACAATCTCAAACATTAAAAGAATGGAGATTGTAATTCAACGGATCAGATGAATCAATTTAGCCCACTAGCGCAGTAACCCAGTAACTGGCCCCACTCGCATTTAATGAAAAATCACTTTTTCACTACGCCTTGTGCAGATTGCGAGATACATAGATACAAAATCCATTTGTATATGTGTACTTGTATTGCTATATAAAGCAGTTTATGGCAAAATAAAACACTTTCTCCTAAACGCACATTTTACTTAGCACAAAAACAGCAAAATCCTTCATCTTTTCTCTGCAAATCTTCTCTGAAATCTCTGAATTCCTGCTAAGTTTTTCTAAAAAGAATCACTTAACCGAATTCAACCTTAATCTCTTTCAATCTCACTTCTCTACTACTACTATTTAAAGAGATGGCACCCAAAAGAGCTAGATCTCAGAAATTCCAAGTGCCCACATCTGGAACTGCTAAAAAGTAAAATCCAGCGATTGTTGTGACAAATCGGAGAGTTGTTGGTGATTTCAACTTCTCCATGTGGATTCCCGACTCCAAGATACTATGGGGAGGAGTACTCGTCGATGATTACTTGGTTGGTGCTGCTAACAGCCAAGCAGATATGAAGCATGGGCTTTCTTTACTTGAAAAGGTAAAGATTAAAGAGTTTTGCTCTGGAAGGCCCACTTGCACCTCTATTGAGGTTGTGTTGGAATTTTGCAACAATTCCACCATCATTGAAGACGATGGCACTGGAGAAGTGCGCATCACAACCAAGGTCCAAGGTGTTGACATAAACCTTGATGTGAAATCCTTCAGCACTCTATTTGGGTTACGCACCCAAAGTACTGAGTATGTACTAGATACCTCAACCAAGAGTGCATAAATTTTCTACTCTCTCTATAGAAATCCTGAAAAGGATGATACTCCAACAAAGTTCGACAACTCCATTGTCAGGAGAAGACATCTTGTTGAAACTTTTGATTTGATAACCCTTGTATTGCATAGGTGCTTTGATTCAAATCATGGTGGAGCTGACCAGATTAGCATGGAAGGATGGAGAATGATGGCATTCCTCAACACTTTGGAGGAGAGAGCTGAGCCCTTCAACTGGGGGATGTACATCTTTCTGAGGTTTGTTGACAAACTTCAAGGCTTTGAGCCTATTGTGAAAGGTGATCTTGCTGAGCCCAAGCATACTATCAGCTTTGGTCTGAAGATATGCTACATTCTGGAGAAGCTTGGCATAAAGCTCAGGGGGAATGGAGAAATTGCAAATATTGATCTTGTTTGCAAATACAATTGTGAGCTCAAGCAGAACCAGAAGAGGCCAGTAGAAGACGTTTCTGAGGCAAATGTTGTGCCAAAGAAGAAACGTAGAACTGGAGGCAAAAAGAAGGCATGTGCCAAGGAGAGAACCTCTCTGGTGGATACTGACACAAGGGTATCTGACCATAGTATTGAAGATACCACTGCCTCTGCCCAACCAGCACCCCATAGTGATGCAGGTACCACTCTTGTTGCCAAGAGTGTTGATGCATCGCAGCCGCTATCTGCTAAAGAAGCAGATGATTTGGACTTTGACCCATTCTTGGAAAGGAATGAGGTTGCTGAAGAAGTCCCTACATCACAGGTTGCTGAACAAGTAACCATGTCTAGAGGAAACACTCTTCCAGGGCCTTCTACTTTGAAGGATATTAATGATGCCTTGATGAATGATGCAGTTGTACTTGATGACACCGCCAATGCATCATTAAAAAACAATACTGATGATCTGGAGAGAACTATCACTGTTGTTCCTACTCCATCAAGATCCAGATCACCACAACAACCACAACAACTACAAGCATCCCAGAATTCTACTGATCCAAGAGATGATTACTTGGTAGAAGCATTTGAGATGCGTCAGGGAGCTGATGGTCTTGTTGAGTTAAATCCTGTGATTCAACAGGTTCCTCAACTCCAATCTGGGAGGGATCAACCTGATGTTGAGACTCAGGGAGATCAATCAGGGGAGGCAACTGAGCCAAAGACTCAGGAAAGGCTTGAAGTGCCTGAAACATCAAACAGACATGTTGTCAAGGGACAACAAGACCAACACATGGAACAACCACAAGTTCCAGAGACCAATCAGCCTGACATTGATCAGGTTACTGAGTGGTTTAACTCTTTACTTGTAAAATTTCTATGTTTTTATGTCTTGTATCTTATTGTTTAATCTTTGTTACAGGATGATAAAGAAAATAAGGAAGGAGAGGAAGCTGAAAAGCTTCCTACACAAGAGGAAGGAGAGGAAACTGGAAAGTTTCTCTCACAATCTGAGAAGGAGGAAGCTGTTCCCTCCATCAACATGGAATCTGAGCCTGTTACACAGGTAGCTGATGATTCTAGTTTGTATTCTCAGAAATCTCCTTCCTATGATCTTTCTAACCCATTCTTATTTTTCTTAAAGGCTCAAACTGAGAAAAAATTAATGTGGCTGAAAAGCCAGAAACATCAAAGGATATACCAGAAACCTCACTGGTTTCTGAGAATCACATATGTGAGCCTCCTGTCCGAGAGGTAGACATCTCAGATACCATTGTGTGTGAAATCCTACTAAATCTTTCTAAGTGTACAGACACTTTTTATTCTCAGGTTCAGAAAGAAATGGAAGAGGAGGATAAGACGACCAAGTATCCTCCAAGGATATCTGAGGGTCCTTCCACCTCACATGTCTAGCCATCTGAGCCTGTTGTTGTGACACAGATAACTCAGAAACCTGACACTTTTGAAACTCAGATATCTGAACAAGTTTTGATACTTAATCAAAACTCCATTTTCTTTCAGGATCCTTCTCGCGCCATAAGGGTTCCTTCTAATAATTATGAGGATCTCCTTCCGTTCTTCAAGAATTACACTGTGCCCAGACACCTTAGCTGCTTTAGATAGTGGCAGAAAATAAGGACCTCCCATATTGATGAGATCATCAAAATTCTTGATGATCCTACAAGAAGGGTACAAGCAATTGATCTGGAGAACCATGTGCACAACAGGTTCCCTTATGAACAATACTCTTTTTCCCAGCTGATGGATAACAGGTTAAGAAAGTAAGTGGCGCGTAAGCTTATTCAAGCTTTTGAGCAAGCAGATGGCCAGACCAGACTAGAAATGGCTCTAAAGCCAGTTCTTCCAAAAACACTGCAGATTGCTCCCACTGAGCAAGAAGAGGTCAATGGCCAAATGATCACTTTACCAGAGGTCATTAACCTGGTATCTGAAGATGAAGAAGATGATGAGACTGGTGAGAATGATGTTGAAAAACCAAAGTCTCCATCTCCATCTGCTCACAAGAAGGATGATGATCCCAGGGATGATGATGATGGCCCTGCACCTGGCATAGAAGGGATTGCTGGAACACAGACTGCCTCAGCTTCTGAAAAGCAACATGAGAGGACAACTCAAAAATCCCCTTCTCCATCTCCTTCAAGATCATCAAGTCATCATACCCAACAACAAGACTCTACTGAAATAGTAGATGATGATCACTCTGAAGGTACTCCACAGAAGATCCAAGAAGCTGAGTACAGAGTAGCTAAACTTAGAGCTCTGTTGGAAGAAGAAACAAGACTGCATCTTGAGCTGGAAATCAAGATGGCAGAAAGACAAGCCAACCCAACACATGACAGAGCAGTTCAAGGAGCTAGAAGATCAAAATAAGCAATTAGTTGCATATGTGCCTCATGCATACCGCAAGCTTGCTGAAATGATTGCAAGAAGGACTTCCAGCATTGCATTGGAACATCAAGATCATGCTATGCTAAGGAAATCAGATGAACAACTTATGAAGTTTGCAGACACTCATGCTGATCTAGCCATGACTACTATAAGGCTCTGTTCTATTCAACTGTAATTTTCTGAACTAAACTGAATTGTACTGAACTGAACTGAATTGTAGTATAAAATATAACTAAGCAAAACTGAACTGAACTGAATGGAACTGAACTGAACTGAACTGACTGAGTTTTCAGTTGAAGAGAACAGAGCCTAAGCCAAGTAGTCACTGAAATTTCAAAGTTAACAGATGCAGAAAATGGCTTTGCATAGCAGAATGCTGCACTCAGAGCAGAATTGCAAGAATTATCCCAAGCCTACAACAGACTACAAGGGAATTTTGAATCTCTATCAGAATTCTTTGTCAAAATAGTAGATAATTTTGATCAGTCTCCTATGACTAAGGGGGAAAGAACCAAAAAAGTTACAAAGGGGAAAGGCAAACAAAAGATTATATCTGAAGATGCCCAACCTCAAAATACAACCCCTAGTCAACTTCAAATAGTCACTGCTACTGAAGGAAGGGTCACTAGAACAAGGTCTCAGAAACCTCCTGTTGCTGCTAAGAACTCAAGGAGAAGACACAGAGACTATGTTGAGGATGAAGACTTGAAGACCAACTAGTAGGATGTTCGCTTGGAACTTGGAACTTCATGTTATTCTACTTAGTTGTGTATTAATTTTATTTTTTTTGATTATTGCTGATTGTAATCTATTGCTTAATCTTGTAAAAGTTATATGTACTCTCACTTGTAATTCTATCTGATGAACTTACTCTCAGATACCTATCCAATGAAAAGATAACTTATCAGTAAAGATCAAATCTTGTGATTTGGTTGATGTTTACTTTCTGCACTCAAATAAAAAGAAATGAAAGATCATAAGAAGTATTTAAGTGTTGGTTTGTTTCCTCATCCAGTTCTTTATAGGTTTTTAGATAGTCATAGGTGACTGATCAAAAGGGAGAAAATTTGTTAGGATTATCTGTTTAGATTTTGATCAGTAACCCTAATGACTTATCTTAGCTCAGAAAGGTAACTAGTACTCTTAGTTCACATGAACATTGTAAAAGAGGAAGCTTACTGAGTATGTTAGTCTAGCAAATCTTGTATAGGATGTTAGGTCTCTGAGTGTAATTTTTATATCTTTGAAAAAGACCAAGAAGCAAGCATCCAGCAGAAGGAAGTCATTTGTTGAAGATCAGAAGACTGCACAAGATTGCTGAAGACTAAGGAGAAGTGTCTCCTCAGAAACCTTGGCTCAGATACATTGAAGAAATTAAGTGTCTTTGGAAGACAAGTATTTCAATAAGTTTCTGATGCGCTATAGGACACTAAGAAAGGACTTGTAAAGCCTCAGAAAGCTTGCATTGTTCTGTTGACACTACAGGATAAAAGTTAGTACAATGCATTAATTAATAGTTTGAATTTCATTGAGCCTAACAGATACTATTCAAACGACATGATTTTCAACTATAAATATCACCACTTAGAATGCTTGAACCACACCTTAGACTGAACATCACTTGCGATATATATTCAGGCATATAAGCCTTCTGCCTACTTACTCTCTAGCTTACGGTTGCGACTAAAGCTCTTGAATTCTAAGTAGCACGAAAGTTCTAAGTGTCCTGATCCTTAACAATAATTGCATATTGTGACGGAGTTGAATCCAGAAGATATAGTTGCGACTCATATCTGTGATTCATTCTCTTGAACAGCATCAAAACTTGGGTCAGTAAAGAACAACTTACCACACATTGAAAAGTGTATTAAGTAAGATTGTTTCTACAAAGCACTCTAAAATATCTGCATAAGTTAAATGAACCTTCTCACCTGATAACCATAACCAACACCACACAGGCGTTGAGCATAGGAAGTACTTAGCTTTGGAAGCTAAGGAATAGCTCAAAGGTTACTGAGTAGAGGAAGTACTTGGTTGGGAAAACCAGGGAACAACTCAAGGGGAACACTTGGTTGAGAACCTAGTGTTAAAGGGATCAAGAGATAGGATTTTGTAAGGGGAACTCATTATCTTATCTTAGTGGATTCAAGTCCTGAGAAAGGGCGAGTGGATTAGTTGAGGGATTACGCCACCCTCAGATACAACTATAAAGCTTTGTGTTATTTACTTTCTGCACTTTACTTAATTGGGTATTTATTGCTTGCTGAGTATTTACACATATTATAGTTTATTGAGCACGTGCACTTATCACTGAAGTCTACTGGTCTCTGAATATAAGTATCAGATACCTTCACAAATATCTGAGAAACTATTTTGAAAAGTTTGAAAAGACTATTCACCCCCTGTCTTTTACTTTGTCGTTATCTGGACCAACACTGGGTTACTGCGCTAGTGGGCTATAGGGACTCATCTGATCCGTTGAATTGCTATCGCCATTTCTTTCAATGGTTGAGATTGCTTTCTCAGCAGTGATCACAATCAAAACATGTAATTGTGCCCAATTAATGCTATTTGGCTAAAAGCTATCTGAGTCATTTTCAATACTCAGCAACCTGTAACTAGGAGACAAACTGGTTTATGAGCTTATTAATTAAACGTCCAGTGTTGTTTGAAAATTATCATAAAAATGGAAATTTTTCAAAACACAAGAGATAGTTGACTTCTGACAGATAGTATTGTTTGTCGACTTCTCTTCTTTTGTGTTTCCCCTTACTCAGTGGTCTCACATATCTGAATACCCGTTTCAGATACCTCTTTTAACCAACTTTATACTTAGCTGTGATATCTGAGTGCCTGTCTCAGATATCTCCTTCTCTCTTTAAGTGCCTTTCTTTTCAGAAAGCCTTATTCTTCTCTTATTGTCTTACTGAGTTCCCGTCTCAGTGACCAATTTAGCACCTTGGCAATTCCATTAACCCAAGAATATGTCTCAAGGTTAGGAATATGCTATCTTGCAGAGGCTTTGTGAAGATATTTGCAAGTTGGTCTTCTGTACCAATCTTGAGTATCTCAATATTACCTTTTTCAACATGATCTCTAATGAAGTGGTGTCTAACATCAATGTGCTTTGTTCTTGCATGGAACTTAGGATTCTGAGTTATGGCAATAGCACTTGTGTTGCACAGAAAATAGGAGTTTTCACTTCATTGATCTCATAGTCTCTGAGTTGTTGTTGTAATTCCACAAGAGTTATGAAGCACAACACCCAGCAGCAATATACTCTGCTTCTGTGGTTGATGTGGCAATTGAGTTTTGCTTCTTGCTGAACCATGACATTAGTTTAGTACCAAGGAATTAACAGGTTCCTGAGGTAATTTTCCTATCAAGCATTGATCCAGCATAGTCAGCATCTGAATAGCCAACTAAAATCAAGCCACTCTCTTTTGGATACCGCAATCCAACTTCTACAGTACCTTTAACATACCTTAGAATTTTCATAGCAGTGTTATAGTGTGATTGCATTGGATTTGTCTGAAATCTTGCACATACACCAACTGCATATTGAATATCTGGTCTGCTAGCTGTGAGGAATAGTAGAGACCCAATTAATTTCCTATACTTGTGTTCATCAACACTCTTGTCAGATTCAGTATAGGTCATCTTGGTTCTAATGCTCATAGTTATCTTAGCATTCTTCTCAGAAGGCTTTAGATTAAACTTATTGAGCATGTCTTTTGCATACTTAGTTTGACTAATGAATATTCCATCATCAAGTTGCTTGACCTGCAACCCTAGGAAGTAATTCAATTCTCCCATCATGCTCATCTCAAATTTACTTTTCATGAGCTCAGCAAAGTCTTCACAAAGTTGCTTGTCCTTAGATCCAAAGATTATGTCATCAACATAAACTTGTACTACGAGTAGTTTCCCATCATGGTTCAATGTAAATAGAGTTTTGTCAACTTCTCCTTTGTTGAATCCACTTCCCAGCAAGTACTTATCCAATGTGTCATACCATGCTCTTGGAGCTTGTTTAAGTCCATATAGAGCTTTCTGAAGCTTATAGACCATCTTGCTTTCTGAGGAAACTTCAAAACCAGGCGGTTGCTCCACATAGACTTTCTCAGCAAGCTCACCATTTAGGAATGCACTCTTGACATCCATTTGGTAAACTTTAAAGTCATTATGAGCTGCAAAGGCTAGAAATAGTCTGATTGCATCCAATATTGCAACTGGAGCATATGACTTATCAAATAATCCTTCAGTCTGGGTGAATCCCTTGGCAACCAACCTTGCTTTGTTTCTGGTTATTTCACCAGATTCATTCATCTTGTTTCTGAAAACCCACTTAGTTCCTATGACAGATATTCCATCAATATAGGGAACTAGTTTCCAGATTTTGTTTCTCTTAAATTGATCCAATTCTTCTTGCATTGCTAAGATCCAATCTTGGTCTTTTAATGCTTCTTCAATGGTCTTTGGTTTAATGTCTGAGATGAAACATCCATAGAGAGAATTTGCATTTTCTGCAATTGCTCTCCTAGTTCTTACCCCTTGGTCTAAAGGACCTATCAAATCCTCTACATAATGATCTCTTATCCATTTCATAATGGGTTTAGAACTAGTAGGATCATTATCATTTTGATTCATTTATGTATCATTATGATCATGATAAGATACTTGTTCAGTATCTAAGATATCTGGCACTTGTGATGTGTGCTTGGGATATCTGACACTTGTTCAAAGGTCCCGGTATCCGAGATAGGATTCACGAACCTCCCGCTTTCGAGACCTCTTCATGATGAAGATTCGCAGTGTCTTGATCCATTTCTGGATTTCTCATAGGAAACTCTTCATCATGTCTTAGAGCCATCTAGTTGTTACTTGGCAATGATTGCCTTTCTTCGTCAGACTCATCCTCTAAGTTAATGACAAAATTATTTCACTGCTGAGATTCTTGTTCAGAATCCTTGATCATAAGTTCTTTGAACCTATCTGTGAGTTCTTTATTCAAAGGTACTTTCTTGTTTCCTTCATAGAATACTACATGGACAGATTCTTCAATCTTTTGTGTCCTTTTGTTGTAAATTTTCAAAGCTTTGCTATTCATTTAATAACCAAGAAATACTCCTTCATCTGCCTTTGGTTGAAATGTTCTTAGATATTCTTTACCATTGTTAAGAACAAAACATCTGCAACCAAACACCCTTAAATGTTTGATACTAGGGGGTCTACAAATCAATAACTTATAAGGAGTCTTATCATGGTGTTTGTTGATCAAACATCTATTTTGAGTGTAGCATGCTGTATTTACATCTTCAACCAATAGATTTCACTTATTTCAGTATCAGAATGTATTGTTCTTGCTGCTTCTTTTAGGGTTCTATTCTTCCTTTCAGCAACACCATTTTGTTGTGATGTCCTTACTGAAGATAGTTGATGTTGTATACCTTTGCAAGTACAAAACTCTTTTATGTACTGGTTCACAAACTTAGTACCATGGTCTGTTCTGATCACAAATACCTTGTCATTTTTCATGACTTAAAGCTTATTCAGCAGGCTTGGTATCTCAACCCTTGCGTCAGATTTCTGTTTGAGGAAAACAACCCAAGTGAATCTTGAGTAGTCATCTACAACAACCAGACCATACTTCTTTCCTGCATAACTGGTTACTGAGGACTCAAAGAGATCCATATATAACAGTTGCAGTGGCCTCACACTGGAATGTCTTGTTTTAGACTTGAAAGAAGTTTTGGCTTGTTTTCCAAATTGGCAAGCTAAATATACACCATATTTTCTGTATGCCATCTTAGGTAATCCAACAACCAATTCTTTCTTGGCTAGCTTATTCAGAGTTTTGAAATTCAAGTGACTCATCCTTTTGTGCCATAGCCAATTTTCTTCAGTGTAGCCAGATTGACTCACCATGAGGCATTCTTCAGTTGTGGCAGATGCCCAGTCAACAATATAGAGACTTCCTTTCCGCCTAGCAATCAAGACTACCTGTTTTGACTCATTGTCAATCAATTTGCAGAATTTAGATTTGATCTCCACTGAGAACCCCTTGTCAGCAAATTGACTCATGCTAAGGAGATTATATTTCAATCCCTCTACATGTAGTACTCCATTGATTGTGAGGGCTCCCAATTTTAGATCTCCAAAGCCTATAGTTGGATTCACTTCTCCTCCTGCAAATCTGATATCTGGTCCTGTATCACATACTTTGTTCCTTAGTGCTCCTCGTGGTGCTTTCAGATACTTGTCAGGTTGCTGAGTCTACTTTTCAGCGAACTTAGCTTTCCTTATCAGATTTCTTCTAGCCCTGGCATTCATATTGCTTGTGGTTTGTTCTTTCTTCAACTTCTGATGATTGTTGTGAGCAACCCTAGCTTTCATCCATCGTTCTTGCTCTAGTTTGTAATCATGAGGAAATTGCTTCCCGATGGCTTTATAGCCAATGCCATTTCGAGCACGTGGTGCTGACTGAGATCTCTTCTCAACAGCCTTGCTAGTCTTTGGGTCATTTTTCTTTCCAGAAAACGTGACATTAGAGAATTTGCCAGCTCCAGAAATCTTCCCTTTTTGAGAGACATAGCATTGTGGGTGATTACACTTTCCAGTGTGTTGTTCCTTTTCAAGAACATTCCCAACATATTTCTTTGGGACTTGTTTTTTCCTCAAAGGCTTGGTCGCAACTGCCTTTCCTTTGTCAGCAACCTTAGTTTTCTGACCAATGCTATAGGTTGTTTGGGAACCACCTTGCTGACCCCTAACAAATGTCATTCTTTCATCACTCTTGTTCAGAGTGGTAGAACTATTTGTTTGAGTGTCTAGCCCAAGTCCTCCTTTCTCTGAGGCATCCTAAGTGTACTTCAGTGAGAGTGTCACAAGCTTTGGCATAGGATTGGAAGGACATTTCTTTCTTTTTGAGTTCAAAATTGTCATAAAGAAGACCTTCACACTTCTTTTGAAGTTTATCCATTGCCTCTTCATGTAACTTTCCTGTCTCAACTATCTGTGCTTTTAGAAATGGATTCTCAGCATCCTTTGTCTCAGATAGCTTTTGCAGTTGTGAGCACTCCTTTTCCACATATTTCTTTTCTTCTTCGAGAATCTTGGTTCTAGCTCGGACAACCATGAATTCTCTTTCATAAAGATCAAGCTCTTTTATGAGGTGTTCTAGATCTTTGATTCCTTCCTCATCACTCTCATAATTTATAAATTGAGAAATAGTGGTTACCTCATTAGCCATTAAGCATGACTTAATGTTGGAGCAATCTGGATGGACCTCCTCAGCAACCCCGCACATTTCTCTCTTCTTTTGACCAAAGTCAACCAATTCATGAGTCATGCCGCACAACTCTGGTGACGGAAGTTTGGAATCATCTGAGTTCTAATCCTTAGACTTAGAGTCATGATCAAGAGCATCCAGTTGGATTTGGATCTTTTTCCTTTCCTCAGTGAGCATAGCTCTCTGACCTCTCTTGAAGTTTCTTCTATCTTTCTTGTAACCTGTCTTTAGCTTGTTATAAGTTGGGCAGTCTCTTTTGAAGTGACCAGGTTTCTGACAATAGAAGCAGATATCGTTTCCGATTTCTGCTCCCTCAGTACTCGATGCTTGCTGAGCAGGCTTGTTCAGTGAGATAGTCAATTGCATACTTTTGTACTGGTGATAGTTGGGACCTAGATGCTTTTTAAGCTTCTATTTGGTCCTTCTTCTTTCTATTTCCTGACTGACGTATTTTCTCATATGCTTTACAGCAAGAGCATTTTCCTCAGTCACCTCTTTGGTATCCTTCTTTTTAGAAGTACCTTGAGTTATGAGAGCAACATTTTGCGATGTTTCAGAAGTCATATGTCCTCTTTGCTTTGTCTCATAGTTGACAGTTGCCAAATGTGAGAAAAGCTCCACTGGTGTGATATTAGGCATTCCTTGGTTGAAATAGAAGTACTGAGTGTGTTCCCAATTTTGATTCAAGCCCTCACGATAGTCTTAACCTTTTCAGAGTTAGAATATCTTTCACTTTCACCAAGTGCAGCCATTTCACTCATCAGTGTTGTAAACCTGAAATCAAGTTCCTCAAGCGTCTCAGTAGGACCTTGTTTGAAGTTTTGGAATTTGAGCTTCAAAACTTCGAACTTGTTTTCTTTGGTTTTCTCAGTACCGGCACAAATTTCTTCAATCATTGACCAGGCTTCTTTCGCCGTTTTAGCACCCCACAGTTTGCACTGTATGTGATCTTGAGTAGAACGTATAATGATGTTTCTTGCTTGACCATCCAACCTGTTTCTCTTGGAATCTTCAGATGTCTAGAGATGTCTGGGCTTTGGTTCATAAGCAATTTCACCAGTTGGTCTTGCGCCTGAGGATGTGCTGGTTGTAGAAGATCCAACAGCATATATTGTATCTTTGTCTCGACCACTAGATACTTCAGTGACTTGCTTCTCACGTTGAATGACAATTGGGCCATTCTTTATCACTTCGATCATTTTGTCATTGATAGCTTCCAGGTGAAGCATCATGTTGTTCTTCCATTTCTCATAGTTCTCTGGCTTTGGAGTGGGTGCATCACTTAGAGACATCCTGCAGAAAATACAATAAACAAAAAAATCAAGTGCAGGTGGTGAGCTGTTAGTAGGCACTTATCTAGGATCTAGGTTCAGTGCAGAAGGTTAAAGAACCTCTTGCTTTGATACCACTTGTTGGTCCAGATAATGACAAAGTAAAAGACTACGGGAGGAGGGGGTGAATAGTCTTTTCAAACTCTTGACGATAAAACAGTTTCTTAGATATCTGTGAAGGTATCTGATACTTATATTCAGAGAGCGGAAGTCTTTTGTGATAAGTGCACCTACTCAGCAAGCTATAATATGTGTAAGTACTTCAGCAAGCAATAAAGACGCAATATGTAAAGTCCAATAAGTAAATAACACAAAGCTTTATAATGGCATCTAAGGGTGGCGTAATCCCTCAACTAATCCACTCGCCCTTTCTCAGGACTTGAATCCACTAAGATAAGATAATGAGTTCCTCTTACAAAATCCTATCTCATGATCCCTTTAACACTAGGTTCCCAACCAAGTGTTCCCCCTGAGTTATTCCCTGGTTTTCTCAACCAAATACTTCCTCTACTTAATAACCTTTGAGCTATTCCTCAGCTTCCAAACCCAAGTACTTCCTATGCTCAACGCCTGTGTGGTGTTGGTTATGGTAGTTTGTCAGGTGAGCAGGCTCTTATAACTTATACATTTATCTTATCAAGCTTACATAATACACTTTTATGGTAAGTTGTTCTTTACTGACCCAAGTCTTGATGTTGTTCAAGAGAATGAATCACATATATAAGTCACAACTATATCTTCTGGATTCAACTCCTTCACAATATGCAATTCTTGTTTAAGGATCAGGACACTTAGAATTTTCGTGCTACTTAGAATTTAAGAGCTTTAGTCGCAACAGTAAGCTAGAGAGTAAGTAGGCAGAAGGCTTGTATGCTTGAATGTAATGTATGAAGTTCTGTGTATTCACTGTGTTTTTCAAGCATTCTAAGTGGTGATATTTATAGTTGAAAATCATCCAGTTTGAATAGTATCCATTAGGCATAGTGAAATTCAAACTACTAATATCTGAAGATAGTACGACAGTGAGCTTTGTCTCTTTACAGAGATTTCCTCTTTTGCTCAGACATCTCTATCTGCGTAATTAATGCACTGTACTAACTTTTGTCATGTAGTCTCAACGGAACAATGCAAGCTTTCTAAGGCTTTGCAAGTCCTTACTTAGTGACCATTATGCATCAGGGACCTATTGAAATACTTGTCTTCCAAAGACACTTAATTTCTTCAAGGTATCTGAGCCAAGGTATCTGAGGAAACGTTTCTCCTTAGTCTTCAGCAATCTTGTGCAGTCATTTGATCTTCAATAATAAACTCCTTTATGCTGGATGCTTGCTTCTTGGTCTTCTTCAAAGATATGAAAATTACATTCAGAGACCTAACATCATATACAAGATTTGCTAGACTAACATACTCAGTAAGCTTCCTCTTTTACAATGTTCAAGTGAACTAAGAGTACTAGTTACCTTTCTGAGCTATGATAAGTCATTAGGGTTTACTGATCAAAATCTAAACAGATATTCCTAACAGAACACATGTATGAATTCTTGATGCGTTTGGATGACATCTTTGCAACCATCAAGACCCAAGTCTTGAGTGTGAAGCCGACACCTCCTTTGGGATTTGCGTACCACCTAGTATCGGAGGATGAGCAACAAAAACAGATTACGAGTGCCCGTAAGCATAGTCTTAAGGCGGCAGTGCTTCAGGCAACCGTTGGTGGAAATCGAAGGTGGGATTCCACACGAGATGGAATAAGAACTTGTAAGCACTGCGGAAAGTCTGGACACTCATTGGAGGGATGCTTCGAGATCGTTGGCTATCCGAAATGGTGGGAAGATAGGCAGAAATCGCGACGACAAGGTGGAGATCGATCAGCGGTGAATGATCGCAGGGGAGGAGAACAACGAGAAAATAGAGCTGAGAGATCCATGGTTCGTGATGATGAAAGAAGAAATCAATCCCAACATTATCCACATGCAGCAGCGGTTGGATTGGGCTCTAGCCCAACATTATCCAATACCTGGGCTAAATCATGAATAATATGCTCGGTTACTAAAACACGTCAGTGGCGAATAAGAAATTACTACGGTAAATCAGAATGACCCGGTTGGAAACATGGCTGGTAAGGAAAATTTTAATAAATCTTGGATAATTGATTCAGGTGCAATGGAGCATATTACATGCAATAGCGGCATCCTGGATAATTTAAAACCTCATAAGATGGGGTTACCAGTAAAAATTCCAAACGGCGATAGTATACCCGTAAAAGATTTTGGTAGTACTCAGTTACCAAATGGCATCACACTTAGTCATGTTTTGAATATCCCGAATTTTAAATGTTACTTATTGTCGGTCAGCCGGTTAACAAAGGATCTTGGATGCACAATAACCTTCTCTTCTAATTTTTGCATAATGCAGGACTTATGCTCGAGGAACCTGATTGGCGTGGGCAAGTGTAGTGGTGGTCTATATTGTTTGGAGCCGGTTGTGCAGAAGGAAGTAATAGCTATGTTAGTTTCTGTTGATTCAGATACTTGGCATCGAAGATTGGGTCATGCTTCTCACGGGCAGCTTCAACACATCGAGTTCTAGGGTAAAGTTCTTAAAAATAATGACGATCCTTGTAATTCCTGCTTGAAGGCTAAGCAGACCAGAAATCCTTTTGGAGATAGTTTTATTAAGATATCGTCATGTTTTGAACTCATACATTGCGATATATGGGGTGCATACCGAGTGCCCTCTTTCTTATGAGCTAGCTCATTATTTCTTAACGATTGTTGATGATTTTAGTCGTGTTGTTTGGGCATTTCTTTTAAAGTACAAATATGAAGTAGGAGTTTGCTTGACTAGCTTTTGCAACATGGTTATTACTCAATTCGGAACCACAGTTAAAAGAATCCACAGTGATAATGGTTTGGAATTTCAATCTGCCTACATGATGAATTATTACGTAGAAAATGGAATGATTTTGGAGACATCTTGCACAGATACTCCTCAACAGAATGGAGTAGTGGAGAGAAAACACGGAGACATTCTTGAAATTGCTAGAGCCCTAAGGTTTCAAGCCCATTTACCTATCAAATTTTGGGGAGAGTGTGTTTTGGCAGCCACCTACATAATAAATCGCATTCCCTCTAGAGAAATTGAACTTAAAACTCCCTTTGAAATATTGTTTGGAAAGACAACATCTTATGATCACCTTAGAGTTTTTGGCTGCCTCGTCTATGCTCAGGATAACAAGAAAGGGGGAGATAAGCTCAGGGAGAGAGGATGACCTTGCGTAATTGCAGGTTATCCTAGTGGGCAGAAGGGTTATCGTGTCTTTGATTTGCACGATAAAAAATTTATACCTCTAGAGATGTTCAATTTTTTGAAAATAAATTTCCATTTGAATTGGTGGATATAAGTGAAGAAAATGAACATGATACCCTTGAAACTCCTCGATTCGTGTGTGATGAAACCATAGTAGGTGAAACTGAACCAAGACATCAACATGAGTTGGAATCACCAGAAAGTGAAACCGAGTCTCTTCAGACCCAACATGATGTTGCAAGCATACCTCGGCGTGGAGAGAGGTAACCTACACAATCAACTCGACTACAAAAGTTTAAAGTCACACTTCCATCTTCCATAGACCACCCACAACCCACAGCCAATTCGGGAACTCCGACGGTACATCCTTTGTCTCATTATGTTTCATATGATAATTTCTCTACCTCTCATAAAGCTTTTTGACGGCCATCTCTTAGAATGATGAGCCAAAACACTTCAAACAGGCGGTCGTGATGTTCATTGGCGAACAATGCAAAATGAAATAGAGGCACTTGAGAAAAATGGAACATGGACACTAGAAACACCACCACCTGGGAAACGTATAGTTGACTCAAAGTGGGTCTACAAGATCAAATACAAGCCCGATGGAAGCATTGAACGTTATAAAGCAAAATTGGTGAGAAAGGGTATACCCAAATCGAAGGGATAGATTTCCACGAGACATAGGCACCTGTTGCAAAACTAGTCACCATGAGAGCCATGATTGCTGTAGTGGCAAAACACAACTGGACTGTTCATCAACTTGACGTCAACAACGCATTTCTACACGGCGATTTGAATGAGGAAGTATATATGAAAATCCCACAAGGTTTTGCGAAACCAGGCGATACGAGAGTCTGTCGTCTACGCAAGTCATTATATGGGCTCCGCCAAGCATCGCGTAATTGGTATAAAAAATTCACTCACACATCGGTTCACGTTGTTTTTAGACAGTCCAAAGCAGACCATTCTCTATTTATATACAAGAAAGGTACCATTTATGTTTCCGCACTGATTTACGTTGACGATGTGATCTTAATTGGCAACAATGATGTAAAAATCCAAGAAGTCAAGTCCTATCTTGACAACTAGTTTAGCATATTTGGGCCCGTTAAAATATTTTCTCGGTATTGAAGTAGCTCGCACTAAAGATGGACTAGTACTTAGTCAAAGAAAATACACATTAGACATTCTTGAGGAGAGTGGAATGCTAGGTTGCCGACCGAGTAAATTTCCAATGGCGCAAAATCTGCATCTAGGAAAAGAAGAACAAAGCAAGCAAGTGGATGCAGGCCAATATCAGAGACTCCTTGGCCGACTATTGTACTTACAAGTAACTCGCCCGAATATTACTTATGCCGTCAATTTCCTTGCCAATTCACCTCTGATCCTCGCGAAGCACATATGGAGGCTGTCATTTGCATTTTGCGGTATCTCAAAGGAACAGCCGGTCAAGGAATTTTCCCACCGACAGGGGCAGCACTGCAAGAATACTGTAAAATGACGATTGATTTTAGCGACGGATTTTTGACGGATCGCTATGGATTAGCGATGGATTAGAGACGGATTAACTATCCATCTCTAATTAGGTTGACCAAATAATAAAAAAGAAAAAGTAAAAGGATATAGTGACGGATAGGGCTATCCGTCGCTAATGTTAGCAGTAACCCTAATATATTAACCCCTTCCTCTTCCTCCCATCACTCACAATTCCATCTCTCCTTCTTCCCACCACCACCCACCACCACCCTTCCACCCTTCACCACCACACCACCACCACTCCACCTCCCATCCACCACGAGATCTCCCTCCCACCGCCTCCCACCACCACACCACCACCAGATCTGAACCACCACCACCGCACCACCCACCTCCACCACACCACCACCAGATCTGAACCACCACCACCGCACCACCCACCTCCACCTTCCACACTATCTTTAGATCCACTCACAGCCACCACCACACCATCTTCTCTGGCCGTCCAGATTGCCACGCCATCACCGATTTGAACCACCACCACCGTCAACTCCACTCCATCATGCACACCATCACCGATTTGAACCACTTTCATGCCATCTCCGATCTGAACCACCACCATACGTCCTTCCACCATTGAATATCGTTCGATTTGTCAAGATCTCGTCAAGATCCACCAAGATCCGTTGAAATTCGTGAAGATCGATCTTCTTTGTATTATTGAATATTGTATTGTAATATTGAATATTGGATATTGAATATTGTATTATTGAATATTGTATATACAATATTGTATATTGTTGATTTATTTATAATAAACATAGATAAAATTGTATAATCTCGTCTCGTCTCGTCTCCAAATAATATCTAGGTAAATACAATAAACCTAGATAAAACTGGATATTTATCCGCATCGTCTCGTCTCCAAATCTGTAGATTTATAGATTTAAAAAATAAACCTTATCCGTCGCTAATTAGCGACGGATACTTATCCGTCACAAAAAAGGGCAATGACGGTCAACCATTTTATCCGTCACTAATCCGTCGCTAAATTAGAGACGGATAAATTATCCGTCTCTAAATGGCTTGTGACGCCACAAAAGGCGATGGGCTTATTATCCGTCGTAAATCCATCGCTATGGATTTAGCGACGGATCGCTCGCTGTTTAGATCCGTCGCTAAATAACATTTTTTTGTAGTGGAGGTCTACATCTTATGGCATATGATGCTGATTAGGCTGGATGTCAGCTAACACGTCGTTCGAGGACATGTTATATTATACTTTTAGGAGGAGCACCAATATCTTGGCGAACAAAGAAACAATATGTCGTCTCTTGCTCTTCTGCCGAAGCAGAGTATCGAGCCATGGCAACAACTGTCAGTGAAGTAATTTGGCTTGTTGTTATCTGATTTGGAAGCCGTGCAAGACTGCGCAACTACGCTATTTTGTGATAATCAAGCTGCCTGACACATTGCAAACAATCTAGTTTTCCATGAACGAACAAAGCTTGTGGAAATGGATTGTTATTTTGTCAGAGAACGAGTTGAGTCTCATGAAATCATTCCCGCTTATAGTGATAGAAAGAACCAGATCGCATATGTTTTTACAAAAGCCTTGGGGCAGATAACATGCAGTTTCTTATGGGCAAGATGGGCATTTGAGATCTTCATGCACCAACTTGAGGGGGAGTGAAGCGAGACCTATATAGATTAGGATTAGATTTCCACATACCTATGCTAATTAGAATTAGATTTACACATATATTAGAAGTCTTTATTGATTAGGCTTCTACCTAGTATTGTTGTATAAATATACTATGTGATTTGATGAATAAAACACAACAACTTTTAGCTCTACTCTTTAAAAACCATCTCAAATCAAACCCTCATAAACATCAATTTCATTCTTTAAAAAAAAAAAATCTAACTAGTATTTTTTGTCGATGCTCCGACAACTTCCATGGCTGGAAGCTTTCGAGCTTCCATGGCCATGGAATCTCGAAAGTTTTAGCCATGGAAGAAGCTCGAAATGGTGGAAGATTCCTCGTCTCTTGACAAAAATTGATTCGTCGGAGTCCGGTGACGTTGGTGGTGGTAGTGATGATTGAAGAAGGGGAATAGGACGTGGTGGTGAGTTCTGGAGAGAAAAAGAATAAATTTGTGGTTTAAAATATAAAGCGATTAATTAGTAGGGGTGGTTTTTTGCAATTATGTATATTTGTATTTTTAAAATTGTTAATAAAATTCGATAAATTAAAGTTCCGTGCCAAAGAATCCGTGTATCTTATACTCCCTCCGTTCCAAAGAAAACTCTATATTTTGACTGTGAACGATCAACTGTCTTCAACTTTAACCACAAATTACTCTTGAACTATAATAGTAAATAATTCAATAAAATCATATAATGAAAATTTAATAATTAAATTTTCATTATATGATTTTATTGAATTATTTACTATTTGAGTCCGTTGTGTGAGAGACCCCTATATATAGGAGAGTCCCGAAAGTCCCCTTCAAACGTTAAAACAAGACAATTATACCTTTTTATCTCGACTTGGCTTCTGATGGTTTTTCGCGGATCTTTTGACTCGGATTCATTAAAAAGGGGTCAAGTAAAAACTAGACAATATAATGTAAAAACTAGACAATATAATGTAAATTTAATATCATGTAAAAACTAGAGAATTCCTTTCATAAACTAGACAATATAGACAATTATGTTACACTGAGTGAGTAAATTTCTGGACAAGTAATAAAACTAGACAATTCATTTACAAAACTAGATAATTCAGTTACAAAACTAGAAAATATGTTGTAAAAACTAGACAATTATGCAGGTCATTTTTCAAACTTGAGAAGCTTTTTCATCAACAACTTTCTTTGCTTCTAGCTTTTTCAACTTTTCATTCTCCTTCATTTGCTTTATCGCATATTCTTTGTTAAATGATGCAACCTTCGTCAAAATATCAGATCTCAAACCATTTGCGTCAACAAGAATAAGAGCTGAGCAAATTTCAACACGAATGAATTTCCTATGACTCACCTAATACACAAAACCAAAACAAAAGCTCAGAAAAAATTATGCAAGAAGTTCACAATTTATCTACAAACTTAGGGAAAAAATTATCTAAAAACATAATAAACTAGTACATACTTGCATTAGATCCTTGCAAGGAATAGGAGTTCCTTGCAACAGCTCAATATGCTTCATCAGAAAAAACCACATTCAGAAAAGTACTAAAATTACTAGTCCAATCAACACATATTAAAAACTACACAGTTTATATGAAAAACTAGACAGTTCAACACAACTGAACAACAGAAAGATATAAGATGAAAAACTAGACAAATATTATTAAAATCTAGACCATATGTGTTAAAAGCTAAAACATAAGGTATTTATATACTAGACAATATGTTAGGAATATCTGTTTAGATTTTGATCAGCAACCTAATGACTTATCTTAGCTCAGAAAGGTGATTAGTACTCTTAGTTCACTTGAACACTGTAAAAGAGGAAACTCACTGAGTATGATAGTCTAGCAAATCTTGTATAGGATGTTAGGTCTCAAAATGTAATTTTATTTTCAAGAAGACCAAGAAGAAGGCATCCGCAGAAAAGATCAACTTTTGAAGATTTGAAGACTGCACAAGATTGCTGAAGACAAGGGTTTTCCAGAAACCTATGTCCAGATATCTTGAAGAAACAAGTGTTTCGAAACATACATGTTGCAAAAGATATCTGAGAATAAAAGGTTTCTGAGACATGGAAAGTGCCCACAGATATCTACACTCAGATACCTTGGACATAAAATATGCTTCTGAAAAAGAAACATATTATAACAAGTTGTTCAAACAAGTGGTATCTGGAGCTATGATGATCTCTGGAAAAGAACGTGCAAAGCCTCAGAAAGCTTGCATAGTTCCGTTGGCACTACAGGACAAAATATAGTACAGTGCATTAAATGCGCAGACATAAATGTCTGAACAAAAGCGGTAACCGAAGAAGAAGACAAGCACCTCTGATACTATATTCAGATATCAATAGTTTGAATTTGATTTAAGCCTAACGGATACTATTCAAACGGCACTCAAAATTCATCTATAAATATCAACACTTAGATTGCTTGAGAAGATACCTTAGAACACACTGAACTCCAAGAATACTCACACAAGCACTCTCAAGCAAACTACTTACCTTCAACCTTTCTGTTGCGACCAAAGCTCTTGATTCTAAGTGGCACAAAAGTTCTAAGTGTCCTGATCCTTAACGAGCATTGTTATTTGTGAAAGAGTTGAACTAAGATTTCTTATCTAAGTTTCATTCTCTTGAACACTTACCATAGACTTGGGTCAGTAGAGAACAAGATACCATACATTGCAAAGTGTATTAAGTATACTTGATTCACAGAGCTATCGGAATAACTGAACAAGTTATTAAAGAAGCTCACCTGAAAAACAAACCTAAAACCAACACCATATACGGCGTGGAGTACAGGAAGTACTTAGTTTGGGAAACTAAGGAATAACTCCAAGGTTGCTGAGCACAGGAAGTACTTAGCTTGGGAAGCTAAGGAACAACTCAAAAGGTTTCTGAGTACAGGAAGTACTTGGTTGTGAAAGCCGGGGAATAACTCAGGGGGAACACTTGGTTGGGAACCTAGTGCTTTTAGGAATCTAGAAAAGATATCTGTAAGGTTACCTCATTTATCTTAGTGGATTCTAGGTCTGAGAAAGACCGAAGTGGATTAGTTGAAGGATTACGCCACCTTCAGATACCACTATAAAAAGACTTGTGTTATTTACTTTCTGCAGTTTATTACTTGTTTTACTTATATTGCAAAGTACTTACACTTATCTTGCTGAACAAGTGCACTTATCTCAGAAGTCTTCCGCTCTCTGAAATTAAGTATCAGATATCTGAGAAACTGTGCTTATCGACAAAAGTTTTAAAAGACTATTCACCCCCCCTCTAGTCTTTTACTTTGCCGTTATCTGGACCAACAAGTGGTATCAGAGCGGGAGGTTCCCAAGCCTTCTGCACTGAACCTAGATCCCAGATAAGTGCCCACTAACGTCTTTTCACCTACACTTGATTCGTTTGTTTAGTGTGTTTGCTGTAGGATGTCTTTAAGTGACGCCCCAATTCTCAAGCCAGAGAATTATGAGAAATGGAAGAACAACATGATGCTCCACCTAGAAGCCATCAGTGACGAAATGATCGAAGTTATAAAGAATGGCCCAATAGTCATTCAACAACTCAAGCAAGTCATAGAGGTTTCTAATGGTAGAGACAGAGAACAAAGTGATGGGTCTTCATGCATGATGCATCAACCAGTGGGAGACCTGCTAGTCAAGTTATTTACGAACCAAAGCCTAGAGAACTCTGGACATCGGAAGATGCCAAGAGAAATAGATTGGATGGACAGGCTCGTAATATCATCATACGTTCTACTCCAGAGCACATACAGTGTAAACTGTGGGGTGCAAAAACAGTGAAAGTGGCCTGGCAACTGATTGAAGAAATCTGTGCTGGCATTGAAAAAACAAAGGAAAATAAGTTCGAAGTTTTGAAGCTAAAATTCGAAAACTTCAAACAAGGTTCCACAGAGACTCTTGAAGAACTAGATTTTCGGTTTACAACACTTATGAGTGATATGGCTGCACTTGGTGAAAGTAATAGATATACCCAGTCAGAAAAGATTAAAACAATTGTGAGAAGTCTAAATCATAACTGGGAACACACAAAGTTTTTCTACTTTAACCAAGGAATGTCAGATATCACTCCTGTGGAACTTTTCTCTCACCTTGCCACTGTTGACTATGAGACAACTCAAAGGAACAAGACCGAGAAGTTGCAGTGTTGCTCTAGTTGCTCAAGGAACTTCGAAAAGAAGAAAGGCAAGGATGTGGTGAGGATGCTCTTGTAAAAGCAAATGGGAAAATATGTCGTCGAGAAATTGAGAGAAGAAAAGCCAAAGAGAAGTGAAAAAGCATCTAGGCTCAAACTATCACCGACAAAAATGCAAAGCTCATTGAACAAGCCCATCAAAAAGCATCAAATCTTGAGGCGTAAATCGGAAATTATATATGTTTCTATTGTCAGAAACCTGGTCATTTCAAGAAGGATTGTCCTGCCTTCAACAAACTTAAGACAGGTGACAAGAAAGATAGAAGAATCTTCAAAAGAAGTCAAAGAGCTATGCTCACTGAAGAAAGGAAAAAGATTCAACTCCAACTGGATGCTCTAGATATTGAGTCCGATTCTGAGGACGAGGATTCAGATGATTCCACACTGCCATCTCCAGAAATATGCGGTGTTTCTCATGAAGTAATTGACTTTGGTCAAAAGAAGAAAGAAGTGTGTGGAATGGCTGAAGAAATCTTCCCAAATATCTCCAACATTGAACCTTGTCTAATGGCTGATGAGGTAACACATACTTCCTGTTATACTTATGAAAGTGATAACGAAGGAATCAAAGAACTGGAAAATCTCAGAAAAGAAATTGATCTTTACGAAAGAGAATTTCTAATGTTCCGAGCTAGAGCCGAAAATTTCGAAGAAGAAAAGAATTCTCTTGCAAAGGAAAATTCTAAATTAATCAAGATATCTGAGAAAAAGGATGCTGAAAATGCATTTCTCAAGGCTCAGATATCTGAGACCGAAAAGTCACATAAAGAAGCAATGGCCAATCTTCAAAAGAAATGTGAAGGTCTTCTTTCTGAGAATAAGGAACTCAAAAAGAAAGAACTATCCTTTCAATCTTATGCCAAAGCTAGTGACACTCTTACTGAAATACAATCTTATTTAAGAGATCCTTCAGAAAAGAGAGGACTTGGGCTGGACACACACACAGATAGTTCCACCACTCTGAATAAGAGTAATAAAGGACTCACATTCGTCAGTGCTCAGCAAGGTGATTCCCAAACAATCTACAGCATCGGTCAGAAAGCTAAGATTGCTGACAAAGGAAAGGCAGTTGCGATCAAGCCTTTGTGGGAAAAACAAGTCCAAAAGAAAACTGTGGGAAATGTCTCTGAAAAGAAACATAACATTGAGAAGTGCAATCACCCACAATGCTATGTCTCTCAAAAAGGAAAAATTGCAGGAGCTGGCAAATTTTCTTATGTCACATTTTCTGGAAAGAAAATTGATCATCCAGAGACTAGCAAAGCTGCTGAGAAGAGATCTCAGACAGCATCAGGTGCTCGGAATGGTATTGGCTATAAACCCATTGGGAAACAACTTGCTCGCGAATACAAACAAGAGCAAGAACGATGGTTAAAGGTTAGAATTGCTCACAGCAATTATCAGAATTGGAAGATAAATCAAGCCACTGAAAATTTGAATGCCAGGGCTAGAAGAAATCTGACTAGGAAAGCTAAGTTTGCTGAAAAGCAGACTCAGAAATCTGACAGGTATCTGAAAGCACCAAATGGAGCACCTAGGAACACACCAAGGAAGAAAATAGTTCTTAACAACAATGATACTAATCATTTAACTAAGATTCCTCCTTATGTTCCTGTTAGACAAAAGAATGTTCCTAAGAAATTCATTCAAAAATGGATTCCTACTGGAAGATTCTTTAATCCAGATGGTTCCTTTGTTGGTATGAGAACCTAATCTCCTGTTTCCTGTTTTGTGCAGAACACTCTAAAGACTAACTCAAAGTGGCATTTTGATAGTGGATGTGGGAAGCACATGACAGGAGACAAAGCAAATCTGATTAACTACAAAAAATGCAATGATAGACCAATTATCAGGTTTGCTGGAGGAGATGAAAATCCAACCATAGGTTTTGGCAATTTGAAGTTCGGCGCCCTCACAATCTCTGAAGTACTTCATGTAAAGGGATTGAAATATAATCTCCTAAGCATGAGTCAACTAGTAGACAAAGGGTACCTTTATCAAGATCAAGTCAAAACTATGTAAAGTGATTGACAATGAGTCAAAGCAGACAGTCTTGGTTGCAAGGCGTAAAGGAAATCTTTATGTTGCTGATTGGGCATCCGCCACAACCGAAGAATGTCTCATGTTGAGTCAATCTGGTCACACTGAAGAAAATTGGCTATGGCATAAAAGAATGAGTCACTTGAATTTCAAAACTCTGAATAAACTAGCCAAGAAAGAGTTGGTGGTTGGTTTACCCAAAATGGCATATAGAAAAGAAGGTGTATGCTCAGCTTGCCAAATGGGAAAACAATCCAAAACATCTTTCAAGTCTAAAACTAGACATTCAAGTGAGAGGCCACTGCAAATGTTACATATGGATCTGTTTGAATCCTCAGTAACTAGTTATGCAGGAAAGAAGTATGGTCTGGTTGTTGTTGATGATTACTCAAGATTCACTTGGGTTGTCTTTCTCAAACACAAATCTGATGCAAGGGTTGAGATACCTAACTTCTTTGAATAAGCTCAAGTCATGAAAATGACAAGGTATCATGTCGAGCAGGCCGTATGCGAGTTTGTAAACCAGTACATCAAACAGTTTTGTACTTGCAAAGGTATACAACATCAACTATCTTCTGTAAGGACACCACAACAAAATGGTGTTGCTGAAAGAAAGAATAGGACCCTGAAAGAAGCAGCAAGAACAATGCTTGCTGACACTGAAATAAGTGAGATCTATTGGGTTGAAGCTGTAAACACAGCATGCTACACTCAACATAGATGTCTGATTAACAAACACCATGACAAAACTCCGTACAAGCTTTTCATTGGTAGACCCCCTAGTATCAAATATCTAAGGGTGTTTGGTTGCAGATGTTTCGTTCTTAACAATGGAAAAGAATACTTTAGAACATTTCAACCAAAGGCAGATGAAGGAGTATTTCTTGGTTATTCTCTGAATAGCAAGGCCTACAGAATCTACAATAAAAGAACGCAAAAGATCGAAGAATCTATTCACGTAGTATTCTATGAAGGAAACAAGAAAGTACTCTTAAATGATGATCTCTCAGATAGGTTCAAAGAACTAATGATTAAAGATTCTGAAAAAGGATCCTCAGAAGGAAACAATTCTATCATTCAGAAAGGAGGATGAGTCTGACGATGAAAAGCAACCTATGCTTAGTAACAACCAGATGACTCTAAGACATGATGAAGAATTTCCTATGAGAATTCCAGAAATGGAACAGGCTACTGAGAACCTTCATCATGAAAAGGTATCTGAAAATGAGATTGCTGAAATGCAAGATCCAAATATCTCTAACACTGAAAAAGTGTCAGATATCCATGACATTTCCCATGTGTCAGATATCCCAGATACTGCACAAGTATCTCATCAAGATCATATTGATTCACATTCAAATCAAATTGATATTGATCCTACTAGTTCAAAACCCATTATGAAGTGGTTAAGAAATTATCCTTCAAAAGATGTGATTGGTCCCATAGACCAAGGAGTTAGAACTAGAAGAGCAATCGCTGAAAATGCAAGTTGTCTCTATGGATGTTTCATCTCAAAAATTGAACCAAAGACTATAGAAGAAGCATTAAAAGATCAAGATTGGATCTCTGCAATGCAAGAAGAGTTGGATCAATTTGAGAGAAACAAAGTCTGGAAACTGGTTCCATTTGTTGTGGAATATCGTAATCGGAACCAAGTGGGTTTTCGAAACAAAATGAATGAGTCCGGTGAAATAACCGAAACAAAGATAGATTGGTTGCGAGGATTCACCGGTGAAGGACTAGATTTTGATGAATCTTATGCACCGTTGCAAGATTGGATGCAATAAGACTCTTTCTAGCCTTTGACTCATAATGACTTTACGCTTATCGTGGATGTCAAGAGTGCATTTCTAAATGGTGAACTGGCTGAGGAAGTCTATGTTGAGCAACCACCAGGTTTTGAAGTTTCCTCAGAAAGTAGGATGGTCTATAAGCTTCAAAAAGCTCTGTATGGGCTGAAACAAGCTCCAAGAGCATGGTATGATACATTGGCCAGATACCTACTAGAAAGTGGCTTCAAGAAAGGAGATGTTGACAAAACATTCTTCACACTGAACCATGACGGGAAACTGCTTTTAGTTCAAGTATATGTTGATGACATTATATTTGGATCTAAAGACAAGCAACTTTGTGAAGATTTTGCTGAACTCATGAAATGTAAATTTGAGATAAGCATGATGGGAGAATTGAATTACTTCCTAGGGCTGCAAGTCAAGCAACTCAATGATGGAATATTCATTAGTCAAACAAAGTATGCAAAGGATATGCTCAATAAGTTCAATCTAAAGCCTTCTGAAAAGAATGCTAAGATACCAATGAGCATTGGAACCAAAATGACTTATACTGAATCTGACAAGAGTGTTGAAGAACACAAGTATAGGAAATTGATTGGGTCTCTACTATACCTCACTGCAAGTAGACCTGATATTCAATATGCAGTTGGAGTGTGTGCTAGATTTCAGACAAATCCAATGCAGTCACACTACAACATTGCTTTGAAAATATTAAGGTATGTAAAAGGTACTGTAGAAGTTGGATTGTGGTATCCAAAAGAGAGTGGATTGAGTTTGGTTAGCTATTCAGATGCCGACTATGCTGGATCATTGCTTGATAGAAAAATCACCCCAGGAACTTGTCAATTTCTTGGTGCTAGATTAATATCATGGTTCAGCAAGAAACAAAATTCAATTGCCACATCTACCACAGAGGCTGAATATATTGCTGCTGGGTGTTGTGCTTCACAGATATTGTGGATACAACAACAACTCAAAGTCTATGGACTCAATGAATAGAAAACTCCCATTTTCTGTGACAACACAAGTGCCATTTCCATAACTCATAATCCTAAGTTTCATGCAAGAACAAAGCACATTGATGTTAGACACCACTTCATCAGAGACCATGTTGAAAAAGGCAATATAGAGATACTCAAGATTGGCACTGAAGACCAACTTGCAGATATCTTCACTAAGCCACTACAAGAAAGTAGATTCTTAGCCTTAAGACACAGTCTTGGACTAATGGAGCTACCAAAGAACTGAAAAAGTTTAGAGAAGAAATATCTGAAAAATATATCAAAGGAGAGAGAAAAGGTATCTGGAACGGGTATCTAGAAAAGAGGAATCTGGAACGGGTATCCAGAGAAGAGGAATCTGGAACGGGTATCCAGAAACTAAAGGCTAAAGGGTAAAACGGCTGTTCAAAGATTTCTGAGATGGGTACTCAGATATCTGGATCACTTTCGATGAGGGGAACACAAAGAGAATAGTCCAGTATCTGCGATAACTCTCTTGAAATTTGTATTATTTCTATCTCTGTGTAAAACTTGGACAAATATCAAATGTGAGATAAATTCAGATGCAAACAGTGTTCTTGGTCATACAGAAACGTGATTCAGAAAGCTAATAGCCAAAATTCATTAAATGGGCACAATTACATTTGTTGATTGTGATCATTCTGAAAAACAATGGTGACCCTTGATGAATTGGCGATTGATCTTCTGATGAGATTAACTCTCAGTAAATAGTGGACTGTTGAAATTCCGACAGGGCCCACTATGCATTTAATGCCGAACAAGCTTTTACTCACGCCTGCCTGCAATTCACAGATACTTACACACAAAATCAATTTGTATGTATATATCTGTGGAGATTACATTGCTATATATGTGGGATTTTGGCAAAAGAAATTACTTTCGCCTAATCCAACATACAGACTTGCACAAGAATAGCAAAATTATCTTCTTCTATTTCTCTGCGAATTTCTTTAACCTCTGCAAATCTCTGTTAGTTTTTCTGCAAAGAATCACTAATCTCTAACCCAAACTTCGAAAAACTTACACTATATAAAGAAGATGGCTCCTAAGCGTTCGTATACACAGAAACCCCAATCTTCTATCACTGGTACTGCTGAAAAGCAAGCACCAGAGTTAGTGATAGTAAACAATCGATTGGTAGGAGACTTTAATCCCGATCATTGGACTTCAAATCACAGGATGATTTGGGGTGGTGCCATGATTGAGGAATACCTCACGGCTGCTGTTGAAAACCAAGCTGATAGGAAACTGATCCTTGACATGCTTGAAAAGGCACAAATCAAGGGTTTTCTATCTACTCTTCCCAGTGGAATCTCTTCACTAGATGTGTTAGAATTCTACAATAATTCCAGGATTATATCCTGTGTTTCTGAAGGCACTGCAATAGTGTCTATAAAGACTTCAGTCCAAGGAAAGGAAATCCTTCTGGACTTAACAACTTTCTGCAAGTTGTTTGAACTTCAAAATCTTGGAAAGGATTTTGAAATAGACACCAAGGATGATGATCTCCTTGAAGGTGTAAAACAGCTGATGGCGTGTGATCTTGAAAATCGATACACCCACCGATTTCAAGCTTGTCGACATCGTAACCGGACATCTGTTGGTTCACCGGGATGTCAGCATGCATTCTTCACAGATTCTTTGATGGTCTACAAGGAGGTGTGACAGATAAGCCAAGAAGCTGGATGATGATGTTCTTGCTACAACAACAAGACAAAAGGTCGGAAAACCCTTTAATTGGGGAAGTACGCCATGAAATTTGTGAAGAAGATTCAAGGCTTTGAGCCTACAATCGCTAAGGAATTCTTGAGCCAAAGGCCACGAAGCTATGGTCTCAAGATATGCTACTTACTGGAATGTCTTGGCATTGAGCTCAGAGAGACGGCAGATATTGCCAACAGTAACCTACTCTACAAATATGAGTATACAAACATGATGAAAAAGGTTACTGGATCTCAGAAAGGTTCCAAGAAGCGAAAGACTGAAGAGGAATCTGAGGGAAAAGTTGCGACCAAGAAGCCCAGAACTTCACGAAAGAAGTCTGCTGGCAAATCAGAAGGCACACCCATTGAGGTTGTCGATCAGATACCGCCAGTAGCCGATGAACTCATCAATGCTGCAAAAGAGGTATCGACTACTGAACAAGTAGACTCAGCAAGAGAAAGTGCTTTCAGAAATGTGAAGACTATTACAGAAAGCCTTGCTGATGAACTCATAAATACTGCCAAAAGTGGTGAAAGATACCAAGCCCTATCTGCAGAAATCGCAGGAATTATGGACCAATCAGTTCCTAATGCTGATGAAAGCTATGATGATGAAGATGATGAACTAGTCATCTCTCAAGTCCTAGAAAAATCGAAAATGGCTAAGGTTACTGAAATAGTAACTGGTGTAGAGGGATCTGAAGAAGAACCTACACCACAGGTTGCTGAACAAGCACCTATAGCAAAGGTTGTTGGTGCCATCACACCATCAGGGACAGTCACATATGCACAACTTCAAGAAGCCCTGATGAGTGGTGACCTAGTATTGGCTGACGCTGATGTCAACCCCACACTTAAAGATCTAGAAGAGCTTTCAAATGCTCAAACGCCTGCTTCCAGACAACCACAACCACAACAGCCACAAGTGGTTGATGAAATGGTAAATGAAATTCATTTCGACATGCCAGCAATGCAGTATGCTGAAGAAAATCCTGCAAATGAGCAGGTTCCCCAACTCCAAGAGAGGGATCAAACTGAGACATCTACTCAGAATGATCAACCAGGGGAGGCAACTGAGTTAGCCACTCAGGAAAAGGTTGAAGTACCTCAAACTTCCAACAAAGAAGCAACACTGGAACAACGAGACCAACTCATGGAAGGGTCACAAGTTTCAGAGATCACTCAGCCTGACATTGCTCAGGTAGCTGAATGGTTTGTACTTGTGAATTTCTTTGTGTTTTCTGTCTTGTTAACTAATAAAAATTCTTTGTTACAGGCTGAATTAGAAACAAAAGAGCAAGAGGAAGCTGCAAAACTTGCCTCAGAATCTGAGAAGGAGGACTCCATAGCCTCACCACTTAAGGAACAGGAGCCTGTCTCACAGGTAGAAAACAGTTCCTTAAGATATAACATCTCAGATATGTGCTTTATACACTTGACTAATACTATTAAGTGTCTGTTTCTAATAGGCTCCAACTGAGAAGGAAAATAAAGAGACTGAAAAGTCTATCTCTTCAGAAAAGAATCCAGAGACTTCCAAGGTCTCTGAGGAACAAGTATCTGAAACTTCTGCAGAGAAGGTATATCATTCAGATACCTATAATCTTCAAAGACAAATCTCTGATCATTTTTCTCAAACTAACACTGTCTACTTAAACAGGTTCAAAAAGAAGTAGAAGTTGCTGGGGAGTTGCCCGCTCAATCCCCACAACCAATGGAAATTGACAAGGCGTCAAAACCTTCATCACAAGAAAAATTTCCAGAGACTGCACAAGTCTCTGAGCAACAAGTATCTGAGCCTCCAATAGTGGAGGTAATTGACCTCTCAGATATCTGAGTTTGAAAATAGAATTTTTCTTGATAAAATTTCCTAAGTGTTATGTTTCTAATCTCAGGTTCAAAGAGAAAGAAAGATCACTGAGGTTCAGACTTCCCAGTCTCCTCCTCATATCCAGATATCTGAGGTATCTGGAACCTCAGTAGTCCAACCCTCTGAGCCTGTTTATGTTGCACAGGTAACACAGATACTTGACTACTCTAAAACCCAGATATCTAAACAAGTTTTGAAACTAACTCAAAACTCTTTCTTTCAGGCTCAAAATAGTGCCAAGAAGGAGTCAAATGATGACTATGAAAACCTTCTTCCCTTCTTCAAGACTCATACCTTGCCAAAGCATATTCAATGCTTTAAGAAATGGCAGAGGTTAAGGTGCTCTGATCTCTCTGAAATACTGAGAATCACATATCAACCAACAAGACGAGCACGAGCTCTTGACCTGGAAAACTACATCCATGCAATGTTCCCTACTGAACAATATCAGGTTGCGACCCTAATGCATAAGGATTTTTCCAAGAAAGTGGCACACAAATTGGTGCAAGCCTTCAAACAGGCAGATGGTCAGACAAGATTGCAGATGGCATTCAAGCCAGTCCTACCCCATACACTACAATTTATTCCCTCTGAACAAGAAGAGGTTAATGGGCAGAAGATCACTATTCCTAAAGTGATTAATCTTGTATCTGAAGACGATGGGAGGAAGAAATAGATGAGAATAACTTTGATGAACCTCCCTCTGACCATCACAAAAAGAATGATGATGATATGACGGATGATGATGCCCCTGCACTAGGGATAGGAGGAATTGCACAAGGAAACAATGCCTCAGCTGCTGAAAAGCACACTGAGAGGACGTCACAGCAATCCCCTCCTCCATCTCCTCAGAATTCCACTCATCCTTCACAGCAATCCCAACAACAAAAAGATACTACTGAACAAGTAGTTGAGCACTCTGAGGAAACAACTCAGAAGATATTAAATACTCAAACTAGAACTGCTCAACTCAAACAACTGTTGGAAGAAGAGCAACAGCTCCATCTTCAACTTGAAGAAGAGCTAGTTAAATCCAGAGATAAGCTCAATCAACTACAAGATCAATACTTACAAGAGACAATAGCTTACTCTGAGGTTAAAAAGCTCCAGGATGCTGTAAATGCTATTGCTAAGGAGCTAGATACTGAAGAAGTATCTAAAGAAAAGCATTATTCTAAGGCTGCATCACCATCAAAAGAAAAACCATCCTCCTCTCAGAAAGGAAAGAAGCCCATCTCTGAGATGGTTGCTGGACTGGAAAATCTTGAAAATGTCCAAGAGGATGAAGATCACTGGGCTGATGACTCAGATGATGAAGAAGACAAGACTTTGGCAGAACACCACAATGAACACTTAGCGGTTTCTCATCTGAAAAGGAAGCTAATTGCTCCTGAAGTTTTCAACAAACTGCCAAATGTCCACTCCCATGAATATAAGAATAGATATCAAGTTTTGGCACATCTTAAAAGGGAGATGTCTTCACAAAACAAAGAAGTAATTGCCTCCGTCCCCTCAGATATCGAGCGTAAATTCATCGAGCTCATCACTCGAGAACAACCAAGATGATCATTGCTCGAAGGATATGGGAATGGTAAGGACGATGATGTATCATTAGTGAAAAAGCTTTTCACGAGGCAAGTTACACCTTTGAAAAGCAGATGCCATACTAGGCCCATTGGCAGAGCTCACTGATAAGGAAAATGGACTTATCAAACAAAATCAGGAGCTCAAGGCTGAACTTCAGAAGTTGGTCACTGCCTACAACTACTTGCAAAAGAATTTTGAGTCCCTCTCAGATTCTTTTGTGGTACTTAGTCAGTCAACAATGACTAAGGGGCAAGAATTTGGATCTCAAGATCAGGGGGGAAGAAAGAAGAAATCTAGAGTTGGTGCCGCTCAGAAAGGAAGAGGAAACAAGAAAACTTCCCAGCCACCACTCAGAATAGATGATCCCTCATCAAATCAAGCTGCTTTGCAAATAGTAGCTACTTCCCAGCAGCCAACTGAAGAAACTACAATGGTAACAAGGGCCATGGCAAAAAGACCTCCAAGGAGTACCAAGGCTCCAAGGAGAAGATAAGTAAGAGGGATTGATGAATCTTCTAAAGAAGAAGAAGAAGGCCAAATCAAATCCTTGGGAAATGAAGAAGGCTGCAAAAGTCTCACAAGAATTAATCTTGATGATGATGAAGAGACTGATGAAGATGAAGCTCCTCTTCACAGAAAAAGGAAAATTGATAGCCTAACTGAGCCCATAGCTGCAAAGCCTTTAGCAGCTAAAACACCCTCTGGAAATACCAAGTCAATCCAGGGTGGTTCTTCAAGCAATCCCCCAAAGGAGAATTCTAGACAAAGAAGGAACAGGCTGAGATCTGAACAAAGAAAACTTCAACTACCACTCAGGCCTGAAGAAGCCAAGATTGAGTATGTGAAGACCAACAATGATTCCTCTGTCTACAGGTGCATTAATCAGAAGAATGGCTACTGGATTCTGGAACTCAAGCACTTACTGGTAAATTCAAGGTTTCCAGAACCAATCCATAAACAGCTCATGGCATGGAGAAAAGATAAGCCAATCTTGATTAACACCAACCACATCAAAGCATGGTTGGATTTTGAAGTAATCAAGAGAACAGAAGCCATGAAGAAGGACCTCTCTGATGAATGTCCTTATGGAAAGCCAGATGATGTGCACATAATTCTCAACATTACTGGAACAGGCACAAGAGCAAGACTTGCGGTGGAACCCTATGAGTCCTTTTACTTAACTGCACATCAATACAAGGGTGACATCAGATATCTGAAGATTATTTATGAATACTTCACGCTATCAGATATCAGAATCGAGCATGCCTGAAAGTGGGGAAAGTATCTGTGGGTCAAGCATTTTGTCAAGAGAAATCCCACCAAAACCTACAAGGAAGTCTGTGGATTTGCCAGAGACACAGAGATGATTGTCAGAACTCTTCTCTTTGACTACTCTGATGATATCAAAAAGTTTGGTGATAGGAAATTTGCAGACTGATCCATGGAACTGTTTTGAAGACTTGAAAATTTTTGAAGACTTGAAGACTTGTCATTTAGAATGTTCACTTGGAGCTTGGTAACTCCTGTTGTTCTATTTGACTAAGTAGTTTCTGTGATTTTGCTGATTGATCTTTTCTGTTAAATCTTGAAAAAGTTATCTGTAAGCTTTCTCTGTATCATATCTGATGAACTTACTCTCAGATATCATTCTCTATAAAAGATAACTTATCAGCAAAGATCACACCTTGTGATTTGGTCGATGTTTACTTTCTGCACTTAATTATATGAATTGAAAGATCATAAGAAATGATTAAGTGGTAGATTGTTTCCTCATCCAGATTTGTAATAGGTCAGATTGACATCGTTGACTGATCAAAATGGGGAAAATTTGTTAGGAATATCTGTTTAGATTTTGATCAGCAACCTAATGACTTATCTTAGCTCAGAAAGGTGATTAGTACTCTTCGTTCACTTGAACACTGTAAAAGAGGAAACTCACTGAGTATGATAGTCTAGCAAATCTTGTATAGGATGTTAGGTCTCAAAATGTAATTTTTATTTTCTGAAGAAGACATCCAGCAGGAAAAGATCAACAGTTTTGAAGATTTGAAGACTGCACAAGATTGCTGAAGACAAGGGTTTTCCAGAAACCTATGTCCAGATATCTTGAAGAAACAAGTGTTTCGAAACATACATGTTGCAAAAGATATCTGAGAATAAAAGGTTTTTGAGATAAGGAAAGTGCCCACAGATATCTACACTCAGATACCTTGGACATAAAATATGCTTTTGAAAAAGAAACATATTATAACAAGTTGTTCAAACAAGTGGTATCTGGAGCTATGATGATCTCTGGAAAAGAACGTGCAAAGCCTCAGAAAGCTTGCATAGTTCCGTTGGCACTACAGGACAAAATATAGTACAGTGCATTAAATGCGCAGACATAAATGTCTGAACAAAAGTGGTAGCTTCTGAAGAAGAAGACAAGCCTGCTACAGTACTATATTCAGATATCAATAGTTTGAATTTGATTTAAGCCTAACGGATACTATTCAAACGGCACTCAAAATTCATCTATAAATATCAACACTTAGACTGCTTGAGAAGATACCTTAGAACACACTGAACTCCAAGAATACTCACACAAGCGCTCTCAAGCAAACTACTTACCTCCAAGCTTTCTGTTGCGACCAAAGCTCTTGATTCTAAGTAGCACAAAAGTTCTAAGTGTCCTGATCCTTAACGAGCATTGTTATTTGTGAAAGAGTTGAACTAAGATTTCATATCTAAGTTTCATTCTCTTGAACACTTACCATAGACTTGGGTCAGTAGAGAACAAGATACCATACATTGCAAAGTGTATTAAGTATACTTGATTCACAGAGCTATCTGAATAACTGAACAAGTTATTAAAGAAGCTCACTTGACAACAAACCTAAAACCAACACCATATACGGCGTGGAGTACAGGAAGTACTTAGTTTGGGAAACTAAGGAATAACTCCAAGGTTGCTGAGCACAGGTAGTACTTAGCTTGGGAAGCTAAGGAACAGCTCAAAAGGTTTCTGAGTACATGAAGTACTTGGCTGTGAAAGCCGGGGAATAACTCAGGGGGAACACTTGGTTGGGAACCTAGTGCTTTTAGGAATCTAGAAAAGATATCTGTAAGGTTACCTCATTTATCTTAGTGGATTCTAGGTCTGAGAAAGATCGAAGTGGATTAGTTGAAGGATTACGCCACCCTCAGATACCACTATAAAAAGACTTGTGTTATTTACTTTCTGCAGTTTATTACTTGTTTTACTTATATTGCAAAGTACTTACACTTATCTTGCTGAACACGTGCACTTATCTCAGAAGTCTTCCGCTCTCTGAAATTAAGTATCAGATATCTTCACAGATATCTGAGAAACTGTGCTTATCGACAAAAGTTTTAAAAGACTATTCACCCCCCCCCCCCCCCCCTCTAGTCTTTTACTTTGCCGTTATCTGGACCAACACAATATATGTTAAAAAGTAGATAATTTCACACAAAAAGCTGTAAAAACATTAAAAATTAGACAATATATGTTAAAAACTAGACAATTTCACACAAAACATTCAGAAAATTCAAACAAACAACAAATCCCCACAAAAAACATATACAGTGTACACAACCACATAGCAAATCTAAAAATCATAAAAAGTAGATGATACATGTTAAAAACTAGACAATACATACTAAAACCTAGACAACTGCACAACAAAAAAACTACACCAGCAACAACGAACAACATGGACAATTTCTACTAAAACATAGACCATTTATACAAAAAAAACTAAACCATTCAAACTAACCCAGCAACAAATAACATAAAAACATAGACCATTTATACAAAAAAAAAAAAAAATAGACAATTTATAGTAAAACATAGACAATTTATACAAAAAAAAAAACTAAACCAGCAACAACGAACAAGATATACAATTTCTACTAAAGCATAGACAATTTCTACTAAAATATAGACCATTTATACAAAAAAAAAACTAGACAATTTATAGTAAAATATAGACAATTTATACAAAAAAAAAAAAACTAAACCAGCAACAACGAACAACAACAACATAGACAATTTCTACTAAATCATAGACCATTTATACAAAAAAAAAACTAGACAATTTATAGTAAAACATACACAATTTATACAAAAAAACTAAACTAGCAACAACGAACAACATAGACAATTTGTTCTAAAACATATACAATTTCTACTAAAACATATACCATTTGTACAAAAAAAAACTGGACAATTTATAACATTTCTACTACAACATAGACCATTTATTATAAAACATAGGTCATTTATAAAAAATAAAAAAATACAAAATCACGATTGCAATGTAGAGCTAAAACATTATGGATGATCAAGTATGTAAAACTGGAAACTAATTCCATATCAAAATACAAAACATCACGGATGATCAAGTATAAATCAACAAAAAGTCATCAATTCATCACCAAACTATGAGGATCCATAATGCTTGAACAAATCAAATCGCTCACAAATCAAATTGCTCACATCTCACAACAAATCAAATCACAGTTCACAATTTGCTTAGACATATGAAACTACTCACATCTCACAACAAATCAAATCTCTACATAATGATAACATTGCTTCAACAACAAAAAAACCATAAATGAACAAAATCAAATCAAATCTTACAAGATTCATTTGTGGCTCGTTCTCTGTGCCCCGCTCGTCATTGCTCACAGCTTGCACAGTTAAAATCCGGTTCCACTTCGTCGATAGAGGTGATTAGCCAATCGAGTGTAGAAAAAAGCAGCTTTCAGTGCCAATTCAGCCACATTCAAGCCTCGGATGTAATCACGCAACAGACCGGCTTGAGATAAAGCAAACACCTCGACATCAGCTCAATCGCCGCCTCCATTAAATCAATCTCCGCCAGCTCAAGTTAGGGTTTCTGTGGTGGTTATTTTTGGGAGAGAGAAAATGATGAAAAGAAGAAGAGAAAATGATGGAATTATACGTAAATCGTGATCCGAAATTATAAAGCTTCGACTCGCGAAAAAAAGAAGGGTATATGGGCAGACATTAAAAATAGACAATTTTTATGAGAAACTAGGGGTCTCTATATGGACTCTACAAATGTAGTAGGACTTTTATCAGACTTAGTATATAATAGTTCAAGGACTTTTATCAAACTTAGTATATAATAGTGTTGATACGGACATGTGTCCAATCTGTTAAGGGCGCCATAGAGCGTGTCCTAGAGCGCATCAAGCGTGAAATAGCCAATTTGACACTAGTCCGACCTTCAAATGGTCCGACCTAAGGGAAACCATTCCAGGTCAACTAGTACTTACAAGTCAACACACCTTCTCAGCTAAGTCCGACCAAGCTAGGTGTATGACTTCTGAACCTGACAAAAGGTCACATGGTCCTTCCAAGTACCACAAACTGTCAGTCCTAGGATGCCAAACGGACCGGACGAGAGAATCTCGGACGCCACCATCACATTAAGACCAAACGTGTATAACAGAACCACAGAGATACTTCCGTGAAACTTCTGGCTCGGACACCTAGAGTTACCTAAGGGCAGACCAACAAAGCAGACAGATCTGTCCTAGGGACTGACACGGACCTAACAGGCGGAACAGTACTCTCAGAGGGAAAAGGTCCAAACTACCCTCCCAGGCCCATTAATCGGATGTGGACTACTGTTCACTATTGGGTTATGGACCAAAAGTAGCATTGGTGTCCAAATCTGAAGCACACACTTGGCACCATCTTATAAGTCATCTCATAAGATATGGTCTCTATAAATATAGCACAAGGTCCAAGACCTTAGGAGGAGGGACAATTCCCAAAGTCACAATTCTCAAGTGATAAGCCATATTAAATATCATAACCTTCCTCACAACTACTACATTGAGAGCTTTACAACTCTCTCTTGAGTAAAGTCTCTGATCGGGTTGACAACTAGCAACCCGGATTACCTATCTAACCCCCCCCCCCCCCCCCACTTAGTCTTTTTAGGTGATCAACCTCGGACCAAGTCATCAGGTCAGACCTCAAGTTGGTGGCGGATCTTAGATCGGGGATTTGTGGTAGTTTAGTTAGTTAGTGTTCGAGGCTAAACCCCTCAACATTTTGGCGCCGTCTGTGGGAAACTTTACGAAAAGTCTCTTACGCTCTCCAAAGTGATGGCAAGACAAAGAAAATCAGCTAGGACTGCAACTACTGCGATTAGGACTCCAGCTCCAAAGCTCCGAAGTAGGCCTCCTGTTGGGAGAACGCGAGTGGCTAGGAGCTCCTCAATGATCCAAGGGGAGTGTCCGAGCAATGGCCACACCGCCAGTGTCTCCTCGGAGGATGAAAGAGTTTCTGACCTACCAGTGAGAATCCAAGGACTCGGAGCTACGATCCAAGGCATGGCAGGACATGTTCCTCCGTCAGGAACACATGGTCCCCCACAAGGAATGAACTTCACTCCTCCAAATGGCCAGATCATTTGTTCAAATAAGTTAGGGATGAATGAGAACCAGTTTTGCCTCTTGCTCTCTTCTATCTGAGGTTGCTTTGGATCGAACAATTTCCAACCTAATCCGTCATTGGCATCTCCAAGGCAACTAGATCCAACTCAATCTACGAACAAACATTGAGCTCCTAAACAGAAGGACAACGACATCACAAGAAGGTGAGGTTTGGACCACGTCCTCGGAGCTGGTTCAAACCACTCTCGGAGCTAGTCCAAACCGCACTCTCGGAGTAGGTTCTCACCGCTCTCTCGGAGCTGGTCCAAACCGCTCTCTCGGAGCTAGTTCTCACCGCTCTCTCGGAGCTGGTCCAAACCACTCTCGAAGCTGGTTCTCACCGCTCACTCGGAGCTGGTCCACACCACTCTCTCGGAGCTGGTTCTTACCGCTCACTCGGAGCTGGTCCAGACCACTCTGAGTCGGGTTCTTACCACTCGAGTCGGGTCCTCACCGCTCTCTGAGTGGTCTGCACCACTCTGATGGTTCTTACTGCTCACTCGGAGCTGATCCAAACTGCTCTCTCGGAGCTGATTCTCACCATGACCTTGGACATGGTTCTCACCTCGTCCTCGGAGCATATCTGCCATAAGGACCGTCTCCAATGCCAAAGTGGATAGGAAAAGTCTCCAACCGCTGAAAAGCAACTAAGACATGTTCACTACCACCAAGTGGCTAGGACAAGCTAAAACGAGGTCAACCTTAAAAACTTGATGCTAGGAAGTGCTTTCAAAGGTTGGGGTTCGTTTATTTCGAATCCCGGTCTCCAACCTCATTGAATTCTCTTACAATGGAGTACCGGAAAAATGCTCCACATTTTCCGATGGAGTAAATACTCTAACTTACCCTGAAATTATCATCTACCATTCATTCATTCATGCATTCATTCATTCATCATGCACGCATGCATCTTTTTTTTTTTTAATTTTTTTTTTGGAAAATGGAGTCAAGCTCCTATATTAATACTGAGAATACAATCATGGGGGTTTAAAAGAACCCATGGCCATCAAACTCAAAATTACAAGTTCTTTCCAAATTCTAGTAAAACTAAAGATCACACAATTATCCAGAAACACCAAAAGTCCTATCATTTTAATCGAAATAACTACACAGTTGTAGCTAGACAAGAAAGCTATGCCATATATCACTTCCCTACTATCAACAAAGTTAGGCAGTATACTACCTCCAGGATACCACAAACCAATCCAAAAGAGAACCGAGAGGACACAAAAAATAGTTACTCTCCAGCTCGTTCCACAGTTAGTCTGCCCAAACCAGTTACCAGACAAATTCCCTCTAACACCTCGAATGTACCAAATCATATCAATCATCATAAAATATTAGAGGGTGAAGCTCGTTTACCATTCTTGTTTCCAGACTTCTTCTTCTTCTTACTTGATCTGAGAGAAGTATAAAAATTCCCTTCCTTTCCAGCTTTTGCACGCATCATTTATCAATGCTTCTTTTACTATAAAAGCGTGCATGAATCGTCAATGATATGTTCCCGATTAATTAGGGGGTTTGATACCCACGAAATTACATTAGCCCGACCGGCTCGGCACCAAGATCCGGACCATTCATCCCCTCGGGTGTTTTGGCTCCATGACTTGGACCTCCCTCACCCTATGGGTGCTGAGAAACCAAGGTTTAGACCTACACACACCTTCCTGGTGTAGATGGGCTCTATTATGCGGATTACTCATTCGCTCAAATGTTTTGATTCCCGTCCGTTTGGATGTCCTCTCTAGGACCATCCAAAGACACCGGCTGCCTCGGAGATAACAACCCGTCATTTTTACAGATGGATAAGTTATCCTCTCACACGGACTCTTGACCATTTGGATGTCCTCTCTCGGACCATCCAAAAACACATGTTGTTTTGGAGATAACAAGCCATCGCTCTTACTGATGGATAAGTTGTCCAAAGACATCATATGTGAATGTCGACAATTTTTGCGGACATCAAGTCCAAAGCTTCAAGCTACAAAGATAGATAAGAAGGTATTTACAAACAAACAAGCTTCAAGCTATCTCACTCTTTTCTGGTATGAAATGAAAGAGATGGAATTGAAGCCTTATGTTATATTCTATACATATCCAAACAAACTGATAGCTTCCGACAAGCAACAACAACATCACTCTGGAAGAGTAAAAAGCTATGCTAGAAGCGAAAGAGTTAACGTAACTCCGGACCGACAATAACAAGCTCAGGGCAGCTTCAAACTCTGACAGCTATAAGCACCTCGGACCGCCAAACTTCGGACTTCAATGGCATAGAGAAGCTCCGAACAGCACCAGCTCCGAACTCAATGGCCCAGAAAGCTCCGAGCTTGACAAACAGAAGAGCTTCGAATAAAAAGAGCTTGACAGAATAGCGGATCCGGAGCAACAATCCAGACTAAGAAATTGGTCGGACCCAAAATTCAGTCCAAAGAAGCAAATGTGAGATCCGAACCGTGATCAAGCAAGGATCTCGGTTTAACAAACCACAACGTCACTAATCTGGACGGGCTCCGAATAAAAAGAGCTTGGGCCAGATAGCGTTGGGTCACGTGGGTTTACTCATTCTGGATCACACTAAGCCCATGGATAAACACTATACAAATCACAGAAAAGATTGTCCGAGTAAATCGCTCAACGGATAAATTTAAACATTGATTTTTGGTCCAGTCCGAGCAACCACAAATCGGTAATTTATCGTTACCAATCTATGAAAGACTACTCAGAATCTCACACTCATGAGTAGATGCAACGGACATATCTAATGCATCCGAACTCCTATCAGTTCTAATCACTCATCATTGGTCTACACTTATCAAGAGAAGCAAGCAATGCTATTTCGGATTTGTCCATACGTCCGAGATAAGATAAGTTCATGGTTCATCATTACTGGATTGTATGAAATATTGCAATATTTGACTTGCTACTATGGATGTCTATCCTACAGATTGAAGAGATTGAAGACAAGTCCGAGTAGCCAACAGCTGGATAATTCAGGCAAGATTAACAAGTAAAGATAAAGGGAACAAGACAGAATTATCTTAAACATAACAGATAATTGTACGGAAAAATATGTTACAACGACAAGAATATTATCAGTGTACTTGGCAACGTTCCGTGCCATTAGAAGATCAGAATTCGGTGGGTACAGAAATTTCTACGAGACATACCCCGGACTTCTTACTGAGGAGGAGGTTGGCTCGGACCGGCTTCATCAACTCTAGGCGGATTAGTGGAGGACGGATTGGCATTGACATTGGCAGCAGTAGCGCGGGATGTAGCAACTTCATCAAAGGAAGCCTTGATGTTCTCGAACATGTTGAAGTCCGCAGCATGGCCGACGATCCGAGAAGGCATGAAGTACCAATTCTTCAGATAGTTCATGTTGTTCTCAAAAGGCAAGAAACATACCTTTCGAAGAGCATCCGGGACGCACTCGGGAAGAAAAGGCCCGCCGTTGGTGATGTCAATTTCACCTTCCTCGGTGACTATCTCTGCGAACTCACACGCGCCCAGCTTCTCATCCGGAACAACCTCCACCGGGATCTCCATTCCATTAGCATCTGCGGCCGGATCTAGCCCTTCCGCCTTCCAGTTAAAGTTGGGAGGAAGCAGTCCCTTCCCTTGCAGTTGGCCAATGGCGGACAAAAACCCCTCCAAGCGAAGCGCATCAGCTTTACCCGCCATAAAAAACTTGAAGGAGTCCGACTTCATAAAGTCTCGGACAGCCTCAAGGTGGGCAAACTGGAGATCTTCGAGGAGCGCGTCCTTGGACTCCAGGAATGCCTTCATCGATAAAGTTCTCCTGCCACGTCATGTCCGACTTAAGAGTCTTCATGCTAGCCTTCAGCTTGGCTATTGCTGTGTCCTTCTGCTTCAAGTGGGTTTCCGCCCGCCTGGCTTTTTCCGCCGATGCAGCCACTGCCTTATGCAGGTCCTCCTCAATGGTGGCCCGTTCGCTGGCCTTCCACTGCATAGCCTTGATCATGCATCCGAGCTACAGGAAGTTCGCACAAACAAAAGTTATATTTCTATCATAAAAAGCTGAAAGCATTGAAAGCATGGAAAGGAAAACATTGATAAGTTGCCTACCCTCTGATGCAAGTTGTTAGAACTGTAGGACCGGGATTGGTACTTCTGAACAGTTTCGAACGATGTTGACTATTGATGTTGAGTCAACACCGTTTCTCAACAGTGAACAGTGATCGACAAGACTACGACAATAGTAAACTGTGATTGACAGAACTCTGTAAAGTGCAGCGGAATAAAACTGAACACGAGATTTCTCAAGCCGGTATAAAAAGATACCGACGGTGCCGAAGCAAAACTTCTACTAAAATTGAAAAGTAGAATTACAAAAAGAAGTTTAATTCAATCACAAACGATTGATTAAACTTACAGAAAACTAGACCTAGAACAGATAAGAAAAACCTATTCTAGTTCAATGATACTAGAGTAATTCTCAATCTTTAGAAAACACTCACAAGTAAACACCGAGGTAAAGGTCTAGTAAAGCAAGACGCCTAAAACATATAATCTTCGTTCTTCAAAGGCAAATCGGCAGCCTTGCATTGGCTTGATCTTCTCATATATATAGATGCCAGAATCGATCTCATGGAGAAGGCTCAAGTCGAAACTGTTGGGTTTCTTTCATAAGGAAGCGCTGATGTATTAATGGTATAAGGAGTCTTCTAGATATCAATCTCTTTCAAATCTCACTTTCCTTATAGCATCAAATTCTTCCTTGAATCATTATGGTAGCTTCCTTCTTGCATTATGCTTCTTATTTTCCTTTTGCTACAGTGCCCGTTTTGCTACAGTGACCAATCGTGATCCATTAAGCATGTTGAGGCCCAACTTGATATATCCTACAAAATAACCATAGAAAAACAACTACAATTGTCGAACCGGTTAATAAACGAAGAAAGGCCGAATTAACAAAACAAGTGCAATATAAATTGCACTTTCACAAGTCATGGAGCTCTCCGAACCGCTCCACCTCAGGGAGCCCGCGACTCCGTTCATACTCAACGTCGAGGGCCGCTTGGTCCGACAATGGCAGAACAGCGGAAAAAAGTTGCCTCTTTGATGCAGGAGAAGCATCCGAGGTCGTACCCCTCTTCTTGCCAGAAATGATGGCATCTCGCATCAACACATCGCCCGGAGCTGCGGAACCGCCAGGACCAGACGTCCTCGGAACACCCACGGCGGTGGCTTCGCCGCAGTGGTACTGCGAGTCGCCGGACCTTTGCCTTTGTCGGGCACCACCAACATTTGCGGATCTTCACCCGCCTTCTTCCGCCTCTCCTCATCCGCAGCAAACACGGCCGCATTTTTTGGGTCCGCCATAGGAAGACCTGCGGACGTGTTGATTATCTTGGCCCTTTGGCCAGTGGCGAGCTCAAGGGCTTATTGCTCCCTCTGCTGCTTCTTCTTTTCACGGAGGGTCGACATGATGTAATCAAACCAATGAGCTACAAAACAAAATAAAAAGTGTCAAATACGGATGCATAAAGGAAGAATAACAGGAATCTCGGAAACGGAAATTCAAGGCAGGGCATTCAAAAGAAAAGAAAGCACAAATCCTAAGTTACAGATCTCATCGAAATCTTTTCCTTCCAACATGACATCGCCATCCGTATAAGTAGGGCGTGGCAAATCAATCCATGGAACGGATACGTGGGTAGATCGTTTTTCTTACGGATCTCCGCCACCCACGGAGCCACATTCTTCGGAAGTGGGTGCCAATCTGGGATACTCTCCCTTAATTAGAAACTTTTTGGGCAGCCCCCACTGCTCTCGCCTCCTTGCGGACTCCCCAGGCTTCAAATTCATCCGCACAAAAATATATTTACTCAACCATTTGGAGCCGAGTGAGGAGATGGAATCGGAAATAAAATTATAAACTTTTCTATTTACAAAGGTATAGAAAAGGGGGTTCCCCGGACTAAAAGTAACATTGAAGAGCTGCCGGAAGTTCTCAAAGTTCATCGGCTGCCCCTTCTTTTTACAAAAGATGACAAAACAGACAAGGTTACCCAAAGATTTTGGGATAACCTGGCTTGGACCAATCCCAATGTGATTCAGGATTTGCTTCAGCTCGGGCGCAATAGGGATCCTCAACCCGCAAGCGAATGCCGCCTCATGCACACATATATATCCGGCTGGTGGATTGTAAAATGCGTGCCCGGGCTCTGGGAACATTATCTCCACAATATCGGGAATCTCCCACTTCCGCCTCCACTCCGGGATATCCACCAACTTCACTTTAGACGGACAAGTAGGGAGTAGTCCGTCTGTGTTGAGCTCTCCGTATTTGTCCGCTATCACAACGGCGGATGCGGGACGAGGAAATTTGGTCCGCGCTGCTTGCGCCCCACGCCCAGCTACCAGTGGAAGAGTAGGGTTCGCAGTTGCTCTGGGGTGGAGAACAATCTGACGATTGTTCTGCACTGAGTGCCTACGCGTACGGACACTCTCGGAGGCATCGTCCTCTTCCTCTTCCTCTTCTTCTTCCTCCTCTTCTCCTTCAACCACTGGAACCGCGGACATCTTAGGATTGGAAGGACCTGCTTCCGTCTCCACACGGTCCTCGTCCCCAGCCTCGAACATCTCCACATCATCCGCATCCTGACCACTATCGCCTCCCTGCTCAGTTCGAGGTTCATTCAAACCAGCGGGCACACCACCACCACCTATAGTCCAAGATTGGACTCGCGACCGAGTCCTAGCGACACCTTCCTGGCCCGCTACCACTCCAGTCGAAGTTTACGCTACATCGCGACCTTTGCCCAAAGATCGAATCTCGGATGACACGAGTTCAACGACCAGGTAATCTGCCACGGATGTGGTTGCTTCCACGGACTCAGTCCCCTAGCTCACCCCATCGTCGTAACCTTGGGCCTCGTGATGGTTCTGGCTATCACTCCCGGACATCCTAGGGCACAAGGAAACGGGTCAGAAACGATGATTGTGATTGTCCGAGAGTTCGTTTAGGTATCTTATTAAGTCCAATGGTCCGAGGAAGCCCTACCTTATCAGATTTTCTACATGTGACACAATCTCATGACACCACGGGTACTAGACTTGGCACGCAAAGACGTGCCATTGGCACTACTATCTACCCTATATGGCACACTAACAGGGACGGCATATAAAGGTCTATGTGCCAATCGACACCAGTCAGCTCAACAAGTTGCTACTGAGGGAAATGAGCACAATACAGCATACAGGAGGAGTATTCCAACTAAGTATACTACAGGAGTCTACCACATGCAACATGTGAAACCACGGAATCAACAAACAAACGTCCAGACAAGGGAGAAGCATACGAGCATTAAGCGAGCATATCATAAAAAAAAAATCAGGAGGAACCAAGACATACTTACTTGATAAAGTTGATTTGGTAAGTTTGGACGGACTTCGAAGCCTTGCTAGCTCTCCGAGAGTACAGATCTCAGTTGGAAAGTGAAAGATTTTGCAAGTTTTGGTTGCTCGGATTGATTTTTATTTGCTCGGATTGCTTAAGAATCTCTCTGAGTTTCGGTTTGGCTAAAATGTGAAAGCGACAGATTAGGCAACTATTTATAGGGGGCAATTGGGGAAGGCCAAGCGTCACATCACCTGGATTTAAACCCCAACCGTTGATCTTTTCAATCCAACGGATGCGCCGGTTCACAAGTGGCGTATTGATGATTACACCCCATTTAATTCTTCTCAGGAACGTCACATCACTTGGGTTTAAATCCCAACCGTTGATCCTCTCAATCCAGGAGTTGCATCGCTTCACTCGGGATCTTTTCCCGTGGGCCGGACAGGCGACTTATTGGGCCTTTTGAATCACTGTTCATCAGTCCAGGTGGGCTATTCCACATATTTGGCCCAACGGATTGCTTCCTATATACTCTTCTATAGAAGACTTCGTCAGATCCTAACCGTACTCGGATCTATATATCTCGGATACAAATACCTTTTCCTTCTACAGTCCGAGCTATTACATAACTCGGACTGTAGAACGAAGGGGGGGGGGGGAGAGATATATTGAATTCCTAAGAACACGGACAACGGATCTCACAAAAGGGAATTTTTTTCCTTTTCAGTTAACGATTCGGACACGCTCCACAACAGACTTGTTCTTTTCATAGTTACCAACTATCTTCTACTAAGATACTTGGAAACTAGGGGGACATATGTTGATACGGACATGTGTCCAATCCGTTAAGGGCGCCATAGAGCGTGTCCTAGAGCGCATCAAGGCTGAAAATAGCCAATTCAGTACTAGTCCGACCTTCAAATTGTCTGACCTGAGGAAAACCATTCCAGGTCAACTAGTACTTACAAGTCAACACACCTTCTCAGCTAAGTCCGACCAAACTAGGTGTACGACTTCCGAACCTGACAAAAGGTCACATCGTCCTTCCAAGTACCACAAACTGTCAGTCCTATGATGCCAAACGGACCGGACGAGAGAATCTCGGACGCCACCATCACATTAAGACCAAACATATATAACAGAACCACTGAGATACTTCCGTGAAACTCCTGGCTCGGACACCCAGAGTTACCTAAGGGCAGATCGACCGAGCATACAGACCGTCTGAGGGATCGACCCAACAAAGTGAATAAGATTCTCAGAGGGAAAAGGTCCAAACTACCCTCCCAGGCCCATTAATCGGATGTGGGCTACTGTTCACTATTGGGCTGTGGGCCAAATGTAGCATTGGTGTCCAAATCTGAAGCATACACTTGGCACCATCTTATGAGTCATCTCATAAGATATGATCTCTATAAATATAGCACAAGGTCCAAGACCCTAAGGTAAGTCATAAAGTAATTCCCAAAGTCACAATTCTCAAGTGATAAGCCATATTAAATATCATAACCTTCATCATAACTACTACATTGAGAGCTTTACAACTCTCTCTTGAGTAAAGTATCTTACCGGGTTGACAACTTGCAACCCGGATTACCTATTTAACCCCCACTTAGTCTTTTCAGGTGATCAACCTCGGACCAAGTCATCAGGTCGGACCTCAAGTTGGTGGCGGATCTTAGATCGGGGATTTGTGGTAGTTTAGTTAGTTAGTGTTCGAGGCTAAACCCCTCAACAAATAATTCAAGAGCAAATTTGTAATCAAAGTGGAAGAGGGTTAATGCAGAATAGTGAAATGAATTTATTTTTTTTGGAACGGTATTTTATCTTTTGAGTTTGTCCAAGTTACTGGTGGTACTGTTGTTGAATGCTCTACGGCTAGTTCAAACTTCAAACAGGGTGGTGCTCTGTGCTCAGTTAGCAAGGCGGCGGCTTGTAGAGGGTGGTTCGATGCACGTAACCTTCCCCCAATCTCCATTAGAAATGGGTTAGTTTCCCTTTCAAATACTACTTTCGTTTTTTCTTTCGCTCAAGCTGGAAAATCTCCGTTAATAATTGACCAATTGCACTTTCTCAATCAAATTCTTCTTACTTTTATAACCTTAGCCAATATTTATATCCTACTATTGATAGCCTCATCAAGTTTCTACAGTTAATTCTGTGATTTGTGATTAGCTCTAAGTCATGATTATGATTTGGAAATGGCGAATAGGGCTTACTGTTTTTGCGTTATCTTCCACTATAGACTATAGTCCCTCCGTCCCGGGTTAAAATTTTCACATGCCCGAGCACAAGTTTTAAGAGAAGAGTGAATAAATTAGGAGAAATTGTGATAAAATAAGAAATATAGGAAAGTATAAGCGATAGTGAATAAAGGATGAGAAGTAGAAATTGGAATGTCACAAAATGCAATGCGTAGGACGGACGGAGTATTTTACTTCCGTCCCACTCACGCTAGTGGTCCGGTTTCAAATTTTTTATTATATAATACTATAATTGAAAATTTTCATACTATGGGTTCGAGAGTAATTTGCATGGGACGGAGGGAGTAGTTGTTATCCACTGTGTTAAATCATTAGTACAAAATACTTACCTGCACTAGGTCTGTGCAGATCTCATAAGCTTTGTTGTTGCCTTGTTGGAAATTTTCTATATTACTCGGATTTTCCACGTATATGGGATTCTCAATAGTGACAGGTTATGTTAATTTCGTAGACTTGATCTAGGTAATATTTTCCAGCATTAGCTTTAATTCTGCACGCTTGGCTAATGGCTATTCATGGGGATGATATGTAAGATACAAGAGGTGGTTTACTAAATATTAAGGCCCTTATACATGATTAACTTGAGTACACTAGTTCCACTCAAGAACACTACAGCATCAAACACTGGGTGCATTAGTTTTACCCGTGTTGTCAATGACAGACTGCTTACTGCCAATAACATCAAGTTTTTTACGTGTTAAGGCATCTTAGATGAACTTATAAAGGAGCTAACTCAAACGACATGACTCTATGCGTTGTTTTTTGACTGTTGGAGATTCAATTCAAGGCATAAAAGAAATATACTATTTTCAGGTACAAGGTTCCTGAAACTTCATGACAACATCATGTCGAGTATGTCCAGATTATGTGGGATATGTCAAGGAGCAGTAAGCAAAGGGAAGGTTACAGGAGGACTTATATAGTCTTTTACGTCGTCCAACTAGGGTGCAAAAACTCCATCCCACAAAGTCAAAATTGATGAACCTCCCTACTGCATCAGGTATGATAATATTATCCCCTCTGATAGTTTACGATCATAATCGCATGTCTATCTAGTATCTACAACGTCAACAGTTTGAGAGGTATCTTTTACTTCTACTAAGCTTGAAAACGTTGTAAATATATGTCATGCATTGACATTATCTGCAGAAAGGAGTCGCACGAGCTATATATAGGGATCTTCAAGCATTCTAACCCTGTTTGAAATGTTGTATGTTTTCTTTTCTTTTGCTCATTGTATGGAGACACATGATAACTTTTAGGGCTTTCAAATATCTCACCCTTAGGGATTTTGAACACATCACCCTTGTGTTCAAAATGTTTTCCTAACCCTGAGTGAATAGATCGAATAATGGAAGAATGATGGGAAAAATTGAAAGAGAGCGAACAAGGATAATTCCTATTGTGTTACTGGTCACTTGACTACAACTAAAGTGATCATTAGTAACTGAAGTGATAGGGGTATTTAATGTTTTTCCACAAATGAAAAGGCTCAAACTATTGATAATTAAGTTAGGGATGTTTTGCATTCAACAATAGGTTCACATGTAGATAAGCTATTAAATACATGAAAAGTAGGATTTAACTTACTTCTCTATACTTGGATAAGAGTTGCTCTTTTGACCATCTTCGATCACTGATGATAACTGTAAGCTCTTCATTTCCATTATCATGCTGTTCTTGTTCAACTCGCACAACATATAAGCTCAACTTATAGCTACAGTTATGCACCTTAATTGTCAGCAGATTGGGAAAATCTCCTAGTTCGGTAGGGATCTTCTTAAGCTTGTCGCAATTATGCAACACCAAGTGCTGGAGTCTTGGGAAATGCTCGCCCATGGCAGTCCACTGTTGTAGATTTAGGCCATCAAGTTTCAAAAACCTCAACTCCTGAAATTCTTCTTCACCAGTTTTCCATTTTTCCCCCTCAAAGGCACTCCAAAGTAATTTGAGAGCCTGTAGTGCCGGTAACTTCCCTAAAGTGGACATCCTCTCCCAAGTCAAGAAGGTTCCTGATAAACTCAATTTCTTGATAGTCGATGGGAAGTTAATAGCTGTTAGGTTCCTGGGAATTTGGAAAATTTCACTAATCTCTATTTTGAGTGATTTGAGATCAGTAAGGAAACTCAAATCAGGAATTTGTGGTGGACACGTGCATTTGAGTTTGCGAAGATGGGGTGAACAAGTCAAAATTTCATAAGATTTAGTGCTATCAATGGAATGAAATGAAAGGGATTGCAGATTGTTCGGTTCGGAGCTATCACAATCTTTATGAAATTTGGCTTGGAGTTTGACGTGTAGGTGTCTCAACTTTGCCATTTTCAGAACGATTGATGGGACATAAACCACATGTAGCATGCTTTCTACACATAGGACTTCTAGATTAACGAGGTTCCCTGGTAGCAGTTCTGGCATTCGATCAACTACCAAGTATCTCAAATAAACAAGCAGATCGATTCTGTTCAACTTTGGAGAGATACTCACCCCCCATTTCGGCGATAGTTTCATGACCCTCAGATGCTTCATTTGTAGCAAACATGATGATGGATCTGAAAGATGGCCGAAGAAAGAGCGGCAATATAGGCTAAATGGTCGTACATGTGATGGAGTTGTAGAGCGCGCACACAAACGGTGGTGTTTCTCGTAAGATGAATTGTGGTTACTGAAAAAGTAAACAAGAATAATCATGGTTATAAATGCCATCATGTTACTAAAGAATACTAATATTTATTATAACTGAATAAAGAGAGGAAAAATAAACTCACTCTTTGATTAGGTATAGAAAGTTTTCTTTTTCTGCTCTTTTTAAGCACATTTCTTGCACTAAATCATGGATCCTACAAGTTTTGACTCCCCCAGTGGATTTATTTCTGGAAACTAGCACAAGGCTCCTGGCGATAAGGTTCTGAAGGTACTCCTCTGCAACATCTTGCGGGCTCTTATCTTTATTTTTTTCAATAAATCCTTCCGCGATCCACAACCATATCAACTTTTTTACTGGGATTTCTGCATCTTCTAGAAATACTCCCAAATAAAGAAAACACAACTTCAGATGATTCGGCAAATGTTCGTAACTAAGTTCCAGTATTTTCATGCAGTCGCTAGTATATGTGGCTAAACTTTCTTCCACTTTTTCCCATGCACATTTTTCCGTTTCCATATTCACAAGTGCACCTGCTATAACAACTACTGCAAGAGGTAGTCCATTGCACTTCGACGCAATTTGTTTGCCAGAGCCTTGCAACTCTGGAGGGCAAGGTTCTTCAAGGAACACTCTTTTCTCCAACAGCTCCCAACATTGATCTTCCGAAAGAAAAGGAAGTGTGCGAATGCTATTCTTTGGCACAATGTCTTTAATTCGCGTCGTGACCAATATCCTGCTTCCATTTCTGTCGTTTGGGAAATATCTTTCAAAACCATCCCATGCTGCTGAATCCCAAACATCATCCATTACAATTAGGAACCTCCTACCTTTAAGACTTTTATATATGCTTTCTTTCAATTTTGAATCTCGCATCTCCAAGATTTCATCATTGTTCTGCAGGCTTCTCAAACTCATGAGTATGTCAATCAACACTTTTCTCTTCTTATATGTTTGAGAAAAAACACACCACACTTGTTCATCGAAATGACCAATAATTAATGGATCAGTGTATAATTTCTTTGCAAAAGTTGTCTTACCGAGGCCTGGCATCCCATAAATAGAAATAATTCGTAGATCTTTTGACCCACCGGCAAGCTCATCCAGAATCTCTAGCATCTCTTTTTGAAATCCCACTAGAGTGTAATCATCATCTGTCATGGGAGCTGATATTAAGGATTGTGGCAGTTCTTGTTGTAGATTGTACTCTTCGTTAATATTCAGAACTTTGTTGTCATGAACTGCCCTGGCTTTTCCGAGTTTTTTTCCAGTGAACTTGAGTTTCTGGATAACATTAGGAATTCTGATGGATAGATACCAGTTAGGAAAATTTCCCACCACAAATGAATTAATGAGATACTCAGCTTCATATGCAATACCTCTGAACTGAATGAGACATTTTTTGAGTTCCGAAGCTTCTATTTCTTGTTGCATATTTAAATCTTTAAAAGATCGGACGAGGGTGAGATCTTCGTGGAGTGTTCTTATCTGATCTTTCATGCCATCAGAGAAGCCATCACGACAAGTCACTAAATCTTCAAGATCTTTGAGGAGAGAGTTGGCTATAAAGAGTGAATCAGCAGGATCAGAATACTCTGGATCAGCATATGTGGGCGGTAGCAGCTCTGAGAATTCGATGCAATGCTCTTTGATCTTTTCATTTAGGACACCTAGCTTGTCCAACAAAACACGGATGCACTTACAAAAGTGTTGTTCAGCAACGGCATGAGTTACGAAAATGCATGAATAGATAAATTCTCCTGCTTCATTAGCCACAGCTTTGAACTTTGTCAACAGATTAACTTCCTCGACCACTGTAAACTGAAACGGGACGTCTCCAAGAACAGCCAGAAGAAATGTTAGGCCTGCCTGAAGAGGTATCAGACTCTCCTGTAGGAATCTTAGGCTCTCGTTGGGAAGAATGGCAAGATCTGATCCACACCCTGTCTCTTGAAGATATTCTAGATCTAGATTCGTAGGATCCATTTCAGAATTCAATATCTGAAGAAGAAAGTTTATGAAACCTGCCAGATGTTCATTCCTTTTCGGGACACTGAAGAACTCTTGCGCCTCTGGCATAAAACAATTTGCGAAAGTTTGAGAGATTTCTCGTACCTTTTCCATACGTTGGGGACTTGTTTCATCAAACTCCTGGGTTTGCAATGGCTCATATTCTGAAGCTAGATCAAAATCATCGAATATCCTTGATGCATAATTCTGGTCGGAATCAAAGGATACTCTTGGTACGTTAGTGCGGCTGTTTTCTGAAATGGTCTCGTATTCTGAGGCTAAATCATTAAGTCTCTTCAGGGTGTGTAGAACATCATGGTTGCTGGAATCAGAGCTGAGCTTTAGTACATAACAAGCAACAGCTAAGCAGCTTGATCCATTCCACGGAAGTTGTTCGCCTTTCCAGGACAGGGCTGGATCTTGTTCACGGAACTGGATTTCATTTACTCTTTGACCTGGAGGAAGCTTCCCAGATGGTTGATAACCATCCTCACTCAGATATTTGGACAGCTGAGTGATGGAAATGGAGAGGGGCCTCTTTGGCTTGCTTCGTTGTTGCATCGAGGAATCGCAACTGAAATATCTTCCGGTGAGTTGACAAGCTTGGCTCTCGGGGTACAAAAAATGAATACAGGATGTTTTGCATTTGACTGAACGAAAAGGTAAGGACCTTACTTATGTAACCTCATCTTATGCGCTATGTTAGAAAAGAAAACTGGATGAATCTTCTTTGTGGACAAGAAAGATGATGGAAAGGAAACAAGTCAAGAATGCAATCTGTTGTGAAAATTGCATTTAAAAATATGTCTTCAAACAAAATTTTGACTCATATTTACCCACGTTTCTTGTTGCTTTATCATATTGTTTCTTCAAACTATTTTAGTAGTCTATTATTAGTAATGCACTTTGTTTGATTAACTAATGCCTATTCTTGGAAGAAAAAGTGGACTAATGAGTTTGTTATTGACTTGGTGTTATTAACGTTGCAAGAGATCTATCTATATAGTATATGCTTGTGACTTGGTGAAATGGGAGAACACATTCACTTCTTTTCTATAGCAGGACACTCATTCACTACTCTTCTCATCTTATTAACTTTCAAGCATAAATCAAAATAAATTCTTGGACTATTACTTTTATACTGATTCATTTGTTCTGGTCAATACCGAAGAGTGCATTTAATTCTGGAAGGATATTTGAGCAGTAGGTGAATAATCCTTTAGGACAGTGATTTTTGCATGACTTGCATACAGTACTTTTGAAAAACTTGTTTGCATCATCTAATTTTCCAACAAAATCTTAAAGTCTAGGGGACCAAATGCAAATTTTAAGTTACACCAAAACAAAAATTTCAATGCGTATGGGGCTGTCTTTTGATTTTGATGTGTCAAGGACCCAAGTTGCTGATAAGAAAAGACCTGACAAGTGACATCCACAAAACGATGATAGTTATGTGGTTCTTGTTATTATTATTATTTTTTTGGTGCTGAAAAAGATATTGTTAACTGTTTATTCATCATTGACCTGCCTCTTTAGAATGAATTATGCATGTAAAAACTTCTATTTAACGGCTTGGTAGTTTTTTGTGGACACTATTTCCGGTTCCTATCTATGATCCTTTTTCAGTTTACATTGATTAGATTTAGAACTGTATCTTGAGATTGAGCACTGAATGTTATCTTGCTGTTGAACCATTCTCGTGTCATGCATATTGTTGGGAAACTTCATCTCTTCGGTCGAACGTTGACGATTAACTGGTAACTGAACACAGTGTTTGGCTGAGTCTAGGAATATACCAATTTTAATTATTGAAAAGTCTTAGGACCAGTATTCAGTATGGAATTACAGCAGCAAAACACTGAAGTAGAATATGTTCGTTTATTTGTTTGTTTTATGTTTTTCTTTCCCTTGGCAATTCCGTTATTCTGGTTCTTTCTTCTAAGAAATTTGCAATTTTATTTCGAAGATGTGCTGGAAAGGTTTAAAAACTTTAGCCTTGGGTCCTGTATGCAAATGATTGTTATTCAAATTTCATTTAGAAAATGGTAAGTCTGAGGTTAAAAGCCTCTTTGTTATTACTAAAACTTAAAAGAGTCCATAGTAACTAAAACTTAAAAGAGTCCATAGAACAATGAGAGTCCAAAAAGTCCTTCTATCTTTCAATTTGGGCTTAATTTCGCGGATCTAGGCGTGGGTCGGTTTTTAAGATTCGGGTCGCGGATGTTACTTCTGGATCCGGTATAAAAAGGTTATTGGCTCTTCTTTTTCACTATTTCCTTCAGATTTTTCTGCACGCTAAATTCTCCAGCGTCTTCTTCACGCTTTTTCTCAGGTGGCTTCTTCCAGATTCTTCTCCGATCAATCTCGAGCGTCCGTCTTTCAGTTTTGCAATTGATCTCAAGCTTCTTCACAACGGTTTCATCTTCTTCTTCCAGGCTCTTCTCTGCAAGTCGATTTACAAACCCTAACTGTGTAAGTTTCTTCTCTCGATTGAGGATTTTATACTCGATTTCGTTCAATTTTAGGTTATTGAATTTGATTTTCATCCGATTTCAGCGTTTTCGAGTTGATGATCTAGTTTTCGCAGTTTTGGTGTTTGATTTACATCTCAACACTTCGATTCTCATCACTCTTATTCGATTTGGTGTAGGTATGTTTATCATTAGATCTATTTGTCTCTTATTTCGTCTTCGATTTGCATCTAAATAACTTCTGTTTTAGTTCAATTATACCAATTCAACTTGCAACTGATCGATTGATTTGTGTGTTGCTTAGAATTAGGATGACTATTGTGGTGTTTGAATAATTGTTGTACTTTCAACTATTTGATTTGAATCAAGTTGAGGAAGAAGCAGCACAACAAATATCGTATGTGATTTGAATCAAGTAGGGGATGAAGCTAGCTGTTATTTTGATGAAGTTGTATGTTTCATGTTTCATGTAAATGTTGTATGTTTAGTTGTAAATAGATGATGTTGTGGTTTCATTACTTTATGGTTAGACTTCATGTAGTATTGTTTTTAAATTGTCTATTGTAATAGTTTATTGTAAACAGAAATACAGATTGCCAAATAATTGAAATGGCGTGTGAATATGCTCATGAGTGTGTCCATCGAGTCCCATGCTAGTGTGAGGATTGTCCCCATGACAACGATGAGTTATCTTGATTTGGTTGTCATTTGTAGTGTAATAGTCTATTGTTATGGTAAAATTGTGTATGACAGTTTCCAAATAGTTGAATGTCTGTGTGAATATGCTCATGAATGTGTCCATTGAGTCTCATGCTAGTGTGAGGAATGTGCCTGACAAGCGAATGAGTTTTGCAACTTGGTTGTGTATTGTTGTGGTGTAATAGTATATTATTATGGTAAAATTGTGTATGACAGTTGCCAAATAGTTGAATGGCTGTGTGAATATGCTCATGAGTGTGTCCATTGAGTTCCATGCTAGTGTGAGCATTGTCCCTGACAAGCCAGTGAGTTATGCAGCTTGGTTGTCTGTTGTAGTGTAATAGTCTATTGTTATGTTAAAATTGTGTATGACAGTTGCCAAATAATTGAATGGCTATGTGATTATGCTCATGAGTGTGTCCATTGAGTCCCATACTAGTGTGAGCATTGTCCCTGACAAGCCAGTGAGTTATGCAGCTTGGTTGTCTATTGTTGTAGTGTAATAGTCTATTGTTATGGTAAAATTATGTATGACAGTTACCAATTAAATGAGTTATGTCTATTCATTTGTCAGAGTGTAATAGTCTATTGTTATGGTAAAATTGTGTATGACAGTTGCCAAATAGTTGAATGGATGTGTGAATATGTTCATGAATGTGTCCATTGAGTCTAATGCTAGTGTGAGGATTGTGCCTGACAAACCAATGAGTTATGCAGCTTGGTTGTCTATTGTTGTAGTGTAATAGTCTATTGTTATGGTAAAATTGTGTGTGACAGTCGCCAAATTGTTGATTTTTTTTTTTTGCATATACTATGTTTTCGTAAAAATGGTGGTCAAGTGAAGAAAACGATTGATGATAAAGATGGAGTCGTGGATGGAGGAGTCGATGAACAATTCAAGGGTATTTTATTTGTTTGCAAAGATGATTGTAGTTTGGATATAGTGATTTTAATTTTTTTGTATTGTTTTATATGTATGACATTTATTGATTGGTGAATGAAATTGATTTCTATGTTTATTTATAAATATTGTGTTTCTTTGGGATAAATAGGTTGTTATCAATAATTTTATGCTAAACATAGACAATTATATATCAAATATAGACAATTTGATCCAAAGTACCAATATGACTGGATGGACACGTGAAAGGAGCTGTGTATTGTAAGGAAAAAATGCAACCCGCGAAAAAATGAGATTGTATAGTTTTTTTTGTGTAAATTGCATATGTTTGTCTATTATGTAGGACTCTCAATATATTATTGTGCACTCTTAGGAGACCGACTTCTTTGTTATTTGATCACGTGGTAAGGAATCAAGTGGTAAGGGACTTGATTTCACTTGAGCAAGGTCTCGAGTTCGAGTCTTCTCGACATTAAAAAATATTACTCCCTCCATTTCAGAAAAAGTGTTACATTTTACTATTCTGCGGTCAACTATCTCCGCATTTGATCACAATTTACTTTTAAACGATATTAATAAATAAATTATTAAAATTATATAATAAAAATTTAGTAATTAAATTTTTATTATATGATTTTATTAAATTATTTACTATTATCGTTTATGAAAGAATTTGAAAAAAAGTCAAAATGTAACACTTTCTCTGAAATGGATGGAGGGAGTACGTAATGAATAATGACAATGTTTTGAGGAAGAGCTAGACGGGTTGTCTTACAAGAACTGGCACAGTGAGTTCCCAATGGTTTACATTACTTTGGACCTTAGTAGACGCTCGACGTCACAATCTCAAACTTGTGATCTGATGTATGCTTCTGGGAGTACCGTCCCGGAAATTTAGAACGATGACTTGATGAGTAGCAATCTGCGCAAAGGTCATAACCTGCTTCCTCCACACAATCTTTGCATCTGTATCTGTCACCAATTATGGGATCTGTTCCGCAATAATCGCAGCCAACTTTAATATGCATTGTAGAGCTACCCCCACCCGACCATGGCAGAGTCACCTCCCTGGTCAAGAATCCCTGTTGTTCCACCTGTAAAAATTAGAATCATCTCTTTCAAGTGCCAATTTTATGATATACTGCACAGCAACTGAATAGAAGCAAATGGTTAACAGAAGATCTTAACTTACTTCATGATACTCGAATAACAACTGCTCTTTTGACCATCTTCGATTGGAAATGATAACTTTAAGCTCTTCGTTTCCATTTTCACGTTGTTCCTGCTCTACTTGAACAGCAGATATGCTTGCTCCGTAACTACACTCATGCACCTCTATCATTTGCAGGGACGGAATATCGCCTAATTCTGTAGGGATGCTTTGTAGTTTGTTGCAAGCAACCAAAACTAGGTGATGAAGACTTGGAAAATGTTCACTAGAAATAATCCATTTTTCAAGTTTTGACTTGCCAAGTTCCAAGAACCTTAGCTTTTGGAATTCATCGTCGCTTGTCTCCCATTCCTCTCCCTCAAAGGCATCCCAACGTAATTTGAGAGCTTGAAGTTCTGGCAGTCTACCTAACATGGTCATCCTCTCCCAAGGCAAACTGGTGCCTACTAAGCTCAACTTTCTGAGACTCGGTGGGAAGTTGATCGATGTGTTATTTCTTGGGATGGTTTCCGAAAAAGTACCTACCACTATTTTGAGTGCTTTGAGTTCAGTTAGGAAGCGAAAATCTGGAAGCGTAGATAGGCACATGCATTTGAGATTTTGAAGATGGGTTAAAGATCTCAAATTCTCATAATCTGCAGGACTCTTCATGTAAATAGTTGAAAGAGACTGCAGACTGTTATGTTGGTAGCCATGGCAATCATCTACAAAGATGGCTTCTTGTTTGACATGGAGATCTCTTAATTTCAACAGTTTCCGGATGATAGTGGAAACATCAACAACGCCTATCATGCTGTGCACGTGAAGAACTTCTAGATTAACAAGGCTGTGTAGGATCGATTCTGGTATTAATTGATTAATAACCAAGTACCTCAAACGAACAAGTAGATCGATTCTCTTGAATATGTAGGTCTGACTCATACCTTCACGGATCGATAGTTCCATTACTCTTATGTGTTTCATTTGAGGAAAACAAGATGATGGGTCTGAAATGTGGCCAAAAAAGGAACGGCAGTATATGCTAAACGGCCTCAAGTGTGCTGGAGCTGTTGAGGCTACACATAATCGTTGGTGCCTTCCTAAGGTTGTACTGTTTTCACTGAAGAGAGAAAATATCAGAATCATAATTACAATAGATAGTCTACTCAAGAATCATATGGATTGAAAAAAGATATGGTAATTATGCTCACTCTTTTATCAGGTCAAGGAAGTTTTCTTCTTTTGCTCTCTGTAAGCACATATCACGTAACAGGTTATGAACGATGCAAGCCTTAATGCCTTCAGTGGATCTAGTTCTAGCAACTCGGATCAGGCTCCTATCAATCAAATCCATGAGGTATTCTTCTGCTACAAGCTCTTGGGTCTTGTATTCATCTTTTTTTATAAAACCTTCCACAATCCACAACTGTATCAACCTTCGTACTGAAATTTCTGCATCTTCTGGAAATACTCCCAAATAGAGAAAGCACAGCTTTAAATGATTTGGCAAATGTTTGTAACTGAATTCCAGTATTTTGATGCAGTCACTTGTATATGTGTCTAAATCTTCTTCTATTTTTCTCCATGCATTTTCTGCCCTTGCAATGTTTGCCAGCGCTCCTGCTATAACAACTACAGCTAGAGGCAGTCCGTTGCACTTGGTTGCAATTTGTCTCCCTGAATGTTGCAGTTCAAGAGGGCAAGTTTCGTGATGGAACACCTTCTTCTCTAACAGCTTCCAACATTGATCGTTTGATAGCAGAGGAAGTGTCCGAACAATGCTTTTCACCGGGGCTGTATCTTGTATTCGCGTTGTGAACAATATCCTACTTCCATTTCTATCATTTGGGAAGAATCTCCTAAAATCATCCCACACATGTGAATCCCAAACATCATCAAGTACAATAAGGTATCTCCTCCCTTTAAGAGTTTTGTATATCTCAAGAAGCAAGCTTTCTTCTCCCATTTTCAAGAGTCGACTCTTTTTCTGCGTGCTTCTTAAACACAGAAGTATCTCAACGAGCACCTTTCGTTTCTGATATGTTTGTGAAACAACACACCACACACATTCATCAAAATGATCAGTAATGAACCGATGACCGTATAATTTCTTTGCTAAAGTTGTTTTACCTAGACCAGGCATCCCGTATATGGAGATAATCTGTAGATCTTCAGATCCTCCTGTAAGATCATCAAGAATCTCAAGCATCTGATCTTCAAGTCCAACTAAAGTGTGATCATCTGCGATTGTAGGAGTTGGTACTTGCCCAATAAGATATTCTTCCTGTTTGATGCAATAACTTGTCCTGATTTGTTTGAATCTTCTTCCAATACTCTTGAGATTTTGTATGACATTAGGGATTCTAATGGCCAGATACCAAATAGGAATATTATCCACCAAAAATGAGTTGATGAGATAATCAGCTTCATATGCAATATCTCTAATTTGGATGGTGCATTCTTTCAGGTCTTGAATATCTATATCTGGCTGCACATTAACTTCCTTGAGAAAAGATCGCACCGAGATGAGTTCCCCCTGGAGTATTCTTATCTCATCGGTCACTTCATTGTGGTAGGTCATAACACTTTCAAGATCCACAAGGACAGAGTCGACGATAAACATTGAATCAGCAGCAGGACTTGTGTTCCTTGGATTAGACAAAGGCAGCTCGGAGAATTTCATGCAATGCTCTTTGATCTTTTCTTTCAGAAAAGAAACTATTTCTGTTAGAACACGAATGTTGGCTAAGAACTGATTACCATTTATAGGACAAGTGGAAAAAACAGAGGAGTAAATAAAAGTTCCAGCTTCTTTGGCCACGATTCCGAATTCTATCAACAAGCTCTTGACTTCCTCAACCTCAGTGAAGTGAAGCGGAGTATCTCCAAGAACAGCTAGTAGAAATGAAAGCTCCTTCTGAAGAGACAGTAGTCCCTTCTGGATTGGAACATGTTGGTCCGCATCTCCAGTACTATTTAACTCGGAATTCAAAATTTGAAGGAGAAAATTGATGAAATCTACTATATGTTCGTTCCTCTTGGGAAAAGTGAAAAACTCGCGTACCTTTGGCATGAGACAGTTTACGAAAGTCTCAGCAATTTGTTGCTTTTGTGATTCGGACTGGTATTCACAGGTGCTGGCCAGATGATTGAGCGCTCTTATGGTATCAAATACATCATCGTGGTCAGAATGAGGTGGTTCCAGGATACCATTAGAGACACAAGATAAGCAGTTTAGGCCTTTCGATTGCTGGGTTGGATTTATTTCTTTGGTTTCGTCAAGAGTGAACTCTATGGATGGATCTGAGCAGCACTTTAGGCCGTAATAGACGACAGATAAGCAGGTTAGGCCATTCCAGGGAAGTTGTTCGCCTTTCCAACGCAGACGGAGTTCATTTGTTTCTTCACGTTCGCCCCAATGTAACTCCATGGATGGACCAAAATTGTGCTTACTCAAATATTTTGACAGAAAGGTGATGGAGATCAGAGACATTGTTGATGTAGGTTCTGAAGATAGATGATGAGAGACTTTAGAAAATGCAATCACCAAGAAAGAAATTAAACAATCTAATACTTGGAAAAATCAGCCTCATGTCACATTGTCACTGATAGGGACTTAATATCCTCAGGCCGGCATTATCACACAATAAATCAGCAAATTATAAATTACTTAGCATATTTTGGACCAGACGTTTTGGTTTTGGTCTTTCTTCTTGTTTAAGTCTATGCTTCGTTCTACTCTTTTCTTCAACGAATGAGGCAGTTATATACATGAAAAACTGGCCGATGGTTTGGCACGACACTTTAATTGAATGAATTTCAATTGAGATATAACTGATGAATAATAAATAAATTTAATTGAATTGTGGAAATTTATTTTTAATATATATTTAAGATTTTATACATTTTTTAGGGTTGTCATATATGGGGTGTATAAGTGTGAAGTAATATGTGTAATAATATGTTTTAAGATTATTTGATTGATTTAGAGTGAGTAATTCTTCTGAGAGACGGTCTTATGCAGAGACTAAAAAAGATGGATAAACATTACAGTTATATTAAAAAAACATTAGATGTTTTATTAAGAACACCGGTGATATACATATACATAAAAATGATATAAAATGCTACTCATAAAATATTATTGATATTGTTTAAAACATTATACGTATAATTAAGAACATCAATCCGTATCTCATGTATCTCACTAATACATGTCTCTTCAAAGACTTTGTGATTTAGAGTGATAATAAAAGAAAAGGTAAAGTGAGAGGAAAGAGTAGGTAGAGATAAAAGATTTAATTCAGTTGTAAATTAAATTTGGAGATTGATTTGGTCAATTAAAATAGCAAGTTAAATAGAAGGGGTAAGTAGACTCCATTAAAATTGAGGCATAATTCTATGCCAATCAAGCTATAAGTATTTCTAAACAATCTCTATAGGTGTCCAGTAAAATTTGATTTATTGCCAAAAATAAAAACTACCTTACGCATAACAATAACAAAAAAATATTACGTTTACACTAAAAATATACATTTTACCACTAATAATACATTTTTCACTCCATTTTATATTTTATAATTTATTTCAAGGTTTTTATTTAAAACAGTGCGCCTAACGTTAATGTATGAAGTAGGTGGAGACAAAAATGTATATAGAGAATAGTACGCGGTTCAAATTGTCATGACCCCAGTTAATGTAACGACCCGACCACATGGGCCGACGAGGTTAATCATTGCTGACTCACGCATGTTTCGCTGGTATGATATTGTCTACTTTGGACTGGAGCTCGTACGAATTTACTTTTGGAGTCACCCAAAAGGCCTCATATATGAGAGTGGTGATCTACATATATATCGTTTATCCACGAGCTTTTAACCGATGTGGGATGTTATAAGGAAAGTAATATGAAACTCCATAAAGTATATACTCCTTCTGTAAAATCCCGGAAATTTTTTTTGAAGCGGCAATTTGAATTTGCTTTTGAGACGAGTAAATTATTTGGACTTGAGTTGCTATACGAGAAACTAATTGGGCTCGAGATGAATTACGGTTGATGAACGAGAGTAAAAAGTCCAATTGCTAAAAGCCCATTAGGTATTTATTGGGTTACCTTGGCAAATCTTTTTACATCTCTTTCTTAATCTTTTTCTGGCCGTTCTCTTCCTCTTCTTCTTCTTCTCGTTCCGCCACCATCGCCCACCAATCACCTCTCTGCCTCACGCCTAACCCCTAATCTCCCCCGATTGACCTTGGTAGGATGATTTCAAGATCGAAATCTATGTGTTGTGGAGCTTTGAAGTCACGAAATCAGAAACAAGAGATCGAATCCGAATTCGCGAAATCATTGGACTGAATTGTGTGTTTTGGACTGTTTCCGGATCGAATTGACTAGAGGATTTGATGGGAAGTCGATCGGAGTTAATCTTTTGCTGTTCTGGACGAGTTTCATGGAGTTTGGAAGTTTTCATAATTAACAGGGACTGATTTGATGTTTTTGAAAAGTTAAAACCCTTCCTTTTGAGAATTTGATGTTGGCAGGGACCCCGTGTAATAAACCAAGTTTCAGCTTATCTCAGTTTAGCCCCAGACCTGTCAATTACCTATTTTGCCTTATCTACCGAATCTGCCCTTACCACGATATATACTATTATCTGCATAACTTGTAACTACCGAGGTCACAGGTTCGAACCCAGCCATGACCATTTATGTTTTAAGCCCTGTTTGTTACCCCTGGACATGTAGAATTACTGTATTGACGTCCCACCATTTTTATCTTGCGGGTATTTAAGTTTGACTTGGAATTGTATCGACTTTGAGATAAGGGGAACTCTTGACACTTTTGCTTTTATTTTCCGATATAAAATGTATATGTATGTATAGTTTTCGATTGAAAAATAACTTATGGTTATTATATCATGTTATGGGACTTGATATAATAGTCTATTCAAAAAAAGGATCAAGTATGTATATCCCATAAAATGTTTTGTTGTGTGTGCGATTTTGTGAAAGTGATTTGATAAAGCATGGATTATGTGACCTCATTCTACCCCAAAAACCCCAAAAAAATTTACTTATTAAAATTTCTACCCTTCTTCTTCCCTACCACTTCCAACCACACCACCACCTCATTCTTCCCTACCACTTTCAACCACCATCTTTCCCCACCACCACCAAACATCTTCTTCCCCACCACCGCAACTCACAAGACCACCGGGGACCACCACAACTGAAAGGGAAAGCTCCCGGAGCTTTCCCGGAAGCGGCAGATCAGAGCTTCAACAGAGCTTCCATTGGAGCTTCTATATGGCGAAGCTATGTGCTTCTGCCACAGAAGCTCCGACAGAGCTTCATCTCTGCCAGAGCTCCGACCGACGAGGTGATCGGGATGAGGGTGTATTTGGAAAAAAATTATTTTGTGGACTATTTATGTTAATTATGAAATTATGGGGGGCTATTTATTTTTTTGGGTTATTTTTGTAAGTTATAAAAATATTTGAGTCAAATATGTAATAAAATAAAACTTATAAATTGCAATTGAGTCCAATTCATTTTCTTTTCCATTTAAATTTTAGTTGGTCAACTCAAAATATAGATTTTGGACTTGGATGTAATTGTTTGAGATCGGGGTTGAATCTGTAATTAGCTCGAATTTAAGGGGTATCTTATGTAATTCACCCTCTTATTAAAAAGAAAGAAGGGTTCTTCTACGAATGGATTTACCCTTGATGAATTTTGAACAACATGCACATTTTCTGATGATAAAACTAGTCAGAGTAGAATGTTTAAACGGATGGTTAATTCATGGTATAAATTTTATACGGTGACAATGTTGAATATATAAACTGTATAGGGTACAACCTTATAATTTATTCATTTTACCCTAATTTAGTGCTATGAAGCATTGTTGAATCTAAAAAAGAAGGGGACTTGAATTGTGATGCTAAAGGAGTTGAGGTGCTATTGAAAATGATGGGGGTTGCAATTTCCAAAGCGCATGTCATCGTCTACTCCCAGAATAGACCAAACCTAAAAATAAAAATAAATACTCCGTTACAATAAAAGCTTTTTAAGTTAATTTTTTTTAGAAATTTTGACAGTAAATTACTTTTAAATTATACGTAAAAAGTATAAAATAAAATTATATTAGTAAAATATATTTGATTTATTTTTATAATATAATTTTATTATATTTTTGTGTCATTTTGTGAGTAATTCGAAAAAAAGTATAACCTAGGATCCTAGCTTTTAAATAAATGACCGGAGATTTACGTCGTTCATATTGGTGCATTTCCATTGAATTGGAGTCACATGCAAAGCTCGAATCATGAGATTTTTTTTTGTGAAATTAGGATGAATTTGTGGTATGATCTTGTCTATTGAGGGCTTTCATTGATCTGTATCGATAATGGATATGGAGAATAAGAATTTGAAGAAAAAGTATCCGATCAGAGCAGAGTATTACACTCTCTACGAGGAGGTTGGCACGGGAGCCAGTGCTTCTGTTCATCGCGCTCTCTGCAATCCTCTCAACGAGATTATCGCTATCAAAATTCTCGATTTTGAACGCAGTAATGTTGATTTGGTAAGATTTATTTTGATTATTCGTCCTAGCAATTCAATTTTTCATGTGTGTGAACTGGAATCAAATGTACCTGCACAGTGTGATTGTTGCTTAATCCTGTTTGATTTGGATGAGGTTGGGAAAATGGTTGAATTCAGTTGCCAGTTGTTAGTATAAGTGGATTTGATTTGAAATTATTACATGCACAAGAACCTCAAGGTTCAGGGATCACCGCCCGCATTAATTATACACTCGTTGGAAATGAGCCCATGAGTGAGGGGACTAGATAAATTAATACTCCAATCGGACCGGAGTATAATTACAAACTTTAGTTATAGCTCAAGGGCTGTAACTTGTAAGCATGGATCTAATGCTTATTACCGTGAAGTTATTGAATATATACCCCCATGATCACACTATTTGGCAATTATGCGCCTGTTATATAAAATGGTGTGCGCCCTGTATTAACAAAAATTGGCAGTGATCTGGATTATGTGTAGCAATGTGCTTAATTTTTTCTCCTTTATCAAGGGGTACTCTGTCATCGCAGTTGAGTTGCTAATTAGGAGAATAGGGGTTGCATTGCAAAATTTTCCTTATTGTTGTAAACAAAATCGTTAAAAAGAGAAGTAAAAAATTAATGTTCCGGTTCTTGTATTCATGTTTGAACTCTTTATTTAGGACTAGTCTAGGTGGTGATAGGGTCACGCGATTGTGTCCTTTTATGTACCTTCTTTCATGCTTAGCATAATGCTTGTTCTTTCTTTAGTTTCTTTGTTTATATTGGAGAGAATTTTGAGTGGAGCTTTAACTTCGTGATTGCACTTCAAACAGAGTAACATTTCACGAGAGGCACAGACTATGGTCCTTCTTGATCACCCAAATGTTCTTAAATCGCACTGCTCCTTTGTTACTGACCACAGTTTGTGGGTTGTCATGCCTTACATGTCTGGAGGGTCCTGCCTACATATATTAAAGGCTACACATCCAGATGGTTTTGAGGAGAATGTTATTGCTACAGTTCTTCGTGAGGTGTTGAAGGGCTTGGACTATGTTCATCAGCATGGGCATATTCATCGAGATGTCAAAGTGAGTAGGGTTTTTCTCTTCTTTTATTTCCTTTTTGATAATGTAACGCGTAGCTAAACATGCAACTGTGTTATCTCAGACTGTGTTGGTTTTGTTTTATTTATTGATTTCATTTCAACAAATGCATACTCGCAGAAAACCATGTCTTTGCTGTTACATTTGTCTAGAAAATAAGGCTCATAGTGATAAGGGAGACTCTCATGTCGAAATTTCACATGGTTTATGTCATCTTCCATATCATGCATAAAAAAAAAAAAATTACCTTCACTTGCACAGGAGTGTGTAGCAAAGAGGTTTTCCTTCCTGCTATTCCTAAATTTTGGATAATTTTTTTTTCACTACAGTGACCGTCCTCACTGAAATATTAATATCTCTCAGCTTGTTTCCTAGCGAAGGATATGCATAATTTGTCCTATTACGCATTTAAACTGAATAAATTTTTAATCTAATAGGAATGAAGAGTTTCATCTGAATCATGTTTCCTAATCTTTTGAAACATATTATGTCGTTAACAAATTCATTGGGAGTGTTGCTGCTTCGTGGTTGTAAATTTACGATCAGATCATCTCATATTGGATATGTTGATTGGATTCCTTAGGCTCATCTCATATTGGATATGTTGATTGGATTCCTTAGGCTGGTAATATTCTTATTGATTCACATGGTGGAATCAAACTTGGGGACTTTGGTGTTTCGGCTTATTTGTTTGATTCAGGAGATAGGAAACGCATGAGGAATACATTTGTAGGCACTCCTTGCTGGTATGGTCAAATTCTTGAATTTATGCTTTTGTTGTTTTATTTTCTCCGAATCCCCATTCTGTCCAGTCTTTGTTATCTGGGATTTTATGAAAGAAAATATTTATGTTTGTACAAGTATGTGTGTTTTCTTTTAAAAACGTTAACGACAAACGAACATGATGTTCTATAAACAAAAATTTTGTAATTGTATAAAGGTTTTACTCATAGTTACAGTTTGCTTACTCTGTACTGGGATTTTATTTGTATCCTCATAATGGGAGGGTATTTGTAATTTTGTAGGATGGCACCAGAAGTTATGGAGCAGTTACATGGTTATGATTTCAAGTCTGTTCATGGAAATTTCTCTATTATATCCTATACGGCCTTTTTTTAGGATTACTCATAATCTTATACTCCTTTTGTTTTCCCTCCTTATACTGGCGATCTCCACAGAGCTGATATATGGTCCTTCGGCATAACTGCTTTGGAGCTTGCACATGGTCATGCTCCATTCTCAAAATATCCTCCAATGAAGGTGCTCACTGATACAATGATTTACCTCTTTTTTGTATGTAAATTTTCAGGCAATTCTTCTCACTTGTGATGCAAATATTTACTCTCTACACTATGGGAAACTAATTTATTACTGATGAGTTTGCAAGATGCACCAATCATTGTTTTCACTATAAACTTTTTTGTATTTTAGGTTTTGCTGATGACTTTGCAAAATGCACCACCTAGTTTGGATTATGAAAGAGACAACAGGTTCTCCAAGGTAAGGTGAAATGAATGTGTACAGAGTACTCAGTCATAAAACCTCATTTTCAATTGCTTTTTGTATCTAGTCTTTCAAGCAGATGATTGCTAGTTGTCTGGTGAAAGATCCTTCAAAGAGGCCTTCTGCAAAAAAGTTGCTGAAGCATTCTTTTTTCAAGCAAGCTAAATCTAATGATTATATCGCAAAAACTCTTCTTGACGGGCAGCCAGCTCTAGGTGATCGTTTTCAATCTATCAAGGTTTGTCACTCATTGAAAAAATATGGACAAGTACTGCTATGATCTGCAGTTGTGTCTCTCATTATATATATATATATATATAATATTTTTAATTTGCTTCTAATGAAGCATGTTCTTTGACTTCAGAAAAAGGAGGAGGACATGCTTGAACAAAAGAAGATGCGAGATGGAGAAAAAGAAGAAATATCGCAGGTTTCATTTCCAGAAGGACAGCGTGTTTTGATTTTACACTAGATATAAACCTAGTCATGCATCTCATATTCTTGTCATTCTATGCTGTTCGAGCGAAGATAAATATAATAGTTCTAGCAATTCTCTCTAAATGATATAAAAGCGTAAAGATTCATACCCAATAGTTTTCCACAGACCACAATGTGAGCTTTTACCTAAAATAATGCTTCTTTTAAAGATCATGAATTGTTATTAGGATCTAAGCAGTGAAGATTTTCTGTTACCAGTAATCGTATTTTGTTGAACCCATAGATGTGTGATATCACATTGGATGAATTCTTAACCATTCTCAAACCCACAAGGCTTACATTGTGTGGTTGCAGAAACTATGCTCTTTAATGAACTGAATGCCTTTTCTCATTGCTATCTTCCTCTTTATATAGTACATGTTGATCAGTTACATAAATGATTTTAGCTAATTGCTAACCATGTCAGTCAATGTCAGTTACTAGAGTAAACTAATTTAGGAAACTAGCTAATTAAGAGAGTCAATGTAATTTACAATAGTTATTGTTAGATTTATTATATTGTCAAGTTGTCCCTTATTCTGCACTTCTTTTTTTTCCAAAACATGAGATCAAAGTCATGGGAGATGATATTCTCTGTTTATTACTAGCTTATAAACTATTGCAGTAGCTTATAAGCTAATATGTGAACAACTATTTTTTTTAATAACCTAGCTGATTTGTTTTTACAATATATTTAGCAAATCAGGTAGCTCATAAGCTAACAAAAATACTAAACACCTCAATAGAAATCAGCTAGCTCATCAGCTACTAACTAGCTTATCATTTAGTTTTGCTAAACAGAGCCTAAGCCAATCTTTTTACTTTATGTTAGAAGGGGCATGTTCTTACAATTATCAAGACAGAGAATTCTAAACTTGCTGAAGTATCTCTTGATTTTATTTGTGCTGAATAAATTTAATAATCACATTTGAGTTTCTAAAGGGCCTTCTAACATTGACAGAATGAATATAAACGTGGAATCAGTTGCTGGGACTTTAACCTTGATGATCTGAAGGCTGAGGCTTCTTTGGTACTCACGTTTTTCAAGTTTTCGATAAATGTTATTTATGGTACTTTCTCCAGAAGCTGTTGATTTATAACTCTTCCTTTCAGATCCAAGATGATGAGTTCATTTTAGAGAAAGATGAGGATTTTCAAGCCAAACAACTTCATCACCTGTCATCGCAATCCAAAAATTTTCAACGCCAGTCATCCTTTGCAATTAGAAGTTCTCATGCCGTACACTCTGTATGTCGACACCATACTATTGCTACAAAAGGACAGTTAAATCTGTGTCTCTAACTTGTTGGTTCTTTGCAGGATGATAATATTCATGCATCAGTACTTCCTTCAATTGACTCTACTGTTAACATGTATGTCGTCTTGTTTCTTCTGCTTCTATTAACAGTGTCCTTTTATGATGTTTTACTGCTACCTAGTTTCTTAACATGTAGTAATATTTTACTTGTCCCCAGCAGGACTACTTATTTTTATAAAATACTTCCTCCGTTTCATTAATAACTTCCTAACTTTCCTTTGTTTGGTTTCCATTAGAAACTTCCTAACTCATAAATGGAAAGTTTTTTTCCCACTAAGACTCTGCTCTCTTCATCTGAAAAACCATTAATTTCAGTTCAAATTTGCTTAGCTGTTTTTTTATACTACAAATAAATTCAATTCAGATCAGTTCTGTTCTGTTCAGACGAAAAGAACAGAGTCTTACTAATTCTTTATTGTTTTCCTTTCCTACTTTATCATCACTTTATTCAATCTCTCTCTTACTTTATCACCCACTTACAACTTTATCAATATAATACCTCTTACAAATTATTTTTTTATTACCATTCATTAAATGAAGAGAAAGTAAGAGCTTAGGAAGGTTTTGATGGACCGGAGGGAGTAGCACATAAGGTTCTTTAAGGTTATGTAGACTGTACAGTAGAAGCTCAGCAGTAGCTATTTTGTAAGTGCTTATGTGCAGAAGTATTGCCCAATTGCCCTTCAATGACTCTTGAATTTCTCATGAATATGTTGCTTAGTTGTATGTGCTGACTGAAATTAATGAAACATATTTTGACTTCCTAGAACTAAATCCGAAACATTGGACGGATATGTGTGTGTCTCTGATTCAACTATAGAACAGACCACTGGGTGCATGCGTGTTGGACAAAGCAATCAGGTAGGAAACTATGTGTCAGATGTCAATGGAAAATTAACAGATGGGGAGTTCACCACTTCAAGTCAATGGTATAGCTCATGATTATTGTGACTACTCACTCATTCTGCTTTCTGCATATCTATGTCTTCTGCATTATTTATACTTTTAATCATCAAATATTTCCAGATTTGACTTTGTTTCCAGGAGATGTGACAGTATATCTTATTTATAACATCCAACCTCTCAAGAATTTGAGTTTGTAGATCATGGTCATTCAATATTTACTATGAGTTATTAACTAGCCCATAACCGGAGAATGCCCAAAATCTCTGAGCCATTTCTGATGGAATATGAGTTCATATGATACAGTTAAAAAAATCATTGCCTAAATTTAGGGTGCATACATAAAATTTTAAGTATCTAGGTGGTCATTCAGACTTGCTAAGCAAATTCAAATTCAGCTCTATTTTGTATGAGGAATACATTGTTATCTCTCTCTCTTTTTTTTATTTCTTAAATTCATCGCGCTTATTATGCAATTCTATTAACGTATAGTTCTGGATCATGTAACTGTGAAAACTGTATAAGGAATATATATGGGAACAAATTATGGTGTGGTAATAAACATCTGGATGATAAGTAAAATTCTTTTATGACAATCACTTATAGAGATGACTAAACTTTTCCGGGAAGAAATTGGTCTTATGAATCCTTTTATATCCAAAAGATTTTCTATTTCAAACTTGTGGCTTCTCTAGTTGTTCTTATTTGGTGCTTACTTACAGAGATAGCTGTTGTTAGTCTTCTGATAAATGACTGGTTTTTTTTTTGATTTTAACATTCTTTAGGGAGAAAGTACAAAATCAGTCACAAAACTTGCTACACACTGGAGCTACCAATCCACAAACATTAGATAATGCACAACCTGAAATATCTCCAGGTGAGTTGATTGCAATGTATTTTCTTCTCAAGGAACACCGGCTCCTCTGAATTGAGTGTTGTGTAATGGACTTCATTGGTTGACTGAAGCATTTATATGCAGTTAATGGTGAAGAAATTGACGAGAAGACAAAAAATCCAGCTATTCAGCAGAAAGGACGATTTAAAGTAACATCTGAGAATGTTGAAATGGAAAAGGTTACCTCTTAAAGTCGATGATGTTTAAATTGTTTGCATTTGCTTCAAGTATTTTTTCTCCCTGCAGGGGGCTCCTGGTCCTGTGCTGCACAAAAGTGTGAGCTTGCAGGTTTGAAAATCTTTCCTGGTTGTCAATTTTACAAATAAGCAAATGTTTGATTCGAGAAATCTCTGATCAATTTGTGATGCTCGTGAATTGAGTCATTCTTTTTTTTTTTTCTTTCTTTTTCTCATGTATGATGCTAAATTGTCTCATGTTAAGTGAGCATTGGTCTTCCACTATTGTTTGGGTTTAACCATGAATGCGATAAAGCTCCAATTAGAAGTTTCACAGTTATTATCTGTGAAGACAGGGTAAATAATACACAACTTTTTTTAGGTATATTACGTGTAAAATGCGTCTGCATATATATATATATAATAAGCATGATAACTATGTTGGTATCGGTGGGTATTTCTATGTTTACACATACTCGGTGGCGATCATTGTAATAATTGGAACCTCAGGGAGTGTTAGTGTGTGTGTAATTAAGTCATGCTTGTAATGCATGTGATACAGTTATCTTGCTGCATGCTTTGCCTTCCTTGGTGGTGAAGTTGTCGTGTAGTTTCAGAATGATATTAGTTGTGCGCTAGCAATGTAAAATTGGCATGTTCTCGCATGCCCTTGTTAGTAGATTAAATTTCTTAACCCACAATGTGAATCATCACTTGACCTACTGGATTTCTCTCCGAGAGACTGCAGTTGATTTCTAATTGACTACATAGCTGAATTCCTCCAGATCTGTACGTAAATTTTTCACTGCTGATGATTTACCATATTAGCTGCAATGCAATTTCATAGCCTTGGAATAACATTATGATTATTCAGGTCATTCCTCAAAATCCTGCCATGTCGTCATCGCTTAATGATCCAGTTCCACATCCAGCGAATCCCATTTATAAACTTTACCCGAGCCTGCACTCTGTTCTGCAGGCTAATATTCTTGAAAGGGTAATGGTACTCTAAAGCAACAACATATTTCATTTCAATGATTACGCCTATTAATATTTCTCATCTCCTATTTTTCACTACAGGACAATATTCTTAAGGTTATGAAACAAGCAGCTGCTGGTGATTGTTCAGGTATCAGCAATGAATGTCTTTGAACACATTCTAGGTTTTTACTTTCTCATGTAAAATGGCTACACATCTTACAGACACTGGGCCTCTGCCGATCAGCTCAGAAGTGACAGAGAGATCATCGGTATGTATGTATTGTCCTGCACTTCAGTATATATGATCTGAATGTGATTCATCTATATATATGTAGCTTATTGTTGTACCTGTAACCGTCGTCTGAAAATTTACACATGCTTATGAATCTGTATGGTTGTATGCACATGCATAGATGGTGTAAGAATCACATTTCCACTTTCATTCCACATATGTTGCTATTATAGTTGGAAACACAATAAGATCCATCGCCCACGCACACACTTAGATCTCTGGATCAACTTTTGGTTATACTTTGAATGAGATTCAAGTTATTCCAGTTGCATCTTAATTCGTAAAAAGATTGTGCATATCATCTTCATATGGTAATGCTATTAACATGCATGTATTTTTTTTTGTAGTTAGAGGCAGCTAATGATTCGGAAAAGGATTTACTTGGACAGATAATTGATCTTCAGTTGAGGTATGTGGTGGCATGCCCTTTCGTAGGACACAATTTAACTCATTCAATGATGAAACTCTATATTGATCAGTTTTCTTTTTTTTTTCTTTGATGTAGGCTCATGTCGGCCCAAGATGAGCTCCGAAAATATAAACCAGACTACCAGAGAGGGTAAACTCTTCAATACACTGCACCATTCTTTGAATTTCTTTTAGCGCCTGTATTGGGTGGCAATTTCACTACAGCTGCTTCAATTCTAAAACGAGAGTGAGAAATTCTTTTGCAAGACCCATATTGATTGTAAATTCTTTTGCCAAGACCCATATGATCATGATAAGTTGGGGTGGCTAAGAGGGTGCGCGGGTTGCTAGACCGCACAGGACCTTCATTTTACAGGGGCCTCAAAATTTTGGTCCATTAATAAATTTTATGCTGAATACTCCCTCCATTTCGGAGAAAGTGTTACAATTTGGATTTGCACCAATTTTAAGAAAAAGTTGAAAGTACAAGTGGGCCCCATAATTATTAGAGATTAAATGAGTGGCATATTGTAATAAAAGTGAAAGGTAGGGAGTTTTATTATTTAATTAGTTTCCATAAATGGAAATTGTAACACTTTTAGTAAAACAATTGTAACACTTTTAAGAAAAGCCTAAAGCGGAAAACAGAACACTTTTTACGAAATAGAGTCTTAAGGAAAAACAATTGAAAAATTGACTGGATGTTTGCAAAATTTGCAAACGAAGTGATTTATTTGTTGTATAAGTAAAATAATAACAAAAGTTTGTAATGAAAATAATTATTCATGAATAAGAAATATTATTTTATTTATTATACTATAAATTTAGGCCTCAAATTAAAACTTGGCACAGGGCCTCGAAATCTTGGATACAGCCCCGTGATAAGTCAAGAGTCTCTTATGAGATTTGTGGGTTATATGGATAATGCTTTGTTGAGTCTCCCTTCTTCCTTTTAACTTTTGGTTTCTAGAATTTGTTCATTCGAGGAAATTCAAATGCAGCAGTTCTCCGTTGTCATTGATGAGCTTCTTAGCTTCTATTTAATTGATACCATCTGAAAGAGTTGTCTGATTACGATTTATGATCATCGACGCATGAATTGTCATAGATACAGTATGTTAAACTTGCGAGTTGTAATAGCTCTAGCCTCGCTATCGCCAATACAACTCACAGATAATGTAAGACACAAAGATGCCGAAATAGATAAAGGTAAAGATGTGAAACACTCGTCAAGAGCTGAGCTGAAGAAACCTTTGTGCCATAGGATGTTTAGCCTCAGAAAGCTGATCAGGTTTCAGAATTTCAACAATTTCCCCATCTACTAGAAGGCACACTACATCAGCAACCCTTCGTATTTGTTTGATACTATGAGAAACTATGACGATTGTCATGCCCCGGTCATTCTTCAGCCTAACCAGAACATCTTCAATGTTTTGAGTCGAAATTGGATCTAATGCACTTGTTGGTTCATCAAGCAACAGAACCTGCACATAGAGATTGATCAACACTCTTTTCTGCTAATGCATATCTGTTCAAACCAAGGGGGAAGGTTTATAGGAAATGTCACCTCAGGTTCATTGGCCAGTGTTCTGGCCAGAGCAACCCGCTGAGCTTGACCGACGGATAGTTCACTGCCAGACTTGCTGTAGAAAGAGGTATCAAGGTCTCCAAGAGCGAGTAAATCATAGACCTCACTATCAGTAAGTTTCTTTCCCTTCAACTGTGGTCCATATCGCACATTATCTGCAACTGTGCCTGAAAATGCAAACAATCAAAAAGTTATATCTTCTGTTGTAGTTAGCCTAACAATTTGATCACAACATATATGAAAACTTAAAATTCAGACATCTTACTACAAAATAAGCTAATCAGCGAAGTACTCTGCTTTTAATTTGAACGACCCTATCATACCAATTAACTTATCAGCTACCAGATAGATGCATACCGTAATAATGAGTAGTTTTGTTTTTCTAAACATGCCCTTAGAAAGTAAAGAAGGAACCGGGCAGGCAATAAACTCAAACTCCAAGTATTAACATTCACCTTCAAACAGAACAGGAAGCTGGAAGAGCATCCCAACTTTACGACGAAGCTGGAGGACATCAAACTCACAGATATCCACGCCATCTAAGAACACAGAGCCAACCCTGGGCTCCCATAACCGGTTCAGGGCCCGTAAAAAAGTTGACTTCCCACTTCCACTCGGGCCGATCACCCCCATGATGACTCCTTTGGGGATATCCAGGTTGACTTTGTTCAGTATCCTTGCATCCTTGTCAGACACCTTTGTCAAATCCCTGATCTCCATTTTAGCACCCTTGTTTTGGTCGTCCTCTCGTAGCAGTAGATGCTCCAGTGCTCCATCTACGGGTACAAAACCATCACATACAAGCACAGGTTAAATAAACAACACAAGTAAAAAGTATTGAAACAGGGTTGACTTGATTTGTGATCATCTGTTCTTACCTTCGAAACAAGCCATGTCCTTGAAGCAAACAAAAGGAAATGAGTGAGTTGTTATTACTTATTAGGAGTGGAATTAATATTGCCTTCCTGAGATAAGTCTGAATGAAATAAGGAGGAAGAAATATATAAGAACTGGACAGGATTCTTGGAACGTACCTATCGCGTACAAGTGCTGGTAATAAAGTAAGAACTTGTGATTTAGTAGTGGAGTATTCTCTTTATCAATCAGCAGGACAACCTTTCCACGTGCGCCCACTTGCAGCACTACAAAACCTTTATTACACACACCATTGTTGTAAAAGAGTTTTTTTTTTTTTTTTTTTTTTTTTTTTTTTAAAGGTAGATAGTTATTTATGGGGTTGTTAAGCGCATGACGCTTTAACGCAACAAATATTTTGTAATTTGACGAATGTTTAGCTAAAAACAAACTTATGAAATACGAAAAATTAAAAAGCTCAGTATACGCAAACACGAAAACATTACGCTAATACGTATGACACTAATTAACATCAAGAAACACAAAATTTCAAAATTTGAAAAAAATGAACAATTTTTTTCAAGAAAATATTTTGTTTATTAACAATACTAAACATGAATCGGAAAAAATTTAATGATTTTTAGGAATATTTCGCTTTTACAAAGTTAAAAAAAAAATCGTAGTGAAATGGCCGGTTTTAAAACCGGCCAAGTCATGAAATGGCCGGTCTTAAAACTGGCCACTTTATGATTTGGCCGGTTTTAAAACCGGCCATTTCATAAATTCGGTTTTTTTAAAAAAAAAAAAATAAAAAAAAAAAATAAAAAAGTGCCTATTCACAGTTTGTTTATTTTTTTATTTTTTTATTTTTTTGCTTTTTTGGGTTTTTTTTTAACTTTTGTAAAAACGAAATATTTTCCGGAAAAAAATCATTAAATTTTTTTCCCGATTCATATTTAGTATTGTTATTTTGTGTTCCATCGATAAACGAATATTTTATGAAAAAAATTGTTCATTTTTTTCCGATTCATATTTAGTGTTGTTATTTTGTGTTCGATCGTGCATGTTAATGTTTTTGTGTTTGTATATACGAGTTATTTCGATTTTTCGTTAACTTTGTAAGTTTGTTTTTTTAGCTGGGGGTATTTTGGTCAAGTTACAAATATTTTGTGTTGCGTTTAGCCGAAAACGTGTTGCGTTTAACATTAACTTTATTTATTGACTAATTATCAAAAAGTACCATACGTGTACGGTTATAAACCATCACTTGCCCGTCCTATGAAGGTGGTTGTTGCTCTGAGAAATTTTACTTAATGATTTCTAAGAATACTGGAACAGGACACTTTCAATGGTAAGACTGATCCATTTATGTTCATAGTGACATATCTTGGGGGTTGAGGTTCTGATTTGCAAGTGATGGTTTTAGTGGATTTAGGTTGAGGTAAAGGGTTAGAGCAGGCAGTATCCTTTATTAGGGTTGTGAGAGTTTTGTAAAAAGTAAAGAAGTTGAAATCTTGGTTTTTGAAGATTTTGTTGTTTCTGGTTTGCCAGCAAAGCCAACAAAAAGTTAAGATCAAAAGTTGTTGAAAATACCATTACACCCATTGCATTTATAACTCATACTCCCCATGTACCAATTCAGTTGTTCACTTTTGTCAGTTTAGACGTCCATTAGAACTGTCCATTTTTATTTCTTTAACATTTAAGGAAAAAATATATGATCTTATATCCCCACTACTTTCAATGAAATTGTAAAATAACTTAAACAATTAAAATAACTACTAATAAAGTTATAAAATAAATTTCACATCTACCATATTGTACATGTGAAATTCAACATTTTAGCAACATCATATGAACCCCCCTCCCCTCCCCAATAGCAACTCTTCAATTTTACGAAGATTACATTTTGCAACTATTCACCATTGAGCTCCAGACCTAGTTAGAGTGTTATAATTACTTTAGCAAAACTAATACTTCCTTGGTGAAACCCCTTTTACCATTTGTTTTTGTGGTGGGAAAATTACGCCTAAAAGTAATTGGTGGTAGGTTCAAATTTGAATTAACTTATACTATTTAGATGGCACTCAATGTAATTTTTTAAAATTTTTAAAAAAATCAATATTATATTTCAAGGAATAATGTCGAAAAAAAAAAAAAGATCGAGACGGGAGAGTATAATAAAACAAAGACATAATTTTTAACAAAACGTGATGAAATAAGGAAATTGGAATGGCAATTTAAACATACATTGTTTGGTTGACAAAGTACATTGTTTGGTTCTAAAATATAGGGTAGTATTGACCTTTTACAAGGAGACCAATTACCCCATATAAGCCAGTGGTAGTTGATTTTTTAAAAGAAGTAATTGTAGTGCTGCCTGATCCGGCTATAAATAACAGGTAATTCGAACTACCTCTTCATTTCGGGCTGACATTTTGTAACCAAAAAAGGTAATTGGGAATGGGGCCCATAAAATACCTGTACGCCCCGAAAAAATACAGTAACTTTAAAAAAGACAGGGGCATTGAAACAATAATAGAAATACAATTTAAAAGCTTTGAGAAGCTAAAATTCTAACAGTTGACTTGCAAAAGACACTAATTTCAAAAACAGCGGCTAAAGTTACAAAAATTCCATTTAAAACCCACTCTCACTCTAGTTGTTGAACGTCTACTCGACTCGGTACTCCAACTTTCTCGGAATCTGCACGGAAGGAAAATAAAAGAGTGAAAGACAAAAATCTCAGTGGTGTTCGTGTGTGACAGTGACAATTAACATATTAATAGGAAAATCATATCGGAAATACAAAAATAACAATGATAACATATAACAAAGCAATCGAATAAGACAATCAATGCTCGTGCGTAAATAACCTTATAACCCCAATCCAAGCCCTTATCGCTCCAGACAGAGAATGACTCTGACACAGACGTTACCCTGCCATGGTACAGGGGTGAAACACTACTATCCACCAAGACCTCGGCGACTTCTGCCTCGCATCAAGGGGAAGTAAGCGAAGGAACTTTATGAATAACTCGACAGACACAACTGACCAAGTCTATCCACTCGGAAACCTCCACCACATTTGCGCACATATCGATCGTTAATCAAATCAAATCAAATCATAATATATACATAATTATATCCAAATCAATCTTTCGTGCAGTAAACATAATTTAATTGAAGCATGTGAAAGTAGCTTCGATGTAATTTTTGAAAGAGCATTAGTTAGAAATTACTTTGATGCAATACGTATATATAATAATAAAACAAATGTACTTCCTTGATTTTCCGAATCGGTTTTAAGAACACTCACCGTAAAAAATTTCTCGTCGAACCTCAAATTATGGAAGACTCCGAAGGTGAAACCTTGATAAAATGAAAAACTCTACTTAACAAACGAAGTAAGAATACTCGAGTACTACCCCGGACCCAAGGCACACCAAAAGAAACACATACGCACACATGGCAGATGGTCAACATAGATTGACAAAACTATCTCGGATGATTTCACAAACACTCCAACTACAACACCAAATTCTCATGCATTGACTAGCTTGTTGAAGTAACTGATTTAGGCACATGGAATAGTTCAAATAACAATCAACAATATGAGAAGCAGAATTAACCATGCATTGATATATCAAAGGTAACCAACTAGAATTAGAGACAAATTAAGACTAACCAGCAATGAACTAAAATAAAAATGAGAATAAAAATAATAAGGGAAATGGTGGGATTTGAACCCTAGACCTCACAACCAAATAGCTTCAACAAACAATCACAAAACCACCCAGATACACCTACTGCTGTTACTGAGCTTCGCAAATCAGAATAGTTAACTCATGCGGCTGTTTAGATTAAACAGAAAAATCGGCCAACCCCAAACAACTGTTGTAGCTTATCAAAATAGGAAAACATAGCATGCCTCGAAGTTCACACGGATCAGAGAAGTCATACATAAAACAAATAAATAACATACAAATACACTTAATCCCGCCCCCACTAAACTCAACGCACAACACGACAAACGAAAAGAGGAACTTACCGAAGGTCGAACGATTAGCAAGTTTACTAGCAAATACAAACAGGTTCTATGTGATAGAAGATTGGTGATGGCGGTGGTCAATCAACGATTAGAACATATAAGGGAAGGAAGTCGTGTTTGAAAATGCGAAGAAAGAGAAGGTGACTTACTAGAAGTTTTTCGGTGCGTGCACGATTGACGATAAAGAATCGGTCCTCGATTGACTAGTGGTGCGGCTAGGGCTGAGCATAAACTGGACCGAATCGAAAAACCGGCCGAAACCGAACCGAAAATTCGGTTCTCGGTTTGAACCTAAACCTATTCGGTTTGGTTCTCGGTTCTAGTAAATCAAGAAAATTGATTTTCGGTTTGATTCGGTCCAAAACCTGAAAAATTCGGTTTGAACCGAAATGGACCGATCTTGGGGTGTGTATAGAAACCCCAAATCGTTTCTTCTCCATTTCCATTTCTTCTCTACTGCTATGAAACAAAGAATTTATTTTCATTTTTACTTTCTTGTCCATGTTTACTTCCAAATCAAAACCCCCAACTCCTTTCTCTCCACTTCGGGCCTGATTGGTTGTAAAGAGCTCAACAATGCAGTCAATGCTTTTAAGTTGAGGGTCAACAGCCCGATCAATGTTTTAAGTGGCTCAATTGCGTATTGACCGGCGAAACGCAGCGATTGGTACTCATTTTCGATGCGCGATTTAAACGGCCGAATTACACATTCGAATGACACATGTGGTGATTGGTTTAGTGCAATTGAGATGTTTTTTTCAGAAATTTCTTGTAAATGGTCCAAACTAATCTTAAATTGCATAACATATTTCAAGTGATTGGTTCACTGCATTTAGAAGTGTATTAACTTAAAAAGTTCCATATACTTGTTCTTATTTTTTGTTCCAAACTTATTTCTTCATTTTGTTGATAAGTCCATGTCTTTCAAATTTTGTGCTCATTTCATCCATAATCCAGTTTGAATACAACAAACAAACAGTAAGAACAAATTGAAATGATTAGCCCACTAAATTAGACGATTCTATTATGTCTGATTCAACATTATAAATTTGAACCAACCCGCACAAGTGTTCTACTACGACTAAGACATTAATACCGGTACTTAACCTTCTTCCGTACCCAAAAGATCACCAAAATAGGCACGAATCAGTACAACATCCAAACGATCACAACAAACATTCCAACCAGAATGATTATCCAAAGTTCCAGTTTCTCTAACCTGTCCTTGAGCCGTTTGGTTTCTGCAAGCAGTGATTTATTCTTCGCAGGAAGAGTATTCATCTCTGCAAGCTGAGCTTTGTTTTCTGCCCTCAGTCTCGGGTCTCCAGACATCACATCATTTTTCGTCTTCAATGATAACAATTTTTGAATTTCATCCCATATGTCTTTGATTTTCTCCTCCAGGTTCAGCACCAGCAGTTATTTTCCGGTGAAGTAAACTGGAAATTATGTTTTCAAGATGTGGTGCCACAGGTTCATCAATCCACCGAAAGTAATTGTAGCCTGAATTGGGCTCATCTTTCTACAAAGAAGAGAACAACAAGAAGTAAGATTGGCAGTACAAAGGAGAAGTTTCAGATTTCTTTGGAAATGTAGTTACTTTGTAGTCTTCACAGCCTACGTAGCGACGTCCGGGATATTTGGTCCAAGAGACACCATTAAAGACGGGCTTGCGAGGCTTACAGTTACAGAACTCTACCTTAGAAAGACGGACTCGAACTCTACCTTCAATGCTTCATCCATGTCTTGTTGCTTGGTTTGGGTCCATGTTCCTGAAGACATCCTTAGAAAGCAATTAAACGGGAGAATTGAGATGAAGTGAGGTTGAATAAGTGCAATTCGGATTTGGGGATTAGGGTTTATATGAAACCCTATTCGATTTGGATATTATAAAGAGGGAAGAAGATGTAGATCGAAAGTGACATTTTTGTCTATATATGAACAATTACATAAACACTCCTGTTAAGGAGTGGATGGGAGACGTCCACGTTGCCAGTCTCCACACTTGGCGGCAACATTTCCCTCCAACTCAATTTTAATGGGGGGAAAATTGAAGACTCAATTGGATGTCCATTTAGACTATTGTTGACTTGTACATAACTACAAACGTATAATGTTGACTATTCTTGACTTATTATTAGGAGTGATGTCCAATTAAGACTAGTTCTAGACAAGGCATAAGACTAATATTGACTACATAAGATTATTGTTGACTACTCTTAACTTGCAGTGAAAGTGCATATTTGTGTATCGAGTAGTATAGTAGATTGTCATTCATGTAGCCAAACACAAAGAATATGACACTGGAGTTCATGTTGACCATATGTACATTCTGATCAATGCCGAGAACAAATATTTTTGAATCATTTTAGTTAGGATGTAACCGGATCCTTCAGTACGTAAGACTATTGTTTCCCCGGTCTGGATGTAAGTACTCGATGTTGGTGATGTCCACTTAAGACTAGTTGTATACTACATAAGACTAATGTATCGAGTAGTATAGTAGAGTGTCACTTTTAACATGTCTAACTTGAAGCGTATGATTTTAGATTTCAGTAATGACAGAGGTGTAGGATACGTGTGAGTCTGCCCGAAGACCGACTCAAAATAATTAATCTGATAAACCAACCATTGATCACTTTACGAAAACACATTTCACGTCATGTAAAACACTTCGGTCCTTACGAACAAAAAAAAGAGTATTATTGCAATTAGACTGGTTAAACTAAATAACCAACCGTTGCATGCATTGAGAAAGGAGGCGATCATCACTAAACTCCTTCACATTACCCAATAAATATCATTAGGTTGTTGTGTTGTGTCACATCAGACATTTAATGTCTAATTAATCAAATATATCCAACGATTTGTGAAGTATACGAACAGACACAAGACTCCAATCCATTTTCTTCCTTTCTTATTCCTTTCTTCTTCTTTCTTCATCCTTCTGTGATCATGGCGCGTGGTAACGAAACCGGACCTGGCACTCCATTTTCACATCATAGGGGTCCTCCGTGCGGACCTAGGCCAATTAGAGGTTAGTAATGGCTTCTTTTTCTTAATCGATGTGTGTTATGTCTTGACAAAATATCCGATCTTTGCCATGCATGTGTAATATCAATTAGGGATAACTTTAATTTGCTTGAATTATTGATGTGCATTTAAGGATTTGAAAGCGTTGTAGTACCTGTAATCCTCAATTACAATCAAAGATTAAATTTATATTAGTCGGAAGCTCTCAAACTACAGTAATAGCAGTAAGTTAACTCGGAATGTCGTTCTCCATGGACACTTAGCATAGGAACAAGTAAATAACGTTTATAAATTGTGTGCAGAAAAGTAAACAGATTGATCGCAGATAGAAAGATTAAATTGCAGTAAACCCTAATTTCTTTGTTGTAAATCGATGATGGGAAGGCGTAAAGGTTCCCCGACCTCCCTCTGCTATGCTACTCCCAACTTCCAACTTCCTAGTTAAAATTATACGCGATTACCTCTAACGACAGCAGGGCATAATACTACTATGCCAAGGCACAGTCAGCACGAGTACCCCTACTCAGTTCAATGAAACTACTGTGTCACTCAGCAGAACATCACACCACGAAGGATGTATAGAGTTGTATAACCACGATTTACGTCTAATAACTATTCCATTAGTATATCACGGTATATAAAGAAGTAGCAAAAGCAGAGTTACGACGGTTCGCCTTTACAAAAGAAAGTTAGCTACTCATAGTATTCTAGAACAGGAATCAAAAAACAAAAAAGAAAGAAAGAAGAAGAAGAAGCTTAGTCTCTGATGTCTTCTGCTTCTAGGGTTTCCTCCTTCTGGGTGCCTGATGGCCAGCGGTTTTGGGGTTTCACTTTCCCGATGATTGGTTCTCTCTCGGGAGAGCTTGTTTGTGAGCGACGTAGAATTATGAGACCCCTGAGGTCTTATTTATAGTTGAAATTTTGTGCTCTGGATGGCATTGATCAATAAGGAAGGTTTAGGAAGGCGGACCTTAGCCTAACAGACCAGGAAACAGACCCAGAAAGAAACCGACCCTTCATTGTGGTCGTCTGGTGACCGCAAAGAGCCCTTCTGTGGCCCCCTGGTGGCCGCCAAGTGCAACCTCTGCAGATTCGAATCTGTTTTCTTCATTCTTCAATTTCGGGCTTCGTAACTGTTGAGGGGTAAGACCTCGAACACTAACTAAACTATTACAAGTAACCTAGTCTAATATCCACCTCCTACTCGAAGTCCGAAGCAATACCTGTCCGAGCTTGGACACCTGAAAAGACTAAGTGGGGGGGGGGGGGGGGGGGTTATAAAGGGTCACCCGGATTGCGTATGTCAATCCGGTATGAGACTTTACTCAAGAAAGAGTTGGGAGCTCTCAATGTAATAGTCATGAGGAAGGTTATGATATTTAATATGGCTTACCTCAAAGTTTGGACCTTGAGTTATATTTATAGAGACCATAGCTTATGAAGTGACTCATAAGATGGTGCCAAATGTATGATTCAGATTTGGACACCAATGCTACCTTTGGCCCATAGCTCAATAGTGAACAGTAGTCCAATACCGATTAGTGGGCCTCGGAGGGTAGTTTGGACCTTTTCCCTCCGAGAGTACTGTTCCGCCTGTTGGGTCCGTGTCAGTCCTTCGGACAGATTTGTCTGCTTGGTTGATCTGCCCTTAGGTAACTCTGGGTTTCCGAGCCTGGAGTTCCACGGGAGTATCTCAGTGGTTCTGTTATATACGTTTGGTCTTAATGTGAGGGTGGCGTCCGAGATTATCTCGTCCGGTCCATTAGGCATCCTGGGACTGACAGTTTGTGGTACTTGGAAAGATCATGTGACTTCTTGTCAGGTTCGAAAGTCATACACCTAGCTTGGTCGGACTTAGCTGAGAAGGTGTATGACTTGCACGTACTAGTTGACCCGGAATTGTTTATGTAGGTCAGACCATTTGAAGGTCGGACTGGTACTGAATTGGCCATTTCAGCCCTAATGCGCTCTAGGACACGCTCTACGGTGCCCGTAACGGATTGGACACATATCCGTATCAACATATGTCCCCCTAGTTTCCAAGTATCTTAGTAGAAGATAGTTGGTAACTATGAAAAGGACATGTGTGTTGTGGAGCGTGTCCGAATCGTTAACTATAAAGGAAAAAAATTCCTTTTTGTGAGATCCGTTGTCCGTGTTCTTAGGAATCAATATATCTCTTCCCCCCCCTTCTTTCTACAGTCCGAGTTATGTAGTAGCTCGGACTGTATAAGGAAAAGGTATTCGTATCCGAGATATAGAGACCTTAGTACGGTTTTAGGATCCGAAGAAGTCTTCTGTGGAAGAGTGTATAGGAAGCAATCCGTTGGGCTATATATGTGGGATGGCCCACCTGGGCTGATGAACAGTTATCCAAAAGGCCCAATAGGTCGCCTGTCCGGCCCATGGGCAAAGATCCCGAGTGAACCGATGCGACCCTTGGATTGAGAAGATTAGCGGTTGGGATTTAAACCCAAGTGATGTGACGTTTCTGCCAAGAATTAAATGGGGTGTAACGTCAATACACCACTTATGAATCGGCGCATCCGTTGGATTGAAAAGATCGACGGTTGGGATTTAAATCTAGGCGATGTAACGCTTCGCCTTCCCCAATTGCCCCCTGTAAATAGTTGTCGAATATGTCATTTTCACACTTTAGCCAAACCGAAACTCAGAGCGATTCTCAAGCAACCCGAGCAATCAAAAATCAATCCAAGCAACCAAAACTCGCAAAATCCTTCACTTTTCAACTGAGATCTGTACTCCCGGAGAGCTAGCAAGGCTTCGACGTCCGTCCACACTTACCAAAACAACTTCATCAAGTAAGTATGTCTTGGTTCTTCCTGAATTTTCTTTCTATGATATGCGCGTTTAATGCTTGTATGCTTCTCCCTCGTTCGGACGTTTGTTTGTCGATTCCGTGATTTCAAATGCTGCTCGTGGTAGATTCCCATAGTATACTTAGTTGGAATAACCCCTCCTGTATGCTGTATTGTGCTAGTTTCCTTCAATAGAAACTTGTCGAACTGACTTGTATATTATGTCAAATGTGAATAAAAATCGATATTGCATGCCTCTATTGTAGTATTTTGGTGCCGATTGGCACATAGACCTTTATATGTTGTTCCTGTCAATGTGTTATGTAAGGTAGATAATAGTGCCAATGGCACGTCTTTGTGTGCCAAGCTTAGTGCCCGTAGTGTTATGAGATTGTGTTCCATGTAGAAAATCTGATAAAGTAGGGCTTCCTCGGACCACTTGACTTAATAAGATACCTAAACGAACTCTCGGACAATCACAATCATCGTTTCTGATCCGTTTCCTTGTGCCCTAGGATGTCCGGGAGCGATAGTCAGAACCATCACGAGGCTCAAGGTTACGATGATGGAGCAAGCCAGGGGACTGAGTCCATGGACGTAACTGCATCCGTGGCAGATTACCTGGTGTTGGAGGTTCTGTCTACCAGAGACGAGCAAGTGATCCCGGATGTGCGCAACTCGGACGTCGTTGAACTCCTTTTTTCCGGGGATTCCGATGCTGGGCAAGGGGTCCGCAATGTGGCGGAAACTCAGCCTGAAGTGGTAGTGGGCCAGGAAGATGTTGCTAGGAATAGGTCACGAGTCCAATCTCGGACCATAGGTGGTGGCACTGTGTCCACTGGTTTGAATGAACCTCGGACTGAGCAGGGAGGTGACAGTGGTCAGGATGCAGATGATGTGGAGATGTTCGAGGCTGGGGAGGAGGACCGAGTGGAGACGGAAGCAGGTCCTTCCAATCTTAATACATCCGTGGTTCTAGTAGTTGAAGGAGAAGAGGAGGAATATGAGGAACAGGAAGAGGACGAAGAGGAAGACGCCTCCGAGAGTGTCCGTTCGCTTAGGTGCTCGGTGCGGAACAATCGTCAGATTATTCTCCACCCCAGAGCAACTGCGAACCCTACTCCTCCACTAGTAGCTGGTCGTGGAGCGCAAGCAGCATGGATCAAATTTCCTCGTCCTGCATCCGCCGTTGTGATAGCGGACAAATACGGGGAGCTCAACATAGACGGGCTGCTCCTTACATGTCCGTCCAAAGTGAAGTTGATGGATATCCCGGAGTGGAGGTGGAAGTGGGAGATTCCCGATACTATGGAGATAATGGTCCCAGAGCCCGGGCACGCATTTTATAATCCTCCCGCCGGATATATGTGTGTGCATGAGGCGGCATTCTCTTGCGGGTGGAGGATCCCTATTGCGCCCGAGCTTAAGCAAATCCTGAATCACATTGGAATTGGTCCGAGCCAGGTTATCCTTAAATCTTTGGGTAACCTTATCTGTTTTGTTATTTTCTGTAAAAAGAAGGGGCAGCCGGTGAACTTCGAGAACTTCCGGCAACTCTTCCATGTGACTTTCAGTCCGGGGAACCCCCTCTTCTACACTTTTGTAAATAGAAAAGTCTATAATTTTATTTCCGATTCCATCTCCTCACTCGGATCTAAATGGTGGAGTAAATACATTTTTGTGCGGATGGCTTTGAAGCCTGGGGAGTCCGCAAGGAGGCGAGAGCAGTGGAGGTTGCCCAAAAAGTTTCTGAGGGAAAATATCCCGGATTGGCGCCCACTTCCGAAGAATGTGGCTCCGTGGGTGGCAGAGATCCACAAGAAAAATGATCCACCCATGTATCCGTTCCACGGATTGATTTGTCTGCCGCTGCCCTAATTGTGCAGACTGACAGATGCCGTGGAAGTCGGGGGAAAGATAAATTTCAGTAAGGATCTGTAAGTTAGGAGTTGTGCTTCCTTTCCTTTTGAATGCCCTGCTTTGAATTTTTATTTCCGAGATTCCCGTTATGTTTCCTTTATGCATCCGTATCTGACACTTTTATTTTGTTTTGTAGCTCATTGGTTTGATTATATCATGTCGACCCTCCGTGAGAAAAAGAAGTTGCAGAGAGAGCAACAGGCCCTGGAACTGGCTACTGGGCAGAGGAAGAAAATCATATATATTTCCTCGGGTACCTATGCCGGACCCAAAGAACGCTGCAGTTTTTTCTGCTGAGGAGGAGCGGCGGAATAAGGTGGGGAAGGATCCGCAAGTGATGGGGGTACCCGACAGGGGTAAAGGTCCCGCCACTCGCAGCACCACTGCGTCTCAACAGCCTACTGCCTCTGCGCCTCCGCGAGACGTATTGATGCGGGAAGCCATCATATCCGGGAATAAGAGGAAGGCGACCTCGGGTGCCTCTCCCGCATCGAAAAGGCAACTCTTCTCTGCTGCTCTGCCTTTGTCCGACCAAGCCGCTCTTGACGTGGAGTACGAGCGGAGCTGCGAACTGCCCGAAGTAGAGCGGGTTGGGGAGCTCCATGAGCTTCATCAGAGGGTACGTATATTTTCCTTTCTTTTGTGATTTCTGAATAAAATGTGCAACTTCTAACTGTACGGATCTCTTATAGCTCGGATGCCTCATCAAAGCAATGCAGTGGAAGGCCAGTGAGCGGGCCACTATCGAAGAGGACCTGCATAAGGCAGTGGCTGCGGCGGCGGACGAGGCGGAAAAAAGCCAGTGAAACCCACAAGCGAAGGACACAGCAATAGCCAAGCTGAAGGCTAACCTGGAGACTCTTAAGTCGGATGTGGAGTGGCAGGAGAACTTCATCGATTCCTCCATGAAGGCTTTCCTGGATTCGAAGGACTCACTCCTTGAGGATCTTCAATTTGCCCGCCTTGAGGCTATCCGAGACTTTATGAGGTCAGACTCCTTCAAGTTTTTCATGGCGGACAAAGCTGATGCACTTCGCCTGGAGGGGTTCTCGTCCGCCATTGGCCAGTTGCAAGGGAAGGGGTTGCTTCCTCCCAACTTCAACTGGAAGACGGAAGGACTAGATCCGGTCGCGGATGCCAATGGAGTGGAGATCCCGGTGGAGGTTGTTCCGGACGAGCGATGGACGCGTGTGAGTTCGCTGAAATGGTCACCGAGGAAGGTGAAATCAACATAACCAACACCGGGCCTTTTCTTCCAAAGTGCGTCCCGGATGCTCTTGGGAAGGTATGCTTCATGCCGTTCCATGACAACATGGACTATTTGAAGAACTGGTACTTCATGCCTACTCGGGTCGTTGATCATGCTGCGGACTTCAACCTATTCGAGCACATAAAGGCTACCTTTGATGAAGTTGTTGCATCCCGCGCTGCTGCTGCCAATGCCAATGCTAATCCGTCCTCCTCTAATCCACCTAGAGTTGAGGAAGCCTGTCCGAGCCAACCTCCTCCTCAGTAAGAAGTCCGGGGTATGCCCCGTGAAAAATTTGTAAACATTTGAATTTTTAGATCGTTTGACGGCACGAAACGTTGCCAAGTACAATATTTATCATTTCTACTGTCTGTAGTAGTCATCCTCGGTACAATGTTACAATTGCTTTGATATAACACTTGTTTGCTCCTTTATTTTCCTTGATCCGTCCTTCATATGCTCAGTTTTCGTAAGTAGTAAATACACAACTCTGGTAAACTCGGACATCTTTCTTTGATCCGCAAATTAGGCGAATAAGTACGGATCTAGTACCTCTCAATACACCCCGTAGACAGGCAACGTTGACTCTCTTAGAATGAAACACTCAGATAGGCCAGCGAGTACTTACTCGGACACATTTAATGGGCGTGTCTGGATCAAGTAGGGTAAGCTTAATTGATCCAATACTGTTCGGCCCAAACGGGTAACCCAACCCCATCGTCGACGTCAATCTTTTTGCGTGGCGGACGCTGATTGGTTCATCCATTCTATAAATATCTAAATTCTCAAGTGTATTGATAACATATAATCTTTCTTATACTCGGATGTATGTGGTAATATCAAATCAGCCAATCGATTCCGACGGTCCTAATAAGGATATGGCTTCTCGAACAGTCTTCTCCTCGAGACTCCCGTCCATTCTCAAATCAGTATATGTATTGTTTTTAGTTTGAGAGTGGTGTGGGTCTACAGGGACGGATTATTTGGGATCTGTCGGTAGGAAGTGTTCCGACGGGCGATCCCACCGGTCGTATGCGCGATCTACCCGGTAAGAGCTTTTCTTTCTTGAGGAGTTGTTGGCGGGTAGGGCATAATACGATCAATGTGTAAGATCCATGCTTGGATTCAAACAAGCAGGTATCTTTGAAGAATCCCCCTGTCAAGAGATAGGAGGTTTGATGCTGTATAGATCCGAGGTAATACCGCTTGTTTCTCTTCAACAGCGTAATCCGATGATGATTGATTAGGACTAGTAGGATGTCGGACATAATAGATGTGTCCTTCTCATCTACTTATGAGTATGAGATTCTGAGTGCCCTTTTTTATAGGTTGTCCATGATGAGTTACGCCTACCCGTTCATGGATCTACTTGGACAATCCCTTTTCATGATATGTAAAGCTTCCATTCATGGGATTAATGAGACCATCAATGGTTTAACCTAAGTGACTATCCGCCTAACTAGCCCAAACGAATGATCCAGGCCCATCGGTTGCACTGACCTTAAAACGTGGCGGGCAATGGTTGGTCGGAGTTTTCTATAGAAAGGCATGATCCAAGTACAAAAACCTTACAAACTGATCTCAGACTCTTCCTCTTCTTCTATTTGTTTTGACTTGCTTTCCTTTCAAAACTCCCATCCTTTCCTAGTTTGGTGCAAACCCTAAATCCAGGAAAGGTGGGGGTCTTGAACCCCAAATCCAGAAATCACCAAAGCCAAGTCAAATCCCTTCTCCTTTCTTCCAATCCTACTTTAGTGGCTCGAATCTCTCTTGAATCGGTAGAAATCCCTCGATTCTAAGAGAGTTGGGGTCTCTAAAGACGGTTAGGCAGAGATCTGGTCGTTTCGACTTCCGAACACCATTGTCCGTTGGGACTCTGTACTTCCCAGACACGGGATCCATACGAGTACACCAAGGTACGGTGATATCATAAAAAATCCTGCCATGCTTAACCGTTTTTCAATGTGCAGGTAAATCTGACTCTTGGTGTCCACGGAAGTTATAACCACAGATTGACACGGAAAAAGCTTTCCTGACGGAGGAATAATCTCGGGAGAAGATGACAAGTTTATGGAGACTCTTTGTTACCTTTAAGCATTGTATCTGTAGATCTTGCAAAGATCCGAGATTGTAAACTGTAAAGACAGTATTATGGCTGCCTTTTTTCGTGTATAAAATTGCTTACTTTTCTGCTGTCTGAATACGAGTTTTCAGATTTATGAATTGAAAAATAAATGTTGTATTGATTTGAAGGAAATTCAATTACAACCTGTGGGCCGTAAAGCCAATAACAAAATAATAACGAAAACAGAACTGATGGAGTTCCGCACAAACAGTTTTAACCCTAAAATATCCAAATGACAGGCAGAGTTCTGTGTGACATACCCTAAGCATAGAACTTTTGAAGGTTTTTGGCATTCCAAGTGCGCTTAAGTGGGTGTCCCTGGTCATCCTCTAATTCATAACTCCCATTCTCTCTCGCTCCAATGATCTTGTAGGGTCCTTCCTACTTAGGTTCAAGCTTCCCGACTTTGCTCAAGATATCAGATCTGCGGAGCACCAGGTCTCCGACCTGTAAATCTTTGACTCGAATAATTTTGTTGTAAGCCCGAGCTACAGTTGCTTGATACCTATGAATATTAGCCAACGCCTCGGTTTTTTTTAGTTCCAGCATGTCTAGATCAAATATCCGAGCTTCATGATTGATGGAATCATTGAAATCTTGGACCCTCATCGTTTCAACTGTAATTTCCGCTGGTATGACTGCTTCCGAGCCATAGACCAGGGCAAATGGGGTTTCTCTAGTTGCGGTCTGCGTAGTGGTGCGATGAGCCCACAGTACGCCATCTAGGTCATCCGCCCAACTCTCCTGAGAAGTCCTTAGCCGCTTTTCCAAGATCTTAACAATCGTCTTGTTAGTGGACTCTGCTTGTCCATTGGCCTGTGGATATCCGACAGATGTAAAGCGTTGCTCAATCTTGAAAGAGGCCAACCATTCCTTGAGTTTATTGCCTGAAAATTGAGCGCCATTATCCGAGACAAGAATTCTTGGTAAGCCAAAGCGACAAATGCTGTTTTTCCAAATGAAGGTCCGCACGCGACTTTCCGTGATAGTTGCCACAGCTTCTGCTTCCACCTACTTGGTGAAAAATTCCACAGCCACAATTAAGAATTTCTTCTGTTGAGTGCCCCTCGGGAATGGACCGACAATATCGATGACCCATTGATCAAACGGACATGTTACGACTGACGGAATCATAGGGTGTGTCGGACGATGGGGAACATTCGCATAATATTCACAGTCAGGACAACTTCGGGCGTAGCTCGCGGAATCCTTATCAATGGTAGGCCAGTAATAACCCTGTCGAATGATCTTTTGAGCAAGAGTTCGTCCTTGGGAATGGCTTCTGCAGCTTCCACTGTGAATTTCCTCAAGCACTGTCTTCGCTTCTTGCGGACCCAAACATCTCATATGAGTCCCAGTGAAGGATTTCTTATACAAATCTTCTCCGAGTATAAAATATCTGTTTGCTCGGTGCTGTACACTCCTTGACTCCTTCAGATCAGCTGGTAATGATCCATCCTTGAGATAACTAAAGATACCAGTCATCCATTTCCTTCTTGTTTCAGTTATCATAACATTTAGAGTAGGACTCATGACGGATGAGTCCGTAATAGTGAGTAGAATAACTCTCCTTGTGTCTAGAGCAGCTGTTGCGGATGCATACTTTGCCAGAGCGTCCGCTCTTTCATTCCATGCCCTATCAAACTTCTCCAGGGTAAACTCATCAAAGAGACTGACTTCTTGCTTAAGTAGCTCAAGATACTTGATCATTGAAGGGCCCTTTGTGGCAAAAGCACCAGAAAATTGGGCTTCACCTAACTGTGAATCCGTGTAAGCTTTGAGTTTCCGAATCTACAGGGACTTGGCTAGACGTAGTCCGACTAACAGTGCTTCATATTCAGCCTCATTATTAGTGACTTTGAAGTCCAAGGATATCGCTTAGTCGAGTTCCGCGCCATCAGGGCTTTTAAGATAGATTCCAATACCTCCTACTCTTCCAGTGGACGAACCATCCACTTCCAATGTCCAAATATCAGAGGGATGTTCCTTGGTTTGGAGTTATTAGTACCGAATTTCCTTGTGATATCATCAAGAAGGAACATTTGGTTAACCCGAGTTTCCTCCCATGATGTAGTCCGAGACTGATTAATGAACTGAGCATCCTCGAGGTTTTCTGGGCTGATCTTTGGCGGAACTGGCCTTCGGTTGATCTGCTTGGTAATTAGGCATTCAAATGCTTGTTTATCCGGGACTTTCTCTGACTCCTCTTCAGGTTATTCTGCTAGGAAGTCAGCAACAACTTGAGCCTTCTTGTCTGTCGGAGCCTGATAGCCAATGTCGTATTCGCTCAGCTCAATTGCCCACTTAGAGAGTCGTTCGAATCGGTCGGGCTTTCCCAGGACCTGTTTCAAAGGTTCCGTAGTTAGTACTACTATTTTATGAGACTTGAAATATGGCTTTAACCGCCTTGCGGTGTAAACCAATTATGCAAATTTCTCAATCTTTACGTATCTTGTCTCCGCCCCAGCAAGGGCTTACTAAGATAGTAGATTGGCATGTGACCATTAGCTTGGACCCGTACTAATACGGAACTCATTGCCTCTTCCGTAATTGCTAGGTAGAGGTAGAGTGGTTCTCCTTCAACGGGTTTGGAGAGCAGTGGAGGGGAATGGAGATACTTTTTCAAATTTTCAAAAGCCTCAGAACATTCCGCGGTCCACTCAAAGCTCTCTCCTTTCCGGAGGATTTTGAAGAACGGAAGGTTCTTCTCTGCGGATCGCGAAATAAAATGACTTAAGGACATGAGACGTCCAATAAGTTGTTGTACCTCATTGAGGTTCTTCGGATGAGGCAGATCTAAGATTGCTTTGATCTTCTCGGGATTTGCGCTTATCCCTCTTTCTGTGACCATGTAGCACAAAAACTTTCCGCCCTTCACTCCAAAGGTGCACTTTTCTGGATTCAGTTTCATTCCGTACTTCCTAAGGATAGCAAAGCATTTGCTTAAGTGCTCTATATGTTGTTGCTCAGTTTTGCTTTTGACGAGCATGTCGTCCATGTATACCTCCATGGTCTTGCCAATTTCCTCCTTGAACATTTGATTCACCAGTCGTTGGTAAGTAGCTCCCGCATTTTTCAATCCAAAGGGCATCACTTTAAGCCAATACACCCCTCCCGCAGCAAAGAAAGATGTTTTCTTAATATCCTCCTTAGCCATCCGAATCTGGTAAAAGCCTTGATACGCGTCCATGAAACTCATTAACGCGCATCCGGCTGTGGAATCAACCAATTGGTCAATCCGTGGCAAAGGGTATGGATCCTTTGGGCAAAATTTATTTAGCCTGGTGAAATCATTGCACATCCGCCATTTGCCGGGTGACTTTTCTACTAAAACCACGTTACAAACCCAATCAGAATAACGGACCTCCTCGATATGTCCGACTTTCATGAGTCGATCAACTTCGGCGGATATGATGGCATCCTTGATCAGACCGAAATCCTTTCTCTTCTGGCGGATATATTTAATCGAGGGATCCATGTTCAGACGGTGAACGGCAACCCTCGGATCTATCCCCTTGAGGTCGTCAGTACTCCAAGCAAAGAAATCACTGTTGTCTCGGAGACAAGCAATGAGCTTCATTTCCACTTCCGCATTCATCTCTGTTCCGATTCTGGTCTTCTTATCCGGGCTCCCAACAACAAGTTCAACTTCTCTGAGAGTTTCGTGAGGTTCGATCCGTGCAGTTTTAGGAAACTTGTCCTTCTGGCTCCCAATCCCAATGTTAGAATTCTCCTTTTTTGGTGGGAGAACAATCTGCGGATCAGGAGTCACAGTAACCGCCAACACAGGTGCGGATGCTCTCCTCGTGGACATAATGTAACACTCCCAAGCTTCTCGGATGTTTCCCACTTCCTCTCCAACTCCGCATGGAGTCGGAAACTTCATTCTATTATGGAGGGTGGAGGATATAGCTCGGAATTGATTGAGCCCCGGACGACCAAAGATGGCATTGTAGTCAAAAGTTCGATCCACCACTACAAAACGGACTAGCTGTGTCACTCTAGCGGGATGTGTCCCCAGTGATACATGCAGCATGACGCTTCCTAGGGGGCGGACAGTTCCTCCTCCAAACCCTAATATGGAGGTATTAACTCTCTCATATCGGATTCCTCCCAGATTCATCTGGTCTATTGTCCTTTTGGAGATGATGTTTGAGGAACTCCCTGTATCCACCAGGATCTTGTTCACTCGATAAGTTGCTATGGTCAAAGAAATTACCAGTGGAACATCCGGATCGTCTATGTCCTCACCTCCTGCCGTAGAAGGAGGGATCTCACTATCATTAAAGGATATAGCGTTTATCCCTCGAATTGCTGGAGCAGCATATGATCTATCATTGTTCCGAAGATTCTGAGCTGTCCGCTCTCTTGCGTTCCTGCTATCGCCCCCAGTTGGTCCGCCTGCTATGGTGTTGATCACTCCACTGTATGGAGGGTTCTCCATTTCAATTTCATCATTATACCTGTATTGGTGATGGTCCATGCGAGCCGGATGACTGTCTGGCGGAGGTGGTAAAGATAGCGGATGGGGTTGTGGCTGTGTAGCTCTATCATCCCTTCTTCGTTCCATCCTATCATGTCTAGAAGGCTCATCTGTATAGACGTGCTCCCTCAACTTTCCCTCTCTTATCAAGTGTTCAACCTCTGTTTTTTCAGTTGAATGCAATCGTCGGTCTCATGACCACGGCTCCTGTGAAACTTGCAATACCCTTTCGCATTCTTGTTTTTCCGGTTATTGTGAGATGGCTTGGGCCATTGAATATCCAACTTCTTCTAAATAATAGTTGCCAAGATGTCAGATCTTGGTCTATTGAGACGAGTATAATCCGCATATCTCCTTGGCGGACTCCTTTCTCTGATGAAACCCTTATCTCTGTGATCCTTCCTCGGATCAAACTTACCAGGGCGCTGCTCTTGTTTCACTGGTTCTTTTACTTTCTTGGAACCTTCTCTTACGGGAACATTCCTTCGGTATCCTCTCCGTACATTACTTCTTCCTAGATGTCATCCAAATGCTTTTCACTCCTCACTTCCTGACTAGAAAGTTTCCTGCGGAGCTCTGTGTTTAAAGTATTAGCATACAGGTGACGGACCCGTTCCTTAATACTGTGAGGCTCAACTCGAAGGACTTCCGCGTTAAAGCGATCTAGGAAGGTCCTAAGATCCTCTTGTTCCCTTTGAATAACTTCCGCCAGATGCTCAACAGTGCGCCTCCTCCTATTCGATTTCCCAAATCGTCCCAGGAACTTGGAGGAGAGGTCCGCATAAGATCTTATCGACTTATTTGGCAACGCAGTGTACCAATCCATAGCTATTCCGAAGAGGGTGGATGAAAAAGTGAGAGCCTTTGTATTATCACTCATTCCCTTGGAATCCATCTTACTATTATACCTTGTCAAGTGGCCAACGGGACAAGTATCCCCGTAATAGTATTCCAAGTTCGGAATCACCTGATCCAAGTTCATATTTCTTTCTTTTTCTCTCATGATGTCATCGCATAAAGGATTTGGGGCACTCGTAGCTACCTGCTCATGATCCTTCACCAAACGCCCGAGGTTGAGAATCTAGGCTTCCAAGGCTTTTTGCTGAGAATAGATTTCCTCTGCATTCATTATCTCCCCTGTCCTAGGATGAACTGCTACATCTGCGGGGAGTTCATCTAGGCGAACCACTGGAATAGTTTCCGCTACATGATCTCTAGCCCTCGGAGGTGCTTGTTGCGGAGCTCTAGGCTGCCTGTTATCCTCCTCCTGATACTCTCTTCGCCCATTTGGGCTTCCTTCACCCCGAACTTGGGGAAGCAGATGCTCTCCGGCCTAGAAGGTTCCGCAGATCCTCTTAGGGTAGCTGATTCCCTAACCTCTGCTGGATCGGACGTTGCCTGTTCCTTGACAGGGCGGGCTCTGCTTGAGCTGGAGTAACCACTGGCGGAGTGACTTGCTGAGGATGGGCATTGTTAGACCCGAGGCAACCTTGGATTATCGTGAGCAATCTATCAAACTGAGTCTCACTTAATCCGGGATCTCTGGTGCGGACGATACGACCATCGGGCATAGTAAACCGTTGACCTGTAGTGTGGCCTTGAGCTTTGCCGAAGAAACTTGTTCGACCCCGTCTCCCTAATTCTCAGGTACAATGTTCTCAGGAACATTTCGGACTCTCCTGGTCGGAATATCACCTCCTTCATCCGTGGATGGGCTTGCTGTGCGGCCATCACTCAGATATCTTCTTCTTACAGTATTCCCTTCAGCCGCAGTGGCCCTCCGTCCTTTGTTTGGTGGTTGTCCGCGTGGGCACGGAGGTGGAGTCCCGACGCCTGCAGCACTAGTCTGTGTTGTCCGTCTTGTTCTTTCCATCAACCCAGTCTTAAGCACGGAACCTTTTGTAAAGATTCCCACAGACGGTGCCAAAATGTTGAGGGGTAAGACCTCGAACACTAACTAAACTATTACAAGTAACCTAGTCTAATATCCGCCTATTACTCGAAGTCCGAAGTAGTACCTGTCCGAGCTTGGACACCTAAAAAGACTAAGTAGGGGGGGGGGGGGGGTTAGAAAGGGTCACCCGGATTGCGTATGTCAATCCGGTAAGAGACTTTACTCAAGAAAGAGTTGGGAGCTCTCAATGTAATAGTCATGAGGAAGGTTATGATATTTAATATGGCTTACCTCAAAGTTTGGACCTTGAGTTATATTTATAGAGACCACAGCTTATGAAGTGACTCATAAGATGGTGCCAAGTGTATGATTCAGATTTGGACACCAATGCTACCTTTGGCCCATAGCCCAATAGTGAACAGTAGTCCAATACCAATTAGTGGGTCTGGGAGGGTAGTTTGGACCTTTTTCCTCCGAGAGTACTGTTCCGCCTGTTGGGTTTGTGTCAGTCCTTCGGACAGATCTGTCTGCTTGGTTGATCTGCCCTTAGGTAACTCTGGGTGTCTAAGCCTGGAGTTCCACGGGAGTATCTCAGTGGTTCTGTTATATACGTTTGGTCTTAATGTGAGGGTGGCGTCCGAGATTATCTCGTCCGGTCCGTTTGGCATCCTTGGGATTGACAGTTTGTGGTACTTGGAAAGATCATGTGACTTCTTGTCAGGTTCGTAAGTCATACACCTAGCTTGGTCGGACTTAGCTGAGAAGGTGTATGACTTGCACGTACTAGTTGACCCGGAATGGTTTCCGTAGGTCGGACCATTTGAAGGTCGGACTGGTACTGAATTGGCCATTTCAGGCCTGATGCGCTCTAGGACACGCTCTATGGTGCCCTTAACGGATTGGACACATATTCGTATCAACAGTAACTTCGTTTTCTCGAAAAGTGATCTTCTACAAAGTTGTTGCATCTTCAATTATTTTCGCATTGGTTGGTTGCATGCCATGTTTTGACTCCTCGAACTCCGTGTAACGGTCAATCCGGCATATTCGCTTAACTTTCTCGATTTCGGACAATTATGCCGTTTTCGTGCCTGAAATCGTGCAATTCCTCAAAAACGCGATCATGACTTACAAAATACATACGAAGTTGGTAACCTAATTTATGATCCTTGGGCTATTTTACGAAGTCTTATTATTGACCATAAACAAATATTGAATCTAAGTAAAAAACGAGGGTCTAAAAGCATGCTATATCGCACATTTCATTGTCACATCACACCCCCAAACCAGTTTCTTGCTCATCCTTAAGCAAGGCAATAACGATAATCAAGAAGTGACCATGAAATGAACAGCAAGCATAAACCACCACATAGACATGCAGCCAGTTTCTAGGGTTTCAAAACTCTACTGACTCGCTTAGTTTCAACTCCAACTTATGACTCCACAACAAACAAGTAACAAGCAATCTTCACTCACTACAACCAGCGGTTACAAGTGTAACCCAATGTCCTTATAGGTGCACTTCAAAATCATTACCTCGCAATAACGTTATGTAATCCTGCTCCCAAAAGACAAGGCACAAATCAAAGTAGTACTTAGGTTGGCTTGGTAAGTGAAATAGGTAGGATAATATAGAGGAGTGTTTGGCTAAGCATCATTAAAAGATAACAAGGTAGAATAAAGGGTATTTCAGGGGGACTTATCCTTTCGGACATCGAGTTCCTTCCTTCGAATTCGTCCTCTCTCAACGACAACTTCAACTTCTCCTTTATCATCATAACTACTTAATCGGTTGCTTCGCACATAGACTACTTGCTCCTTTATTTTTTTCTTTTTTCTTTTTCTTTTTCTTTTGACATACTATTTTTTGCAGTCGTTTTACTGACTTGTATGCTTTTTGGTTGGCCATCATTGGGCTCTTTTAGTCTCTTCATTTTTTGGTAGTGTCTGTTTTACGGAATTCTGCACTTTTATGCGTGCTGGTTTGGTATACATGCCATCAACCCTCATGGACATGTAACTTTTAGGGCCACACCGGTATGTGGGTAGTATCTGTAACATGTCCAACACGAAAACGGTGATCACAAGGACCACAGATCCACTCCGAGATTTTTGTACCTTTGCTTTTTTCGGTACTTTCTTTTCTATTTTTCTGGAGCAAGAGCTAGTGATTTTTAGCACCGGTAGTATAATAGTAGGGCCAACAAGGTTACCTTCGATGATGTTCATCTTCCACTTCTCCCCCAAACTAATTTCTCGAACAAGTGTTAGGGTTTTCTTCTCTAATTCCCCCAAACCAATTCTCGATCATGATCAAACATGATTCTCCTCCTTTCTTTGGAACTCGTTGCTTTGTTTTTTCGTTCAAGCTCAGCGGTAGGTTGTTGTCACTGCTAAAGCAAAGCATGTATAGGATATATGGTGGAGTTTCATAAGGGCTTAAAAAATCTTTCAGCGGGGTTAGTGAAAGGTATAGAAAAGGATTTAGAAAGGTGAGTACTACTAATTATATTCATGCTGCTGACAAATAAAGACTCAAGGGTAGCAGTGTTCACACGGTTGCACACAGGACTTCAATTAGAGTAGCATGTAAACTCACTCATCAAAGTATCAAGGGTAAGATTCGGTTAGAGCATATATTCAGCAAGCAGCGAAGTAAGAAAACAAATCCACAGCCCCTCATCTTAGTTATGGTTCACACTCGGTACTCTTTCACAAATCAAAACTTTTTTCAACAAGTAAAAGACCTTAGACGTAACGGCTAAAAATGAAAATAGTACTAAAACATAAATTAAATTACAAGCTGCTTAGTGCGATTATTTAGAAGTTATTACAGACCGAGTAATTCAGCAAGTAGCAATCAAATTCCTCCCCCAAACCTAGCTAAGAGCAGATAGAAAAAACTAGGAAAGTAGAAAGAAAAGAGAAAAGATACTCCCCTCTCAGTACTGTGCTTCCATGGAAAAATGCATCTAGGATGGTGGATCGTCCGCTAGTGGAGTAAAGGAATCATTCTGGCTTCCACAATAATGGCTCGGTCCTATGCCAGGTGGCAGATGGAACGGTGGCTGAGGGTAGCAAGGTGGGTAATTATGCTGAGGGTAGTTCGCATAACTTGCTTCCAAGAAGGCAGTTTCTTGTTACGCTTGAAGGCAATGCAAGTACAAATTCCATTCTCTTCTTTGGCAGTTAGTATACATCTCCTCTTGTTGCCTTATCTCTTCTAGCCGATTAGCTTGATACTGGTCTAAGGAAGCTTGCATCTGGCTCAAATCAAAAGCTCCTTGTTGCTCGTTCCTCCTATCCCTTGCTTCCCGAACCGCTTTCTGGTGTCTGGCAAACATCCGTTCGACCCATTTTATAGTGAACGGTTCAGTCAGAGCCATGTTCCCTGCCTCTTTCATCTCCACTCCCTGCTCCTTACATATCCCCGTTATCAATCCTAGGAATGGGAGATTCATCCTGTGGTTTCCTTTAAGTGAGAGAATTTCTTCCATAATGATCCGCCCAATATCAACGTAATGTCTCGTCATTATTGAGTATACTAACAATGCCTCCTCTGCATTAATTCCCAATTCGCGTTTCCTGGGTCTGAGGTTTGAGCGCACAAACTAAACCCAAAACCTAGCACGGTCGTTGAGGGCTGTCTTCAGTATCTCCCTTTGTATGTCGTCCTCCTCATAATCACTCCTCAAAAGCAGGTGGTGGATCTCATCTTTCACTTCCTCGTAGCTCAAGTCAGAGTGAGGTGGCTCCACAAGATTCGGTTTCTTGTCCTTCTCTCGTATCTCATAGAACTTGTTGATAGTCTGAATGTGAACTCGACTCCCCTTATGGAGATGGGAGGCAGTTTGCTCTCCTCATCCAGGTCGTCTACTTCAAGTTGGAAGAACTCCGCATAGAACTCCCTAACTATGTCGAGGTTGTAACCATCAAGACAAGTGGTGAAAGTTCCCCATCCTTGTGCGTCTAATGGCGTGAGCATCCAAGTGAAATTCTCTCTTGAGGGGAAATTAATTTGGATGTTTCTTTCGGGGGCTACTCCTCGGTTTCTGTTTACTTCTAACCATGCTTGGGCTTCCTTCGAGAGTGAAGGGCGAGTAGCACTCTTCCCGGGCCTTCCTATTTTCTTGCTTGATTCCCCCACTTGTGTCTTCCTCATGGTACCTAGGTTCAAAAAAGTGTGTGAGATAGCATGTTTGGAGCTAAATCAATTCTAAGGCTAGCATGCAAATCCCATGGGGTTTCTTCTCCCCCAAACCTAGTGTTTAGCACATCATGCATATCATGTCTTAGCTTTTAACAACATCAATGGCTCTTCTAAAACGATACGAGAACTAGTCACATAAGCTCACTCTCATAAAGTGTCAAGTATCAAGTTAGAAGGCATAATGCATATAAAGAATCATCCTAAGAGCATATGACTTAGCAAGTATGTTTCCTAATCATAATTCATCAAGTAAAAACCATACGAGCATGTAATCGAAAGAGAAAGAAGTCATTAAGAGAATTTGTTTCCTTGAGGCATTTCATCAAACACTTGGCGAGCATGAACAAAAACTCTCAATTTCTCCATCAAATCGTCAAATCTCTACCAAGACAAGTGATAAGATGTTATACTCTACTTGTAAGCATGTATTCTCATCAACAATTAACACACATATCAACCAAATGAAGCATATAATTGCAAAGCACCAAAGAAGCATGAAGAAAGTGCAAGCAAAGAGTTTAAGGATTTAAACTTGATAATGAGGATGCAATTGAGATATACAAGAGTAGAGATTACTTACTTGATGTTCTTGATGGATGTACAAGCTAAGAATGCAATGGGTAAGTGCAAAATGTGAAGATTATGAAGAGTTTGGAAGAAAAATGAAGTGAGGGGGGAAAGAATTCGAAGTGGGGTTTAAAAAGGGTGAGAATAGGCTGGAAGCAGTCTACTGCGGTCGCCAGTCGACCGCAGTATGGCTTCCGCCAAGCCATTTCTCTTCTTGCAGTTTTTTTCCGTTTTTTCGATTTTTCGATCTTTTTGGTTTTTTCGAAATTCAAATAAGATTCTAAACTAATAAATGAAGAAAATGAAAAAGGTTTTTGAAAAGTTTTTCGAAAAGATTTTTGGTGCGGAAAATGAGAAAAACAAAAATAAAACGAAACGTGAATGCAAGTGCGTAAATTAAACGTGACCTTGGGTTGCCTCCCAAGAAGCGCTTGTTTTAGGTCTTATAGCTCGAACCCAGTTTTCATGATGGCTTATTTGTCGAGGGTTAGACCCTCGTCCCATTGAAGCACTTGTCCATCCATTTCTTTGTTGCATAGCTCGAATCTTCTATCCAACGTTTCATTTTTTCTTCCCCGATCTCATCTAGCTCTGGATCCTCGTTGACATGAAAGGTGAACTCTAAGTAGTCGTTAGTTTCCTTTGGAATATTCCATTCACATTTCCAGTTATCGTCCTCCGACCCACAATACTCGCCGGGGATCGATGGAAGAGTACTTTCATTCGATTCTTCTCCTGTCTCCTTGTATGTGTTGAACAGATTCATTGGTGCTAGCAAATCTTCAAGAGGAACCAATTCTTCTTTAGTGTCTATCCACCAATCTCCTGTGTCGAAATTGATCCTTGCTGCCTTTGCCTCCTCCAAAGTCTCACTCGGAATCCCCATTACTATTCGGTGATTTGATATGTTCATTTAAATCTCCCTTCTTGCCACATTGATGATGGTGTTGGTGGTGGCCATAAACGGTCTTCCCAGGAGCATGGTATCAGTGTCCGGGTCTTCACAGTCCACGATCAGATAATCCACAAGAATATCGAGCCTCTCTAGCTGAGTAATCACATTATGTATCTTTCCACAAGCGGTTGTAGTAGAGCCAACAGCAACCAGTATGCCCGTTCTTGCTTCCACCATTCCTGCTAAGTTGAGTTTCTTGTATACGGCGAGTGGCATCATATTAATGCTGGCTCCTAGATCCAGGGTTCCTGTGGCTGTTTTTCCCTTGATGACAACATTTATGTTGAAAGCTCCGGGGTCGGGTTTCTTTGGTAAGACTGGTTTGACCCTTTGTTCTTCGGTAGGAGAGTCTAATTCACACCCGAATGTTGTAGGAGAAGGTTTGAGGTTTTTACCTTGCGTCCCTTCGGGGTTCCTTCGTTCAGATCCAATATGGTTTTCTCCTCCGATTCCTGTTACCTTGGCAGCTTCAACAATCATTATAGCTTTCTCGATGTGACCCGACAGCTTGTCTTTGTTCTGTTGCAGTTCCCATACTTCCTTGGCGATTTGACCAATCTTCAGTTCCATTCCTCTCAAGGTGTTGTCGGTTCTTCTGAAGTTATCCTCAGCCTTGGCGATAAATGAAATGGTCCTCGCGGTAAGTTCACCTTGCTGCTTCACAAATTTCCCGATATCTCCCATCTCCTTCGTTATAGTATCTATCTTTTCTTCCATGGAGGATGGTTTGAGCAGGTTTTGCGATAGCTTCGGTGGTGGTGTGGGGACAGGTGCCATAGTGGGTGGTCTAGGTGGTATATCAGGTGGGTTCAAGCTAGGTCCAGTACGGTATGATAAGAGAGGGTGTTAGTGAATAAAGTTATTTACAGGTTGGTTCCTCGGTCTCCGTTTCCTCGATTCTTGCACGCAGTGTGCCTCTTCCAGTTGTGTCGGTTCTTCATCCACAACATCCTTCCTCCCCATCCTTATTTCTATGGCTTCAATTCTCCTGTTAATTTTTTTCCAAGGGGTTTCCTCGATTGCCCTGACCTACTTAGTGGCCACCCTTCTTCCTCGTCCTTTCTGCATAGAGTTCTCACTAAGGTTCTCGCACACTTCCCAAATCCTTCTTGGGGTGCGTCTAGCAGGTTTCCTTGACATGCTCAATCGATGAGTACGTGGTTGATAGAGTCAATTCCTTTGTAGAAGTTGTTCACTTTGTCAAACATCGCGTAAGAGTGCATTGGGCATCTTTCAAGTAGATCCTTGTATCTTTCCCACGCTTTGTGAAAGGTTTCTCCGTCAAATTGGTTGAAGTTTTGGATCTGGCTCTTCAGGTCGGATGTCTTCTTCAATGGGAAGTATCTGAGCATGAACTTGTTGAAAACCTCGTCCCATGTAGTCAAGCTGCCCGGCTGTAGTGAGATAAGCCAGTTCTTTGCCTTGTCCTTAAGGCAGCTAGGGAAAACCCTTATTCTAACTTGACATTCCATGAGCCCATTCAATGGTATACCTACAACTATTGCGTAGAATTCCCTCATAAAGTGCATCAGGTCCTCAGTTGGGTTCCCGTAGAAGTGTGGTAGTTGGTTCAGATGAGTTCCTTTCAGATCATATTCTCTCGCAATCCTTTCGAGATAGATGCTCGAGGCATTCGGTGTAAGCCTTGGCATAACATAGTCATGTATGGGTCTATCGTCTTCGTCTATCAATTCCACCCTTGCTTAGTTATCCCTTCTTCGGTTCTCATCTAACCTTAATCTTTCCTCGGCTATCCTTAGCCTTTCCTGTTCCAGTTCTTCTCTCTCAGCTTGAATCTCAAGTCGAATCTTAAGCAGTTGCTCAAGTTCAGAAGCTGCGACATTCCCAGATGGATTGTCGTTGATGTTTCCTTCTCCATTCATGTTGCTAGATGACTCCATGATGGTAGTAGGCAATTTACGCCTTTCGAGCTTATCTATGTCGTCTTTAAAAGGTACTACTGGTGTTCCCACACTTCTCCTGCCTTGCTTAAAGACTAACAGACAAACCTTTGCAGATACAAATAGAAAATACTAGAAAGATAATAAACAAAAATCTAAAGTTACTTGTTTTTGGATTTTTTGATAAGAAAGCAAACTAATACGAAAGAGAAAATATTTTTGGATTTTTTGTTGTGGAGATCGATTCCCACAGGTTTTATGATTTTTTTGGGTTTATGCTATACGAATTTAAAAGACAGTGCATAAATTAATAAAGTGAAAGAAAGATTTCAACTTATCTCGGACGATCGAAACTTACTTGAGCGGTCAAGTGTCCCCGACAGCGCCACCAAATTTTGATGTGCACTTAAGGATTTGAAAGCGTTGTAGTACCTGTAATCCTCAATTACAATCAAAGATTAAATTTATATTAGTCGGAAGCTCTCTAACTATAGTAATAGCAGTAAGTTAACTCGGGATGTCATTCTCCATGGACACTTAGCATAGGAACAAGCAAATAACGTTTATAAATTGTGTGCAGAAAAGTAAACAGATTGATCGCAGACCGAATGATTAAATCGCAGTAAACCCTAATTGCTTTGTTGTAAATCGATGATGGGAAGGCGTAAAGGTTCCCCGACCTCCCTCTGCTATGCTACTCCCAACTTCCTAGTTAAAATTCTACGCGATTACCTCTAACGACAGCATGGCATATTACTACTATGCCAAGGCACAGTCAGCACGAGTACCCCTACTCAGTTCAATGAAACTACTGTGTCACTCAGCAGAACATCACACCACGAAGGATGTATAGAGTTGTATAACCACGATTTACGTCTAATAACTATTCCATTAATATATCACGGTATATAAAGAAGTAGCAAAAGCAAAGTTTCGGTGGTTTGTCTTTACAAAAGAAAGTTAGCTACTCATAGTATTCTAGAATAGGAATCGAAAAATAGAAAATAAAGAAGAAGAAGAAGAAGAAGCTTAGTCTCTGATGTCTTCGTGCTGCTTCTAGGGTTTCCTCCTTCTGGGTGCTTGACGGTCAGCGGTTTTGGGGTTTCACTTCCCCGAAGACTGGTTCTCTCTCAGGAGAGCTTCTGTGTGAGCGGTGTAGAATTATGAGACCCCTGAGGTCTTACTTATAGTTGAAATTTCATGCTCTGGCGGCCATTGATCAATAAGGAAGGTTTTGGAAGGCGGGCCTTAGCCTGATAGGCTAGGAAACAGACCCAGAGACAAACCGACCCTTCACTGCGGTCGCCTAGTGACCGTAGAGAGCCCTTCTGCGGTCCCCTGGTGGCCACCAAGTGCGACTTCTGCACATTCGAATCTGTTTTCTTCGTTCTTCAATTTCGGGCTTCGTAACTTCGTTTTCTCGAAAAGTGGTGTACTACAAAGTTGTTGCATCATCAATTATCTTCACATTGGTTGGTCGCATGACATGTTTTGACTCCTCAAACTCCATGCAACGGTCAATCCGGCGTATTGTCTTAACTTTCTCGATTTCGCACAATTATGTCGTTTTCGTGCCTGAAATCGTGCAATTCCTCAAAAACGCGATCATGACCTACAAAATACACACGAAGTTGGTAATTGACCATAAAACGATACAAATATTGAATCTAAGACAAAAAACGAGGGTCCAAAAGTGTGCTATATCGCACATTTCATTGTCACATCAATTATGAGTGATTTCTGTTGACATGATGTTTAATGTTTATGAAAGACAGTATTTTCAGTAATTTAGTTAGACCTAAGTTTTGGTTTTGAAATGATGATCAAGTAGTGATTTCATGATTCTGATTTGATGATTAGATTGATTTATGTTTATAGGCGAATTAGTGATTCTATTGTGATGTTATTCTGTTTAATTGATGCTTGTCTATGATGATAACTTCATGATTATGTTATATTTGGTATGTTCTGTTTTGAAGTTCTTACTCTTAATCTGTTTTGATCAAGTGTTGATTTGAATTGAATTAGTTTGATACTTTAATGAGTTTAATGAAGTGTTGTATTTTATTGAATTAGTGTTGTTGTTTTGATGGTCTTAAGCTTAATCTAATTTGATCAAGAAGGTGTTTGTGTTTGATTGTAGTTCTTTGGATTTATAATCATTTTAATCTGATTTGATCAAGTCGCTTTGTTTGCTATCCATTGTTACAACCATTTTCCCTTGTAATGTTTGTAGGTCCTCCAAGTCACTTTAGGACTATCATCCTGAAATTGGGAGGTAGACAGTATGTGGATGAAAATGGAATACTAGAATATCGTGGCTGGATGAGGAAATACATTCACAGTGTAGATGGGAGGCATTTCACCATAGGGCGGCTATTCCAAACTTGTAACCGGATCCTCCGTTCTGAATATGGAGACCAATGGAAGAGTAAGAAGCCGAAGAGGGTGTGGTACAAGCAACATGAGACACCATTGCCACACGGGCTGTAGGTGATCCAAACCCAAGTTCATCTAGATAACATGTGGCTTAATGCCTTCCGGCGGATTGTGACGTTGGTCTATGTGCGGTATTGTGACGTTGAAAGAGATGAAAATGATGATATTGTGTACACCACTCCTGATTCAGTTCCTGCGATCGTTGGGCGGTTTAATGCCAATGGCTACGACGAAGCTGCTGAGGAATACCAGAAGTACGATAATGAAATTGGCGAAGCTCGGATTGGAATGAGGGAACTCACAGGAAAAAGGTTGTACATCTCAGATGATCCAAATCCTAGGGCTCCAATCATATCACCAATGAGACTCCGACCAAGACGTGGAAGAGTATTGAGCAGTGTACCTAATTAGTTTGATTAGAAATGATACATCCCGAACTCTATTTTATTTTGTGTTCTAAGTAGTTCGTACTTTGCTTTATTTAAGGACATATTGTTATGTTATTGTACTTCTATTTAGGTTTTAAGTTTAGTATCATGATTTTGTTGTTAATGGTTTGACTTGATGATTTGCTTGAAGCAAACTAAAGTTGATGACTTATTTTGGTTTACCATGATTTTGTAACCGGATCTATTCTAAGTTAATGTTTGTTTGCATGTTTTTATAGATTTTTTATGGGATTTTGTTATTTTGTGTTGTTTGGTTTAATTAGTACGAAGTTAGAATTAAGATGTCCCAAGATGTTAACTACGCGGATATATGCAAACAAGTAATGTTACAATATTAGTGTTATTAGAAAATCAAATCACATACATAGTTTATGAAAACAAAATCAAACCTAGCAATATCTTTATGAATTGAGAATTTAACGATCAATTTCGACGCAACATTACTAAAATAATTAAACTTGAAGGTTTGGTTTAGTTTTTTAAATACGTCAATCATAATCAATTTTGACTATAAATTGGTCTGGAACTATAATAACACTAATGTTTTCTGTCGAACAAATTAGGGGCCGTAGTTACTAATTGTTTATATTTAATTATGAACTATGGTACTTTCATGTAGGTGATCCTTTGTGGCATGATCTCGGGCATATTTTCGAAGGTCTAACCATTGGTGTTGCTGCTGATACGTTCGACTTGGACTTGAACAGGCCACATGCTAATGACTCTCCATCAGTTAAGATAGAGGGAGGTTATTCTCTTGATAAGGTGGTTGTTGCCGCACGACCTTCAATGCCTTCTCCCCGTGGTTCGTACAACCCTACGGTGTTTGATTCTCCGGAAAGCAAGGGCACCCAAAGTTCTCGTGGAAGTTGGACTGGTATTGGCTCTCCATTGGTGCAAGCCCCTATGAGGTTTGCTTTAGCTTCACCTAATGACAGTTTGGCTAGTATCACAGAAGATGAATGGCATGCTGCCAGAATTTCAAGAGAAGAAAACAGGGCTGCCAAGAAGAAAATCATCTTCGACTTTACCGTTTCTCCGAGCTCGTCTTCATGTTCAAACAAGGTGGTGCAGGTGGACAAGGGATTTGGAACTTTTGCTAGACTACTGCCAATGTTTAACAAGAAACCACTCAACTAAGGTAGTGAATTTGCGTAAAATAGCCACCCATGTGTTGTTCTCTTTATAGGCCATAGTTTTTCTATTTTCCAAACTAGAAATCACATAATTCGTGGTCTTCGGCTATAGTTGTATTGTTAATTAGGCATAGAGTGGATTAGTATGGAGTTGTGTTCTGTAGTGGTTCTATATGGTGTGATTTGGTTGTGTTGTGTCTCAAATCTTCAAGGCTTGAGTGCTAGGTTATTGTTGGGAAATTTGTTGGAAAATTTCTTGAGAAATTTGTTAGGAATTTTGTTAGATATTTTGAAAAGAATATCTGTTTAGTTTTGATCAGCAACATGATGACTTATCTTAGTCTCAGAAAGGTGATTAGTACTCTTGGTTCACTTGAACATTGTAAAAGAGGAAACCCACTAAGTATGATAGTCTAGCTAATCTTGTATAGGATGTTAGGTCTCAAAATGTAATTTTTATTTTATAAAGAGAAGACCAAGAAGAAGACATCCAAGCAGAAAGCTCAACGACATTGAAGACTTGAAGAAAACTGCACAAGATTACTGAAACTGTTTTTCAGATACCTTAGCCAGATATCTTGAAGACACGAATAGTTCCAAACAAACTGTGTCACAAGAGATATCTGAGAAATAAGAGACATATCTGAAAACAAGGAAAGTGTCCACAGATATCTATTCTCAGATACCTTGAGCATTAACCACATTTCTGAAAAAGAAATATATATTGCAAACAAAGTTGTTTCAATAAACAAGTGGTATCTGAAGATTGAAGATAAGGACGTGCAAAGAATCAGATAACACTAGTCTCTGATACAAAGCATAGTTCCGTTGACACTACAGGACAAAAAGTATAGTACAATGAATTTAATGCACGGACAGAGATGTCTGAATAAAAGCAACGGCAGCTTCTAAGAAGAAGACAAAACCTGCTACAGTACTATACACATATATCGATAGTTTGAATTTGAGCCTAACGGATACTATTCAAACGGAACTCAAATTCATCTATAAATATCAACACTTAGACTGCTTGAGAAGATACACTGAATACGCTGAAAACACAGAACTCTGAACATCCTACTCTCTCAAAGCAACTTACTTACTCTCAAAGCTTTCGGTTGCGACCAAAAGCTTTTGATCTTGAGTAAACACTGAAGTTCTAAGTGTCCTGATCCTAAACAAGCAAAGCTACCTGTGAAGGAGTTGAATCAAAAGATCAACTATCTGAGATTCATTCTCTTGAACAGATATCATAAGACTTGGTCAAGAAATCGAACAAGATACCATACCGTAAAGTGTATTAAGTAACTTGGTTCACGAGCTATCGATTAACGAAAAGTTATTAAGACGCTCATCGACAACTCAAACAAAACCAACACCATAATGCAAGTGGAGTATGTGAAGTACTTAGTTTGAAAAATCAGGGAATAACTCCAAGGTTACCGGAGTATAGGAAGTACTTGATTTGGGAAACTAGGGAATAACTCCAAGGTTTTTGAGTATAGGAAGTACTTAGCTTGGGAAGCTAGGGAATAACTCAAAGGTTTCTGAGTATAGGAAGTACTTGGCTGTGAAAGCCGGGGAACAACTCAGGGGGAACATTTGGTTGGGAACCAATTGTTAAGAATCTTAGAATAGGATTATTGTAAGGAGAACTCAATTATTTGTTCTAGTGAATTCTAGGTCTCTCATAGACCGAAGTGGATTAGTTGGAGGATTACGCCACCTCCAGATACCACTATACTTGCTGTGTTATTTACGTTTCTGTATTTACATTTCAGCAACACACACACACACATATTAACTGTTTCTGCACTTATCTTTATTAAGTCTTCCGCACTCTGATTCTAAGTATCAGATATCTATTCAGATATCTGAGAAATAGTTGTTATCGACAAAAGTTTTAAAAGACTATTCACCCCCTCCCCTCTAGTCTTTTACTTTGCCGTTATCTGGACCAACAGTTATCATGTAATGTCCAGTTGGAATGAATAAAGGAGTGGACTATTTTTATGCAATCTCAAGATCTACCAAACTGAAATTATAAAACACAATTAACTCCAAATCATATGCTCATAAATGGCCATCAAAGTCAACAAAATACATGATCAAATCCTAATCAAATCAGAGATCACAAGTCTTCTTAGTAAAACATAATACTAATTGGCTAGTGCCAATGCACAAGGAATGATACCACAGCCCCATTGCAGAAATTACCAGTACATGAGTTAATTTACATGGAGTTGACAAAATTTGGACAAAACAAGATTAGTTAGTTCTGGTACCTCACTCCATCTTTGCAATGGTTGGTATGTCTTTCATTCCCAGAAGCAACCTAATAGCCTCAGCTCATATCATCCCCACCCAGGAGCATATGTTCTACATTCACAAAGGTAAACTTGTCATCTTGATTCATCACAAGGAAAAACTGCAATGTGGTTTTATCACGAAGCAATTGCTTACCTATAGTAATCTTGTGATGAGAAGGGAGAAGGGGAAACTTGTTCAGTTCATCATAAAGCATGGACACATAGTCACCATCTGTGGATGCTTTAGTCCCATTTGAGCTCCCACCGACCAACTCTCTAACAGAGGTCACTGCCTCATTTGTGAAATTGACAAATCCAGCCATCATTTTGGCAAAAGGTTCTTGTGACTCTCCAGGCTTCCTCTTTTTAGGATATACATTGCCTTCACAAATATTGATGAGACGACAATTTAGAGTCTCATTTAGTCCTTTTTAGCGGTCTTTGTTAGTCTTTGTTCTTAGTTTTATAGTGGTTTTTATACAATTTTATGCTTTGGTGTTTTGGTTTTGTTTTGTAGGAATTCAGGTTTTTTAGCTCAAATGGAGAAAACAAAGTCGCCTAGGCTCCCTGAGGCGAGATTTTACGAGGCAACAAAGAATTCTGCAAGACGAGCTTGCCGCGGCGAGATTTTACGAAAGCTTCACCTGTTTCGATGGTTGGAGCTCACCACGGCGAGGAAATTGGCCCGCCGCGGCGAGAATTTACGAAAGGATATCTATTTCGACAACAGAAGACTTGCCGCGGCGAGACGCGCAAATTATTTTCTTTTGTTTTCCTTATTAGCTTGGACTTGGGATTTTTTTCCCTCATACTCTCTTTTAACCTAGTTCTTAGAAAAGCTCCAATATTCATACTTTGACATTGTTACATTCTTGGAGCTTGGTTTTTCTCGTGTACGAATCATTGGCATCGAATTCATAGTAAGCTTTTGATAATTCTCTATTGCTTCATTATAATTCTCGTTTCTTTGATTGATAATTGAATTGTATGCTCTTTCTTGCGATTATCACCATGTTTATGCTTTGCGTATTCAATACCATGAATTCTTTCGTCTTTAATTCAATTATGAGTAGCTAAACCTCTCCGGAATCCGGTAATTATGTGATAGTTATGCATATTCGAATCTAGGGTTTACATTCGTTCATATAGGTTCGTCTAGTTTGAGATTTTCGTATAAACCTTCAATCCAATTCGCTAGTTTGAAATATTCTAAGTTGTTTTGGTTAAGAATCGTCTGTCTAACAAACTTAACGATTTCTCTAGTTTTAAATCTTCGAAAAACAACTCGGTTAAGATTGGATTGATTGCTTTTCTGTACACCGACCGTGTGACAAATATGAACGATTATCCTAGTATCGAATTAGCATAACTGGATCATCATTACCGGGTTCACCTTCTATAGTTTATTTGCTTTAGTATTAATTTGTGTTTTAGAAGTAAAATCACTCAAAACTATCTTGTTACTCATAAACAAATTGTTTACTCTAATTCGTTGTGGTATCTTAATTAATTCCCTAGAGAACGATACCGAGTTAAGCATAGTCTACAACCACAGCTTATTCTCTTAAGTTATTTAGAGTATAATTTGAGCTTATCAAATATCAGGAATGTAGCTGCGTACTTTGGATTTAGGTTGAGTAGGTTGATCCTCAGTACTAGTAGCCTCATGGCCACTAGGTTGAGCCTCAGTTCCACCTATAGAAGGACTTGCTGCAGAGCTTTTTTCACCAGCTAGTACTGATTCTTTAGGGGGTTGTGTGTCATCAGCTGCAATGTAATATCCTTCTTCTAGATCATTGTCAGTCTCAGGAGGCCTTTCATGAGGCATCAGCCTGCTGTTCATATCTGCAAAGCTCTTTGCTTTCTTTCCAGTTGCTATGTCTTTGCCCCAGATCTCACACCAGTCATCAAAGTAAGGCCATTTCTTGTCTTTTCATATTCACCATACATGGGTGATCCTACACAATAAAGTACATGATACAATCATCATCAAAGCTAAAAAGACATGGAGCAATATTGAATTCTAATTCAATTAACTGAGCAAAGTTAATCCAGACATGGTCATCACAATTGAACCTCTTCTCAATGTCACACCAGCCCATACCACTCTTGTTTTTCAAGGCTAGCATTGCAGCATGGAACTTCTTCCAAGTTCTAACCCTGTTTGAGATATGAGGCCTCACCTTCAAATCAATATCAGGAAACCTTCCGTACAGGTAACATTGAATAAACATCAAGCCCCCAGGTTTGAAGCCCTGCTTTGACTTCAATCCAGCCAACTTAGCCTTTTTCATGCCCTCTATCATCTCCACCTCCTCTTTCTTAGTCCATGCCCTGTAAACCCTTCTTTACAGGCTTCTGTGACTGAGTCTCATCACCAAGATCATCTGCCACACTTGCACCACTTTCAAGTTTCAGACATCTACCATAATAAAGCAACTTAACTTAGTTAACAAACAACTTAAAATCTGAACAAGTTATAACAGATGAGCCTAAAAGGAAAGGAACACACAAATAAGCCACATAAGATCCATTCCATGCAAGTGGAAGATACACAAAAGGTTCAATTCAGAAGGTCAACAAAAGAGACTCAAAACAGCCACTTCAACCACAAAACAACAATTCAGCATTACAAATTATACATCATCTTAAATAGTTCACAACTCTTTTCCTAGACATTAGCAACTCTCATCCTCCACCCAAAATACATGTGGTGGGCAAGATCACGACGATATTGCCTCCATTCAGGACACTCAAACAAGCAGTGAATTGTATCACCCCCTCTTGTTCTTCCACATCACTATCATCACCATTCAACTCCCGTTCACGGCGTAACTCTTCTTGAGTTAGTATCTCCTCTTCCAAAAGGTCAGCAACATCAACTTCTCTTAGGAAGTTATGTATTGGACAGCAAGCCAATATGATATCATTTTGAGTGTCCAATGGATAGAACATTGTTGACTTGAGAATACCCCAACGCTTCTTCAATAGACCAAATGGTCTCTCAATAACATTTCTAGCTGATGCATGTTTAAGGTTGAAGTACTCCTTAGGATTCTGTGGCCGCCTATTTCCCTCAGCCCACTCCTTTAGGTGATACCGTGTCTTTCGAAATGGAGGTAAGAACCCAGGGGAGTTCATATACATAGCATTCGCCAAGTAGAAGTTCCCTAACATATGAGGCAGACAAGGTATTACAATACGCCATATAGGCTGTGATAGGTTTTATCACTTTAAATTTCATATATGTAATGAAGTTATGGGAAACATACCTTTAGGTACAGAAAATCCATTCTCACGGCTCAATGCATCCCGCAAAACGCGTCCATCATTGGCAGACCCTTCCCAACCACTAAGAACATAGATGAACTTCATGTCCTTGTCATAAACGGCAAGGACATAAACAGATATGAATCCCTTTCTGTTACGATACATGGGGGAAACTTTAGCAGGAGCTTGAATACTAATGTAAGTACCATCGAGGGCACCCAGGCAACCCTGCAACAAAGGAATATACATAAGAGGTAGTCAATACAACATCAATTAATCAGCCACCTTAAAATGACAATATAGACTACCTCACCTTAAAATGACACAATGGTTCCTCTTCACAAGTTGTGGGTATTGGAACTGGCTTTGCAAGCAAAACCTCATGATGTTTCAACACACATTTCTGAACGTCATTGAAGTAAATACTTACGGTGTGTCCCGAACGTTTAAACTCAAACATCAAATCCTTTTGTTTTGTATGATGACCAAATGTTTTCAGAAATGTGCCTACTTTCTCCTCAATAGTAACATATAAATCTCCTTTTAAACCTCCCACTTCTTTAAGTAGCACAAAAAACTGCCTGAAGCTTTCCATTCTCATCCTAAGTGAGTTATTGCAGTTTGAATCATTTAGCAGGGTAAGTCTGTTCATATAAGCCTTTGCCCTCTTGATTTTTGGTATCATCCGATAACGAACAGTTGTTGCCCATTGTTTACGCACATTCCTTGGTTTATCCCGGTTAAAATAGTACCAACACATAATAAGCATCATTCCCATTGATATGACCATTATAGGCCTTATGAGATGCTGACGTTGGACATTCGATAACATGATTATATCTATAACAAAAGGCAACCCAAATCATATTATCAACCTCATTACATACATAAAAGAACATATCTAAACTGCATAACCACATATAACTACTTCAAATTAACCCAATCAAGCTAAGTATGCTTCATATAGCTCAACTAAACCAAAAGAAAACCCCCAAAACAGTGTTCTTTGACACAAATTCATAAGTCACGAAACCCTAGCAATTAAGACATCCAACAATTAATACAAAATTGCGCAATAAATGTCCCTCATAAATGCAAAAAGTAATAGCAACTATATGAACATTATTAATTTTTGCAGAAAATGGCTAAATAGTTGTCTCACCTTCGGAGTTAACAAGCAAACACCTTTGCACAGTGGATTCCAGTAGAAAATCGAGCAATACTCCACTTCTTCGACCGCACAATGCAAAAAATTGAAAGACAGAAACGAGTAGATGAGTAATACAACAAGCTTTGAGCATAAATCAACGCGAACGGAAAGGAAAACTTGAGCTTACCAAGGATTTTTCGGTCGAAAATCGCCAATGTCAGCTAAAAACGGGAAGAAGAACACACTGTCTGAGAAATGGGAGATGAAATGTTTTTATATGGGGACATTAGGGTTTGAATATCGTGGGTATATTGGGTAATTTACAACTCCAGCAAATTGCACATATATGTGCTATTCCGAAATACATAGGTCAGGTCAGGTATTTCGAATGGCACAAGAGAGTGCTATTTTATGCTATTCGGAATCGCAGCCCGAGAATACACGCGGGCCAAGGGCCGCATTTTCGAAATGAATCGAACGCTACCAATCACGTGGAGATGCGCGGTTAACCATTAAATGGCACATCTCTGCACACAACCAATCAGGCCCTTCTACTATTAAACAAAGAATACTATTTCAATATCCAGCAACAAATTGGAACCCACAAATCCTTTCTTCTCCACTCCACTGCGACTTCTCTCCCGTCAGCCGTCTCCGACGAAACTCCGCCACAACACCTCCCCAACGCCTCTCCGCAGGCCCTTCTCTGAATTCCTTCTCTCTTTACCTCGGATCTACCCGGCAATTGCATCAATTAAGCTAATTAATGTGGACGGAGAGAGATCTTAGTAACAAGGGTGAGGAGATCGGTTTCGGGATGGAAACGGGAGAAAGAAGAATAAGAAGCGAACCAAAAGCACCGATCTGCCAATTACATCTAAAAGATCAGAGAAGGAAAGGCACCAGTTTGCTGCTTTTGACATTTTTAATTTTTTAAATTGTGCAAATTTCGATCCAAGTCGGTTATGGCCCGGATCGAACCGATTTTTCCGGTTCGGTTCGGGTCAGAACCGACCATATTTCGGTTCGGTTTTCGGTCCACCAAAAAACATAAAATTCGGTTCGGTTTAGGTTCGGTCCGGTTCTGGACCGATGCTCAGCCCTAGGTGCGGCACTACAAATGGTATAAGAGTCAAACCAATCCAGATCTACAAGGGCATGGTTGGTTAGGTGAGACGCAATAAGGATGTCGCTTTATTTAAGAGGAGTGGTTGTTGTAACTTCAAAGTTTATGAAAATTTAAGAGGATTTAGAACGCTACTCATACAAACAACGAAACCACAACATCATCTATTTACAACAAAACATACAACATGAAAACTTGACCAAAATCGAACACTACAATGAAGATCTACCAACAAACGAAGCAAACAAAGAAAAAATTAACTGAAAATAGAGAAAACACGCATCAACGATTACAGGTAAAACACCAAGTTAAAACGTCAACAATTACACATGAAATACTCCCTTCGTTCCAGTTTCATTTACCCGTATTTTGTTTTGGTCCGTACCAAATTCAATTACCCATTCCTTTAATGGAAAATCTCTCTCCTACTTTATTCACTATCTCTCATACTTTATTCAATATTTCTCCTACTTTATTCAATCTATTTCATATTTTATTACCATCGCTCCTACTTTATTCACTTTTTATTTAAAACTTGTGCCCGGTCCCGTAGATAATTGAAACCGGGACGGAGGGAGTATAAAGTTACGCGAAATCACTAAAACCAACTGAAAAACGAACAAAATCGAAGAATTGAGAGAAGAAATCTGAAAATCGAGGAAACAACAAGGTAATGACTTATGTGTGTTGAGCAGTCGGAGATCCGCCTAGAAAGACAAACGGAAAAGCTTTGAATTCCGGTCGATATTTTCAAAAGTCGACAAATGAAAATATAGATCGGATCATGGGCTACTCAAATATGCAATCTAATTTAAGATTGGTGGCCGAACAGCGGAGAGAGAGAGAGAGAGGGGGGGGGGGGGGTATTTATAAAAATCCGGCAACCCGCGTTTAGATCCAGATTACCAAAACCCACAACCGATGACCCGCGAATTGGGCCCATTTCCTAATGAAGAAAGACTCTCAAGAATCTCATAATGTCTAAGACGCTTTCAAGTAATAGTATTTGTACTTTTATCAAGTTGATGGGGGTGGGCATCGGATTAATCCTAACCAATTCAATCCGATTTTTCGGATTTTGTTCCGGATTCGTATCAATAACATATCAATCTAATCCGAAGTTTACGGATCGGTTTCGGATTAATATGATATCGGAACGGTTCAATCTGCTCCAATCCGATATATGAAATTTTGCAATATAATCTATTTTTTCAATGTTTCTAATTTTATGCCTTGAAAATATAATTAAAAAATCGAGATAGTAGAAAATTAAGTGACATAACAAGTTGAGCGTCCAAAATGATATTCCCTCCGTTCTTTTACAAGCTTTACTATTTGCCATTTTGGGTTTTTTTTACAAGTTTAACGTTTCTATTTTTGGAATGGAAACCCACTATCTCCACTTATTAATTTTTAAACACTCTCTGTCATACTTTATCTATTCTCTTTCATACATTATCTATTCCCTTTCTTACTTTTTCTATCATCTCTCTTACTTTTTATCATCTTCTTCCTTTTTTATTATATTTCCTTAAAATTTAGACTAAGTCAAATAGTAAAGCTTCTAAAAAAACGGAGGGAGTACTAAATTACTAAATATTACAGGTCCTTCATATAAGTGTTCGAAATGATAAAATATGGGAAAATTTTATTTTTGGTACACTACATTTGATACAGTAGAATGGCCTTGTCCAATTTTAGTATACTACAACAACCACCCTTGAAAGTTATAAACTCCGATCAATTTAGCAGCCAAATTGATGACGTTGCAACCGGAGGTCCAATTTTCCCGCAAAAAATAGTATATTGACCGTATTTAAGCGATTTTGACCAAAAAAAGAAAGAAAAATTAAATAAAGAGACACGTGCCACGTTCTGATTTAATTTGGAGATTTTGGTTTTAAAAAATGAAAAATATTTCTATAAATTTCAAAAAAAATATATAAAATTATAAAAATTAATTATTAATATTTTAGAACATAATTTTTTTTCATAAAATATAAAAAAATTTAGAATTTAAACATAAATTTTTCTCGATAAAATATTACATATCAGCTAAATGAATGCTATCATTTATGTTTAAAGTTCAAAGAAATTGTCATTTACATCCACATTGAATTCCCGAGCAACTTCGGACGAGGGTTTTTTTTAATTAAAAGTGGAGTCAAGCTCCTATTATTAAAATAAAAACCACACAATCACGGGGGTTTATAGGAACCCGAGTACTACTCCAAGAAATTACTCAAATGAAAGTCCAAACTAGCACAAAAGACATAAGAACAAAAGATAGTCCATCCAAGAGTTCTTCTAATCTACAAGCTATTAGCACCACAGACGAAATAGGAGAATCCATGATCAAGCAATAAATACTTCTGCTGCACCACCAATGTACCAATCATCCAAGTTAAAATTACAATCCAACAAGCTCCAAACCACCAACACAAGTGCCAACGAGCTAAACCTATATAATAGATCTTCATTTGACTTTTTTGGGTCTATACCTAGAGTACGAAGCTTTAATCGAGTTCTTAGTGGTTCTTCCTATTTTCTTTTCGGGATGCTGGGGAGGGGGCACAACGGACCCTGCAACTTGTCCAATAACGGGAGCAACCTGCTCCACCAAAACAGAAGGTACTGAAGATGAAACACCAAGTTTCTCCAAAGGCAGAGAAACACACTCGGGACTAGCACTTGCAAAGGCAACACACGTCGAAGGGGCCACTAAAAGATGCTTAATCACTATATCCGAGATGTCTTCCATATCTACGGGAGGGGATTCCAAATCCTTTTCTTGAACCCCTAGATTTTCCAAAACCAAGAAATTGTTTTTTTTACTTTCTCTGGACCTGATTCACTTTGCACTTCTTGTCTACAAACACTTCGAAAAGTTTTTGATGGGACCTCCCAATTAGAGTTGCTGTCGTTTCTTTTACCTTCCAAATTAACATCCTGTCGAACATCCCAATTAGCGTTACTGTTAATCCTGTCTTCTTCTAATATAACATCCTGTTGAGCATTTCTAATGGTGGAATCCTGTTTAGTACACAACTCATCTGACGAACCACACCTCTGATTTAAGTTGCTCACTGGTTTAACAAGAGGATTTTTTATAAAGCAAGTATCTACTCTATGACCAATCTTCAATGTTGGTCCAGATAACGACAAAGTAAAAGACTAGGGGGGTGTGAATAGTCTTTTCAAACTTTTGGCGATAAAACACTTTCTCAGATATCTATGAAGGTATCTGATACTTATATTCAGAGAGCGGAAGTCTTTTGTGATAAGTGTACGTGTTCAGCAAGCTATAAAGTGTGTAAGTACTCAGCAAGCAATAAATACGCAATAAGTAAAGTGCGGTAAGTAAATAACACAAAGCTTTATAGTGGTATCTGAGGGTGGCGTAATCCCTCAACTAATCCACTCGCCTTTTCTCAGGACTTGAATCTACTAAGATAAGATAATGAGTTCCCCTTACAAAATCCTATCTCTTGATCTCTTTAACACAAGGTTCCCAGCCAAGTGTTCCCCCCTGAGTTATTCCATGGTTTTCTCAACCAAGTACTTCCTCTACTCAGTAACCTTTGAGCTATTCCTCAGCTTCCAAAGCCACGTACTTCCTATGCTCAACACCTATATGGTGTTGGTTATAGTAGTTTGTCAGGTGAGCAGGCTCTTATAACTTATACAGTTATCTTAGAGTGCTCTGTAGAGACAAGCTTACTTAATACACTTTTTAATGTATGGTAAGTTATTTTTTACTGACCCAAGTCTTGATGTTGTTCAAGAGAATGAATCTCAGATATCAGTCGCAACTATATCTTCTGGATTCAATTCTTTCACAATATGCAGTTCTTGTTAAGGATCAGGACACTTAGAACTTTCGTGCTACTTAGAATTCAAGAGCTTTAGTCGCAACAGAAAGTTAGAGAGTAAGTAGGTAGAAGGCTTGTATGCTTGAAAGTATATCGCAAATGATGTTCAGTCTAAGGTGTGTTTTTAAGCATTCTAAGTGGTGATAATTATAGTTGAAAATCATGCCGTTTGAATAGTATCCGTTAGACACAATGAAATTCAAACTATTGATATATGAAGATTGTACGGCAGTGAGATTTGTCTCTTTACAGAGATTTCCTCTTTTGCTCAAACATCTCTGTCTGCGTAATTAATGCACTGTATTAACTTTTGTCCTGTAGTCTCAACGGAACATTGCAAGCTTTTTGAGGCTTTGCAAGTCCTTACTCAATGACCATTATGCATCAGACACCTATTGAAATACACTTGATTTCTTCAAGGTATCTGAGTAGACATTTCTCCTTAGTTTTTAGCAATCTTGTGCAGTCTTATGATCTTCAATAATGAGTTCCTTCTGTTGGATGCATGCTTCTTGTTCTTCTTCAAAGATATAAAAATTACATTCAGAGACCTAACATCCTACACAAGATTTGCTAGACTAACATACTCAGTAAGTTTCCTCTTTTACAATGTTCAAGTGAACTAAGAGTACTAGTTACCTTTCTGAGCTAAGATAAGTCATTAGGGTTTACTGATCAAAATCTAAATAGATATTCCTAACATTCAAGCAAAAATCGCAATACAAAGGCAAAGAATCATGGGACACCTTGATTTCAACCTTCTAACCTCTAATCTCAACAAAAATAACTTCTGGCATAACTTTTGAGATTTCGAGTTCAACCAAAACACTAGATTTTTCCAACCTGGTAAAAGAAGCAGTTGCCGAATCTACTTTGAACGGTTTACCAAAAGGCCTAACTAATTCAAATAAAGCCTCCGGGTGAAACAACATGATTGGGACATGTCTCAAAGAAATCCATACCGGTACAACATGAGAATCTATAGCAGTATTGAAAGTAGGAGTCCATTTTACAACTCTCATTTGACATTTTTGCACAGAAATATATTGCTTCATCCACAGATAATCAAAGTCTTCCACATTCAGCAAACGCATAATCACAGATTTTGCATTGATAAAACTGGCAGAGAAGGTACCTTTCAGTTTTTTAGCTTTGAGGGACTTCGTAATTTCAGAAATTGACGGGACTCCATTGAAGAATTTCCCAACCAACATTGTAGAGAAAGGCGAGGATAACTTATTAATCTCATCATCAGAAAATGAGATAATAGGGCAACCATTCCTCAATTGTACATTTCTTAGCCACAATTTTTCAGGAGTCGAGATCAGAGCCACAGAACGAAGATGTTGTACGACAGAAATTAGACTGTACCATACCCCTTTTAGTGACAACAGAGGGCTTTCCATTAATGCCGGAGGGGAGAAAACCCGAGTTGCCAGAGATACTTCAAGCTGAACAGCCGAAGAAGACGAGTCCTATGCCAGAATTGCTTCAGGAAGGACAGAACCCGGGCTAGCCATAACGAAACAGAGAAGAGAGAGCCAGGATTGATGGAGGAACGAAGAAGGACCAGCCAGTGCATTTAACCGAAAGCAAGACAGACCGGGAGAGGCAGATGTAAGACAAGAAGCAGGCAAAGAGGATGAGGAAAATCAGATCCGGCGAGAAAGAAAAGACGGCGAGAGAGGCTGGATGAGAGACAGCGAGAGAGGTTGCAGAAAGGAGAAGGGATCTCCGATCTAGCAGAAAGAGAAGAAAAGGCAAGTGACGGCTGATGAGTCGATATTTTAACGACTCATTTAGTCTTTTTTAACCGTATTTTGTTAAGTCCTTTAGCCTTTTTTTATAGTATTTTAGTTCATTTTCACGTTTGGGTATTTTGTGTGTTTTGTACTTTTTCAGGTGTTTTTATGTAAAAGGCTAGGAATTGGAGGAGCGTATGCAAAATCGAAGCTTATTCAAGCTTCTAGAAGCACACTAAGGCTAGTAGTGGGTCACTACTCCAAGGAGGTGACAAGGAGGCTGAGAAAAGGGAGTAAAAATAGGAAGAAGTGGAAAAACTGGGAGTTTTCTGGATGGGAGGCTCACTGCGGTGAGCTCCTGCAACACGGAGGCTCACCGCGGTCCAGACAGACAGAACAATCACAGAACTGACCAGACCGCGGCGAGCTACAGAGAACCCAGAGGCTCACCGCGGCAAACACTGAGCGAGAAATATTCAAACCACGTTTCTGGCAGTTTTTTCCCATTATTTTGAATTCTACTCCCTTCGTTCTATAAATAGGGCATTTTGTAATCAGTAGTAGATATACTTCAGCATTCTCTAAACATCTTTAGACTTTCCTAGTGTTTAATCTCTTTCATTCATCCAAGCATTGTAAACACTCTTAGAGATTCAATCTCTCTTTCAATTGAAGCATTATTCCTTTCAAACGATCCCTTCTCACTGACGTATCCAGGTATCAATCGTACAATTACCATTTACTTTGTACGTGACAAGTTGTTACCTCTGATTACAGAATCTTGATGTATCGGTTGTGATTTACGACTTATCTACCATTAACTAGATAGTATCCGTATAATTACATGTTTGTTTGTGAGCTGTGTATAGTGCATCCTTAATTGGTTCGTATCACATAAGCAAAATAGTGTAGATTATCCATACTTATTATCCTTATTTGGTTATACTACTAATAGCAAGAGCGATAAGCTGCGCATAGTGCATCCTTAACTGGTTCGTATCGTATAAGCACGCTTTTGAAAGGGTTAATTAGCTTCGTTGTTAGTAGAATTCCATGACCTAGGGTTTTACTTTGTCTTGTGCATGCTAGAATTATCCTAGGACTGAAGTATCACTATCCACACACACTGTAACAACCAACACAAGCGAGTCAATTCTATAGAACTAGCTTAATCAATTCCTTGAGAGAACGACCTTCTGGTTTAAGCCTTGTCTGTCTATAACAATCGCTTTTTCTACTTGTATTAATATAAATATTAATTTCTGAGCGCATCAGAAATTTGGCGCTGCTGCAGGCGAATTGATTCCTACGTTCTTTTAGAGTAGTAACAATTGTGTTAGTTGCGTATCTTTTATTTTTCTTATATTTCAAAAACCAAAGAAAAAATCAAAAAAATTCAAAAAACCAAATCCAAAAATAGTTATATTGCCTCGTTAGGATTGAAACTTCTAATTTGACTTACAGGAACTGGTCCTGCTTTTGAGTTCGGTTGTTGGTGTCATTTCAGGTTTATGAAAGGGAGACGATCATTGAAATCACCGTTGTGCGTAACGACGAGGTGGAAAGGCTAATCCAGGAGCGAAGAAGAAACTTGACGAAAGTTAATATGGAGGAAGAAAACACAAGTGTCAATGCAACCATTGATGCAAATGCTATGACGACCGCACTTGCAAATGTTGTTGCAACCACCGGTGCACCTAGGCGGGAGTTAAGGGAGTACATGCAACCCGCTGAGCAAGTGTCCGGATCTCCGATTTAGCTTTCGTCAGTTGCAAGGAACCTGGAAATCAAGAACCATCACCTCCACGACATGCCCAGGTTCTACGGACATGCTAACGAGGATGTGATGAAGTTTCTCATGGAGTTCGAGGCGTTAGTGCACTACAAGAAATTCCTGGAAAAACGACGTTATGATCCGTCGCCCCTTTAGCGACGGATCGCTTATTAAGGCGACGGATCGCTTATTAAGGCGACGGATTCTATCCGTCGCCCCTTTTGGCGACGGATAACAGTTATCCGTCGCTAATTAGCGACGGATAACTTATCCGTCGCTAAATTGGGCGACGGATAACTCTTATCCGTCGCCCAAGTTTGACTTTAAAAAAAATGAAATTATTAACGACGGATAATTTTATCCGTCATTAATATTTTTAATTAAAATTAAAAAAAAATAAAAGAATGGCGACAGATAGATTATCCGTCGCCACGTAGCGACGGATATCTATCCGTCGCCCCACGTGGCGGATCGCCGGATCGGCTTGACACGTGTCCGTCGGCCCAGAAGGGTTTATACCGGCAGAATCGAGCAGAATCATTCTTCTTCTTCATTCTTCTTCCTCATTCTCTTCTTCTCCTCTCTTCGATTCCGGTGAATCTTCATTATTCCGGCCAATCTTGGTGCCTAATCGAAGCTCGTGGGATAAGGAGTTTGGTTCTTCGATCAATTTCAGATTTCTACCGATTAATCAAGGTATTTTGGCTAAAACCCTAGTTTTTAAAAATTTGGGGATTTTGTTTATTTTGATTAATTTGAGCAATTATATGTATATATGATAAGTATGTAGTAGTTAGTTTAGTTAATTTGATTAATTATATGTAATTTGATATGTAATTTGTTTAATTTGATATATATATATATATATATATATATATATATATATATATATATATATATATATATATATATATATATATGTAATTTGATAGTTAGTTTAGTTAATGATATGTATATATGTTAGGTATGTAGTATGATATGAATGTATGTAGTATGTTAAGTTTGGTATGTATGAATGTATGTAGTTAGTTTGATTTATGTGTTAAGTATATAGTTAGTTTAGTTAATTTGATATGTTTGTTAAGTATAGAAGTATGTAGTTTTGATTTGATAAATTTGTATGTTAAGTATGTAATTTGATATGGATATATGTAGTAATTCGATATGTATAGAGTAATTAGTTAATTTGATATGTATGTTAAGTATATAATATATGTACTAAGAGGTTGAAATGGTTAAAATATATGCCCAATTTTGTAACATATCGAACACCTAATTAATAATTATAATGAACATATAATAATTAACAATTAACCTCTACAATCTTCTTATCCGAATTGGAATCGATCTAATAAATTAAATACGATCTAATAAATTGGAACGTGTCAGGTTAAAAATAAAGTATACAATGAATTCCGACCGTTCATGGATGTACGATCGTACGGCGGTAAATGGTAGAGTTTCTAGGAGTTTTGTAGAAGGGGTTAAATGTTTCATCTCGTTTGCCATGGGACGTTCGGTTTGTGCAACTGGGGGGTTGATAAAGTGTCCTTGCACATTGGAAACCTGCAGAAACAAGCAATTTATGACGCCTACAACAGTATTCGAGCACTTGTGACGTTACGGATTCATGCCTAATTGTCATGTATGGATTCATCACGGTGAGGAAGCACCGTCCATGGCATACCTCCAATGGAGGGAGAGGCGGGGTTTGGGGCTGCCTATCGAGTGCCTTTCTGCTTGTCGGAACATGTGCATGGTGTATTGGGAGGAGGATGTAGATCTGTTGGGATGCAAGTTCTAGGGTAGGGAGCGTCACAAGTGATGAGGAGGATCGTGCATGAGAATGAGGAGTTTCATCCGTTTTGTATCTAGGCTTGTATAAGTAGTAATCATTAGTTGATATATATATGAAACCAAACATTATGGTCAAATTGAAGCTGATGTAACTTATATTATGTAATGCCGTAACAATTGACTGGAGCTAATATAACTTATATTACGTAGCAATTGATTGAATTATTGTGAAATTGATTTATTATCGTAAATGAAAGACCTCGATCTAATGAATTCAAACGTGTCAGGTTATTATCTAATTATTCAATGAATACCGATCGTTCATTGATGTATTGTCGTACTCTCAATGGCAGAGTTCAATGGAGTTTTCTGAAGGGGGGTTGAAGGTTTCATTGCATTTGCAATGTCAAATCCGGCGTGTGTAAAGGATGGGTTGATAAAGTGCCCCTGTGCAATGAAACAGTGTAGAAACAAGCAATACGTGGCTCCTAAAGCGGTAGTCCAGCACTTGAGGAAAAATGGATTCCTGCCTGGGTATCAGGTATGGAATCATCATGGTGAGGAAGCAGCACCGTCCAATACATATGACCAATACAGACAGCGTGGAAGGAAGAGAAAAAATGAACAAGTCGGGGAACAAAGTACATCTGAAGGCGATGCTATTCGAGCTCGAGTCGAACAAATGGTGTATGATCTCGCAGGGCGAGTTCAGGGACACAACTAACACTGAAACCGAGGTGGAGGTGGATGAACCACCGAATCCCGAGGATCAGTTGTTCTTTGACTTGTTAGAATCATCAAGGAAGCCGGTTTATCCGGGGTGTAAGCTCACTGAGTTGTCTTTGTTGGCTCGGCTAATGAGTTGTAAGGCTAACGGCCAGCAATCTGAAACGAGCTTCAATGAATGGGTTGACGTAATGTCGGACCTTTGTCCTGAAGAAAACCTAGTTCCCACGACAAGTGGTGTTTCTTGAATATCCAAGCAGGAAACGCGATAAGGGGGAATGGTTAGCTGCGGTACCTATTCGTGCTCGCTCGAAAGTGGAGTACATTGAGAAAGACGACTCAATTACAAACTCGTACCAACAAGAGGATGTCGATAAACAAGCAGAAGATCCCATAGAAGCAGATGATGAGTTGTTTGATCTGCACGAGGACCAATATGTAGACTTAGAGGACGGCGATAATGGTATATTATTACATGTGTTATTATAATCTGTTCTGTATTATAACTCGTACTAACACATTTTATTGTATTTATTACATGTTTTTGCAGATGTCGCGACAGAGGCCGTCCACCTATCGTCCCCCACCACGCAGCCGGCCGCAGGATAGTAGTGGTGGGTCGGGGACAGGGTCAGACGACAGGGAGGGCTCCGATGGTCAGGGCAGCAGGTCTCGGATTCCTGAGACCCCGGCAGAGAGAGAGCCGTGGCTCCAACAGAGACACATCTTTGGAGGACGACACCACGATTGTCCCTACCTCGTGTTCGATCCAAACCATCCCAACGTCACGGGACTTGCCGATGATTTTCTGTTGGTCCTGCTAAGTAAGTATTATACATTCTTCTTAAATATGTAAAACATAACTTATAATGATAGTTGACAAGTATAAATTGTTGTACTAAACTAATATATATTCGTTTCTTGTATCTTATACATTGACAACAGCTTATGGCCTCGGGAGGTGCACAACAAACTAGGTGACATCTTCCGGAGCAGGAGAGAGCCACCGGGGCAGGGTGGTGAGTGTTGGAGCCACATCTCGGAGCGCATGAGGGCCGAGTACTCCGATGAGTTGAGGGTAAGTTAAAATATGGCATTCATTCGTTTGTAATTATAATCGTTTTAATATGAGTGGTATGTTAGCCACTGTATGTGAGTGGTATGTTAGCCACTTTATTTGGGTGATATGTTAGTCACCATTGTGTTAGTAAAATTTAGGAGAATGTGAGTGGTATGTTAGCCACCTTGTTTGGGTGATATGTTAGTCACCATATCTGTTATGTTGTTGTATCTTGTTAAACTGATGTAACATGGTGAGGTTATACATGTATTGACTTTGGATGTTGTATGAAATTGGGAGTGTAGAAGGAGTACTTCATTCCCAGCAGGTTGATCCCACAGATCTGCCGTGTTTACGAGATTGTGGGATCCAAACTGTACAGGGATATGGTCTGTTCGTGGAAGGCCATTCGGGATCGGGGTGGCGAAATCCCTCCACAGGTTGATGCAGCGGAGTGGGCCCTTTGGGATGCCTACTGGTGCCGAACTGATGTCTAGGACGTTGCCTACACCAACAGGCGGAACCGGGCATCCCAGTCTGATACGGCATGAAGGGTCATTCACCACCTTGGGAGGCGATCTACTGTCACTGATTATTATCAATCGGTGCGTATATATGTGTTTTTGCAATCTAGCATTACGTGTATGTATGAAGTCTCTGCTGCTCTATTACTTGTAGATGATAAATTGTTGACTAGATCTGGTTTGATTCAGGTGGCACGGGGGGAGGTGACATCCAAGTATGCCATCTTCAAGAAGGCCAAGGTAAGGCGGTATGGACCATCGCCGTGCCTCGTCTATTGCAGATGTTTATGTTGCTTAAAGTTCATATTTGTACACTATTACAAGTTAATTTTTAAAAGCGAATCGATCATGATATCTGCTATTTACGATTTTAGGCTGAGGTTGATGCTCAGGTGGCGAGGCAGGAGGACGAGACGGGTGATGTGTTGTCAACTGAACAAGTTGACAACATCTTCCTAGAGGTCAACAAACCGGACAAGAAAGGACGAATATATGGACTCGGGAGCCTCGGATTGAGCCTGGCTTGTCCGGGGTGCTCCTCATCATCATCCCAGCAGTCCAGACGTCCTGTTTACACACAGGACCAGGTCTCGGAAATGGTGCGAGTCCGGAACAAAGTTGCCTCTAACTCAAGAGATGCAGCGTGCCGCCCAAGAACAAAGGGAGGAGAATGAGCGCCTTCTTTTACAGATGGAGCAGTTCATGTCCCAGTTCCGCCATCACCCACCCCCGTCTGATAGCTAGTTAGTTATGTATCTGTATGTTCGGATTTTTATTCATATTTACACTTGTGTGGATAATTTCTCCAGCACCGGATATTACTTTTTTTATTCAAAATTTGTTGAAATATTTTCCGTATTATTCATTTATTATCGAATATTATATTGATTAAATAGGTGAACTATGAAAAATAGGGATTAATATGAAATAAATAGTGACGGAATTAGTGACGGATTCACAGTGACGGAATTAGTGACGGAATTTCAGATTCCGTCACTAATTCCAATAAAATGTTGGACGACGGATAGAATCTATCCGTCGCTAAATATAACGACGGATAGATTAATCTATCCGTCGTTACATATAACGACGGATAGATTCTATCCGTCGTTATATTTCGATTAAAAAAAAAAGTTAAATATATAATCCGTCGTCCAATCCGTCGCGAATTGGACGACGGATTATCTATCCGTCGGCCCAACTCCAGCGGGGCGACGGATTTTTTATCCGTCGCCCGATCCGTCGCCAAGGCTGGGGCGACGGATCGTTGGGCTGAAGCGACGGATCTATCCGTCGCCCCAGCTTAGTTTTTTTGTAGTGGTGGGACGGATTCCTATAGGCAGGAACAACGGAGTGACGAACGGAGATGTCCGTAAGAAATTGTTTCCTATGTGTCATGGCTCCTGCACCTTCCGGAGAACTCGTTGAGGACCTGGGAGGATTTGTACAAGGTTTTCATGGGGAAGTATTTCCCTTACTTGAAGACCTCGAACCTGAGGAGTCAAATCTCCCACTTTCAAAAGTGATACGACGAAAGTATGTACGAGGCCAAGTAGCGCTTTAAGTACCTGCTGGCCCAATGTCCACACCATCGGTTTGGCACAACGACGTTGTGTCAGGGATTCTATGAGGGGCTTGACACAACAACGCAGATGCTCGTGGATATGAGCTTGGGTGGCTCTATAATGCAGAACACGGCAGAAGAGATCGAGGCGGCCTTTGAGAAGTTGGCACAAGCGTCTCAGCATAAGGGTGTTCGGGGTCGTGAGAAAGGGAAAGGTGAAGCCAGAGCAGCCGAAGAAGTTGGGGTTCCCAACTTCACCCGAATGCTAGAGGAGATGCAGTAAGCGAAGTTTGTTGCAACGGTTACTGCACCGAGACTCCAATCAAGTGAGGTATGTGGAGTGTGCTATAACATTGGTCACGGTGCTAACTTGTGCAGGTTACAACAAGCCAAGGAGATGAACCCAAACCTCGCGGAGGAGGTGAATTGGGTCGATAGGCAGGGAGTAAGGCGCCAGGTATATGTGCCATACATGAAGCCGATGGAATATGGAGACCGTAGGTTGTTGAGCTATTCCAGCAACAATTACAAGAACTATGTGCCTCCTGCAAAACCAAGCGAGGCGCCTCAAGAAGTGATTGGCCAGGGCGGAGCAACAAAGGATGATCTTGCCGGTAGGATCAAGATGATCATGGAGAATTCGGACCGCTTTTACTAACACTCAAACCAGGTACAGGAGCGGAATAACAAGAGGTTTGAGGTGCTAGAAAATGCTGTGAGAAGAATCGAAAACATGGTCAGAGAGCTAGTGGGGAGATCACAAAGGCGGGAGCAAGGAAAGTTCCCGAGTACAACAGAGAAGGCCCGGGCAATCGATGTAGCTAAGGAGTGAATAAGAGGAGGAGTCGACGCTAACGGCTATAACAAAAGCATGATTTTCCGCTTTGCACTTAGACTATAGGATGCATGTAGGTAAAAGTCATTTCTTAATTAATTGCATTGCATATCGAACAATTTGCTGCTTTCATAATTTGGTTAATTTCTTATGATTCAGATTTATTTATAGTTAAATATATAAAAAAAATTCAAAAAATATATATTTCGTGCTAAGAAGTAGAGCCCACCGCGGTGAGCTACGGATGAAAATGAGCTCACCGCGGTCTGGAAAGACAGAATATAATTCCATCTTTCTGGACCGTGGTGACGCTACTTCCTCCCAAGGCCCACCGCGGCGAGCCTTGCCGAGTAGAAAAGCTGGAGACGACTTCTTCTTCACTTTTCAAACTTGGACAAAGGCGACTGAGCGCCTGGCGCGAATGGAGCAGATGCGCAAAGCTCAGATGGATGATTGGCAGCAGCGTTGTGGAGGAGGATCGTCTTCCGGACCCCAAGGTCCGCCCTCTTTCCATTGGTCATGCCGACCGAGGCATACTACGGGTGGTAACTCTACAACTTTGTCCTTTTAGTTATTCTTTATGCTAAGGTCTAACTATAGAATAGGTTTGGGGAGGGAAGTTGTATGTTCTTTTGATTAAATGCCTCGGTATGAATTTACGCTGCTTTGTACATTTGTATATATGTGTTTTATTTTATTTTTTCTATTTTTAGCTTGGTGGTGTTGAGTGGTATGTTAGGCACTCTTGTGATTATGTGGGGTGGTATGTTAGCCACTTTTGCGTAGTCTTGTGTGAGTCGTCTTTTGGCCTATTTCAAAATTTTTTGTGTTTTAGTTTGAGTTCTTTTGACAAGTCAGTTATCTATTGCAAAAGATAAGACTTTTACTGATGTGATCTTAGATGGCCTTTAACTAGTATTGAGGAATTTTCGAAAATCACTTTAGTTCGTTTCACTTGTAAATAGAAAGTCTTCCTATTCTAGTAGTAAAAAAGCCGGTGAAAAGCCTTGAGCTGATGAAAAAATGTTGTACCGGCAAATGTGTGATTCTAGTAGGATGAACAAGGGCAATCCTTGCGCCACTTCATATACATGTGCACTCTTTTTAAAACGAGTATGACGAACAGCATTTCAACTTGTTATCTCGATTCCCAAACCCGTTCCAAGGAACAGGTTTAGGGAGAAGGGTACTTGTTACTTCATACTCAGGCTCACTACACTCTATATTTTGAGCATATGAAACTTGCTTTGTATTGCTTGCTGCCATTCTTAAAAAAAAAGAAAAATCTCGAGGTGTTTCTCCAGGATCCTTGTGATCGTTTGAGATCGTGATGGGCATTTTCAAATACTACCTATAAACCAACGCGGGGCTGATTGTGCATATGCTGTGAGGGTTGATGGTTGTGTTCTCAAATTGTATGCCAAATACTACCTATAAACCAGCGCGTGGGCGGTGCTCGTATGTTGTGAGGGTTTATGGGGTGTATTCCAAACCGACACGCACAAAGTGCGGATCTTGAGCAACCTATTGGGTTACACTTGCAAAATTGGGATAAAAAATGAAAAAATATGAAAATCTGTGCAAAAAGAGCAAAGCACAAGAAAAAGAAAATAATACGTGCAAAAAGAGCAAAGCACGAGGACGACAACTATTTTTTATTTTATGTATTGATTTTGAACTTTTCACGAAAAGTCCTTTCTGATTCGTTTGAATTGAGTGCAAAAGCATGTAATATTAGTGGCAGCTTTGTGATGTTTGTTGTCACCTTCCTAAGTTAAGTCTTGAGCGATTACCTTTATTTACTGGACACTTCCAAGAGAGACTTGAGTTGCACTTATATATCCTTTGTGAGGGACTGCTAGGGTAAGTCGAAGTTTTATTTACTTGTGAAACGGGAGATTTTGATCTGTGCTAAAGCTACTTGCCAACGTTAGAGGGGATACAAGTTTACATCAGTTTTAGGCTTGACTCTTGCAATAGTTTACATCAGTTTTAGGCGAAGAGGATGAGGAAAATCAGATCCGGCGAGAAAGAAAAGACGGCAAGAGAGGCTGGATGAGAGACGGCGAGAGAGGTTGCGGAAAGGAGAAGGGATCTCCGATCCAGCAGAAAGAGAAGAGAAGGCGAGTGACGGCTGATGAGTAGATATTTTAACGACTCATTTAGTCTTTTTTAACCGTATTTTGTTATGTCCTTTAGCCTTTTTTATAGTGTTTTAGTGCATTTTCACGTTTGGGTATTTTGTGTGTTTTTGTACTTTTTCAGGTGTTTTTACGTAAAAGGCAAGGAATTGGAGGAGCATATGAAAAATCGAAGCTTATTCACGCTTCTAAAATCACACTAAGGCTAGTAGTCGGCCACTACTCCAAGGAGGTGACAAAGAGGTTGAGAAAAGGGATTACAAATAGGAAGAAGTGGGAAAACTGAGGCTCACCGCGGTCCAGACGGACAGAACAATCACATAACTGACCAGACCGCGGCGAGCTACAAAGAACCCAGAGGTTCACCGCGGCGAACACTGAGCGAGAAATATTCAAACCACGTTTCTGGCAGTTTTTTCCCATTATTTTGAATTCTACTCCCTTGGTTCTATAAATAGGGCATTTTGTAATCAGTAGTAGATATACTTCAGCATTCTCTAAATAGCTTTAGACTTTACTAGTGTTTAATCTCTTTCATCCAAGCATTGTAAACACTCTTAGAGATTCAATCTCTCTTTCAATTAAAGCATTATTCCTTTCAAACGATCCATTGTCACTGACGTATCCAGATATCAATCGTACAATTACCATTTACTTTGTACGTGACAGGTTGTTACTTTTGATTACAGAATCTTGATGTATCGGTTGTGATTTATGACTTATCTACCATTAACTAGATAGTATCCGTATAATTGCATGTTTGTTTGTGAGCTGTGTATAGTGCATCCTTAATTGGTTCGTATCACATAAGCAAACTAGTGTAGATTATCCGTACTTATTATCCTTATTTGGTTATACTCGTAATAGCAAGAGCGATGAGCTGCGCATAGTGCATCCTTAATTGGTTTGTATCGTATAAGCACGCTTTTGAAAGGGTTAATTAGCTTCGTTGTTAGTAGAATTCCATGACCTAGGGTTTTACTTTGTCTTGTGCATGCTAGAATTATCCTAGGACTCAAGTATCACTATCCACACCCACTGTAACAACCAACACAAGCGAGTCTATTCTATATAACTAGAATCAATTCCTCGAGAGAACGACCATGTGGTTTAAGCCTTGTCTGTCTATAACAATCACTTTTTCTACTTGTGTTAATATAAGTATTAATTTATGAGCGCATCAACGGCTGAGAACGAAGGAGGAGAGGAAAGCGGCAAAGAGGAGACGAAAGCGGCAAACAGGAGGAGGCGGCTGGTGTTTAGATAGGGTTTAGGGAAAAGGGAGAGAGAAGGGTTAGAGAGAAGATTTTCAATTTTCACTCTTTCTATGTGACATGGGTTTGACTTCTGACGAGGGTTTGACTAACTAAGCAGTATATATGTTTTATACTTAACTTTTTACTTTATCCTAGTAAAACATTCTTTAAAAACATATACTCCCTCCGTCCCGGCTTCAACTTCCCGTATTCCATTTTGGTCCGTCCCGACTTCAACTTCCCGTCCCAAATTTAGTAAGTTTTTGACCCCACAACCCAATATTATAACCAAAAAAAAGAACCCAATTAGCTGCCCAATCTGCCCAAAAAAAGTCCAACAAATTTATGGCCCAATTTAATTCCTCCCAATTCACCAACAAACGAAACCCTACTCCACAAACAAACGAATCCTTCATCTTTCGTCTTGCCTGAGCTCTTCCTATCGCCTCCACCTCATCTCTGATCGCCTTCACCACCACCTCTTCTCCAATCGCCTCTTCTCCTCCAATCGACTCCAATCGCCGCACCACCACCTCTTCTCTTCTCCTCCGTCCTCTGGGAATCCTGTACTCCTCTTATAATCGCGCTGCCTCCACCAACGCTTCTCCTCCTCCACTTCTTCGATCCAATCGCAACCACCACCACCTGCTGCCACCACCATCTCTTCTCTTCTCCGATCGCAGGGAGCGACTCTTCTCCTCCTTTAATCGCCGCAGCCACCACCACCGCTTCTCCTCCTCCACTTCTTCGATCCAATCGCAACCACCACCACCTCTTCTCCTCTCCTCCGATCTGCTCCTCCTCCACTAAAAACCCTACTCCTTCCCGATGAGTTCTCCTCCACTGGCAACTCAAGATTCAACTGCACCATAAAATGGGCATAAAAAGTAAGTATGTTCCTTCTTTGACTATCTATGACATTGCGAATTCTGGTCTCTAATTTTTTATTTTTTCAAAATGTTTTGTAGGAATCTAGCACCTGCAGCTCGACGATTCCCAACTTATGCGCAATGGTGTCTGGAATGGGAGGAAGAAAAAATGGTTGCAAAAGATGAAGAGATGAAGGAAAAAATGGCTATCGACCTGAAGGCACTGATGGCCGCAAATATCGATGATGACGATGAGGATATCGATATGGACGAGGCTAACGACATTGAGAGGTTGCTGAACAACCGGAATGCATCATCGTCGCCCTCAGGTATTCATACTCGACTTGCTGTTTCTATGGTTTGATGACGCTCATTAATCTTTATGTACGTTTAAGCTGATCAAAATATTGATGTACTCTATCATTATTTTTTCCAGAAACTCCGGATATTAAGCAGTGGTTCTCAAGCTATGTTTATGAATCACCGCCTGTGGATACCGGAGATGAATGTGATTGTGGCCAAAAAAGAAGAAATCGGTCGCCAAAATGAATCAACTTGGCTGAAGAAACTAAGCAAGAAAATATGCGAGGTATATCTATTAATATCATGAACTGTGTGCGTTGTTGTGAACTGTGTGCTTTGTTGTGAACTATGTGTCTATGTTGTGAACTGTGTGAACTGTGTGCTTTGTTGTGAACTGTCACAGTAAGTTTAATATCATGAGCATAGATGAAGTATTGATAAAGCATATAAAAAGAAGCGATAATTTAAATTTCATGCCAATAATAACTTTTCAAAATGCATTTTTACCAGCATATAAACATTAAACATTGCACTTGGTTGATCAAGACTACCACTAGTACTGTGTCTATGTTTAAACGGTAAAAATAGCCCTTGCTTCAAAAGTAAACATATACCAAAAGTTAGAACCATTCTCCACTTCCTTAGTAACCTAAGTCAGCCATTAATGTCTCCAAATTATATGCATCTCCCGTGTCCTCACCTGCTTGATTCAAGTAGTCAATGCATTCTCTTACTAATACCTCATCAACCTCTATGTACTCGGGTAGTTCACCAGCCCTAATGAGTGCTTCCTTACCCATGTGAGGAATTGTGTAGTTGTTGTTTCCTTGTTTTTTCAGGATCTCAACCATACATGATTGTAGAGTAAGGTAAACATTGTTTAGTTTTGTGTCTGTTAGTTTATCAAAGGCTAGGGCAACATTCTTGCAAAGATCATCAACATTGTGTGCTGCATAGTCGTCTTGTAGTGATTGAATAGCTCTGAACCATCCAAGATCATTTATGTTAACATCGGGAGAGTTGGAGGGTTGGAAAAGTAGGTGCATATCCCACCCATACATCTGCAATGACCCTAAAGTCAAGATCCTTGTAATTTATATGTGGCCTTGCATTGTCTGCTGAATGATTACGTGTTTGCTTGCAAATGGTGGCCATTTTGCCTTAATTGCCGGAACAACCTGTTACAAATCTGCATACTTAAAAATCTGCATACTTAAAACTGCACAACTCAAAATGCACACTGCACAACTCAAAATGCATACTTAAAATTGCACAACTTAAAATCTGCATAGAAAAACTGCACACTTTTTAACCTTCATTCAGAAAACTGTACTTGTAAAAAATGCACTTAAAACTCAAAATCTGCACTCTGCACTACTAAAAAACTGCATACTTGAAAAGTTACACTTAAAAAAAAACTGCATAGTTTGCATTAATTGGTAAGAGCAGTTCTAAAATAAAAAACTGAATGAGAAGACCACCTGATTGATTAGCATGTCCTTGTATACTGGTTGGGTAATAGCATCGATTGATTTAGTCTCTAATGTGCCCTTTTCTCTATTTTTGCTACTTTGCTTTGCTGGGACCTTAGTCGTAAACGGAAACATGCCTATTTTACCATCCCATATGCATGTTCCATCACTTGCATACATAGGTCTACCAACAACACACTCAAACATCACCTTGGTTATGAACCTTTTTGATTGGCATGTCCTATGAGGCACTTGTTCTTGCTTTTCTTCAGTTGAGATGTAGTACTTCTGAGTTGCTTTTGTTATATAGAACCATTTTTCGTCTATATGAACAACATTGCGCATGCTTCCAAATCCCACTATGTTGAGAAGTCTATCTACATGTAACTAACTCAAGCAGATTTTCACCCTTAACAACATGTTTGTTGGTGTCAAGAATGGCTTTATGGCGTTTGTATGTGCTTTGATTTGTTTTTTCCTTCACCCACCTTCCAACTTGACTCTTGCTCACATGTAATTGACCTGCAAGATTCCTAATTGTGGTTCTGTCGCTAAATGGAATGGACTCGATCTTCTCATTGTCAACGAAAACAAATTTCTTGTGTTGCAATCCTGTTCTTGTACATGTGAAGTGAACTTTACCATTTTGTAGCATTTGTTTCTTTGTTGAACACCATATAGCACTGATTGTTCTTCTTGATACTCCATAAATTGCAGCCACTTCTTTCATTTTGCCACTATGTGGAACTTCGTCCGTCCCGGTATGCTGCAGAAGAAATTGCGCGATCATGTTCCTCTCTTCAATCTTCAATCTGCCCATTTTATCCTTCCTTTTCTTTTTTTAGTAGTTGGGCATTGAATGGTTGTATTCAATGAAAGAATTAATGAATCTGTATTTATGTTGATTTCACTTAGGAGGGACTTTTGAACTGACCAAAGTTTTGGAATTGTCAAAACTGGTGGGAAATTTTGTAGCTTTTGGATATTTTCAGTTGTCTGCTACTGCTGTACTTGTTGTAGTGTTTATGTATATTTGCACAGTGTATATTTTTTGGTGGGAATTCTTTCTTTTTGGCTATATTTTGGAGGGAGTAATGTCTGTAGGGATAAATTAATGCTTGCAGGGAGTAATTAATGCTCAACAGAAATCTGAGCTCAACTAAATTGTAACCTGCCCAGCTGCCCCAAAATACTCTCAAAACTGCACACTTTGTATAAACTACAATTAAATAAGAAGTTGTATTAAAACCCGTGCCCGGGTCCGCGGGAAGTTGAACCCGAGACGGAGGGAGTATATCGGATAATCCACGATATTTGGATCGGTTAACCAAAATTCAAAAATCCAAAAAACCTTAATCCAAATCCGACTCAAAGTTTTAGGGTCGGAGTTGTTCGGATCAGTTTACCGGATTTTCAGATCGATTTTTCGGATCAGAGCATTTATGCCCATCTCTAGGTAGATCATTAAAAATTTTGCCTTTTAAAAAGAAAAAAGTCTAGTAGCGTTTCTATACATCAGTACCAAAAAATAACAAGAAATTCTCATCTAGGCCATGTCTATGAAACTAACATACTCCTATAGCTGTAAATCATATGTTATGCGCCTTAGTGATGAGGAATATTTCTAACCAGGGTATCTATGAACTTTTCTAAACATAGGTCCAGGTATTTTCTGTGTATTTCATACACGGAACAAAAACCGGTTCCTATCTACAGTCATTCACCATTCATCCCACCTGGTTATAAAGTCATTCCACATGGCTGCAGCAATTGAGTCTCTCCGTGACGACGCCATCTCTTCATGAAAGGAGAACGCTGACTGTAGATCAGGCTGCTCATCAAGACCCGAAGAGTCGTCGGTAGTTCCAATGTCCGTGCTATTAAACAACCAATCATTTCTTTCCTCCCTTCGAATGAGATTGTGTAACACGCACGCAGCTATAACAATATCTCTCTGAGTATGAAATGCATATTGAGGAGCAAGTTTTAGAATCGGGAACCTCTCTTTGAGCACATTACAGGATGTGAGGATAACGTTGCTTAAAGACGAGTGTCGGTGATTAAACAACTCCTTGGCATTCCTAGGTAAGAGGTTAGCACCTCTGTATTCATTAAGGTGATAACGAACTCCTTCATATGGAGCAATAAACCCATCCATGTTTTCATATCCCAAATCAACAAGATAGTACTTGCCTGAAACATGTAACTTCAGTGAATATGTATCTCGTATAAAGAGAAACAATAGCGTGCTAAATAAAAGGAAACAACGAAATAGGTGAATTCGAGTTCCACCTTGTGGAACTTGAGGAAAGTTCTGATTGGGGTCATTGAGTACAGCTCTCAATACACGTGAATCTTGCGCAGAGCCCTCCCATCCAGGGTACACAAAAATAAACTGGAGATCAAATGTGCAAGCTACCAACACATTTTGTGATAGAAATCCTTTACCGTTGCGGAATCTAGATTGATCCTTTGCTGGAACATGTGCAGGAATATGCATTCCGTCAATCACTCCAATGCAGTCCTAAACGAGAAAAAAGATCTAATAAAAAGATAGGGGTGTTATAAATATACTCTCCATAGAGTTTGTAGGCTATTACTTGTTCCTTCAACAAAGTTCAGGTAGGTATAAGCAAATATTATGAAACAGAAATGATGTGCATATGCAAACTTCAGACAGTGTATCAGTGCAGTTTCAAGTTTCAGAGCACAATCAAAAAAAAGAGCCAAACTTCAGCAGTATACTGTCGATTTTTTCCATCTATTGCAAAGTCCATTGCTCGAAGATGATAGCATTGAGATGTTTACCTCAAAATACGGAGAGAATCGTTTGCTTCCAAGGATTTCCGATGGGGTCACGAGAGGAGGTGGCTCAAGAAACTCACGTGATAGTGATTTAATTGCCTTCAGTACATTATTAAAATGACGACTTATTGTTTCCCCTGAATGCTGAAACCTCTCCTGTATGACTCTGTTGCGCTCATTGTGACCAACCACGTTCAAGAAGATAGCCAACTGCTCTTCAATATTGACACCTGGTGTATCCCGCAGAATGTTTCTCTCACGGAGAGTGTCGCTTAACTTCAGAAATACATGCTTGTCCATCCTCAACATTTCCCGGCACAGATCTCCATGACCATTTAGTACTTCATTCATAAACCCAGATCCTTTCGGGGACAGGCCATGAGCCGGCTGCCTTATACTACAATAGTAGTGGTAACCAGCAGCAGCTGCAACCAATTCCAACTCATCCAATTCAATGTCAATATCATCCATATCAATTGACGAACCTGCATTCATGGCTTTTAAGAGACGGGATATGTATAATACAACACATTAAACCCATAAAAGAAATATATATACATAGATTTCAACTTTCAAGTCTACCAGCGACCAGTCAAAGCACCAAAATAATAAAACAGATATGCCGATATGCACAGCACCGATTACAAGATGTTTTAAGACATGTCCAATATATGCATACAAATCATGAATTAAAACAAATCAGATGAAACTCCTGAGGCAGCTGGCTATGAGGTGGCTTGAAAGTCAAAACATTGGTTGCAGCCATGAGCATATCCCTTGAACTGGCATCAAAGTTTCTCTGGAGGAATGATCAACAACTCCTATCTAATACAACACCCTCGTGCATTTCTTTTAGTAAAACTAGCAGATTGGGCACAACAAGATATGTAGTATTTGTCGTGTAGCAAGCAAAAGAGAATTTACAGCGCATGTTTAAATGACTGAATTTACTTGACAACATAAATTACATTTATGAAATTAAGATGTGGCTTAAATTAGAATGTGAATTTTCCACTGAAAAAGAGTGTTCATGTCAAAGAATCAGAGACATGTTGCATGTGTGTATCCTATCCTAAACAGAGTTTGTTCCTTCAATCTGTCGCTGTGTAATCCAAGTAGTTTCTACCACCATCATGATTTCTGTCATAACTTAAGCGCATTACTTTCACCAGTGCAATTGATGTTCTTTTATTAAAGAATACTTTGGAACTTTGTATGACATTTCTTCAGGTAAAAAATTATGGAATTTGACATGAACAAGAAACAGCACAATGATTTGTAAGAGTAGAAAATGTCAAAGCTTGATTATCAAAGATAAAGCCAACCAAAGTGAAGATACCTCAATAACCATCAACTGCTCTGCATTTCTCAGAGTGGAAAGTCCTCTTGTACCTACAAGTTTCAGTCACTAAAGTTGCTCAGGACTACAAATTTAAATACAAAAAGAATAAAGAAGATCAAAATTAACAATTTACTGTATAATGACAAATTAGCAAATCCTTTTGGACATAATCACAACAGCAGCTAGCCGGTTAGGAATTTAGCATAATTACAAGATGTGTAAAGATCTCACACAATCACTATGATTAACTTCACACAGTATATTTTATCCCATTCACTTTACTAGCTTCCATTGGGAAAATTGAGAAGATAAATGATCCTTTACAAAAGTCTCAATTCAATTTCCCCAAATTCTTGCACAAAAACAAATTCCCATAAACTAGGAGGAGTTGTATAATTCTATAAATCATCTCATGAGCTCATTTGAATGAAATATTTAACCAATGTAAGCAAAAGTAGCAATGTAAGATGCTTCTACAAGTAACAAGCAATCCGAGCAAGTGTAGAAAAGAGATTGGAGGAGTCAAACCGTAAAGATTCTTTCTCTAAAATGAAAATCGATTGTCTTTGCGTCTGATTGAATCAAAATGTCTCGCCAATGTAGAGAGGTTTTAGGGTTTATGGAGAGAAAAGTTGAGTTTCTCTATTGATGAATGGTGAAAGGGAAAATTAATTAGGTCTATGTTCAAACTGATGCGTAATTACTCCGTGCCAAAGCGGAAAAGATATATTCTATCCCACATGAACGTCTCAATTAGTGTCCCACTCTCCAAAATGTGACACTTATCATTCTAATTATAATTAAACTACACATGAGTTAACCATGATAAAAAGAGTCTCAAGTCCTATTTAAGGCTTCGTTTTTCAACCAAAACTATTTCGATTCGATTTATTCGATTCGGTTAATTGCCTTGATTCGATTGATTCAAATTCACTTCATTAAATTCATATTATTATTATTGTTGTTGTTGTTGTTGTTGTTGTTGTTGTTGTTAATAATAATAATAATAATAATAATAATAATAATAATAATAAAAAGATGGCTCCGAAAAAATCTGCTCTCCCACCACGCCCCGTGGCCGACCAAGGAAATCAGGGACGGCGGCGGCGCCTGGTGGCGACCTTGACCCACCAGCAGGTAATATCGACTCTGAGCCCGTGACTATGTTGTTTCCGATCTGGATGACCCCTCAAGCCCTACTCTTTCCGATTTTGAGAAGACGCTTCCTGATGAGACAGATCCCGATCCGCCAGATCCGGCAATTGCTCCGGCCTCTTCCTTCTCGCAGCTTGCCTCTGAATCCGCCACAACAGCAAAACCTTCTACCAGTCAAGATCATGCTGTGCCGACACCCCTTGTGTTTCCGGCAACCGCTGAACCTGCGCAAGAACCCCGCATCTGGGTCGACGTGATAAAAGGTAATCGACTGCCCCAGCACGGAAAGGGAATCAAATACGTTGCCCCTATTTTAGTAGATGGAGACCTGGAAATCAAGATTGATGATGAGGATGTGGAATCCGAACTGCAATTCTGGGCGAACACCTTGATATTTTTCGTTCTTGGGCGAGATTTATCAATGAACGCCGTAAAACAATTCATGATCAAAAACTGGGAATTTGTGAAACTGCCAGATCTTTACTATAATGAAGAAGGATACTTCCTGGTTCGATTCCATTCCAAGGAAGACATGACTGAGGTCTTGAAACGAGAATCATATTCGATTTTTGGAATGCATATTTTCCTCCGTGAATGGACTCAAGATTTCTCCCTAAAGGATGATCTACTTCGCGTTCTGCCGATTTGGGTTAAGTTCCCACAATTGCCTTTGCACCTATGGGGAGAAAAAAGCATCGGGAAAATAGCTAGTGCCATTGGAAAACCTCTGTTTACGGACGAATGCACAACACGAAAACTTCGTGTTACATATGCTCGTGTTATGATCGAAGTAGATGTAACAAAGGACCTCAGAAAATCGATCCCAATCATAGATAACAAAGGTAGGAATATTGTGCAACCAATTGAGTATGAGTGGTCATCTGCCTTTTGTTAGACTTGTCAACAGATTGGTCATGTATGCGGACACACACAATCACCCCAACCTCCAGAGACTCGAGCTCCACCACTTCCACGTGAAGCTCAAGCTCGGCAGCCTACACCGGCTCATCGACAAGCACCTAATGTCCAGTGGGTTGCAAGGATACCCGCAGCTCCCAAGCACAACACAGGACAGCAAAATCGCGCACCGGCACAAAGCAGGCAGCCAAGCCACACGGGCGACAGGCCTGCGCCTGCGTGTCCTGTTGATCCGGATGCACCTTCCCCTTCTTCTGGGCATGCTACGGCGGAGACATTACCACCTATTCACACACAAAATAGGTTTGAGGCCTTAAGTCATTTGGACGACACGGAGCTGCCTCAGACCCGAGGCCAATGTTAGCCTGGAATACAAGGGGGCTAAACAAAGTAGCTAAACATCGTGAGGTTAGCTCCCGCCTCAATATGCTAAATGTCCATATTGCTGCTTTGTTGGAAACTCGAGTCAAGGAACCGAATGCTACACGAATCAGGACTCGTTTTGGAAATAAATGGTGCTACTGTGATAATTACTCCCATCACCCGAATGGGAGAATTTGGATCCTCTGGAACGATCAACGGATTAAGCTACATGTGCACTCAAAGTCGGACCAGTATATCCACTGCGCAATCTTTGACCTGGCAGATAATTTCCTCCATTGGACTACCTTTATATATGCGTAAAACACTTTGGACAAACGTCGAGACCTTTGGTCTAATATCGAGAGCCTATCCGTGAACATCTCTGGACCATGGATGGTTATTGGGGATTTTAACAATGTCCTTGGACCACTTGATAGAGTAGGTGGCAATGCAATCACTACTGCCGATTTTAAGGACCTAGAGGATATGATGGGAATCGCAAACCTTGTGGAAAAAGATATGGAGGGTGATCATTTTACATGGTCAAATCGGCAGCAACAGGATATCATATACTCGCGCATCGATCGAGCACTATGCAACCCTGACTGGTTCTTAAAATACCCAACCTATAAGATACTTGTACTTGAACCTGGGGTATCTGACCACTCCCCCTTGCATGTGATCGACTCGGATTCTGCCCCTCGACCTAAACCCCGGCAGTTTCGATTCATGAATAGTATTGCCTCGCATGATGACTTCCTTCCTACTGTGCAAGAAGTATGGAACCAACCGGTTTATGGCCAACCTATGTATATCTTATGGAGGAAACTACAAATGCTTCAGAGACACCTTAAACCTCTCACTCAGAGGGTACTTGGCACCACTCGAAAACTTGAGTCCTCAAGTCTGGACCTTGCCCGCGCGCAGCAAGCTCTATCACAGGACAGATGGAATACTGAGCTCATACAGAAAGTAAAGCAATGTACGGAGGACGTAATTAGATGGAATAACATGGACGAGATGATTGCTGCACAAAAAGCTAAGGTCCACTGGCTTTGTACAAGAGATGGCAACAATGCGTTTTTCCATGCAACTGTCCGTGAAAAGAATCGCAAAGTCGGCATCTCCAAGCTTGTCAATCCAGAAGGACAAACACTGACTTCACCACAAGATCTCGAGCAAGAGATACTGCGTTTCTATGGAAACCTAGTAGGTACGGCTGCCAGGCAGGTTCCGAAAGTGCATATTGAGGCTTTGCATTCCGGTCGACAACTGAATAGGACAAAAAGACTAGATTTGATCTCTCCAATTGCGGAAGAAGAAATATGGGCAGCCCTGAATGACATTGGAGATACTAAAGCCCCGGGAATTGATGGTTATAACGCAAAATTCTTCAAATCTGCTTGGACCATAATCAAAGGTGACGTTATACGCTCGGTTATGGATTTTTTCGACAATCAGCAGCTCTATCCTGCTGCCAACTGTACGTTGGTCACCCTCATTCCCAAATCGACCACTGCATGCACTATGAAAGAGATGCGACCTATATCGTGTTGCTCTACTATTTACAAAATCATCTCGAAAGTACTCACTCGGAGACTAGGACGGGTCATCAACTCAGTAGTAGACGAAAGCCAATCTGCCTTCCTCCCGGGCAAGGTAATCCATGATAATATCTTACTGGCCAGCGAACTGGTACGAGGGTATGAAAGGAAAGGTATTTCTCCACGCTGCATGATTCAGATGGACCTTCAGAAGGCGTTTGATACGGTAGAATGGGATGCCTTAAAATCGATTCTAGAGGAGTTGGGGTTCCCGATGCAATTTGTTGGTTGGATTATGCGATGTGTGACGAAGGTCTCGTATAGATATGCTAGTAATGGCACCCCCTCCCAGCTCCTTAAAGCTAAACGTGGCCTTCGCCAGGGAGACCCTCTGTCTCCACTACTATTTGTCACTATGATGGAGTATCTACACCGTGTGCTTAGCTTGCTAAAAAGGGATCCTGACTTTAACTTCCATCCACGGTGTGAAAGTTTGGGCATAACCAATTTATGTTTTGCTGATGACCTTCTACTCTTCACAAGAGGTGACCCCCGCTCCGTTGAATTGCTACTCGACCACTTTCGCATATTCTCAGAATCCACTGGTCTTGTCGCAAATCCCGCCAAGTGTCAACTATTCATTGGAGGCAGTAAGCGAGCCGATGTTGAGGCAATTGTACAACATACTGGGTTTAAGCTGGGCAGACTCCCGATAAAGTACCTGGGAGTCCCTCTCTCCGCGCGAAAACTATCCATTCGGGACTGCCAACCGTTGATAGATCGAATTACTGCAAGAATTCGACATTGGACTTCAAAACTGCTTACCTATGCAGGCAAATTCCAGCTTATCCGCAGTGTCCTTCGGGCCATGACAAACTACTGGTTACAGGTATTTCCGATGCCCTCTGCTGTTCTCAAACGTATAGAATCTTTATGTCGATCCTTTATGTGGAGTGGCACGGACGTGATCACACGGAAAGCCCCTATTGCATGGGACACGGTATGTGAGGAAAAAAACAAGGGTGGATTAAATCTGACATCGCTTGCCGACTGGAATAAATGCACCATTGCTAAACTGTTATGGAACCTTTGCACCAAGGCTGATAAACTGTGGGTGAAGTGGATACATTGCTATTACATAAACGACCGTGATGTCATGAATGTGAGGATAATTGCAAATTTCTCTTGGATAATGAAAGCTATCATGAAAGCGAGAGACACAGTGCTTCCATTGAGAATCTGGTCGATTACTTTACTGGCCACATCATTCCCCACCAGATTAGTTTACAAGGAATTGCGAGGAGAGAAATAGGATGTACCCTGGAAGAAATTCTAGTTCGGTAATATAGCAAGACCTCGAGCCACTCTCTGCACTTGGATGGCTCTGCACGGAAGGCTAGCAACAAAGGACAAAGTCAGCAGATGGATTAGTGGCGTCGATCCGGCTTGCCTGTTCAGGATGAAACACAACAGCACCTTCTCTTTGAGTGTCCCTACACAAACCGCATATGGCGCAAGGTGTTGTGTTGGCTGCAGATTGTTCGAACTCCTCATGGTTGGACTATTGAACTCGCATACATGACCCGACAGTTTGGCAGAAATAACTGGAAGTCGAGGCTCCTCAAATGCGCATTTGCTGAAACAATTTACGCCATATGGATCGAACGCAACAATGTTCTTTTCCAGCAGAAGCCTGTCAGCACCAATCTGGAAGAGAAAGTGATTGAGGTCCTACTTAATCGTTCCTGGCCAGACCCCCGCTTGAAAGCACATTGTGCCCGGTTACTATTAGCTTGATATAGATAGTTTCAACTTGTCTCACCTTGTCGCTTTGATTACTCTGGATTTGCCTGGATCCTCGGATCGGCTTGTACTTATTGGTTTGGAAAGAAATAAATGTTTAAAGTTCGCTCCAAAAAAAAAAAAATTATTATTATTATTATTATTTTATCATTTATTTACACACCCGATCTTTTGTACGAGGAAAATAAGAAAATTTATCCAATTGAGTTATTTTCAACTTTTTTTCTTTCTTTCTTTTTAATACGACTTTTAGTAGATCAATGAAATAAAGAGTATAGTTACAATTTGAACTAACAAAAAATCTACATGTTCAAAAACTCCAAAACAAGTTAAACCAAACCAAAAGTCGGACCAAACTTTATAAAAATAATATTATATATCACAAATATTGAAAAATGGCATTTATTCCTCCATATTATCTTCCTCGGGCTCTATATTGCCTGGAATAGAGCGCCAAATTCTCAATGTTATCTCGCGCACCCTGTTCATCGTTTCTTTCCTTGTCGGGTTCAATAAATCATTATTCACTCCACCTTGGACATTGATATCATGTTGCAAAACTAGACAAAGACAGTTTATACGACGATTAAAATTCGGTTTTAATCGAGTTATCATTCTCATATTGTTTTCCACGCGGTTGGTTTTAAAGTTTGTTATATAATAATAAATAAAAATGTAAAGTGACAGAAAAAAAGAGTAGGAAGAATGTGAGAAAGATGACAAAAATAATATATTTTTTTAATTGTGATTATATATACCATCATATAATTGTTATTATTATTACACAATAATTTCTTGATTCGATTCGATTCGATTAGTTTTAGTTTGATTCGATTCAGTTCCATTCAATTCGCTTTTATTCGATTCGATTCAAGAATTTTAGTTGAAAAGAACAGAGTCTTATTTAGTTTGTTATACCCCGGTCTTACCCGGTGATCTCACCCTCTCACTGTAGCAGTGGAACCCACACTGCTACAGTTACGGGGTGAGATCACCGAGAATAAAACCGAGGTCGAATTTTCCTATTTATACTTATGATTAGGAAACTGTTACTCCATCTTCCCCTCCATGTTATTTCACTTGGCACCAACACTCATCTTCCCCTCCACTTTCTTCTCCTTATTCATGTTTCTCAATCGACCTTCAAAATACATCCATCTTAGTTCCCAGAATCTACATCTATTATATTTGTTCCATTAGCATTATTTCTCTTTTGACGAATCATTAGCTGGCGAACCGAACCAATTGCACTGTATAGTACCGAATCAACAACCTTCGGAGGTATGTTGATCAATTTTAAGGTTTAATTTTTTTGTAGTTATTTTCTATGTTTGTCGATTTTGGGATACTGATACCCTTAATGCAGACAGTGCTCCATTTATTTATGAGTCCGTCTCCTGAGAATCTACAATATATTGAAAGTCCTTGAGAGTCCAACATAATAGATAAACATAGACAATTTACACATAAAACTATACAACATGATTTTTTTTCTCATTTTTTCCTTACAGTACACACAGCTCGCTTTCATGTGTCCATCCAATCATATTGATACTTTGGATCAAATCGCCTGTGTTTGACATATAATTGTCTATGTTTAGTATAATATTACTGATGATAACCTATTTATCCCAAAAAAATACAATATTTTTATAGAAACATAAAAATCAATTTTATTCATCAATCAATAAATGTCATTACATATAAAACAATACAAATAATTAAAATCACTATATCCAAACTACAATCATCTTTGCACCCTTGACTTGTTCGTCAACTCCTCCATCCACGTCTCAATCTTTATCATCAATCGTTTTCTTTATTTGACCACCATTTTTACGAAAACATAGTATATGAAACAAAAACATCAACAAACATCAACCATTTTACTTTTAACATCAACAATTGCAATATAAACATATGCAATTAGTGGTAAGGAAATATTAACACCCAGAAATAAAAAGCACCAACAAACGTCACCTATTTAACATTCAATATCAACAATTACAGTATAAATATGCACAATTCACACTAAAAATATAGCAGTTTTACAAAATACATAATCTCTACAAAAAATACAAACACCAACAATTTACGGCTAAACATACATAATTTACATAAAAACATAAACAGGTAAGAATTTCAAAAGATAAAACAAAACGCATATATTAAAACATTATATATTTACCCTTAAACATCAACAATTGTAGTATAAACATAGACTATTCATACATACATCTCCTTTTACAAAACTATAAAAACTCTATACAAAAAAGGAATGAAACCATAAATATCAGTAATTAACAGCTCCATATATATGCACAATTTACATTAAAAAAACTAAACAATAAGAATTTCAACATAAGAAACATAAAACATAACCAATTTACCGATAAACATAAGCAATTTCAGTGTGAATATATGCAAACTTAGCCAATAAGCACTAGAAATCAAAGATCTGGAACATAATCAAACATCAACTATTTACACATAAACATGCTGATGAGACAATATTCTAACGTCTCATTTGGTCCTTTTTAGCGGTCTTTGTGAGTCTTTGTCTTTAGTTTTGTACTCTTTTTAGTTCGTTTTTACGCTTTGGTGTTTTGATTATATTTTGTAGAAATCGATGTCTTTTGAGCCGAATGAGAACAAGCTGCTTAGCATGGCTTCGCCAAGTAGATTTTACGAGCTGGAATCGGCAATTGAAAGAAGGTTTCGCCATAGGAAATCGATCCTTGGGCGAGATTTAGCAAGTGATCATCTTCTGTGATTAAAGAAGACTCGCCGCGGCAAAGGAATTGGTCCGCCGCGGCGAGATTTTGCGAATGGAGCCTCTGATTTGAAGATTGAAGCTCGCCGCGGCGAGATTGTGCGAAGGCTATATATATTGCGATAAAGAAGGCTCGCCGCGGCGAGACGCGCAAGTCCAGAATTCGTTTTCCTTATTTAGATTATATTTTTTTATTCTTTCTTTCATACTTCTTTTAACCTAGTTTTGAGAAAAGCTCCTAGATTCAGACATTGACTTTGATACATCTTTGGAGCTTGGTTACTCATTGATTATTATTCATCAAGATTATTGGTATTGATTTCTCCATTGCTTTCTTCTTTACAATTCGTTCTTTATCTTATCGATTGAATTGTATGTTATTGCATGCGAGTTTATCATCTATGTTTCATATGATTTTTACCATGAATCTTTGTATGCAATTCTCAAATATGAATAGCTAAACGCCTTTGAATACAGTAGTATGTGAAGATTATGCATATTCGTTCTAGGGTTTATCAAATCACTCATATAGGTTAGTCTCGTATAAAATCTTCGTAAAAACCTTCAATTCGATAAGTCCGTATTAAATTCTCTAAATTGTTCATGTTTAAGGATCGTGAATTGACAACTCACGATTTCTCCAATATAATATATTCTAAGAATAATTGATTGAATCGAATTGATTGATTTACTGTACAACAACCGTGTGACAAATATGAGTGTTATCCCTAGTTCGAATTAGCATAATTGGATCTTGCTACTGTATTCATCTTTCTCTCATTGTTAATAGGGATCTCAGATTTAGTCAATCTAGTAAGAAGTATACAAAACCATCAATCAAACTGTTACTGGCAAGTATCTGTTTACTCTCACTGCTACGTAGCTTGATTAATTCCCTAGAGATCGATCACGAGTTAGGCTTTAGTCTACAACTACAGCTTAATCTCTAATTGCTTTTTAGAGTATAATTTGAGCTTATCAAATTTGACGCCGCTGCCAGGGAATTAATTCCTATTGTAGCGCTGAGAGCTGGTGGTTACTTGTCGTGATTTCACTAACAGAAACTAAGCATTTGTTGAGTTACTGTTGTTGAGATCCAGGATTGGAGTCCTTTTCCAGCTACTGCGCACCCTGTGCAAGGGTAGCTGGACCTGCTATTGTGATCGATGAAGCATCAAAGAAATATGAACTGTTATATGCTGAAGATATTGATAGGATTACCAATGAATGGTGACAGAGTGCAGGAGGACCAGCTCCGGAAATGGTGAATAGTGCAAATATTTTACCGGAGAGCAGCTCATTTAGCGAAAGCACATTGGTGGCCTTAATTGCCCATGATGAAAAATTTATGCAAGTTGTTATGAAGGGGCAAGAGAGAACAGGACAGCAGATTGAGGGGATGATGCGCAGAATAGAGGACTTAGCAGATAGTTTGGCTAACTTCATAGCTGGTCTAGAATTTGGGGATGAAGATGAATTGGAAGAGGAGATTCAAGCAACTACAGTACTGCGTAGTGGTAGGGTTGTTGAGAAGCCATATATGATGACTAAACCGGAAACTCCACCTACACCAGCTATCGACGCTACTGAGAAGGAAGCTGAGGAGATTATTGAGGACCCAAGAAGCAGCACTGAGGTTCTACATAAATCTAATAACCCCTTTCGCCCCCCCAGGACCACCAGTGCCCAAGCTATTACCATACCCTGGGAGAGTTAAGAAGCCAAAAGACGACAGTAAGTTCAAATCTATTCTGGCAATGCTTTCGAAAGTTAACGTGAACATGCCACTGCTGGAGCTTATCGATAATGTCCCCTCCTATGCTAAGTTCTTCAAGGACCTAAATGCTAATAAGAAGAAGCTTTCGTCTACTGAAAAGCTGATTCTTCCAGAAATAGCGAATTCTGTGATCGGATTACCAGTGAAACAACAAGACCCAGGGAGTTTCGTGATTGATATACAAATGGAGAATGGGAAGGTAGCAAAAGGTATGCTCGACTTGGGAGCGAGCATTAATCTTATTACCCATGACCTTTATCAGGAGCTCGGTTTGGGGAAGTTGGAACTTGTGAATATGACTTTGCAGATGGCTGATTGTAGTATCCAGCGACCACTTGGTATTATACGGGATGCTTTGGTCAAGGTTGACACATACTTGGTACCAGCAGATTTTGTAGTTCTACCTCCCAAAGAATGCAAAGAACCGGTACGAAACCATGTGATTTTGCTGGGAAGGCCGTTCATGAAAACTGTCAAACTTCAAGTCGATGTTGCAGAAGGGAAGATAGCGATGGATATCAAAGGCAATCGACTCAGCAAGGACGCAGTCCGTCCTGCAGGTAACTCTAATGCCTATTCTGTTACAGATTGTGAAACTGAACATGAGATTGCCAAAGAATTTCATTGCATCATTGATGATTGTGTATATACTGCTTTGCTTGATGATATTGCTAGCGATAAGTTAGATTCCGCTTTGACACTAGATCCTGATAAGGGAATTGTGAGTGAGGAAAGTCATGAGCTAATCTCTACTTTAGATTCAGCTGAAACTGAACCGGCAGGTGAACTTGATCCCCCTAGTGAACCATTAGGTGAATTCGACTCCCTTAGTAGCAATACTGGGGAAATCGAACCCCCTAGGCCTGACCTTAAGGAACTCCCATCCCACCTTAAGTATGCTTTCCTTGGTGAAAATCGGTCCAAACCTGTGATAATCTCTTCGAAATTGCAAAAGGAAGAAGAGAACCAACTTGTTGAGCTTCTTAAGGAGAATTCTGCGGCCATAGGATGGGGAATTGGGGACATTAAGGGCATTAGAGCAACCCATTGCACACACAGGATAAGTTTAGAAGATGATGCTAAACCTGTTAGGCAACCCCAGCGCAGGCTTAATCCTGTCATGCAGGATGTAGTGAAAACTGAGATCCTTAAGATGCTTGAGCACGACATAATTTACCCCATATATGATAGTATATGGGTGAGTCCTGTGCATGTAGTTCCTAAGAAGTCGGGGGTTACTGTCGAAACAAATGAGAAGGGCATAGAGGTCCCGGTAAGAAAAACCACTAGGTGGCGTGTGTGCATTGACTACAGGAAACTAAAACGCAGCCACTAAGAAAGACCACTTCCCTCTGCCATTCATTGATGAGATGCTTAACCGCCTTGCTGGGCGAGAGTTCTATTGTTTTTTGGATGGTCTTTTAGGTTTCTACCAAATACCCATTGCTCAGGAGGATCAGGAGAAGACAACATTTACTTGTCCCTATGGGACTTTTGCCTATCGCCGAATGCCTTTCGGACTGTGCAACGCTCCTGCTACTTCTCAAAGATGCATGATTTCTATATTTTTTGACATGGTGCAGGATTTTATAGAGGTCTTCATGGATGACTTCTCTCTTTTTGGAGATTCTTTTGCTGATTGCTTACATAAACTTGATAAAGTGCTTAAACGCTGCATTGAGTGTAACTTAACTCTTAGCTGGGAAAAAAGTCACTTTATGGTTAGAGAAGGAATTGTCTTAGGACATGTAGTCTCAAAACGTGGGATAGAAGTTGATAGAGCAAAGCTTGATGTGATTGTTAAACTTCCCCTCCCACTTGTGTGAAAGAGCTGCAATCTTTTCTTGGGCATGTTGGTTTTCATAGGAGATTCATTAAGGATTTTTCAAAAATTGCTAAGTGTTTGAGCAACTTGCTTATGAAAGATGTGCCTTTTGTTTTCAATGATGAATGCATGCAGGCTTTTAACATCTAGAAAGAGCAGCTTGTTTCCGCTCCCATTGTTGTTGCCCCTAGCTAACTGGTCCATACCCTTTGAGATTATGTGCGATGTTTCTGATTTCGCTTTAGGTGTTGTTTTAGGACAAAGGATAAATGAACATTTTCATGTGATTTACTATGCCAGCAAGACATTTAACCCTGCGCAGGTTAACTACACCACAACTGAGAAAGAATTCCTAGTTGTTCTTTTCTCACTGGATAAATTCCGTTCGTATCTGAAAGGGTTCAAAGTGATCATCCACACGGATCACGCTGCGATCTGCCACCTCATGTCCAAGAGTGATTCCAAGTCACGCCTCATTCGGTGGGTTTTGATGTTACAGGAGTTCGATTGCGAAATAGTTGATAAGTGTGGTAAAGATAATCTTTTTGCTGACCATTTATCTAGGCTTGATCCTAAGACAATCTCCCCTTCTCCACCTATTCCTGATGACCTACCTGACGAGCATCTATTCTCTGTTAGCTTAGAGCCTTGGTTTGCAGATATTGTGAATTTTCTTGTTGCAGGTGTTTTCCCCACTAACATGTCTTCGCATGAAAGAAGGAACTTTGCGCTCCGAACCAATGGCTACTTTTGGGATGATCCCCACCTTTTCAAGGAGGGAGCTGATGGAATCCTACGGCGCTGCATTCCAGAGAGTGAAGTAGGCAATGTTCTCACCTTCTGTCATACCATGCAGTGTGGAGGGCACTACAGCGCGAAGAAAACTGCTCTCAAGGTTCTTCAATCAGGTTTCTTTTGGCCCTCTCTGTTTAAAGATGCTCATAAGTTTTGTGCTAGTTGTGATGCATGTCAGCGTAGTGGTAACATTAGCAAGCGTAATGAGATGCCTTTGACCAGCAATCTTGTGGTAGAACCCTTTGATGTGTGGGGTATTGACTTTATGGGACCCTTTCCCAAAAGCAATGGTAATGAATATATTCTTGTTGTTGTGGACTATGTGACTAAGTGGGTGGAGTCTATTTCCACCAGAACTAACGATTCCAAAGTTGTGCTCTCTTTCTTGTCCAAGAATATTTTCAGCCGGTTTGGTACACCCAGAGCAATCATTAGCGATGGCGGATCTCATTTTATTAACCGTTCATTTGCGAACCTGCTAGTGAAGTATGGAGTGCAACACCGTGTCGCAACTGCATACCATCCACAAACTTCTGGTCAAGTGGAAGTCAGCAATAGGCAAATCAAGAGCATTCTCACAAGGGTCGTAAAACCAAATCGTAAGGATTGGTCAACCAAGCTAGATGATGCACTGTGGGTTTACAGAACCTGTTACAAGACTGTTATTGGTACAACCCCTTACCGGTTGGTTTATGGCAAAGCTTGTCATCTTCCCGTGGAGTTGGAGCACAAAGCGGCATGGGCCACCAAGGAGCTAAATCTCGATATGCAGGCAGCTGGGGAAGAACGATTGTTGCAGATCTCCGAGCTGGAAGAACTCCGCCACCTTGCCTTTGAGAATGCAAAGATTTACAAGCAGAAGACAAAAGAGTATCATGACAAGGGGATGCACCGTACACGATAATTCATGTGGCACCGCATGGTGCTGTTGAACTCTTGAATTCCGCTGACGGTTCCACCTTCAAGGTCAATGGGCAGCGAGTTAAACCATACTTTCAAGGGTACACTGAGCGACAAGAAGAAGTGGTCGAACTCTCCGAGTCCAGTACATGACTCTAAACTGTACATCACAGGCAAGTCACTGTTGACCCCATTCTTTTTCTTCTTTACTCTGCACTTGAGGACATGCTTGAGTTTAGGTTTGGGGAGGGGGAATGTGCTCTCTAGTGTCTTGTCTGCGTTTTATCTATTTTTCTGAGTCTTTAGAGGCTTTCGTCCTTTACTTTCTGTTTGTTTTGGTCATTTTTTATTTTCTTCTCTAGAGTCTTTCGTGAGTCATTCTTCCAAGTTACGAAAACTTCTATTGTGATTGTTAAATCTGCTTGTTTCTTACGTTTTGCATGATTCTCAGCTTAGATAGTGTAGTGAACTTAAGATCTCGAAGGTTTGTTTTTCCTATAAATAGCAAGTTTGTTTAACTCTTTAGTCCAAAAAGCCGGTGAGAAACTTTAAGCCGATGAAAAAATATTGTACCGGCGCTTGTGCGATCCTTTCGGGAAGTGCAAACCCTCTTGTTTGCGCCTTTTCATTCTCATGTGTACTCAGTTAAGTTAAGTATGACGAACGGCATGCTCTTCATGTTTCATTTTGTCGAAAGCCAGTGCATTGCGAAGAACCGGTTTGGGGAGAAGAAATCTGCTGCGTTATGATGTTATTGTTCAAATTTTGTAATTTATATCCCCCCTGATTAGTTGAATTGTCTCGGAGTGTATCTATGGTGCTTGTCATCACCGTAGTCGTGTTGGGCGTGTTTCAAATACTACCTATATACCGACGTGGTCCTAAAAAGCCATATGTCCGTGAGGGTTGATGGCACGTACACCAAACTAACATGCACAAAAGTGCGGACTTCGGTAAAACAGACACTACCAAAAAAGTGAGACTAAAAGAGTCCATAGTGGCCAAATTGATTAGAATTTAATTCATTTGATGCAAATATGTAGTTTATGGAAGTTGGTTATATGTCTTGGCAAGCTGCTATACACAAGGAAAAAGTCCCTTCTGACTTAACTAATTGAGCACATTGCATGAGGTATTTGAGGCACCTTTGTGACGAAAGTCACCTTCCTTTTCTCTTATTGTTCTTGAGTGTTTAACCCACTGGACACTTCCAGAGTGTGAGAGAGAATAGTGTAGGATTTCCTTCCGAGGGATTGGAGAGTTAGACTTAAGTGTTATTTATTTGAAAAACTCTCTTGCAGGATTTTTTGTGCACTATTTCTGTCAACGCCAGTTGAGTGCAAACCTTTTGCATCTTGTGAATTTAACGCTTACAATGGTAGAGTTCGGTCAGTTGGAAGATTGACTCGTTTGTGTGTTATTATATGTCGTAGTCTAAGTCTAGTTGCCTTTAATTTGTTTGTTTGCTCGGGGACGAGCAAAGGTTCGGTTTGGGGATTTTGATGAGAAAATATTGTAACGTCTCATTTGGTCCTTTTTAGCGGTCTTTGTGAGTCTTTGTCTTTAGTTTTGTAGTCCTTTTAGTTCGTTTTTACACTTTGGTGTTTTGTTTATATTTTGTAGAATTCGATGTCTTTTGAGCCGAATGAGAACAAGCATTGAAGCATTTCGCCATGTAAGGATTCATCCGCATGGTGAGATTTTACGAGTTTGCAACTGGCAATTGAAAGAAGGCTCGCCGCGGCGACGAAATCAGTCCGTCGCGGCGAGATTTTGCGAATGGAGCCTTTGATTTGAAGATTGAAGCTCGCCGCGGCGAGATTGTGCGAAGGCTATATATATATTGCGATAAAGAAGGCTCGCCGCGGCGAAGCAATTGGCCCGCCGCGGCGAGACGCGCAAGCCCAGGATTCGTTTTCCTTATTTAGATTAGATTTTTTGATTCTTTCTTTCATACTTCTTTTAACCTAGTTTTGAGAAAAGCTCCTAGATTCAGACATTGACATTGAGACATCTTTGGAGCTTGGTTACTCATTGATTATTATTCATCAAGATTATTGGTATTGATTTCTCCATTGCTTTCTTCTTTACAATTCGTTCTTTATCTTATCGATTGAATTGTATGTTATTGCATGCGAGTTTATCATCTATGTTTCATATGATTTTTACCATGAATCTTTGTATGCAATTCTCAAATATGAGTAGCTAAACGCCTTTGAATACAGTAGTATGTGAAGATTATGCATATTCGTTCTAGGGTTTATCAAATCACTCATATAGGTTAGTCTCGTATAAAATCTTCGTAAAAACCTTCAATTCGATAAGTCCGTATTGAATTCTCTAAATTTTTCATGTTTAAGGATCGTGAATTGACGACTCACGATTTCTCCAGTATAATATATTCTAAGAATAATTGGTTGCGAATTGATTGATTTACTGTACAACAACCGTGTGACAAATATGAGTGTTATCCCTAGTTCGAATTAGCATAATTGGATCTTGCTACTGTATTCATCTTTCTCTCTTTGTTAATCGGAATCTCAGCTTTGGTCAATCTAGTTAGAAGTATACAAAACCATCAATCAAACTGTTACTGGCAAGTATCTGTTTACTCTCACTGCTACGTAGCTTGATTAATTCCCTAGAGATCGATCACGAGTAATTAGGCTTTAGTCTGCAACTACAACTTAATCTCTAATTTCTTTTTAGAGTATAATTTGAGCTTATCACATGCACAATTCACACAAAAACATAGACAATTTTAAAAAAACTGCAGAAAATCTAACCATAAAGCAATGAAACCAAAACATCATCTATTTACAACAAAACATACAACATTTACATCAAAATCTAAACAAAATCGAACACTACAATATGATTTACAAACAAACGAAGCAAAAGCTACAAAACACAAACTGAAAATAGAGAAAACACGCAAACATCAACAATTACAGGTCAAACATGCACAATGAAGGTCAAAACATCAACAATTACACATGAAATATAAAGTTACGCGAAATCACTTAAAATCACCAAAACCAAACAAAAAAATGAAAAAAACTGAAGAATCGAGAGAAAAAACCTGAAAATCGAGGAAACGACAAGGTTATGACTTATATGTGTTGTGTAGTCGGAGATTCGCCGGAGAAGACAACCAAAAAAGCTTCGAATTCCGGCCAACCGTTTCAAAAGTCGACCAAATGAAAAAACGAAACCGATAGAAAGGTAGATCGGGCCATGGGCTACTCAAATATGCGATCGGATTTAAGATTGGTGGCCGGACGGCGGAGATATCGCCGGAGAGATGATCAGAAAAGAGAGAGCATGGAAGAGGGAGAGGGTAGAGAGAGAAGAAAGAAGGAAATGAAAGAAAAATAGGTCATTTATATCAATCTGGCAATCCGCTTTTAGATCCAGATTAACGAACCCGCAACCCAAGATCCACGAATTGACCCATTTATTAATGAAGAAGGCCTCACAAGACTCTCATAATGTTTAAAACTCTTTTAAGTTTTAGTATTTATACTATGTTAAGACTCTACCTTCAATCTATTCGGCGTTTTCTTTTATTTATTTTTTCCTTTCCCTTCTTTATTTTTATTTATGTGTATGCATGGCTAGTGAAGACTGGTGCCAAACATGTATATTTATGTGATTAGATTTCATGCATATATTAGCTACAATTGACATGTATTACTGCTGCCAGATAATTCCAGATTAACATTGTGGTTACTGCTGAACTCAGAAAAAACAATGCTTACCATTGACCTATGGGTTAATATATCAATGAAACATTTTTTAAGTGAATGGCAATCTCCCCGAGAGTTCATAATCCTAATTCATTAGTGTTGTCTTGTGGGGGTGATATTACATTAATTATATCTTATAGCAATTTTTAATTGCCACCACACTATAATTGCTTTTTTAGACAAAATATTTTGGTCCATAGTTCTTATAGACTTTGCAGTGGCATACAACAATAATCACTAGGCAATATATATATATATATATATATATATATATATATATATATATATATATATATATATATATATATATATATATATATATATATATATATATATATATATATATATATATGATCTTCCTTTGGAACGGAGGAAATTTACGTGGTATAAGGATAATGGGAAATGTGGGAGTCGCTTGGATCGGTTTTTATTGTCGTGAGAATGGTTGGTTAGTTGTCATGTTACTCATTTGGTCTTAAGAGGGATGTTTACGATCATGTAGCGATTCTTCCGAAGGAAGAAGTGGTTGATTGGGGCCTAAACCGCTCAAATTTATCAATGCGTGGTTGGACGAGAAGGGTTTTAGGAGATGGTGGAGAAGGAGTGGCGTAGTTTCAAGGTGACAAAGTTGGAGGGTTTTGCTAAAAGAGAAACTGAAAAATATCAAAGAGAAAATCCGTGAATGGCATAGGAATCATTTGGGTAATTTGGATCAGCGGATTAATCTCAAGTCGGAGGAGTTATGAAGTTAGACTTTCAGTAGAATCGACATGATGGTACTGTGGATTTGGATCGAAAGACGCTTTGGGGTGAATTGGAACATCTCTTGAGTTTTAAAGATCGGGTCCGATTTCAACAATCACGCCTTAGGTGGTTGAAGGAAGGGATGCAAACCCAACTTTTTCCATAAGTACGTGGAACGCAAGGGTGTTCAAGGTTTGAAGGGTATTAGGATTGAGGAGTATGGTTGGAGGAAGTGGAAGTCAAGAAGAGGGATTCAAAGAAACATTTCGTTGCTTGTTTGCGAGTGGTATGGAGCCGAGGACCCGGATATCGAACATCTTTGCAATCTCACGGGGTTCATCTTGGCGAGGCTAATGATTATCGGAGCGACCTTTTACTAAGGATGAGATTCCGAGCGACTTGGGATTGTGGTCTTGACCGTTGTCCCGGACCGGATGGTTTCATTTCTGTTTTTCCGCAGTTTGGGATCTCATGTGCGATTTATTTTTGGCCTTTTTTGATGAGTTCTACACCAATGCTAAGTTGACCAGGGGCCTCAATTCTTCGTTCATCACTTTAATTCCGAAGGTAGTTTCTCCAATGGCTATAGAGTAGTATCGACCGATATCTTTGATTGGTGGAATTTATAAAGTGCTGGCTAAAGTACTATCCAACCGCATTGCAAAAGTTCTTGTCGAGGTAATTTCAGTACACCAATCCGCGTTTATTGGTGAGCGAAATATTCTGGATGGGGTGGTTATTGCGAACGAAATCGTTGATGAAGCAAAGAAGAGAAAGAAAGGCCTGTTTATGTTCAAAATTGATTTCGCAAAGGCTTACGACTATGTCAATTGGGATTTTTTACTTGAGATGATGGTGCTGTTGGGATTCGGTGAAAATTGGTGTCGGTGGATTAAAGAATGTGTTTCTACGGTGGAGGCCTCGGTTTTGGTTAATGGGAGTCCCTCGTATCCTTTTAAGATGGAAAGAGGTCTACGACAAGGAGATCCTTTATCGCCGTTTCTATTTCTGATTGTGGAGGAGGGATTAAGTAGGATGATGGAAAAGGTGTGTGCTGATGGTTTCTTTAAGCCTTGGGTTGTGGGTTCTAGTGGTGTAGAGGTGCCGTGATCCGCAGACCGACGATTCTATTTTATTTGGTGAAGCCTCGCTGAAAATATTTTGGTCCTTAAGTGTGTACTACGGTGTTTCAACGAGTTTCGCCTCAAGAAAAATTTTCGTAAAAGTCGATGGGGGTGGGGTAGATTCGATGCTAGTGAAGGTGATATGTCAATTGTGGAGTTGGACTGTGCTGCTTGTTTTTTGGGGCTTCGGTGGGGCGGACAAAGTGATAAATGTATGGAGACCAGAGTGGATAGGTTAAGAACCGACTTCAAAAATGGGAAAATTCAGATCATCGCTATTTGGTGGACGACTGATCCTAATTAACGCGGTGTTGACCTCCTTACCCATTTTTTACCTCTCTTTTTTTAAAGCTCCTACCTTTGTCTTGAACCAAATTAAAAGTTTACAACGACATTTTCTTTGGGGTGGGTCTTTGGGTGGGAATAGGAAATTGGCTTGGGTGAAGTGGGAGGTGATTTGTAGGTCGAAAGAGAAAGGTGGGTTGGGTGTTAAAAATCTGGAGGACTTTAATCTTTCGCTGCTAGGTAAATGGGTGTGGCGTTTCCTGAGTGGGGATGATGCCTTGTGGGTGAAAGTCCTTAGGTCTAAGTATGGGGATTTTTTTACTTGTGTGGAGAAGGCGGAGAGTGGCAGGGTGTGGGGGAAAGGGTGGTCGTCGTGGTGGAGGGATTTAGTGAAATGTGTGGGTAAAAGTCGATGGTTTGTCGAGGATATTAGTCCTTGTGTTGGTGATGGTCGGGCTGTCAGATTTTGGGAGGATGTGTGGGTCGAGAGAGAAGTCAAACTAAAGGATTTATTCCCGAGGTTGTATAGTTTAGATGTGTCGAGAGGTTGTTTTGTTAGTGATAGGGTGTGTGCGGGGGCGGATGGTGTAGGGGTTGTCTGGGAGTGGCGACGGCGGCTGTTTGGATGGGAAGAGAACAGCGTCTCGTCTTTGCTTGATACTTTTGTGCAGGTTCGCTTGTCTAATTCAATGGCTGACTCTTGGAAATGGCGTGCCTCTCCGGACGGATGTTACTCGGTAAAGTTGGGATATTCAAAGTTGAGTGAGGCCTGAGCTTTATGTTCGGATGGGAATCTTCAAGTGTCATCTAAGTTCGTGTGGAATAAATCGTCCTTTGAAAATCAATGCTTTTGTGGAGATTAGTACGAGGCGGATTCCGACGCAAAATTTAAAAGCGCAAGGTGATTCATGAGGAGCAATGATTTTCGTAAGTTATGCGATGAAGACCGTGGAATCTATTTCTCATTTGTTTTTTGATTGCAAATATACGGTGTCCGTGTGGCGTCTTACGGGTGCGTGGTTGGGAGTGTCGATAGATCGTAGAGGGCTTGATGCTTGTGGATCGATTTGACTTTCTCGTGTTAGTCTCTTTGCGCCAAGAGATAAGTGGCGTGTCTTGTGGCATTGTAGCGATTTGGTGTGCGAGGAAGTTAATGTTCAAGGGGTCAAGACTTGCTTTTCGGAAGTTTTTCATAAAGTTCGTGCTCGGCTTGAGTTGGCTTAAAGGAAAAGGGTCATATCAAGGAATACAATATATCGATTCGGTGATTTGTCCATTGGAGGTCCCAAGGTTAGTCGAAGTGTCCATTAACCGCATTTCTGTGTTCGGTCCTCGAGTGTAATTAGGCCAGTTCGCTTTCCTTGATTTATTCTTCTCACATGGTGTCGTCGCCTTTAATAGTAAATCACTCCTTGTTTCTTCCTCGCCTATTCTAGAGGAGTATTTAACTATTTTGATTTGGTTTCACTCTCACTTGGCTCGATCTTTTCAAGATGAGACATACTAGACGAGGAGTATGGCGATTTTCCCTCGGCATATTATGTGGGTTGAGTGGTCGCGGATTGAATTTGGTTTGGTTTCATTTCAGGGGATTTCGTGGATCATGAGTTGTGTGAGGTCGATTCGATTTGTGGCTCAAATTTATGTGATTTTGTTCTGATAGGTGGTTTTTGTGGTATATAGAGAGTTTCCTGTTGTCTCTTCTTTGCTCTGTTTGGTGGCATACATTGTAATCTTTGGACCATTGGCTGTCTTCGAATACGCCTTGTGTTCGGATCCGGTGTTTTTAATAAATTTTAACTTCTTCTTCTTCAAAAAAAAAAAATATATATATATATATATATATATATATATATATATATATATATATATATATATATATATACTAGAACGTGAGAACACGCTACAAGTAAGTAATATCGTTGTTTTTAATGGATTGCCCTTTTTTTTCGAGTTGAATTAGAGTTTAGATTAGTGCGAATTAATCTGTTTTAATTTAATTGGAGAAGATGGAGAAGAAAGATTCATTATCTTTGTTTTTTAGACATGTTTAATTTTTTTAAATGATGAATTGATTTTTAGGGTTGCATCAGGGCTTATAATTTAAGTGGATTAAACAAATTATTTTTTGTAACAAAAGTCTAATTTAAATACTTATTACGAATGAGTTCAATTTAACTTAAATTAAATACTCAATTGCACAACTCTAATAATTGTCCACCTATATATATGTTTATGAAATTTGAGTGCTTCTTAACAAGGTGAAATAGATTTAGCAAGAAGTTGTGGGCTTTCACAAAAACAGACTATGGAGCTTATGGCCAAACAAGCTGGTGGAGCTGAACACCTTGGATTTATATCTGATGGTTGCTAAAATTATTTGCACTCCAAAAGAACAAGTAAAATGGAGGTAAGTGATACTAGAGGTGTATTAGAATATCTACAAGGAAAACAAGCAGATGACCCAAACTTTTATATGCAATCCAAGTTGATGAAGAAGGTTTGATAACCAATATATTTTGGGCTGATGCAAAAATGAGGTTGTATTATTACTATTTTGGTGATGTCGTTTGTTTCGACACAACCTACAGGTAGCATCAAGATGGACGTCCAATTGCTTAGTTTGTTGGTGTTAATAACTACAAGCAAACAATTATTTTTCGGGCATCGTTACTCTATGATGAAACCATTCCTTCATTTAAATGGTTATTTGATGTATTTGCCCAAACGATGTCCCAAAAAAAGCCACAATTTTAACCGATCATGATGCATCAATGGTTAATGCGTTGAGCGTCGTGTGGCCAACAACGTATCACCGTCTTTGTGTCTGGCATATTAATCAAAACGCAGCTAAACATCTTAGTACGGTTTTCCCTGATTACAAGGGTTTCGCAAATGACTTCTGCAGCTGCATGTATGATCATGATGATGAAGACGACTTTATTGATGCATGGAATAAGATGATTACGGATTATCATCTTGAAGATAATAAGTGGCTGGATGGAATGTTTCATATAAGAAAGAAATGGGCGCTCGTATACGGAAGAGAAACTTTTTGTGCAAATATGGGCGCTAGTGAAGAAGGTGTTTCTGTTCTCAAAACACCAATGCGTTCCACGGTACGTATATTGTTTTATCTCTACTACTTACTGTTCTTAACTGTATTTTTATTTAAGAAGTTTTCTCTCATATCACTAATTAAACTTTATCTAATTAAGGCCAGTGACAAGGGGAATACAATATCAACAATAGATGATGTATATAGACCTTCCCATGAGCTATCTCAGGTGTCGTTTCATTTATTTACTATTCTTGCTGTTTATTATTTATTTTATATTCTATTATTCATTATGAGAATGACAATAATATTACAGGATTTATGGAAGTGCTCCGTTGCCACACCATATTTGGGTTCAAATCTTTATTTGCCTAAAAGCTGGAGTCAGAATATTTCAGAGGTTATCACTGTGATTATATTTCTTTGTTTCTTTCATGTTCCAATAAAAAGTGTAAGCTGATGAATATTAAGATTCTTATTTCTTGCTTGTGTTCGCTTAAGCAGTCGCAAAATGGTAGACCTCTTGCAAGTACAACTGAAATCAAGCCCTCGAGTTCCGGATTGGACCAGCTGGAACATGATGGAAGATTAAAAGCAGTATGTTAAAGGTATGTTAATGCACTTTTATGAAATTTTCTAATATGTATTGTTATGAGATGAAATCAGATGCGACATGTTTATGATAATGCAGATGATAGATCCAGATGATTTCGTCGGACCGTAGCACCGGGTGAGGTCTATCAATGCACCACATGGTTAGCAAATTGGATACAATGAAAGAGATCATTAGAAGTTTGGAGCAGTACTAGTTGATTATATTTACTGTCATTACATTGTATCATATTTTCAGACCATTTATTTCAATCATCATCAACAAACTAAGTGCATCCTATAATACTGAGCAACAAACTTGGCTTATCTACTTTATACTGAGTATTGGTTTGTCTTGTTAAGAGTACAGTGTTGGTTGAGATGATCTTTTGATTCAATTTGTTACCAGGTTCTTGTTCATTATCAGTCCTGTTTTGGTTCTTGGTTAAGGATTTTGGTTTCTATATCGGGTGATTGGGTCTGTGTACTTGCTCTAGTTCTATATTGGCGTAGCAGGTGCTCAGTCCGTCCGTGGTACTATAATTATTTAACTTGTCAAAGAAAATATATATGTGGTCTGCCATGTAGTACATTTATACAAAGAAATTAACGTAGGGATACTCATTTGAAACATAACATCCATTCAAACTAAACTAGCAAAACTAAATAACATATGCAATTTCTAATAAAAAATAAGCCATTTATAGAAAAAATAAATAAATAAATAAACAATACAACACAACACACATGGATACTCACTCAAAGTATAACATGTTCCCATTCAAACTAAACCCGCAACACATAACAACATAGACAATTTCACATTGACTGTTTATACAAAAAACTAAACAATACAGAACACGTGAATACTCATTTAGAAACATACTCTCTTCGTCCTAGTTTCATCTTCCCACATTCCACTTTGATCCATCCCAACTTCATCTTCCCATCCCTTAAATGAAAAATCTTTTTCCTAATTTATTCAATATTTGTCATACTTTATTCACTATCTTTACTACTTTATTACCATCTCTCCTACTTCATTCATTTTTCTCAAATCATGTGTCCCGGCCTGCGTGAAGATGAAACCGGGACGGAGGGAGTAACATATATCATTCCGAAAACATCTAACACATTGCATAAGCTTACATAACGAAACACCAGTATTAACTAATTCATCGACATAAAAAACATAAATCGCGAGAAGAAACTGCATATCTGGAACGATTTAGGGACCGATTGGTTCTGAATCGCACACAAGTGCGGTCAATGTTTTTAAATAGCACGTCAACGGCCCGGTCAAGCTTTTAAATTGTTGAATCACATGTTGACCACGAAATGCGATACTTGGGACCTGATTGGTTATGTGCAATTGACAGTTCATGTCATGTTCAAATTGCACATCCAGGTGACATTTTGAATTGCACGAGGGTCACTAGTCATTTTGAATCGCACGTCGAGGTGCATTTAAGATGGCAGCCCGGTAAAATCGCACGGGCCTAGCAAAACGTGTTTAGGCTGAAACGCACACTACCAATCACCTCATCATGTGCGGTCAACCATTAAATAGCACAACAAAACACATAACCAAACACATAATATACTTACCGACTATCATATCAAGTTTTATCGATGAACAAGCTTTCCGGTCGGATTTGTAGAACCTACATCCACACCATTTCCATTTTCCACGGCTAGTATCATCATTATCAACTAAAATGGATCCCAATCCACATAGACGTAATCTCCACCTCCTCAACTTCGTCAAACTTCACCAGACCATAAAGATCAATAATAGCACATCAATCCCCGTGACAGTAGGAGAGAAAACAACACTAGGGCGATTAAATTTAGAGATCGAACGATCTCAAGATGTGAGATCGGCGTTTGAGAAGCAGGGAACCTCATTCTCACGGCGGAGAAAATAAGCCTCATAGATCGATTCATTGAGATGAGCGACATAAGGATTGATAGGTGAAATCGAACGTAGAGTTTGACGCCTAGTAGTTATAGAACAGGTTGATCGAAGTGGTGGAGTTAGCGGCAGAGAAGAGCTGTCATAGCGGTGGTGGAAGAATAGTCGACAATTGGGGTGGTGATTCAAGGTGTTAATGGGGTCACACGCCCCGCCCCGTAAAAAGGCAGGCCCGTGATCGAATATTTCATTGGGGCTTTAGAGGCTACCTATTCTATGGTCCGGGCCGGACCGGAAAAGCCACTGGCCCAAAACGGTCCGGGTTGCTTTTGTCCAGCCCGAAAAGTCTGGTATAATTAACAAGCATATTAGGTGGTATTTGAGTCGTATAGAATCAAAATTTATTAATTGGGCTGCATATTGGGCCGGTCCATTACATACTACACAATGTACACATGATTGGTATACTCACTCCGTTCCTTTACAAGTTTTATCATTTGATTTGGATAAATTTTAAGAAAAATGAAATAAAGTGTTAAATAGATGTAAAAAAGTAAGAGAGTGAATAGAAAAAGTAAGAGATATAATAGATAAATTACGAAAAAGAGTGATTAAAATATTAATAAGTGAAAATAGTGGGTTTTAGAAAAAGGAAATGTTAAACTTAAAAAAAAAAAAACTCCTTAAATGCCAAATAGTAAAGCTTTGAAAAGAACGAAGGGAGTAGAATAAAGCACCACATTAGCGTCTAAGTTTGATCGTTTGGAACTTTGAACAATTTTCATACATATGATTGTTTACTCATTTAAAAAACTAATGATCAAATTTTGTAGCAGCCATAAGGCATACAACGCCGAATTGAGGTAATTAACACACGAGGAAAAGCACTAACGAGAGAAACTTAAAAAACATATATAGGAAGTTACTAACACTTATATTAGTGAGTGTGTGTCTGCGCGCGTGCGTGTGTGTTTAGAGGCATACATTACTTGAAACTATTCAATATTCAGAGGAATTTGGTAAATACAATCCTCGACTATTAAAATTAATTTAATGAGGGTGAGTTTGATGCAAACAATGCCGTCAAACAACCTGTAGGTCGGTCATCTCCAAAATTGCATATAACCATAAAATTTTGAAATTTGTGAAATAATAAAAAGTCTAATGGATTTCAAGCTTCCTCTCACAAAGGAAGAGGGAATAAAGTCTTACACCAAAATAAATGAAATCCTAACAAAATCATCACACTTATTTAGAACCTTTCTTCAAAGACCGTGAATGCCTCAGTCCGCACTTGTTACAAAGAGTCTGCCAAATACGTATAAAAGAAAATTAAAATAGACAATCGGGGTTTGGACAAGAATACATCACGCGTAAAGAAACTAACTGGTGTTGATAATGCCAAATCAGATTTCCATTTACGGAATTATTACATGTCACAATAAAGTCTCATGTGTCACAAAGAATTAAAATTTGCATTAACATTAGTATTTTTGCTATGACATTATCACCAACCAAACTAATACTCTAAACATTATCATCTTTCACTTTTTTATTTCAAATAAATTAAATACTTTTTTTCGGTTTGGGTAGAGGTTGTGAAACCAAGATCAAATACTTCGTACGTGTATGTTGGCACTTATTGGTTTTGGAGGACTGTAATCTTTATATTTGTTGAGAGAATTTCTCATGCTCTTTTTAAGTTGAGATTGAGTATTATTAAATCGGTTACGTGGAAAAAAAAGTAAAAAAAAAATCATATAGTATAAATAAACCATTACTCAAATTCTGAAGATATGCATGTGGGAACCCTTCATTTGATGTTAGCAAGACCACACAATTAGGTTGCAGTGCATGTTTTTGTATATGCCTAAGTCTATAAAAATGAACACGTTATTAAGAAAATTTAAATATTTCTTGTATAGGCTAGAGACTCACCTGGCCACTAGAGCCTCTGCGCCACAGTGGAGAATCCCTAGTCCGACAAGCTGCACATGACTTTCCTAGATCATTGGGAGGTTGTTTGCGACTAGGGGTTGCAAACCCTGTCCAAGGCAAGGACCCTCCCTCGAAGGTCGACTGGTGTGGTGCACGAATAGCTAAAGGTCTCATAGATGATCCTACGAGAATCCCTGCTGCATTGCCCTCGTAGTTGAAGGAACCAACCGTATGTCCCATAGCTTGCCCATGATGCATCTGAAAATTTATCATTTCATTTGTTACATTGTAAGAAAAAAGCAAATACATAACCAAGTAAACTAAGTGAAACACACTATATAGGTTCAAGTCATTTGACCAGCGAAAATTATAAATTTTGACCCATCAACCCACTTTTCTTCCTTGAGATGGTGTAACTATTCAAACTTTTGTTATTTCCATTTAGGGTGATGTCGTCTTATTATTATTATTATTATTATTATTATTATTATTATTGCTATTATTATTATTATTATTATTATTATTATTACTGCTATTATTATTATTATTATTATTATTACTGCTGCTGCTGCTACTACTATTATTATTATTATTATTATTATAGAGTTCCCAAGATTTGTTTTAGATCTTCTAGGCAAAACTGACGACTACTACTACTATTATTATTATTATTATTATTATTATTATTATTATTATTATTATAGAGTTCCCAAGATCTATTTTAGATCTTCTAGGCAAAACTGTTCTCATTTTGTTCGGGGTTGTAATCTCTAATGAAAAGTATAGCTCCATTATTATTCTTATTATTATTATTATTATTATTATTATTATTATTATTATTATTATTATTATTATTATTTGTAATGTACTAGTCTTTCAATGTGACAACTTTCTAAATTTCACATTATTATAAATCTCTGCTCCTTTCCTTTTTACTAGCTATGAAAAGAATGATTCTTTCGTTGATTAACGTAAATCATTTTTGTACTCTCTTGGCCTTACAAATTTAAACGCTAAATTAAGTATCTTATATTTATTTCTAAATTTGACTATTTTTAAAAAAGATGTTGTATATGTCCAACTCAATCATTTATATTTACATCACTAGTGTTATTTCATTATCTTATTATGGTATTGTTTATATTTTATATTTATGTATATCCAACTCAACAATTTATATATACATCAGTAGTTTTATTTCATAATCATATTATTTTGTAGTTTATATTTTTATATGATAAGGATAAATCAATCATTTAACAAAAAAAGAAGGTACTTCACCCCTATTATTTGTAAGCGGGGTAAATGTATTTATTTACATATGCCACTTATATATAATGTATTTTGGATCAAATACTAATTCTTCTTTAGATTACTATAATAGAACGTACACAATAAGAATTTGAGAATCAAGATATGCACTATATGATATACCCCACAAGAGCAGTAATTAAAGTTTCGTATATTATTAATTATTTATATCATATTCTATTTTATGACTTATACAAATTAAATCTTGCCAGTATTTAATACTAATGCAATGGGTATATCATATATGAGATGTAGATACATATAAAATATGAAACTAAGATTCTTAATTACTATATGCAAATCTAATGATGAAGTCAACTAAATATGAATCCTTGTAACATTTATAATACATTTAGGCTTTAGATAAAGTTTGACTAAAATAAGCACGCAACAAGCTATTTCAAGAGTAAATTATTGATGAGCATAAGTTAAATACCTTATTGCCTGAGGAACCACCACCCAATCCCATAAAATCATGCTCTTTTGGGAGTGATGGATCATGTGGTTCAGGTGTCAGAGTGAGTCTTAAAGTCAGGTCAAGGTCATCGTCATCGTCATCAAAGTGAGGATTAGCTTTTGATTTTCCCTTGTTGTCCATACTTCCGAATTCGCCAAAAACAACCCTGTCACATATGGAGCAAGAAAATGCTATTAACATGCACTTAAGAAATACACACATCTTTCATTTATACATAATCCAAGAATAGATATAAGAAAATCAGATGTATATAACTGAATGACCTCTTTTACTTTTAAATATCACAGGAGAAGTAGAATTAATATTCCGATCGATCGGTGTCTTGAATAGTATAATAAATCATGTGTATATTGATTCAAACATTCACTTATTCTTGTCGTTACATGATTGTCGCAAACTGATCTAGTTACAGATCATGTAACGACAAGACCAAGTGGGTGCTTGGAATAGATTAAATTGGACGATAAAATAATTTAAGGAAAAACTCAAAAAAATTGTATGCAAACAACATCTATATAGATATTCTCTTTTTTTTTTCTTCGTATACATTTGTGCTTGGAAATATGTATGTTCTATTCCACTGAAACAAAGAGAAATCTATTTTCCTTATTTATGCATACCTTGAGAAGAGAAAAAAAAAAAAAGAAAGAAAGAAAGATAAAGCAAAACAAAACAAGATCTATGTGGTGTCATTGATTTTTAGTAACAAATTTAGAAAATAAACTTGTTCATAGATGCTACAGAAGCTCATAAATCAACTTCTACTTAAGAAACATGTATGATTGATTTTCTTGGAAAGATGAAGAAAGACTTACTTGACTGATAGAATTTTCTTCAATGGAAAGAGCAATTGTTGGACGGCTATTTATAGGCTGGCCATCGGCATTGTTGGTGCCTATTTAGTGCCCTCCAATTCGAAAATTTCATTAATGGTGGTGATTAGAATGCTTAAATGATCCCAGTAAGACACATTTAGTTGTATGGAGAAAAAAACGTGATGGTCAGAGTGCTTTTCACTAAATGCTAACAAGAAAATTAATGCATCCAACTAACGCCAGTTGCTTTGATATTGTAGTGAGGAGCACACCCGATAAATGGTTTCTAATACCTGTTTCGATGAATGTATATATCGGTAAAAGAAGAAAAACTTAAAGGTTGTAATTGCACTAAAATTGTGATTGCATTCAACATGATTACCCACTGATATTTAACGTGAATGTGGTAGGTTTATAATTTAACCATGAACAAGATGAAACATTTAAAGTAATAATATGATAAATATCACCATTAGATGGTGTGAACGCATGTCTTTGTATAATTGACAACCAATAAAAGGGTTTACAAGAGAAAACTGAAAACCATGTAATGGTGCCACATTACCTCTAGCTCCACTCATGTACCCAAAAAAAATCCATATTATGTTTACTTTTATCATACAAGTAAAACTATGCATGTGCTACGTGCTAAAAATAATAAGAAATTACATATAAGGACAATAAATATCAAATTAAGAAAAAGGTGTAAATTGCAATATTTCATCTAACTTTTCATCAAAAAAATTCAACAAATATTATCAAGTATAACTAAATCAGATAAAAGTACATGGGAAGTTAAATTATAGGAAGGAAATTGTCAACATGCAATTGTGAATAGAAATATAATATTAGATGATTCTAAATTTAGTAATATGGATAATTGTTTTATTTTTAGTTGGTCAAAATAAATTGAATTGGTCAAGTTCAACTTATTTGGTGTGTTAACTGCTTTAGGGGTGTTCTCTTTTAGATATTAATAGATTTCATTTTTATGCTATGCAAAATGTAGTTTTAATAAAAGTATAATGTAAAACTAAACCTTTAGCGTGGTTCAACTAGTTTAAAGAGAAGAATAATATCATCTAGGTCACAGATACGTACTCTAGTGCGGTCAAATTTATAATCAATTCCTTTTGTATTTAAACTCGTTGCAGTACGTGAGGTCATCATCACTCAACTTGTCGCAACATATAAAATATACCATCTTTCGGGACCGATTTGTTTTCTTTCGTATCTTAGCTTTTAGTTGTCACTATAATTTTGCAGATTAATTGAACGAGGCAATTTATTAGTGTTTCCTAAGCCATAATTTACTTGAAATTATCCCGTACTAAGCTAAAGTTGGTCTATACCAACTTCATCTACTAAATTCAATTAGATTAGGGTGAATTTTGTGTAAAGAATGTCTTAGATCAACTTGTTTGTCTCCATCTTCAGGGCAACCGTTGTTTCAGGAATTGTTCTTGTTGTACATTTTCTAAATCACCACCAATTTCATAAAATCATAGATTCCTATTGTAAAATCTTGAAAACAAAATTGACCGTCTATTTATATGTTGTTGAGCTTAAAATTTATTTGGATCTGAGTTGACTGCACGGGGTTTTATTAGTCACTATATTTACGGATTGATAAATGGACTCGGGCTATGCTGAAGTTTTAATACAATTCAGGGTGTAAATGAAATGAACACTTGTGAGAATTTTATGAAAAACTTCAGTCAACGCTCAGTTCGTGTTCGTGTTCATGTTCGAGTTTGACCAAACAGAATAGTTCGCAAACATGTTTGTAATATACACGAACATATGCTTATTCTTTACCTGGTAGTTCGCGGACTATTCTCGAACAAATGATATTTATTAACAATTTTATAACATTTTCAAAAACTCTAGACTAATACACTCACACTAGCTATCACACAAACTCAATTCACATTTCACTCACTCGACCGTCATCCCAAATCCACCTCCGGCCGGTGGCTTCCACCGTGGTACCGTCGTCTCTAATGTATGACAATGTTCTTTGCCTTATATAGAATGAGTTTAGACACTTTTACTAGAATTTTTGTTATTTTTGAACTAATATTGCATGATTTTTTGTATTTTTGAATGCAAACTAAATTGTACGAACCTACCGAACAGATCGAACACGAATAAGTGGATGGAATGATCAGTGAACACGGACCCGAACTGAACATAACATGTATAAAATGAACAATCGTTCGTTAAGGACAATGTTTAGTTCATTCTGTTGAAAACAAAACCCTATTAATTACAGACGGATAATTCAAGACTGGCTTAGTGTTTTTATTTTAATTTTAGGGAGTGACAAAAGTGGTATCAGGGCCACGTTTTGATCTTTGAGGAGGTAGGGTAGAATATGTTGGGGTCCTAGCTTAATCTTTTCGAGGTGTTGCGATCTTTTCTTGGGTTGACCTTTGGCGGAATCGAAGTTTGGTGACTTTGGGTTGTAATCGAAGTGGTTTATGACATTTTGGACCAGCGGAAAAGTATTAGGATTGAAGTGTGTGATTCGAGGATTTGGAAAAAAATTTGGTCATCAGAGTAACGCAATATAAGCGTGGTGGATTTTAGTTTTGAGTACAAAACTTTTTTCTAGGAGGATGGATTGTAAGATAGCGTAAACTTTTTGACCGTCTATTTATATGTTGTTTTGCTGAAAAATTATTTGGACCTGAGTTGATCGCACCAGATTTTATTAGTAACTATGTTTACGGATTGACAAATCGACTCGGGCTATGGTGAAATTTTATTACATATCGATAATTCGAGACGGGCTTGAGTATTTTTATTTGGTTTTGTGGCCTAACACTTGACAATTGTACAAATTTATATTTTCTTTCAGATCTCAAGTTCTCATCTGACAAAGGATGATGTTAAAATAGTATTACAACTGAATTAAATAATTCCCAACACAAGAATTTTCATTTATAACCTTTTCCCAAATACGGTGAATGTCTCAGCTCGGACTTACTTCAATGAGTTTAAGAAACATAGATAAAATAAAATGAAAATAGAAAATTAATAATTTGATTTCAGATAAAGAATACATCACTGTGCACAAGAATCTAATACTCTGAACATTAATCGATAATCTTTCACTTTTTTTTTTTATTTTCAATAACCTAAACGAGACATTATTACTCTGACATTTGTTTATTGATATCAAGATCATGGATTTAGGTTCCACGATTGATTGTGTGTACAAGTTTATTTAAAAATAAAAATTGTAATAAGCAATTCAAATAATTATGCATATAGGGCTTGCAATTGCAATAAACTCACTAAGGACTGGAGTCTTTGTGTCACACCGAAAAACTCCTAGATCAACATGTTCCAAGCACATTTTCCTCGTGTTGGTAGGCCATTACGACTAGGCTTATCAACCTTGTCCATGTGAAAAGACTCCTCTTCACACAAAGGTCGACCAGAATGGTGCTTGAACAGTACGAGGTCTGAAGCGTGCTATAAAAATTCATACCCATTGGACTCTTAGGTAGCTTGGAGCCAACAATATTACCAATGATACATCTAAGAATTAACAATTCCTTTTATAACATTGGAAAAAAAAATGCTTGATTAGATAAACAACATTCTATATGTGGTTAAGTCAGCTTATGTCACGCCCCAAAACCAAATCACTTTGGCGCGACCGGCCATCTATCATGAGATGGGCTCACGCCAAGACGAAGCCTTCATTTAATCCTCAAAATAAAAATTTATCTCAAAAGTAGTACAATCAAAGCGTCTAAAATCCCATATACAACAATAATTACAAGTCCTCAATACATAACAACAATCCCAGCAGTACAAATCATCTTATACAATACAAATCTCAGAGTACGCAACAACTACTAAATAATCTTCACAAATCCAAAGTACCTTCGTCCAACGTCACTTACTAAATATCTGAAAGGGGTGGGTAAGGGTGAGCCTCATTGATACTTCTACCGGATCAAGCAGAGTATTTCAAAGTATACATACATACATACATACATACATACATACATACATACATACATACATACATACATACATATATATATATATATATATATATATATATATATATATATATCAATACGTTTACATATCCAAAATAATTTGCATAGAACACTTTTCAAAAAAATGTCAATTCGTATTTAGCTCAATCAGACAATACACTACGGCCACACAAACCGTGGTGGCACACATGTCGGCTTTCACATAACAATAACAATGCCCTACCAAAGGGATAACATAAAAATGGAAGATCTCCAAAAGCACGACATTCCCTCGAAAGGGCCAACAATTCATAGGCATATCGATGAGCATAAAACATATATTTTAATACATGCTTCTGAACAAAACGATTTTCAAACATCACAATCACAAACCTAATAAAACATTTATGGGTACACATACTTATCCTTTTCGAATAGATTATTACACCAAGTCCCATTTCTTGATATAATAACCATAAGTAGTTTGTCAAATCATAAAACGATACATATATACTATAATAATAAAATAGAAGCAAAAGTGTCAAAGAAACCCCTTACCTCAGGTCCAACTATAATCACCCAGCAGCTTCTCCAAGATTTACATGTCAACTTGATCCTCGAAAACGATATGAATTATCGAAACCCAATTCGATATCCCATCAAATTCCGACTCTCTGTTTTTGTCGAGTAAACAATCCGGCTTCAATTCAAGTGCCACCCAACCAACTCGACCTTAGTTTGATCTTGTCCAACATAGATTATCAAAACCTTAACATAACTGCATCACCAAGCTGCTGGCTTTAATCTCCAGATGTGTAAGTATATAATATCAACTGACGTGTTGTCCAAAAAGTGACCATCTAATCACCTTTAATTACCCTTTAATTACCAAGTGAAACAATTCCTTAATTACGTAGTCAGAACTCTCGAGTACAGCATACATAGTCCATCAAACATAGTCGATCCATCAATTTCTAATGTAGTAGTAATTGACTACTAATCAACACATTGATCGTCCAATTAACTTACGCATGAACATATCCAAAATCAAGCACCAAGAACTACAAAGTGCATTAATTACCTTGAATTACTTGGTCATGGACGTCCATGGTTCCGACTCTGTCTCGGACTAGTCTGATCTCCATCTCTTTTTGCACTAGCAACGGCTGAGTATAATAAAACTAATAAGCCCTAAATCCCAATATCTCCTTGAGTACATTTATTTGGGCTTTTACTCCGATCCAAATCCAATCCAATAAATTATGATAGCCCGTCTCAATTTATCGATCCGTAATATAATAACTAATAAAATCCCGTAAATCAACTCAAGTCCAAATAATTTCTTGTCTCCGAATTGAATTCATATAGACGGTCCAATAATTTTTTTGGGGGGATTTTACAGCTTATCAACAAGAACTGTAAATTTTTCCACATCCAACCATTTTTCCTCTGTCGTAATTTAAGCTTGTGGGCATTTTAATTTGGACTTCTTACGTTCAATCTCCAAGAGTTTCATATAACCGTAGATTCTTGAAAGTTGTACAAATTTATAGTTTCGTTTGGACCTCAAGTTCTCATCTGCCTAAAGGTGAGCGTAACGACCCGACCATTAATCGATCGAGCCCCGACCCTTTGGGCCGGTGCGGTTACTCATGGGTAGCTCTCCGGGTGATATGTTGGCCCCACTGTACCAACTCATGTCCTTTCCTACGCACTTTGTCCTAACTCGTGTGCAAACCGGGAGACTTCCTAGTTGGTCACCCATCATAAGATTGCTCCAGAGCAAGCACGCTTAACTCCGGAGTTCATATTGGTGGATTCCCGAAAAAAGGTGCACCTTGTTGGTATGAGTAGCGTTCTCAATCCATTTAAGCTATTTGGACTTGACTTGAAACTTTGGGGCGTTACATTCACCCCCTCTTGAATTGCGCGATGTCCTCGCCGCACCGTGGTCCGGCCAACCGTCCACCCTTTGTGGGTTTGGGGTTGGCATGGCTCTAATACCATTTGTAACTACCCGACCACTAATCGATTGAGCCTCGGCCCTTTGGGCCAGCGCGGGTACACATGGGCAACTCTCCGTGTGATATGCTGATGGCCCCACTATACCAACACATATCCTTTCCGCGCACTTTGTCATCACTCGTGCGCGAACCGGGAGACTTCCCAGTTGGTCACCCATCATAAGATTGCTCCAGAACAAGCACGCTTAACTCAGGACATCTTATTGGTGGATTCCCGAAAAGAAAGGTGCACCTTGTTGGTATGAGTAGCATTTTCAATCCCTTTAAGCTCTTTGAACTTGACTTGAAATTTTTGGGCTTTACAGTGAGGGTAAAAAAAAAACTTATTGAAAAAATAAATAAATCCCAACACAGACATACTCATCTAGAACTTGTTTTCAAAGAGTGTGAATGATTAAACTGGGACTTACTTCAATGTCTTTGTGAAACATAGATAATAGAAAATTAATAATTTGTTTTTGGATAATAATACATCACTACGTAGAAGAATCTAGTACTCTGAATATTCTCAGATAACCTTTCACTTTTTTATTTTAAATAACCCAAATAAGACATTATTATCTCACACTAAATATATCTTTATGTATCCTTCATTCAAATGTTTATTCTTTGTTCTTCACATCTGTTAGGATATTGTGGATGAGTATGTGGAAACAATTGGAAACTGAGCATGGAAAATTGATTGTTGAGAATTTGCGACCGGCTATAGCAGGTATCAAATGAAGTGTTAGGTCGGTTGAGAAAAGTGTGAATGTGTTTAACCCGCTATTACATGTAATTGTGATTGGACCATCATGTCACAATTTTTTAGACTGGACATACATACATACATACATACATATATATATATTTATATATATATATATATATATATATACATATATATATATATATATATATATCTGTGTGTGTGTGTGTGTCTATGTATTTGTATATGTAAATGTACATATATATGTATATATTCAGTGGGTCTGTGTTAAATAATTTTGTACAAAATCCATCTTAAACTCTGCAATGATCTCCAATTGAGAGAACATCACTAACTAGCGATCTATGAAGCACATACATAGTTTGCATTTCTCTATTTTGTCTACTTAATGTTCTAGATTCAAAATTGCCATTCATGATGGTTATTATGGTGTTCAAACGTTCCATATAACACAAACAAACTTGGAGGTATGAGGGTAGAAACGTGGTGACTTCGATATATGCAGTTGAATATTCACTAAAACTATTGAATCATCCAACTAAAAACTTTGTGACTATTTAATTTGTAATAAAATGATTTCTAGGCATCTTACTCACCTAGATGGGTAATTAAATGGTTTTGGTTAGCACTTAACATGAATTTCCAACTCACCACGTTTTCATCCTCATACACAACATTATTTTTATTTGCATAGATAAAGAAGGTTAATGTTCACCAACACCATTTAATCACCCAACTAATGCCATGTATATTAGTTAAGTTTTTAACTGCTTCCTATGAGTATTTAACTACAAATTCACAAATAACCACGTTCGTTTCTCTTTACAACCATTTTTTGTTTTTTGATTTATATGAAAAAAGAAGGTGAATACTCAACAACACCATTAATCACCCAACTAAAATTGTGTACAATAGTTTGATCTTTAAATGGTTTTTGTGAACATATATAGCTCAAAATTTCCAAGTCATCACTTTATACCTTCATAGGACCAGTTTATATGTATATAAAGAAAGATGAATGATCACATATAAATTTATCATCCAACTAATATCATGAACATACACTTAAATGGTTTTAGTGACCATTCAAGTAAAGTTTTCATGCCCCCACATTTTATCCCCACACAACCAGTTTATGTATGTATGTATGTATGTATACATATATATATGTATACATATATATATATATATATACATATGTACATATGTACATATATGTACATATGTGTACATATGTACATATATATGTACATATATGTACATATATACATATGTATGTACATATATATACATATGTATACATGTGTATATATACGTACATGTATACATGTGTATGTATATACATATGCATATGTGTGTGTGTGTGTGTGTGTGTGTGTGTGTGTGTGTGTGTGTATGGACATTAGTTGTATTTATAAATTGGTTTGGTGAGCATTTAACTGTACAACTTTCAAATTAATACGTCTATATCCCTATACAAGCAAGTCTTTTATTTTTTTATACATGAAAAACATGATTATTCACCAATACTATTTAGTCACCCAACCAATATCATTGTACCTTAGTTGGGTGTTTAAATTATTTTGGTGAGCATTTAGCTGCAAGTTTCCAAGCCAACACATTTCTACCCCATATGAAAAGTTTTTATTTGTATATACAAGGAAGGTGAATGTTCACAAACACTATTTTACCATCCAACTCCAACTAATATGATAACATTAGTTGTAGGTAAAATGATTTTGGTGAGCATTTAACTAAAAATTTCCAAATCACCATGTTTATATCCATGCAACCAAGTGTTTTTGTATACACAAGGAATTTTAATTCTCACAAACCATATTTGGAGTTTAAGTGGTTTTTGTGAGTATATAAATGCAAGTTTTCAAGCCACCAACTTTCTACCACCACAAAACGAGTTCATTGTTTGTATATATAAGGAAAATAAATTCCCACAAGCACAACTTATTCATCCAATTAATCTTTGTACATTGGCAGAGTGTTTAAATGGTTTTGGTGAGCATTTAACTCCAAATACATCTTTATCGCTATATAATAATGTCCATTTGCTTTTTGTAAACAAAGAATATGAATACCATCTAACAACTAATATCATGTACATTATGTTGGCCCCTTAAATAACAAGGTTTAAGACGGGGGGGGGGGGGGGGGGGGGGAATTAAAAACTTTTCGTGTCTAAAACCGATTTCTCAGCAGGTACAAGTAACTGTCGATACTTATCTTTCAGGGTGCTGAAGTCTTTTCTAGATTAAGTATTGAGTGTGTAATGTGAGCAAGATACTTTAACAAGTAGATAAAGAAGTTGATGAAAGTAAATTGCAGAAGTAAATACACAAGTTTATAGTTGTAAAATCCCGAAATTAATTTTGGACCATCTATATACATATGGAGTTGAAAATTTATTTGGACCTGAGATGATGCATGAAATTTTATGAGCCATTAGTTTACGGATCGATAAATTGAGACGGGCTATGATCATTTTATTGGATTGGGTTTGGGCCAGAATAAAAGCCCAAAGAGGTGTATTGATGAGTCGGTTTTACACCGTCTCATCTTGTCTTTTTTACTGTCTTTTCCTTGTTCTTAAGTCTTGTAATTGTTCATTTCCGTCGATTTTCGTTACTTGTTCGTGTTTTGTTCCTTTGTAGGTGTTTTGTGCAAACCGCGTTGATTGGAGGCAAAAATGGGTGCAATACTATGCATTTTAAGGAAGACGAAGTTCCAATGCCTTGAACGAATGTCGTAGACGAGACAGGAGCGCAAAATGGAGACAAAGACGGAACTGGACAAGTTGGTGAACGCCAACTCTTTTGGAAAAGAGTTGGCGGGCGCCAACTACATTCCTACCCGAGTTGGCGATTGCCAACTCCTATTTGGACTAAGAAACTCCATATGTACAAAAATTATTGTATTTATAGGCCCTCTAACTTTTATTTTCATGTACTTTACATTCTCTTGTAATTCAACTTGGGATTATTATTCGAAGGATCAATATGCAGTATTTTTCCATTGATTGAGTTCGAGTTCTTCATTGATTACCTAGGCTTCGTGACATATATGATAATTGTTAGGATTATCTATTTAGATTTTGACCAGCAACCCTAATGACTTATCTTAACTCAGAAAGGTAACTAGTACTCTTAGTTCACTTGAACACTGTAAAAAAGGAAGCTTACTGAGTATGTTAGTCTAATATATCTTGTATAGGATGTTAGGTTTTTTAATGTAATTTTTATATCTTTGAAGAAGACTAAGAAGTAAGCATCCAGCAGGAAGAGCTCAATTTATGAAGATCGAGAGACTGCACAAGATTGCTGAAGACTAAGGAGAAATGTCTTCTTAGATACCTTCGCTCAGAAACCTTAAGGAAACAAGTGTCTTTGGAAGACAAGTTTTCAAAGTGGTTTCTGGCACCTAAAGGTAACTGAGAAAGGAGCGTGTAATGCCTCAGTTAGCTTGCACAATTTCGTTGAGACTATTATGTGCACATAAGAATTTGTATGCGTTGTTGTACCTGTAATTCTCAAATACAATCAAAGATTAAATTTATTTATTGACGGAAGCTCACAAATCCGCAGATATAGCAGTAAGTTAACTCGGGATGTCGTTCTCCACGCATACTTAGCATAGGAACAAACAAGCAACGTATTGATTATGCGTGTCACGCCCCAAAACCAAAATACTTTGGCGCGACTGGCCATCTATCGTGAGATGGGCTCACGCTAAGACGAAACCTCAATTTTTATAAATAATTTTGAAAAGAGTGGTACAACAGCATAGCAACTACAACTCAAATACAAAAATACAAAGCCTTCAGAAATACAAGACTTTCACTACTAGCAACTAGCTGCTCTAAACCGACTTGCCTCCACTAGAGACCTCCACGAAACTGCAGTCACTTACTCAACTGAAAAAAAAGGTGTAAGGGTGAGCTCCTGGCAATTTTACCCGGATCGAGTAAATATGAAAAGTTTACATATATATACACTCCGTTTTATATCAAACATAGTCGAAAATCATTTGCATGGAACACATGTCACAATAATCACAATTCACATTTAGCTCGAATCAAATATACACTACGGCCACACAAACCGTGGTGGCACACATGTCGGCTTTCACATAACATATCCCCTAACACAATAGGGTCACACACATAACACTAGGAGTACTCCAAAGCATGACATTGCCCCCGAAAGGGTCACACACTTCATAGGCATATCGATGAGCATAAACGTACACATAATCCATGCTTTATCAAATCACTTTCACAAATCGCATACACAAGGAAAACATTTTGGGATACATATACTTGATCCTTTTTACGAATAGACTATTATATCAAGTCCCATAATATGATATAATAACCATAAGTTATTTGTCAAACTTTAAAACAATACATATACATATTTTATAACAATAAAATAAAGCAAAAGTGTCAAAAATTCCCCTTACATCAAGGTCGACTCGAAACTGAGCTTAACCTAGCTAAACATCAAAACCTCCTCTAACTTGCACCTCGAATTCTCCGAAAAACACCACTAGAATGTAATAACCGAAACAAATCAAAACTCTTATTATTCAATTTGAGGGTCGAAAAACTGGTGGGATGATATCATCATGACATTAAGAAAAACATGACATTAAGAAAAGCATGATGATTGTCCCGTAATTATTTGTCTCAAAACAAATTGGACAGAGTAAAGAGTTTTGGTTAGTATATGTATAAGAAAACTTACTTTGCATGTTTCCATCCACTAATGGACGAATTAAATTGATTTTCGCAATAACAGGCTGGACACAAGACGGAAGCTCATGTGCGGCAGAGAGAAAATATTTAAACAGATGGATTTTGGCTTACGTAAGGGGTTTGAAATTTATATAGTGGTTCATATGGGCTCGGGCCTAAATAATTTGAAACTCAGGTTGAAAAACATTACTAGGCCCAGTCCACTATAAAAATAAAATTAACCTAAACTATAAAATTGAATTAAAATAAAAGTACGGGTTCTAACAATGCGTGCAGAAAGCAGACAGATTATAAGTAAACAGAAGATTAAGTCGCAAGTGAGTTCTAATATTGATGTTGAAATCGATGATGGTGATGTGTAAAGGACCCCCAACCTATCTCGTAATATGCTACTCCCAACTTCCTAGTTAATATACTACGCGATTACCTCTAATGACAGCATGACATGATACTAAATACCAAGGCACAGTCAATACCAGTACCCCTACTCAGTTCAAGGAAACTACTGTGTCACTCAGCAAAACATCACACCACAAAGGATGTATAGAGTTGTATAATCACGGTTTACATCTATGAACTATTTCATTAATATAACACGGCATATAAAAAAGTAACACAGCAGAGTTTCGGCGGTTCGCCTTTACAATAGAAAGTTAGCTACTCATAGTATTAAGCTGAAGATAGAAATCAAAAAAGAGAAGAAGAAAAGAGATGTTTAGTCTTTGATGTCTTCGTGCTGCTTCTAGAGTTTCCTCCTTGTTGTTGTTGACGGCCTGGGGTTTCACTTCCCCAAGGACTGGTTCTCTCTTAGGAGAGCTACTTTGATCGCGGTGTGTGATTATGAGAACACAATGCACTTATTTATAATGTGAAATTCGTGCTCTGGCCGCCCTTTATCATTAAGGAAGGTTAAAAAGGCGGGCTCTAGCCTGACAGGCTGAAGAAAAGCCTTTTTTCTAGAACATTCAGTGCACTGCGGCCGCGTTGGGGCCGCCATCCTCAATTCCTCCAGGATGCGAATCTGTTTTCTTCGTTCTACAATTTCGGGCTTCGTAACTTTATTTTCTCGAAAAGTGGTCTTCTACAAAGTTGTAGCATCTTCAGTTATCTACGCATTGGTTGGTCACATGACATGTTTTGACACCTCGAACTCCGTGCAACGGCCAAATAAGTGTATTTCCTTATTTTCCTCGATTTCGGCTCAATATGACGTTTTGACACCGGAAATCGTGTAATTCCTCAAAACCGCAATCATGACCTACAAAATATGCAATAAGTTGGTAGTTGGCCATAATATGATGCAAATATTGAATCTTGGGCAAAAAACAAGGGTCTAAAAGTATGCAAAATCGCACATTTCTTTGTCACATCACACCCCCAAGCCAGTTTTTGCTCATCCGTGAGAAAGGTAATAACGATAAATAAGAAGTGACTATGAAATGAGTAAAGAGCATAAACCGTGACATAGATAAGCAGCTAGTCTCTAGGGCTTCATACTCCACTGACTCACTTAGTTTTAACTCAGACCTCTATGACTCCACAACAAACATATAGCAAGTAAGCATTACTCACTACAACCAGCGGTCAGAAGTGTAACCCAATGTCCTTTAAAATGTATTTTAAGATTATCACCTTGTGGCAATGCCATGCAATCCTGCTCCCACAAGTCAAGGCACAAATCAAAGTAGTACTCATGTTGACTCGGTAAGTAAAATATGTAGGATAATATAGAGGAATAGTGGCTAAGCATCATCAAAAGGTGAGTAAGGTAAAGTATAAGGTGACTTCAGGGGGACTTATCCTTCAGGACACCGAGTTCCTTCTTACAACTTCGTCTTCTTTCAATGACAATTCTTCATCTTCTCATTCATCATCAAAACTACTTCATCGGTTGCTTCACACATAGACTACTTGCTCCTTTATTTTTTCTTTTTTTCTTTTTCTTTTTTGACATACTATTTTTTTGCAGTTATTTATTGACTCGTATGTTTTTTGGTTGGCCATCATTGGGCTCTTTTAGTCTCTACATTTTTTGGTAGTATCTGTTTTACCGAATTCCGCACTTTTATGCATACTGGTTTGATATACATGCCATCAAACCTCACTGGCATGTAGCTTTTAGGGCCACGCCAGTATGTGGGTAGTATCTGTAACATGCACAACACGAAAACGGTGATCACAAGGACCACAGATCCACTCCGTGACTTTTGTACCTTTGCATTTTTTTGGTACTTTTATTTTTTTTTTATTTTTGGAGCAAGAGCTAGTGATTTTTAGCACCGGTAATACAAAAGTAGGGACAACAAGGTTACCTTTCGATGATGTTCGTCTTCCACTTCTCCCCCAAACCAATTTCTCGAACTAGGGTCAGGGCTTTCTTCTCTACTTTCCCTAAACCAATTCTCAATCATGGTCAAAACATGATTCTCCTCCATTCTTTGGAACTCGTTGCTTCATTTCTTTGTTTAAGCTCAGCGGTGGATAGCTGACGCCGCTTATGTAAAGCACATATAGGATATATATATGGTGGAGTTTCATAAAGGCTCAAAAAGCTTTCAGAGGGGCTAGTGAAAGGTATAGATTCAAGTAGAAGGTTTCAAAACAGAGGTGAGTACCACAAATCATATTCATGTTGATAACATATAAAGACTTAAGGGTAGTAGTGTGCACACAGTTATACACAGGACCTTTATTGGTGCAGCAAGCATACTCACTCATCAAAGTAGCATGGGTCGGGTAGGTCAGAGCATATATTCCATAAGCAGTGAAGCACGAAAATGAATCTACTATCCCTATCTAGTCATACTTTATACCGAGTACTCTTATAACAGGTCTTCTTTCTTTTCAAAAAAGGTAAATCTAGTTCTTAGACATAATTAAACTGCAAATTAATTAAGTGTGAATATTTAAAAGTTATTACAGACCGAGTAATTTAGCAAGTAGCAGTCAAATCAAATTCCTCCCTGAAACCTAGCTGAGAGCAAATAGAAAAACTAGGAAAGTAACAAGGAAAACAAAAAGAAACTTCCCTCTCGGTGTTGTGCTTCCATGGAGAAATGCATCTAGGATGGAGAATCGTCCATCGGTGGAGTAAAGAAGTTATCCTGGCTTCCATTGTATTGGCTCGGTCTTGTGCCAGGTGGCGGATAGAACGGTGGCTGAGGGTAGCAAGGTGGATAATTATGTTGAGGGTAATCCGCATAGCTTGCTTCCATGTAGGAAGTTCGTTGTTGCACTTGAAGGCAATTCAGATATGAATTCCATTCCCTCATTTGATAGCTAGCGTACATCTCCTCTTGTTGTCGTATCTCTTCTTGCCGGTTCACTTGGCATTGATCTAGGAAAGCTTGCATCTGGCTCATGTCAAAGGCTCCTTGTTGCTCATCCCTCCTATTCCTTGCTTCCTGAACTGATTTCTCGTGCTTAGCAAATATCTGCTCGACTCTCTTTATAGTAAACGGATCAGTCAAAGCCATGTTCCCCACTTCTTTTATCACCACTCCTTCCTCCTTGCATAATCCTGTTATCAATCTGGGGAACGAAAGATTCCTCCTATGATCTCCTTTCAGTGCGTACATTTCTTCCATAATGATCTGCCCGACATTGACGTAATGTCCTGTCATAATTGAGTAGATCAATACCGCCTCCTCTTCAACAATTCCAATTTTCGATTCCTGGGCCTGAGGTTTGTGCGCACAAATTGCATCCAAAACCTGGCGTGGTCAGTGAGAGCGGTCTTCGATATTTCCCCCTATATTTCGTTTTACTCATAACCATTCCTCAGAAGTAAGTAGTGGATCTCATATTTCATGGTGGTTCGACGAGCTTCAAGTTCGCCTCTCTCTTTGGTATGTCATAGAAATCGTTGATCGTCTGAGGTCCGAACATAAACTCGAGTCCTCTTATAGTGATGGGATGTGTCTCACTTAGCTCCCCTGGGTCATTTATTTCCAGTTGGAAGAACTCTGCATAGAACTCTCTCACGATGTCAAGATTGAATCCTTCGAGCGTGTGGTAAAAGGGCCCCAACCTTGGACGTCTAGCGATTTGAACAACCAATTGTAGAATCTCACTCCGCCAAAGTTGATTTGAATGTTCCTTTCGGAGACCGCTCCTCGGTTCTTATTTGTTTCCAACCATGCTTGGGCTTTCTTTGAAATGGAGGAGCGGGTGTTGCTTTTCCCGGGTCTTCCCCCTCTTCTTGCTTGATTCTCCCATTTGTGCCTTCTTCATGGTACCTACGTTCAAAAAAATGTGTAAGGTAGCATGTTTTGAGCTTAATCAATCCTAATGTTGGTCCAGATAACGACAAAGTAAAAGACGGGGGGGGGGGGGGGGGTGAATAGTCTTTTCAAACTTTTGACGATAAAACAGTTTCTCAGATACTTGTGAAGGTATCTGATACTTAGTCTCAGAGAGCGGAGGTATTTTTAGATAAGTGCACGTGCTCAGCAAGCTATAAGTGTGTAAATACTCAGCAAGGTATAATAAATACAGAAAGTAAGTGCAATAAGTAAATAACTCAAAACTTTTATAGTGGTATCTGAGGGTGGCGTAATCACTCAACTAATCCACTTGCCCTTTCTCAGGACTTGAATTCACTAAGATAAGATTATGAGTTCTCCTTACAAAATCCTATCTCTTGATCCCTTTGACACTAGGTTCCCAACCAAGTGTTCCCCTGAGTTATTCCCTGGTTTTCCCCACCAAGTACTTCCTCTACTCAGTAACCTTTGAGCTATTCCTTAGTTTCCCAAACTAAGTACTTCCTATGCTGAATGCCGGTGTGGTGTTTTGGTTATGGTAGTTTGTCAAGTGAGCAGGCTCTTAATAACTTTTACAATTATGTAGAAGTGCTCTGTAGAATCAAGATTACTTAATACACTTTTCAATATATGGTAACATGTTCTTTACTGACCCAAGTCTGGATGTTGTTCAAGAGAATGAATCACAGATATAAGTCGCAACTATATCTTCTGGATTCAACTCCTTCAAAATATACAATTATTGTTAAGGATCAGTACACTTAAAATTTTCATGCTACTTAGAATTCAAGAGCTTTAGTCGCAACAGTAAGCTAGAGATTAAGTAGGTAGAAGGCTTGTATGCTTGAGAGTATATCGCAATTGAAGTTCAGTCTAAGGTGTGTATTAAACCATTCTAAGTGGTGATATTTATAGTTGAAAATCAAGCCGTTTGAATTACTATCCATTAGGCTCAATGAAATTCAAACTAGTGATATCTGAAGTTAGTACGGTAGTGAGCTTTGTCTCTTTTCAGAGATTTTCTCTTTTTGTTCAGACATCTCTATCTGCGTAATTAATGCACTGTACCAACTTTTGTCCTGTAGTATCAACGGAACAATGCAAGCTATCTGAGGCTTTGCAAGTCCTTTCTCAGTGACCTATAGTGCTTCAGATACTTATTGAAACGTTTATCTCTCAGACACTTAGTTTCTCCAAGGTATCTGAGCCAAGGTATCTTAGGGCACTTTTATCCTTAGTCTTCAGCAATTTTGTGCAGTCTTCTGATCTTCAGTAAAAGAGTTCTTCTGTTGTATGATTCCTTCTTGGTCTTCTTTTAAAGATATATAAATTACATTCAGGGACCCAACATCCTATAGAAGAATTGCTAGACTAACTGATGCGCTCAAAATTAATACTTGTAAAATAACACAAGTAGTAAAGCGGTTGTCGTAGTACAACAATGCATAAACCACAGGGTCGTTCTCTCGAGGAATTGATTAGGCTATTTCTAAGGTGTAGGCTCAAGGTGTGAGTTGTAAACAGATAGTGTGGGTAAGGTTGATACTTCAAACCCCTACAACAAATTACAATTACAGACAAGGTAATACCTAGATCATGCAATTTCTACAATTAAAACGAAGTAAGCTGATCTTTCAAATGTGCTGACGCGAAATAGCTAATGGTACACTGTCCGCGAATGCAACACTTTGCTATTGCAAAATTGAACCAGATACAGATTATAAGTACGTATGAGTTACGGCAAAAAGCTTGTCACTAGCTATGCCCTCATCCGGATATATACTAATTAGAGGTAAAGACTGATGCAAGTTCACAATGATCAAGCATGCGTTCAACGATCAAATATCAATATGTCACAATACAAGTTATTAACAGCAACCACCTAACTCGTACTATTGAATACCTAGGCGCCTATTGGTCTCTGCGATCGTCAGAAAGATCAATAATGCTTCTTCGAATTAAAAGAGAGATTGAAATCTCTAAGTGATTAGAATGCTTGGAATTGAAAATACGAAAGTAGAAGTAATGAAGATATGTCCTAATGACTGATACAAGTGGTCTATTTATAAGACCAAGGAAGAAGAAACTAGAAATCATGGGAAAAACTGCCAGAAAAATGTGGGTTGATTCTGTCAAACAGAGCTCACCGCGGTGAGGTTCTTTGGGGAATCCTCCTCACCGCGGTTTGGACCTTCTGCCTCCTTTTTTACTTGGTTGTACCGCGGTGAGCCTTGTGTCCGGGAACTCCTCCATTTTTCTCATTTTCTCCACTTTTCTCTCCCTTTTCCAACCTCCATGTCACCTCTCTTGGAGTAGTGGCCCACTAACTTGGCCTTGTGGTGCTTCTAGAAGGTTTTGAAGTCTTCTTTGCACTTTGGTCCTCCATTTCCTTGCCAATGACGCTAAGACATCTAAAAATGCACAAAAACACACAAAAAATCCAAACGTGACACGGAACAAAAAACACTAAATAAAGGCTAAAAGACGCAACAAAATACGGAAAAAGGCACTAAATGAGTCGTTAAAATATCGACTCATCAAACTCCCCAAACCGAACCATTGCTCGTCCTCTAGCAAACAACTCTAAAACCTAGAAAAAGAAAAAACACATAGACACGACGAAACACAGAAGAGTTCAATCGACAAGCTACCGGAACAAGGATTGCCAGAGATAAGCCCTATTCTGATGTAAACTTCTATCCCCTCTAAATTTGACAAGTAGCTTTGCAAAGATCATAATCTTCCGTTTCACAAGTAAATAAAACTTAATCCTATCCTAGTAGTCCCTCACAAAGGAAGATAATGGTGCAACTCTCAAGTCTCTCATCTGGAAGTGTCCAGTAAATAAGGGTATTCGCTTAAGACTTAACTTAGGATGGTGACAACAAACTTCACAAGCTGCCACTAATATTACATGCTTCACTCAAATCAAACGAGTCAGAAAGGACTTTTTAGGAAAGGGGTCGATGTCAAATACAAGGAAATAAAATTTGCTGCCGTTCTCGTGCTTTACTCTTTTTGCACGTTCATTTCTTTCTCTTTTTTTTTTCTTTTGCTTTGCTCTTTTTGCACAGATTTTCTATTTTTTCATTTTTTTTCTATCTCAATGTTACAAGTGTATCCCAATAGGTTGCCTAAGATCCTTACTTTTGTACGTGTCGGTTTGGTATACACCCCATCAACCCTCACAACATACGAGCACCGCCCACGCGCTGGTTTATAGGTAGTATTTGGCATGCATTTTGGAAACAAAACCATCAACCCTCACACCATACGCACAATCAGCCCCGCGTTGGTTTATAGGTAGTATTTGGAAAGGCCCAACACGATCTTAGAGGATCACAAGTGATCCTGGAATACACCTCGAGATTTTTCTATTTTTTCTTTTATTTTTTTAGAACGGCAGCATAGCAATACAAAACAATTTCGAAATCGACCATAACTCAAATATAGAAAGTAGTGAGCCTGAGTATGAAGTTGACAATAATCCTCCTCCCCAAACCTGTTCCAAGGAATAGGTTCGAGAATCGAGACACCAAGTCGAAAATGCCGTTCGTCATACTCGTTTTAAAAAGAGTGCACATGTATGTGAAGTGGCGCAAGTTTAAAAAACCTTGCTCATCCTACTAGAATCACACATTTGCCGGTACAAGATTTTTTCATCGGCTTTAAGGCTTCTCACCGGCTTTTTGACTGCTAAAACAGGAAGACTTTTTATTTACAAGTGAAACGAACTAAAGTGATTTTTGAAAATTCCTTAGCACTCAGTCAGAGGCCATCTAAGATCACATCAGTAAAAAGGCTTAACTAAGGCAATAAATAACCAGACTTGTCAAAAGAACTCAAGACTCGACACAAAAAAAAAAAATTGAAATAGGCCAAAACTTAGGCCAAAAGACTCGACTTAAATGCAATCACACAAAGGTGGCTAACATACCACCCCACATAATCGCAAAAACGAAAAAGAAAAGAAAAAACACATATATACAAGGCAGAAAATATCCGAGGCATGTAAGCATATGATACAACTTCCCTCCCCAAACATATTCGATAGCTAGGCCCTAGCATAAGGAATAAATAAAAAGGAGAAAGTTCAGAGTTACCGCCCGTAGTATGTCTCGGTTGGCATGACCACTAAGAGGATGGCGGACCATGGGGTCTGGAAGATGAGCCTCCTCTTTGGTGCTGCCAGTCATCCATCTGAGCTTTACGCATTCGCTCCATATGCGCTAGGCGCTTAGTTGCCCGTGTGTCCGCTGCAGACATGTGCTGTGTGAGGCTCGAGTAGCATGAGTCGCACTGATCCAAGTGCATACCAAACCGCTGTGATACTCCATGTATGCTCCTAAGATCTGCGGCAAGTCCTTGGTAGCACCCCCTAACTCTGAAAAATCGGAGGCTATCACGTTTTGCCTCCCCTTAATGTGTTCGAACTGGGGCTCCCTTATGCTTTTTGGACACACTCTTTGTTTTGGGTGCCATGGTACCTGGATAGAAAATGTCAGCGCTACACCCATATCAAAATGTAGCTATATGAATGCCTAATCCTAACTCATAGTTACATGCAAACCATAGTGCATTCAAATGTGGCCACAACAATGTCTTCCCCAAACCAATTCTTGCAAGTAGTAACAACAATGCCTTATCCTACAACATAATCGTGCTTACCATAGTGCAAACATTTGTTACTACAATGGATTTTCCCAATTGAAACAGTAGCAAGCTCAATCCTATCATCAAATATGCAGCACGTATACAGATTCTAAGATGAACAAGCTAGCACAATAATACTCTTCCACCAAAACCATCATAAATCTCCAGAAAATCTAACTAAGCTAACTTGGATTATGACTTATCTAGACAATTTCATACCTCATAAGAACAACCATATATTCAATATCAATCAATCAAGCATAGAAATCCAAGTTTGCAAAGTAAAGATAGTAGAAAGAATTACCTCGATTCCAGAAGAATTAATGGATATAAGCACGTGTTGAAGTCTCCAAGTAGTGAGTGGAGAAACTCACTACCTTCGCAATGGTTTATTATCCAAGTTAAATGGTGGAGAATTGGTGAAAATCTCAAAAATTGGGGGAAAAACAGGTAAGGAGAGTGAAAAAGGTGAAGGAGGGAGAAGCCCTCCTTCTCTTTAATCGTCAGGCCTAACCGCGGTGAGGTAGGGGCTAGGGTGTCCCTCACCGCGGTCCAGCAGAGAGGCAAACTTTCTGCCTTCTGCAGACCGCGGTGAGCCGCCTTTTTCCCTGGCTCACTGCGGTGAGATCTGTTCTCCCGCAAAAAAAAAAAAAATAAATAAATAAACAAAAGAACTACCTAAATGCAATGTTTATATGCACATGTAAATGCATCCTACTACTATATGCAAAGCAGTAAATCATGCTTTTATTATAGTCGCCAGCGTCGACTCTTCCGTTTTTCAGTACGGCGACTCTGGAGCTCGAATTCCTCGTCTTCTTCCTCGGATTCATCAGCTGAGTCACTGGAGAATGTGATGGGAAAGTCCTTGTACCTGCGCGCATTCCAGGTTGAGGGTGCCTTGTTCCACACTTCCCACAAAGTCCGAAGTAATGCGGACCTTTGTCCTCAAAGACTGTCCTCCTAACCAAAACAAAACTGTTGGGAGCAGCTTTGTTGTCCTTCGTGTCGAGCATTGCTGCTGCGTTTGTTTCCTCCATCTTAACTTTTTGTTGAATTTTCCTTGAGTCCATGGATAAACCTGAAAGAGAAAACAACAACCCACTTCCAAAAGCGGGACCCGCCCTTACAATGCAAGCTTAGACCTACTTCCAAAGTAAGGCCAGCTATACCATGCAGGCTAGGGTTCACAAGACAAAACAAAACAAACACACAAAGCAAAAACTATTTGTTTTTGATTTTTTTTTTTTTGAAATTTTCAGATTTTTTCTTTGGTTTTTGAATAAAATAAAAATAAGAATACGCAACTACACACTGATCCTACTTATTGAAGAACGTAGGAATCAATTCCCCGGCAGCGACGCCAAATTTTAATGCGCTCAAAATTAATACTTGTAAAATAACACAAGTAGTAAAGCAGTTGTCGTAGTACAACAATGCATAAACCACAGGGTTGTTCTATCGAGGAATTGATTAGGCTAGTTCTAAGGTGTAGGCTCAAGGTGTGAGTTGTAAACAGATAGTGTGGGTAAGGTTGATACTTCAAAACCCTACAACAAATTACAATTACAAGACAAGGTAATACCTAGATTATGCAATTTCTACAATTAAAATGAAGTAAGCTGATCTTTCAAAAGTGATGACGCAATATAGCTAATGGTACACTACCCGCGAATGCAACACTTTGCTATTGCAAAATCGAACCAGATACAGATTATAAGTACGTATGAGTTAGCGTAAAAAGCTTGTCACTAGCTATGCCCTCATCCGGATATATACTAATTTGAGGTAAAGACTGATGCAAGTTCACAACGATCAAGCATGTGTTCAACGATCAGATATCAATATGTCACAATACAAGTTATTAACAGCAACCACCTCACTTCTACTTTGAATACTTGGGCGCCTATTGGTCTCTGCGATCTTCAGAAAGATCAATAATGCTTCTTCGAATTAAAAGAGAGATTGAAATCTCTAAGTGTTTACAATGCTTGGAATTGAAAATATGAAAGTAGAAGTAATGAAGATATGTCCTAATGACTGATACAAGTGGTCTATTTATAAGACCAAGGAAGAAGAAACTAGAAATCATGGGAAAAACTGCCAGAAAAACGTGGGTTGATTATGTCAAACAGAGCTCACCACGGTGAGGCTCTTTGTGGAATCCTCCTCACCGCGGTCAGGACCTTCTGCCTCCTTTTCTGCATGGTTGTACCGCGGTGAGCCTTGTGTCCAGGAACTCCATTTTTCCCATTTTCTCCACTTTTCTCTCCCTTTTCCAACCTCCATGTCACCTCTCTTGGAGTAGTGGCCCACTAACTTGACCTTGTGGTGCTTCTAGAAGGTTTTGAAGTCTTCTTTGCACTTTGGTCCTCCATTTCCTTGCCAATGACGCTAAGACACCTAAAAATGCACAAAAACACACAAAAACCCAAACGTGACACGGAACAAAAAAACTAAATAATGGCTAAAAGACGCAACAAAATACGGAAAAAGGCACTAAATGAGTTTTATCGACTCATCACTAACATACTCAGTAAGCTTCCTCTTTTACAATGTTCTAGTGAACTAAGAGTACTAGTTACCTTTCTGAGCTAAGATAAGTCATTATGGTTTACTGATCAAAATCTAAATAGGTATTCCTAACACCTAAGTCTAACATGCAAATCCCTTGGGGTTTTCTCTCCCCCCAAACCTAATGTTTGGTACATCATGTATGTCAAAGCTTAGCTCGTAGTAAGATCAATAACTCTTCTAAATCGATGCATGAACTAGGCATGGAAGTCCATCTTCGCAAATGTGTCAAGTACCAAAGTAAAGAGCATATTTCTTTGAAATTTCATCCAAATGAGCATATGACTTAGCAAGTATGTTTTCTAATCATAATTCATCAAATAATAACCATACGAGCATGTAATCGAAAGAGAAAGAAGTCGACAAGAGAATTTGTTTCCTTGAGGCATTTTATCAAACACTTTGTGAGCATGAACAAAAACTCTAAATTTCTCTATCAAAATTTCATACCTCCATCAAGACAAGTGATAACAAGTTGAACACTATAAGTGAACATGTATTTCTACCAATCAATTAACAACCATATCAATCAATTGAAGCATATAATTGCATAACACCCATGAAGCAAGAAGAAAGTGCTAGCAAAGAGGTTAAAGATTTAAACTTGATAATGGAGATGTAATTTAGATAGAGTAGAGTAGAGATCACTTACTTGATGTTGTTAATGAATGTGCAAGCTAAGAATGGAATGGCAAGCTCAAATTGTGAGGTGTGTGAAGAATTTTGAGAGAAGAATGAAATGGGGGGGGGGGGGGAACGTTTTTTGGGGTTTATAAGAGGAAGAGTGAATGTCGCTAGGCTAAAGCCAAGGTGATTGCTTCTTCTTTCGCGAGTTTTCGATTCTTCTTGGGTTTTTGTTTTTCGAAATGCAATTATGATCCTAAGTAAATAATTAAGAAATTTGAAAAGATTTGAAAATTTTTTGAAAAGATTTTTGGTGCGGAAATCGAGAAAAATGGAAACCGAAAATTAAAAATGCGAATGCAAGTGCGTAAAATTAAACATGACCTTGGGTTGCCTCCCAAGAAACGCTTGTTTAAGGTCTTATAGCTCGACCCCTGTTTAGTGATGGCTTATTTGTTGAGGTCTAGACCCTCGAACTCGTTAGAGCATTTGTCCAACCATTCCGTTGTTGCGTAGCTCGCATCTTCCATCCAACGTTTCATTTCTTCTTCCTCGACCTCTTCTAGCTCTGAATCCATGTCGATATGAAAGGTGAACTCGAAATAGTCGTTATTTTCCTTTAGACTATTCCATTCACCGTAATCTTCAGCAAATCCATATTTCCAATTGTTGTCCTCCGACTCAAAGTACTCGTCGGGGATTGACGGAAGAGTGTTTCCATTCAATTCTCCTTCCGTTTCCCAGTATCTCTTGAATAAATCTGTTGGTGTTATCAGACCATCTAGAGGGTCCATTGATTCCTCCTCAATATCCATCCACCAATCTCCCGTGGCATAATTGATCCTTGCTACCTTCGCTTCTTCCGAAGTTTCGCTCGGGATCCCCATTACTATCCTGTGATTCGATATATTCATCGAAATCTCTCTTCTTGCCATGTTAATAATGGTGTTGGTGGTGGCCATGAACGGTCGTCCCAGAAGCATAGTATCATTATCCGTATCCTCACAATCCACAATAAGACAGTCCACAAGAATATCTAGTCCCTCCAGTTTCGTGATTACGTTATGAATCTTGCAACATGCAGTCGTAGTAGAACCATCGGCGACAACTATCCCTGTTCTTGTTTCCATCATACCTGCTAAGTTGAGTTTCTTATAGACGACAAGTGGCATCATGTTAGTTTTGGCTCCTAAGTCTAGAGTTCATGTGACTGTCTACCCCCTTGATGACCACGTTTATGTTGAAAGCTCCTAGGTCGGGTTTCTTCGGTAGGATTGGCTCAACGCTTTCCCTTTCGGAGGCAGAGTCTATGTTATACCCAAATACCGTAGAAGAGGGATTGAAGTTTTTACCTTGTGTTCCTTTGGGGTGCTGGCGTGCAGATGCCATCCAGCACTCTCCCCCAACTCCTATTTCCTCAATAACTTCAATCATAACCATGGCTTTCTCGGTGTGACCCGACAACCAATCCTTATTCTGTTGTAGTTCTCCTACCTCCTTCGCGATTTGACCAATCTTTAGCTCCATTTCTCTCAAGGTGTTATCAGTTCTTCTAAATTATCCTCGGCCCTTGAGATAAATGAATTGGTATTTGTAGTGAACTCACCTTGCTGTTTCACAAACTTTCCGATGTCTCCCATCTCCTTCATTTTTATATCTATTTTTTCTTCCATGGAGGATGGCTTGCGTGGGTTTTGTGGCGGCCTCGGTGGAGGTATATGTCCTATAGTGGGTGGCCTAAGTGTTGTTTCGGGTTGGTTCAAGCTAGGTCCAGTCTGATATGATAAGAGAGGGTGTTGGGGAATATAGCTGTTCACCGGTTGGTTTCTGGGTCTCCATTTCCTTGACTCTTGCACGTAGTGTGCCTCTTCAAGTTGAGTTGGTTCTCCCGATTCCTCATTCACAGCCTCCTTTCCCATTCTCATCTCTATAGCTTTAATTCTCCTGTTAATCTGTTTTCAAGGGGCCTCTTCAATTACTCGAACTTCCTTTGTAGCCACCCCTTTTTCCTCGTCCTTTTTGCATGGAGTTTTCACGAAGGTTCTTGCATACCTCCCAAATCCTTCTTGGGGGTGTGTCCAACAGGTTTCCTTGACATGCTCCATCGTTAAGTGCTTGACTGATAGAGTCAATTCCCTTATAAAAGTTGTTGACCTTGTTAAACAGCGCAGAAGAGTGCATTGGGAATCTATCAAAGTAGATCCTTATATCTCTCCCATGCTTCGTGAAAGGTTTCCCCGTCGAATTGGTTGAAGTTTTGGATTTCGCTCTTCAGGTCGGATGTCTTCTTCAATGGAAAGTATCTAAGCATAAACTTATTGAAGATCTCGTCCCATGTAGTCAAACTGCTTGGCGGTAATGATATAAGCTAGTTCTTCGCCTTTTCCTTTAGGCAGCTCCACATTTGATATTCTTAAATTATTACTTCTAAAACTATGTAATAAAGCAATGTTGCAATATGAACAAGCTAAACCACATATTCGTTCTCGAAGGAGTTAACTAAGTAGAGTCATGTGACAGAGCAATTAACGTATGAGTTTGCAATGTAACAGTTTGATAATTGGTTGGGTTTAAACTAACAATCAACCAATTAAAGCAATTAAACATGAGACGGATATATATATCAGGAGAAATATGAACACGATAGGAATAATCAGAAACGCATTATACATGATATAACTATAGCATTCATACGATTGTCACGTGTTATTTGTCCGGAAACCTTTAAAGTGATCTTAACCAAAGACGTTTTCGAATATTTTAGACTTGATTAATTATCTGATTGTCAGACAGATAATCCTTGAACAAACGATTATAATATTTTAGACTTGCAAATCGAATTAAAAGGTTTTACGAAGATTAGACTAGCATAACTCGTACGAAAAAATTCATAGCATATAACCCTAATACATGCGAAACATCATATCACTACCGCATTCACGATGAATTTAGCTACTCATGATCATGCAATTATCATAAACATTCGTGTTTGAATAGATGATAGACATAAGATTGATGGAGATAAAATTATCAAGCATAGACGATCACAAGAAAGCGAATTGCGAAAGTAACCAAGCTCAAATCTCCAAAAATCAAGTCTATGGTTCAAAGAGCTTTTTACAATGGATTGATATGAAAGTTCTGTCAAAAGAAAGAAGGAAAAAGCATATAAATACAACGAATTTCGGAGCTTCTCCAAATTGGGCTCGACAAGCCTTGCGCAACAAACTTGTCCGTAGACACCCATGTTTGCCTCGCAAATCCGTGTCGCGACTAAGCAAAAAGCCTGACGTGACATGAGCAAAATATTCCAGCTTCCTTTGCCTAGTGAATCCGTGTCGCGACAGAGCAAAAAGCATGTCGTGACACGGGTGTGTTTTACGCCAAAATATCAATTCTTCGGGAATCGATCTCGGGGATTTCTTCTTGGATTCTTGAGCTTTCAAACACAAACATATCCTTGTAAATCGTGACATTTCTCCTCCGGTTCATACCTAAAACCTTCAAATCACAACTAGACACAAAAACGAACAATAATACTATAATAAAGTGACAAAGACTAACAAAAGAACGATTAAAAGAATACGATGAACCTCTAAATTACGGTCTCATCAGGCAGCTAGGGAAAACTCTTCTTCTAAGCTGACATTCCGTGAGTCCATTCAATGGTATACCTCCAACTTTCGCGTAGAACTCCCTCATAAGGTGTATCGGGTCCTCAGTTGAGTTCCCATAGTGATGAGTCGGTTTTACATCATCTCATCGGGTCTTTTTTACCGTTTTTTGTTATCCTTAAGTGAAGTTTTAGTAGTATTCTTAGAGTCTTTTTACTTGTTTTGTTCTTTGTGTGTTTTGTAGGTATTTGACTAAACTGCACTATTTGAAGGCAAAATGGTGTATTTTATATGCATCTACAAGATATGGAGTTCCAATGCCTCGTATGGATGCTAGAAGTGGAGCGGGAAGGCCAAAATACTAAGAATTGGGGTCAAAATGCATCAAAAGGGCAAAACAGTCATTCTAGAAGAACTGGCGACGCCAGTTATCAAACTGGGGTACGCCAGTAAGTTCCTGTTTGGCGTATCGCCAAACTGGTGACGCTAGTTTTCTAACTGGCGACGCCAGTTTCCTCTTCTGTCGTTTTTCTTCTGCGATTTCTTTTCCTAATTCCATTTTTTCTCCTTACGTTATATTTTAAACATTGATTCTATTGTCAAGGACAATACTTTGCCCTAGTTCTAAACCGAGTTGATTGAAAAAAGCTCCAGACATTCGTACTTTGACATTGAGAAAATTTGGAGCTTGGTTTTATCCTTGATTGATTTATTGATATCGAATTCCTGATCACCGTGGTAATTCTCTATTGTTTATCTCTTTACAATTCGTTCTTCTTCTTGTTTGTCGAATTGTATGAGCTTGCATGCGATTATCATTATGTTTATGTTTATCATGAGCAATATCATGAAGTCTTTCATATTTCAATCTATCGTGAGTAGCTAAACCACTCCGGACATGGTAGTTGCGTGATAGCTTTGCGTATTCGCTTCTAGGGTTTAAAATCGTTCATATAGGTTAGGCTCGTTCAAAGATCTTCGTAAAAACCCTTCAATTCAATACTCTCGTTCAAAGATTTTCTAAAACATTTTGTTAAGGATCGTGGACTGACGACCCACGATTACTCTAGTTCAAATATCTTCAAACTCGTTTGGTAAAGGTTGAATTGATAGTTTTCTGTACACCGACCGTCTGACAGTATGAACGTTTCCCTAGAGCGAATTAGCATTGATTGATCATGACTATTGTGTTCCTTCTACCTCATTCTTACAAACAACTACATTGTTGATTTATGTTTTCTAGTTATTAGAAGTACTCAACTCAAACAAATCAACATTGTTTCACAAGAAACTGTTTGTTTTCATTCGTTGTGGTAGCTTAATTGGTTCCTTAGCGAACGACTCTGTGGTTAGCTTTGTTTGTTTTACAACAACTGCTTGCTAATTGTTTCTAAGTATCAATTTGAGCACATCAAATTTGGCGCCGCTGCCGGGGAACTCAATTCCTACTGTAGCGCTTGATTGCAAATTTTTACTTGTTTTCCAACCTACCTTAAGTTTAGTGCACTAACAGAAACTAAGGATATCTTGAGGTTTTCGTGTTGTGTAGCCCTAACAACAGGTTGATCATAAAGGATATTTCAATGGCTCAGTTAACCTATAGAGCCTACATGTAGCCCAGCTAAGTTATGGAGTGCTTTCCTAGTTACTACGCACCCAGCGCAGAGCTATCTAGACCAGCCATTATGGAGACAACGAATAGTCTAGAGGTGCAACGGGGAGCTAATGCATTCAGCGACAATACTCTGCTAGCTTTGATTGCCCATGATGAAAAATACATGAGTCTTGTGATGGAAGGGCAAGAAAGGACTAGCAAACAGATAGAGGGAATGGTAAGCAGGATGGAGGATTTTACCGACCAACTCGTCAGGTTTCTGGCAAGCACTGAATTCAGGGATGAGGAAACCGAGGAGGAGGAAGTTCAGGCAACAACAGTACTCCGAAGTGGAAAGGTAATCCAAAGGATGGAACTAGAACCACAGACACAAGCCCCGGATACCCCAGTAGTCGACCTCACGGAGGAGGACCAATCCTTGACAGAAATAGCCAACCCGCCGGTGGTACGCACGGGAGTGCTTCACAAATCTGATAACCCTTACCGTCCACCCGGACCTCCAATCAGCAAAGAACTGCCATATCCAGGTAGAATTAGGAAACCCAAGGATGACAACAAATTCAAAGCTGTTCTGGACATGCTCTCAAAGGTGAATGTGAACCTCCCACTCCTTGACCTCATTGATAATGTCCCCTCCTACTCTAGGTTCTTCAAGGATCTCAATGCAAGTAAGAGGAAGTATTTGGCCAACGAAAAGCTAGTTCTACCAGAAATAGCTAATTCAGTGGTTGGCTTACCAGTGAAACAACAAGATCCGGGGAGCTTTGTGATTGATATACAGATTGAAAATGGGAAGATAGCAAAAGGAATGCTCGATCTGGGAGCCAACATCAATCTTATCACCCATGCTCTTTACCAGGAGATGGGTTTGGGGGAATTGACACCGGTGAACATGACCCTGCAGCTAGCCGACAGGAGCATTAGGCGCCCCCTGGGAGTGATTTGTGATGCACTGGTCAGAGTAGCCACCTTCCTGGTTCCAGTAGATTTCGTGGTACTACCCCCCCAGTGGAGCCAGCACTAGTAGTAAGGACCATGTGATCCTTTTGGGAAGACCATTTATGAAAACGGTGAAGCTGCAGGTCGATGTGGCAGAAGGAAAGATTGCCATGGAAATTGGTGGCAACAAGATCAACAAGGATGCAACACGACCGGCAGGTAATTATGACACCTACTCAGTGGAAGAATGTAATCTGATTTCTGAAGTAAATGCTGAGTTTGATGATATTATCGATAATTGTGTGCATGCTACTTACCTAGCTACATTAACTGATGATAATCTAGAAGCAGCCCTGACCCTCTGATGAGGATATGCTTTGTGAGGAGAGTAATGAGATAGTCTGCATGCTTGACTCGGCTAAAGTCGACCCTGGTGAGGAAATCCATCCCCTTGGTGGAAACACCGGGGAAATCGAACCCCCTAAACCCAACCTTAAGGAGCTCCCGTCCCATCTTAAATACGCTTTATTGGGAGAAAACAAAACTAGACTTGTGATAATCTCTTCGAAATTGCAAAAGGAAGAAGAGAATAGGCTAGTAGAGCTTTTGAGAGAGAACTCCGAAGCCATAGGGTGGGGGATTGATGACATCAAGGGCATTAGTGCGACTAGGTGCACCCATAGGATTAGTCTTGAAGATGACGCCAAACCTGTGAGGCAACCCAGCGTAGGCTTAACCCTGTCATGCAAGACGTAGTTAAAATCGAGGTACTTAAGCTGCTAGAACATGATATGAGCTACCCTATAGCTGACAGTCGATGGGTAAGCCCTGTGCATGTTGTCCCGAAAAAGTCTGGAGTAACTGTTGAGACCAATGAGAAAGGGATAGAGGTTCCGGTTAGGAAAACCACAGGGTGGCGTGTATGCATAGATTATAGGAGATTGAATGCTGCCACTAACAAGGACCACTTCCCCCTGTCCTTTACTGATGAGATACTAAACTGCCTTGCGGGGCGCGAGTTCTATTGTTTTTTGGATGGTCTTTCAGGTTTCTATCTGATTCCCATAGCGCAGGAGGACCAAGAGAAGACCACCTTCACTTGCCCATACGGCACCTTCGCTTATCGCAGGATGCCATTTGGCTTATGCAACGCTCTGGAAACTTTCCAAAGGTGCATGCTCTCTATCTTCTCTGACATGGTGCAGGATTTCATTGAGGTATTTATGGATGACTTCTCTCTCTCTGGTGACTCATTCACCGACTGCCTTGGTAAGCTTGATAAAGTCTTGAAACGTTGCATAGAATGTAATCTGACCCTTAGTTGGGAAAAAAGTCACTTTATGGTGCGAGAGTGTATTGTTCTAGGGCATGTGGTTTCTAAGCGGAGAATTGAGGTAGATAGAACTAAACTTGATGTTATAGTGAAACTTCCCCCACCCACTTGTGTGAAAGGGTTAATATCTTTTCTAGGACATGTTGGATTCCACAGGAGGTTCATCCAGGATTTCTCAAAAATTGCTAAGTGCCTTAGTAACTTACTGGTGAAAGATGTGCCTTTTGTTTTCGATGATAAGAGCATGGAAGCCTTTAATATCCTGAAAGAAAAACCTGTTTCTGCCCCTATTATTATGGCACCTGATTGGACTTTACCTTTCGAGATTATATGCGAGGTGTTATTCTAGGACAAAGAGTCGATAGGCATTTCCATGTGATTTACTATGCCAACAAAACTCTAAATGGTGCACATATCAATTACACTACCACTGAGAAAGAATTCCTGGCTGTCATATTCGCCTTGGATAAATTCAGGTCGTATTTGAAGGGATTCAAGGTAATAGTGCATACCGACCATGCAGCAATTCGCCACCTTATGGCCAAAAGCGATTCTAAGCCTCGCCTTATTCGCTGGGTCTTGATGCTGCAAGAGTTTGACTGTGAGATAGTTGACAAGTGTGGCAAAGAGAACTTAGTGGCGGACCACCTATCCAGGATTAATCCTGGCGCCATCGCCCCATCTCCACCCATCCCTGATGATCTCCCTGATGAGCATTTATTCTCTGTTAGTCTAGAACCCTGGTTTGCCGACATTGTGAATTTTAAGGCCACAGGATTGTTTGCTGCTAACATGACTTTGAAGGAAAAGAAGAATTTCGCTATCCACTGCAGGAGCTACTTCTGGGATGATCCATACTTGTTCAAGCTAGGCAATGATGGCATGATGCGGCACTGTGTACCGAAAGATGAGATTGGAAGCATACTCGCATTCTGCCACTCCATGCAGTGTGGTGGGCACTATAGCGGGAAGAAAACCGCCTTGAAGGTTCTTCAATCAGGTTTTTTTCTGGCCCTCTCCTTTTAAAGATGCTCATAAATTCTGTATCAGCTGGGATGCCTATCAGCGAAGTGGCAATATAAGGAAGCGGAATAAGATGCCCCTCACTAGTAATCTTGTTGTTGAACCCTTTGACGTGTGGGGCATCGACTATATGGGACCCTTCCCCAAGAGTAATGGCTTTGAATATATACTGGTTGCTGTCGATTATGTGACTAAGTGGGTGGAAGCAATCCTAACCAAGACTAATGATTCCAAAGTTGTTGTCTCTCTTCTTGACAAGAATATTCTTTGCAGGTTTGGCACCCCCAGGGTAGTAATCAGTGATGGTGGCTCCCACTTCATCAACCGCTCCTTTGCGAATCTGTTAACAATGTACGGAGTGCATCATCGGGTTGCTACAGCATATCACCCCCAGACTTCGGGCCAGGTAGAGGTTAGTAACCGGCATATTAAGAGTATACTTGAGAGGGTGGTGAAGCCTAACCGGAAAGACTGGTCGTACAAGCTCAACGATGCCTTGTGGGCATACCGCACAAGCTACAAGACTGTTATAGGGACCACACCTTACAGGCTAGTCTATGGGAAAGCTTGCCACCTACCGGTAGGGCTTGAGCACAGGGCAGAATGGGCAATTAAGGTCCTGAACCACGATTTGAATGCAGCTGGCAAAGAGCGTATACTGCAGCTCTCAGAACTGGAAGAACTCCGGAACACTTCTTTCGAGAATGCTAAGATCTATAAGGCCAAGACTAAGGAGTATCACGATAAAGGAATAATTCGTAAGGATTTGACCCCAGGTATGAAAGTTTTACTCTTCAACTCTTGCCTTAAATTGTTTCCAGGTAAGTTGCGCTCTCGATGGGATGGACCGTACAAAATCGTTCAAGTGGCACCACATGGTGCTGTCGAACTCTTGAACACAAGTGATGGATCCACCTTCAAGGTCAATGGACAACGGGTTAAGCCATATCTGGAAGGATTTAAAGAGCGACCGGAGGAAGAGGTTGTTCTTGGTGAGTCTAGTACATGACTATACAGGTACACCAGCAGGTCGCACTGGAACAAGTACTGGCCGGTTAGTGGCCAGGTAAGTTAGCATAGTTCTTATTTTTTCATTTAGTGTATTTTGTTATTTTTAGTTGAGTCTAGTTGAGCTAGAAGGTTAAAAGTGGGCACAGCGTCGGAACCAGTAAACTGGCGACGCTAGTTTACTAACTGGCGAACGCCAGTTGGCTAACAGAAACTAACTGGCATCCGCCAGTTAGGAAACTGGCGACGCCAGTTCCTTCCTGATAAAAAAGAAAAGAAAAAAGAAAAAAAAACCCTTTTTGCCTGCTAGCTCGGTTCTTTGTTTTCTAACGTTCTTCTTGAGTATCAGGTCATCTCCTCAACGTTCTCCGCATCTTGGAAACCTTCAATCAGGGAAGCCTCTGTCTTATAAACTCTCTACTTTTTCTCTTTTCACTCGTTTGCTCGAGGGCGAGCACGAGTTCAGGTTTGGAGAGGGGTGTTTCGAGGTTTGATCTGCCTTAGGCTTCTTACTTGCATGTTTTCGGATGTGTTTCTTTCTCAGTATTTCGTACATTGTTTTATATATCTTTTCCAATTGAGTCCAGTTTAGGTGTTATCTCTTGTGGTGAGCCTGAGTCATTGACCAAGTCGAACATCTATTGTGAATGGTAAATTCCCTTCCTGCTTACATTTTGTTTGATGTCTAGCTAGAAGTAGTGTAGTAGGCTTTTAATCCTACAAGGTCGTTTCTCTTGTAAATAGCAAGTCTGGTTAGCTATGTAGTCCAAAAGCTTGTGAGGAGCCTGAGCCAAAGAAAAAATATTGTGCGAGCACCTGTTATTATGTGATTCCTGGGTTGTGAAAGTTTTTACGTATTACTTGCGCCTTTTCATACTTATGTGTACTTAGTTTCGTTGGGGATGACGAACGACATGCTTTGCTTTGCGGATTTTATTCCCCCCCCCCCTTTTCTGTCGAACTGGTTTGGGGAGAGGATTGTTCATTATGACTGTTATGAGCTGTTATACTTGTGCTGAAAAGTCTGTTTACTGCTCCCTAAGTTTTTGATATTTGAATCTCGGGGTGGATCTATGGTCTTAATTGATCACCGTTAGTCGTGTTGGGCGTGTTCCAAATACTACCACATACCGGCGTGGCTAAAAAGCTACATATCCGTGAGGTTGATGGCACGTATACCAAACTGACACGCACAAAAGTGCGGACTTTCGGTAAAACAGACACCTGCAAAAATTGAGACTAAAAGAGCCCAATGTGGCCATGCACTGAATTCAGTGAAGTATTATGAGATCTGATGTTGTTTTGAAATGGATAAGGGGAGCAGTTTCAGTTTTTCGATTTTTCTGGAGGAATACAGTCATATGCCAAAGTCCCTTTCGACTCAATGAGACGAGTACAATAGCATAAGATATTTGAGGCATCCTTGTGACGAAAGTCATCTTCCTAGTTTAATTTTTGAGCTTATACCCTATATGGATACTTCCATGAGAGTGAGTGATACACTTTATACACCTGCGAGGGACTAGCGAGCTAGGCATAATTGTTATTTACTTGAGAAACGATCGTGTTTGATTACCTGCTTACTATTTCTGCCAAGGTTAGGTTGAGAACAAAATTTTTGCATCCTGTGAATTTAATGTTTACAATGGTAGATTCGGTCGCTTGGGAATTTGACTCTTTGTGTGTTTTCGTGGTTCGAGTCTAGTTTTGTCTAAGTGTGTTTGTTTGCTCGAGGACGAGCAAAGGTTCGGTTTGGGGAGTTTGATGAGTCAGTTTTACATCGTCATTAGGTCTTTTTTACCGTCTTTTTGTTATCCTTAAGTGTAGTTTTTGTAGTTTTTTTAGAGTCTTTTTACTTGTTTTGTTCTTTGTGTGTTTTGTAGATGTTTGGCTAAACCGCGCTATTTGAAGGAAAAATGGTGTATTTTATATGCATCTACAAGATATGGAGTTTCAATGCCTCGTATGGATGCTAGAAGTGGAGCGGGAAGGCCAATACCAAGAATCGGGGTCAAAAGGCGTCAAAAGGGCAAAACAATCATTCCAGAAGAACTGGCGACGCCAGTTATCAAACTGGTGTACGCCAGTAAGTTCCTGTTTGGCGTATCGCTAGTTTTCTAACTGGCGACGCCAGTTTCCTCTTCTGCCGTTTTTCTTCTGCGATTTCTCTTCCTAATTTCGTTTTTTCTCCTTACGTTATATTTTAGACATTGATTCTATTGTCAAGGACAATACTTTGCCCTAGTTCTAAACCGAGTTGATTGAAAAAGCTCCAGACATTCATACTTTGACATTGAGACAATTTGGAGCTTGGTTTTATCCTTGATTGATTTATCGATATCGAATTCTTGATCACCGTGGTAATTCTCTATTGTTTATCTCTTTACAATTTGTTCTTGTTCTTGTTTGTCAAATTGTATGAGCTGGCATGCGATTATCATATGTTTATGTTTATCATGAGCAATATCTTGAAGTCTTTCATCTTTCAATCTATCATGAGTAGCTAAACCACTCCGGACATGGTAGTTGCGTGATAGCTTTGTGTATTCGCTTCTAGGGTTTGAAATCGTTCATATAGGTTAGGCTCGTTCAAAGATCTTCGTAAAAACCCTTCAATTCAATACTCTCGTTCAAATATTCTAAAACGTTTTGTTAAGGATCATGGATTGACGTCCCACGATTACTCTAGTTCAAGTATCTTCAAACTCGTTTGGTAAAGGTTGAATTGATAGTTTTCTGTACACCGACGGTGTGACAGTATGAACATATCCCCAGAGTGAATTAGCATTGCTTGATCGTGACTACTGTGTTCCTTCTACCTCATTCTTACAAACAACTACATTGTTGATTTCTGTTTTCTAGTTATTAGAAGTACTCAACTCAAACAAATCAACATTGTTTTACAAGTAACTGTTTGTTTTCATTCGTTGTGGTAGCTTAATTGGTTCCTTAGCGAACGACTCTGTGGTTAGCTTTGTTTATTCTACAATAACTGCTTGCTACTTATTTCTAAGTATCAATTTGAGCACATCACATAGAAATGCGGTAGTGGATTCAGCTGAGTACCTTTCAAGTCATACTCTCTTGCAATCCTTTCAAGACAAATGCTTGAGGCATACGGTGTAAGCCTTGGCATAACATAGTCGTGCATGGGTCTGTCGTCTTCATCCATTAATTCTACCCTTGCATTATTATCCCTTCTTCGGTTCTCATCCAACCTCAACCTTTCCTCGGCTATCCTTAGCCTTTCCTGTTCTAGCTCTTCCCTCTCAGTTTGGATTTCGAGTGGAATCTTAAGGAGTTGCTCAAGTTCAGAAGTAGTGACATTCCCAGATGGATTGTCGTTGATGTTTCCTTTCCCATTCAAGTTGCTAGATGATTCCATGACGGAGGTGAACAGTTTACGCCTTTGAAGCTTATCTATGTCGTCTTTAAATGGTACTACCGGTGTTCCCGCACTTCTCCTACCTTGCATAAAGACTAAAAGACAAACTATCACAGATACAAATAAATAATACTAAAAATATAACTCTAATTTTGAATAAACAAAAATATGAAATTACGTATTTTTGGGTTTTTGATAAGTAAACGAACTAATACGGAAAAGAAAATATTTTTTGATGTTTTCCTGTGGAAATCGACTTCTACAGATTATATATAATTTTTTTGGGTTTATGCTGTACGAATTAAAAGACAGTACGTAAAGTAAAGCGAAAGAAAGAATTCAACTTATCTCGGATGATCGAAACTTGCTTAAGCGGTCAAGTATCCTCGGCAGCGACGCCAAATTTTGAAGTGCACTTAAGAATTTGAATGCGTTTTAGTACCTGTAATTCTCAAATACAATCAAAGATTAAATTTATTTATTGTCGGAAGCTCACAAACACACATCAATGGCGGTAAGTTAACTCGGGATGTTGTTCTCCACGGACACGTAAGGAACAAGCAAATATCATTTTGAATGCAGAAATCAGACAGTTCGTAAGTAGACAGATTGTATATAAGCAGAAGATTAAATCGCAATTGAACTCTAATTGTTGGTGATGAAATCGATGGGTGTTGGTGTGTAAAGGACCCCCAACCTCCCTCGTACTATGCTACTCCCAACTTCCTAGTTAATATCCTACGCAATTACCTATAATGACAACATGACATAATACTAAACACCAAGGCACAGTCGATACCAGTACCCCTACTTAGTTCAATGAGACTATTGTGTCACTCAGCAGAACATCATACCACAAAGGATGTATAGAGTTGTATAAGCACGATTTACGTCTAAGAACTATTACATTAATATAACACGGCATATAAAGAAGTAGCACAACAGAGTTTCGGGGGTTCGCCAATACAAGAGAAAGTTAGCTACTCATAGTAATAAACAGACAGACAAAAATCGAACTCAGCAAAGAAAGAAGAAGAAAAGAGAAGATTAGTCGTTGATGTTTTCGTGCTTTTTCTAGGGTTTCCTTCTAGGTGCCTGACGGCTAGCGATTTTGGGGTTTCACTCCCCCGAGGACTGGTTCTCTCTAAGGAGAGCTGCTTTGGGAGTGGTGAATGATTATGAGACCCCAAGGGTCTTATTTATACTGAAAATCTTGAGCTCTGGCCGCCATTTCTCATTAAGGAAGGTTAGAAAGGCGGGCTCTAGCCTGATAGGCCAGGAAAAGCCTGAAATCTAGAATCTTCCCTTCACTGCGGTCGATAGACCACCGCAATGGGCCTTCTGCGGCCTCCTGTCGGCTGCCATCTTCGATTTCAGCCAGCTTCTGTCTGTTTTCTTCATTCTTCAATTTCGGGCTTCGTAACTTCATTTTTCTCAAAAAGTGGTCTTCTACAAAGTTGTAGCATCTTCAATTATCTACGCATTAGTTGTTCACTTGACATGTTTTGACACTCGAACTCAGTGCAATGGCCAAATCAGTGTATTTCCTTATTTTCCTCGATTTCGGGTAAATATGACGTTTTGGCATCGAAAATCGTGCAATTCCTCAAAAATGCGATGATGACCTACAAAATATGCAAGAAGTTGGTAATTGATCATAATATGATGCAATTATTGAATCTTAGGAAAAAAACGAGGGTCTAAAAGCATGCAAGTCGCACATTTTATTGTCACATCAAGTTTCCTATGAGAAATCCAGAATTGGATCAGGTTAATGAGAATCTTCATCATGAAGTGGTAACTGAGCAGGTAGATACAGTCAACGTCTCAGATACCTTAGACACTGAACAAGTTTCAGAAATCCCAAACACAAGACATGTGTCAGATATCTTAGATACTGAACAAGTATCATATCATAATCATAATGATACAGGAATGAATCAAAATGATAATGATCCTACTAGTTCTAAGCCCATTATGGAATGGATAAGAGATCATCCTACAAAGTATGTGATTGGTCCAATAGACCAAGGTGCAAGAACATGGAGAGCAATTGCTGAAAATGCAAATTCTCTCTATGGATGTTTCATCTCAAATGATGAACCAAAGACCATTGAAGAAGCATTAAGAGACCAAGATTGGATCTCAACAATGCAAGAGGAACTGGATCAATTTGAGAGAAACAAAGTCTGGAAACTAGTTCCCTATATTGATGGAATATCTGTCATAAGAATTAAGTGGGTTTTCAGAAACAAGATGAATGAGTATGGTGAAATAAACAGAAACAAGGCTAGGTTGGTTGCCAAGGGATTCACCCTGACTGAAGGACTAGATTTTGATGAGTCATATGCTCCAGTTGCAAGATTAGATGCAATCAGACTATTCCTAGCCTTTGCAGCTCATAATGACTTTAAAGTTTACCAAATGGATGTCAAGAGTGCATTCCTGAATGGTGAGCTTGTTGAGGAAGTTTATGTTGAGCAACCACCAGGATTTGAAGTTTCCTCAAAAAGCAGGTTGGTCTAAGCTTTAGAAAGCTCTATATGGACTAAAACAAGCTCCAAGAGCATGTTATGATACTTTGGCCAAGTACTTGCTGGAAAGTGGATTCAAGAAAGGAGAAGTTGACAAAACTCTCTTTACATTGAACCATGATGGGAAACTACTTTTATTTCAAGTTTATGTTGATGACATAATCTTTGGATCTAAAGACAAGCAACTTTGTGAAGATTTTGTTGAGCTCATGAAAAGTAAATTTGAAATGAGCATGATGAGAGAATTGAATTATTTCCTAGGGTTGCAAGTCAAGCTTTAATGATGGAATATTCTGAGTCAAACAAAGTATGCAAAAGACATGTTCAATAAGTTTAATCTAAAGCCTTCTGAAAAGAATGCTAAGATACCTATGAGCATTGGAACCAAGATGACCAATACTAAATCTGACAAGAGTGTTGAAGAACACAAGTATAGGAAACTGATTGGGTCTCTACTATACCTCACATCAAGCAGACCAGATATTCAATATGTTGTTGGTGTATGTGCAAGATTTCGAACAAATCCTATGCAATCACACTACAACATTGCTATGAAAATTCTAATGTATGTAAAGGGTACAGTAGAAGTTGGATTGTGGTATCCAAAAGAAAGTGGTTTGAGTTTAGATGGCTATTCGGATGCTGACTATGCTGGATCTATGCTTGATAGAAAAAGTACCTCAGGAACATGTCAATTCCTTGGTACAAGACTTATATCATGGTTCAGCAAGAAATAAAACTCAATTGCCACTTCAACCACTGAAGTAGAGTATATTGTTGATGGGTGTTGTGCTTCACAAATATTTTGGATACAACAACAACTCAGAAACTATGAGATCAATGAAGTAACAACTCCAATTTTTTGTGACAACACAGGTGCTATTGATACGGAACAATGTCCAATCCATTTAAGACATTCTATAGACGAATCCTAAGGCGAATTAGTCTATACTCACTGAGAGACTCGACCAGGTGGTCCGACCCTCACAAGAGCATCCGGACTTTGGTTCAAAGTAGGTATAGGTCCGGACACACTATATGACCTACCTCACCACCTGTATCGCTATCCCAGTACAAGTATTGGCAACGAAAAGACTAGCTTCGGATCGCAAGACCTTTGGTTCGGACGTCTCACCACCAAAAGACCAAGTGTACTGAGCTGGAGCAAATAGCTTAGTCCGATCCGGACCGAAAGTATGTCGAGAGGTCCGATCGCGATGCTAAAATACCAATTATGCCCTCACACAGCCCAACAAGTTAATGGGTTAAGCATATCTAATGGGTTGTGAGCCCAATAAGGTATTGGTTGCACATTGTGAAGCCTACACTTGGCATAATCTTGTGTGTCCCTCCATTTGAAGACACATAACTATAAATGTGGCACAGATTCCCGTGCTACAGTAAGTCACGATTCCCCATAATCACACTTTTACAGAGTAGACAGTCAATCTCTCTCAAGTAAAGTCATTATCCGGTTTGACCCTAAGCAAACAAGATCTACCTTTCTGATACTTATATTCAGAGAGCAGAAGTCTTTTGTGATAAGCTCACGTGCTCAGCAAGCTATAATGTGTGTAAGTACTCAACAAGCAATAAATAAGCAATAAATAAAGTGCAGTAAGTAAATAACACAAAGGTTTGTAGTGGTATCTGAAGGTAGCATAATCCCTCAACTAATCCACTCGCCCTTTCTCAGGACTTCAATCCACTAAGATAAGATAATGAGTTCCCCTTACAAAATCCTATCTCTTGATCCCTTTAACACTAGGTTCCCAACCAAGTGTTCCCCCTTAGTTGTTCCCTGGTTTTCTCAACCAAGTACTTCCTCTACTCAGTAACCTTTGAGCTATTCCTCAGCTTCCACAGCCAAGTACTTCCTGTGCTCAACGCCGGTGTGGCGTTGGTTATGGTAGTTTATCAGGAGAGCAGGCTCTTATAACTTATACAGTTATCTTAGAGGGCTCTGTAGAAACAAGCTCACTTAATACACTTTTCAATTTATGGTAAGTTGTTCTTTACTGACCCAAGTCTTGATGTTGCTCAAGAGAATGAATCACAGATATGAGTCGCAACAATATCTTCTGGATTCAACTCTTTCACAATATGCAATTCTTGTTTAAGGATCAAGACACTTAGAACTTTCGTGCTACTTATAATTCAAGAGCTTTAGTTGCAACAGTAAGCTAGAGAGTATGTAGAAGGCTTGTATGCTTGAATATAATGTATGAAGTTCTGAGTATTCAGTGTTCAAGTGTGTCTTTCAAGCATTCTAAGTGGTGATATTTATAGTTGAAAATCATGCCGTTTGCATAGTATCCGTTAGACACAATGAAATTCAAACTAACGATATCTAAAGTTAGTACGGAAGTGAGCTTTGTCTCTTTACAGAGATTTCCTCTTTTGCTCAGACATCTCTGTCTGCGTAATTAATGCACTGTACTACCTTTTGTCCTGTAGTGTCAACGGAACAATGCAAGCTTTCTGAGACTTTGCAAGTCATTACTCAGTGACCTATTGTGCATCAGAAACCTATTGAAATACTTGTATCCCAAAGACACTTAATTTCTTCAAGGTATCTGAGCCAAGGTTTGCGAGGAGACACTTCTCCTTAGTCTTCAGCAATCTTGTGCAGTCTTCTGATCTTCAATAAATGTGTTCTTCTGTTGGATGCTTCCTTCTTGGTCTTCTTTAAAGATATAAAAATTACATTCAGAGACCTAATCCTATACAAGATTTGCTAGACTAACATACTCAGTAATCTTCCTCATTTACAATGTTCAAGTGAACTAAGAGTACTAGTTACTTTTTTGAGCTAAGATAAGTCATTAGGGTTTACTGATCAAAATCTAAATAGATATTCCTAAAAAATTTCCCCCTTTTTGATCAGTCACCTATGACTATCTAAAAACCTATCATGAACTGGATGAGGAAACAATCCAACACTTGAACATTTCTTATGATCTTTCATTTCATTTATTTAAGTGCAAAAAGTAAACATCAACCAAATCACAAGGTGTGATCTTTGCTGACAAGTTATCTTTTCATTGGATAGGTATCTGAGAGTAAGTTCATCATATAGAGTGATAGTACAGATAACTTTTACAAGATTAACCAATAGATTAAATCAGCAAAAATAAAAAATACACAACTAAGTAGGACAACAGGAAGTTCCAAGTTCCAAGTGAACATCCTACTAGTTGGTCTTCAAGTCTTTAGCTTTGAAAAACCCTATCACCATATCTCTTGACATCTTATGAGTATTTAAGGATGTATGTTCTGACTTTCATTTTTTCATTCCTTGCTGCCAGAGCATTCTCCTTGTAAGATTTGGTGGGTAGGTTTTTGATCATGCTTTTGATTCAAAGGTACTTGCCCCATCTCCAGACATGTACTAGCTGCTCTTCAGTGGGCTTGTAATGACCATATATCTCTGTCAGATATTTCATGTCTCCCAAGTATTGTTCCTTAGTCAAATAGAATGACTCATAAGGTTCAACCTGCAGCTTTGGTCTTGACCCGAATTCATCTTCAATAGTGTGCACATCCTCTGGTCTATGATAAGGGCATTTTTTAGATAGGTCTTTCTTTCTGGCTGTTTGTCTGACTTCTATTTCAAAGTCTAACCATTTCTTGACTCTATCTTTTGGCAATAAATCTTGTCTGTCTTTTTCTCCATGCCATCATCTGTCTGTAGATGGGTGCTGGTAGTCCTCCTTCATTGACTAGTAAGTTCTTCAATTTAAGTATCCAGTATCTATTCTTCTGATGAATGCACTGCCAAACAGTGGGATCAAGGTCATCAACCTTTATATACTCAATTAGAGCATCTTCAGGCTTTGGTGGTAGCACTCTACCAAATTTGATATCCCTTTCCCTCTTCCTCTTCTGTTTGGAGTTCAAGCCTTTCATAAAGGTGTCTTCAGATGGGGTACCTTGCTGAATAGACTTGGTGTTTCCAGAAGGTGTCATTGCTGCTATAGGAATTGCAGCCATAGGTTCAGACATACTACTTAGATTCCTTTTCTTGTGAAGGGGATTTTTGTCATCATCTTCATCATCATTATCATCTTGATGTATGATTACCAATTCTTTGCAGCTGTCTTAGCCTGTTTTCCTCCTCCTCCTCCTCCTCCTTCTTCTTCTTCTTCTTCTTCTTCTTCTTCTTCTTCTTTAGAGTCTCTATCATTTCTTCTCCTTGAGCTCTTGGCAGATGTTGGATGTTTCTGAGATCTTGCCCTAGATCTTGTAGTCACCATCTGTAGCTCTTGACTTGGGGTTTTGGTCTGGGCTTCTTCAGGATACATCTTTTCTTTGCCCTTACCTTGTACTCTCCTAGTACTTCCTTCCCCCTTAGTCATAGGAGACTGATCAAAACTACTGAGGATTCTGGCATAAGAATCTGACAGAGAGTCAAAATTCTTTTTAGAGTAATTTAAGCTTCAGTGAGTTGCTGCATCTCTTTCCTGAGGTCAACATTCTTCTTTTCAATCCCAATTTCCTTGTTAGTCAGCTTGGAAACATAAGATGCATAGCTTGCATTGTCATATGCAGCATACATGGTTGTGCTATCCAGATCCTTTACCATACCAAGGTCTCTATGATTGAGAACTATTGAGGAGGTTCTTTGTGAGAGAAGGTCAGCAAACTTGGTGAATTATGGTGGTACTGATTCAGTGACCTTATCTTGAGCTTCCAGTTCCTTAATAAGCTTGAGCATAGTCTTTGATCTATTCTCATAGTCAGTTGTATTCACATTAGGAACTGTGCTGAAGATGGTGGGAGCTAGAATGTTTCTTTTGAGATGTGACACAATAGTTTGTGGATTTTTAGCATGAAATCCAAGGTGGTCTGCATCTCCTAGCTCAGCAACCATTTCAGACACATGTGTTTTCATTCCCTAGTTCAGCAACCATTCTAGATACAAGCTTCTTTCCTTTTCCAGAAGAAGAAGAGCATATGCTATTTCAGCATTCTTCTTCTTGATGTCAGCAGCTTCCTCAACATCAACTTCTTCCATTAGTTTCTGCGCATCAAGGAGTAGTTTTTTCTGCTCAGCAAGGGCTTCTTCCTCCTTGCGAGACAACTCATCAATCTTTTTCAAATTGGCTTCCTTCTCAGCAACCTTGGTTTCCAACTCAAGGCGCAAGTGTTCTTCTTCTTCCAACATTTGTTAAAGTTGGGCCAACCTTTGCTCAGCATCCTGAAGTTTCTGAGCGGTGTCATCAGCAACTTGCCCAACTTCTTCATCTTCTGCTTTGTTGGAGAAGGGTTAGATGATCTCTGAGGAGATGGAGGAGGAGAATTTTTCTTCTCAGTTGGCTTTTCAGCGACTGAGGCATTATTTCTTCCAGTAACTCCTCCTACACCAGGTGGGGGTGCATTATCATCATCATCCTTTTTAGGATCATCTTTCTTTTCAGAAGAATGAGGAGGAGTCTTAGGTTTTTCCACGTCATTTTCATCAGTCTCTTCATCATATAGCAGATCTATCACTTCTTTGAGTATCACCGGCTTACTTCCCACTTCCTCTTATTTAGTGGGTGCTGAAGGAATTCTCAGCGGCACAGTGGGGTTAGAAGCTAGTCGGACTCTTGCAATTCTATCTGCTTTCTGAAAGTCTTCTATGAGTATTGCTGCAACTACATCCTTGAACTTCAAGTTCATTAAAGTTGCAAAGTCATACTTTTCAGTAGGAAGCAACGCATGGATGTAGCTGTCAAGTTGTTCAGCTTTCTCTCTTTTTGATGGATCATCAAGTATCTGTGCAAAAGCCATCAGATCAAGTCTCCTCAACTTTTGCCATCTTTTAAAGGAAGAGATATGACATGGAAGTGCAAGATCTTTGAACAACTGAAGCAGATCTTCATCAGATGTAACTACCCTTGTAGTTTGCTGTGAAGTACCCTGATTTTGAGCCTGAAAGAGAATGGAGTTTTGATTAGGCATCAAAACTTGTTCAGATATCTGAGTTTCAAAAGTGTCATGTTTCAGAGTTACCTGTGTTGCAACAACAGGCTCAGATGGCTTGAGTAGTGTGGTGGAAGGACCCTTAGATATCTTTGGAGGAGACTTGGGCATCTTATCCTCCTCTTCCATTTCTTTCTGAACTTGAGAATAAAAAGTGTTAGTACACTCAGAAAGATTTAGTAGGATTTCACACACATTGTTATCTGAGATGTCTACCTCTCTGACAGGAGGCTCAGATATGCGTTTCTCAGAAACCTTTGAGGTTTCTGGTATATCCTCTGATGTCTTTGGCTTTTTAGCCACATCATCTTTCTTCTCAGTTTGAGCCTTTAAGAAATATAAGAAAGTGTTAGAAAGCTCATTGGAGGGAGATCTCTGAGAATACACATAAGAATCTTCTGCTACCTGTGTGACAGGCTTAGATTCCTTATTGATGGAGGGTACATAATCCTCCTTCTCAGATTGTGAGGGAAACTTTCCAGTTTCCTCTCCTTCCTCTTGTGTAGGAAGTTTTTCAGCTTCCTCTCCTTCATTATTTTCTTTATCAGCCTATAACAATGAATAAACAATAAGATACAAGACATAAAACATAGAATTTTTTACAAGTAAAGAGTTAAACCACTCAGTAACTTGATCAATATCATGCTGATTGGTCTTTGGAACTTGTGTTAGTTCCATGTGTTGGTCTTGTTATCCCTGGACAACATCTTTGTTTGATGTTTGAGGCACTTCAAGCCTTTCCTGAGTCTTTGGCTCAGTTGCCTACCCCGTGTGATCTCCCTGAGTCTCAACATCAGGTTGATCCCTCTGAGATGAGAGTTAGGGAACCTGTTCAATCACAGGATTTACCTCAACAACACCATCAGCTCCCTGACGCATCTCAAAAGCTTCCACTAGGTAATCATCCATGAGATCAACAGAAGTCTTGGACACTTGTAGTTGTTGTGGTTGTGGTGATCTAGATCTTGATGGAGAAGGAACATTAGTGATAGTTCTCTCCAGATCAGCAGTAATGTTTGTTTTGTACTGATGCATTGGCAGTGTCATCAAGTACAACTACATCATTCATCAGGGCATCATTGATATCCTGGAAAGTGGATGGCCCTAGAAGAGCGTTTCCTCTGGACATGGTTACTTTCTCAGCAACCTGTGATGCAGGGACTTCATCAGCAACCTCATTCCTTTTCAAGAATGGGTCAAAGTACAATTCATATGCTTCTTCAGCAGTCAGCGGTCGGGATGCATCAACACTCTTATCATCAAGAGTGGTATCTTCAGCATTATGAAATGCTGGCTGGGCAGAGGCAGTGGTATCTGCAACACTATGGTGTTGTATTTGAACTCCACTAGTTGTATCTACAGCACTGGGTTCAGATACCCTTGTGTCAGTATCCATCAGAGAAGTGCTCTCCTTGGCAGCTGCCTTCTTCTTGCCTCTGGTTCTACGTTTCTTCTTTGGCACAACATTTGCCTTAGAAACGTCTTCAACTGGTTCTGCTTGAGCTCTTAATTGTATTTGCAAACAAGATCACTGTTTGCAATCTCTCCATTCCCCCTGAGCTTTATGCCAAGCATCTCCAAAATGTAGCATATCTTCAGACCAAAGCTGATAGTTTGCTTGGGCTCAGCAAGATCACCTTTCACAACAGGCTCAAAGCCTTGAAGTTTGTCAACAAACCTTAGATAGATGTACTTCCCCCAGTTGAAGGGCTCGGCTCTCTCCTCCAGAGTGTTGAGGAATATCATCATTTCCCATCTTTCCATGCTGATCTGGTCAGCTCCACTATGATTTGAATCAAAGTACCTATGCAATACAATGGCTATCAAATCCCAAGGTTCAACAAGATGTCTTCTCCTGACAATATAATTGTCGAACTTTGTTGGAGTATCATCCTTTTCAGGATTTCTATAGAGAGAGTGGAAGATTTTTGCACTCTTGGTTGAGGTATCTGGTACATAGTCAGTACCTTGGGTGGGTAACCCAAAAAGAGTGCTGAAGGTATTCACATCAAGGTTTATGTCAACACTTTAGACCTTCATTGTGAGCACACTTCTTCAGTGCCATCATCTTTAGTGATGGTGTAATTGTTGAAAAATTCCAACACATCCTCAGTAGAATTGCTTGAGGGTTTTGCAGAGAAAAACTACTTGATCTTTACCTTTTCAATTAAAGAAAGTCCATGCTTCATATCTGCTTGGTTGTTAGCAGCACCAAGCAAGTACTCATTGACAAGTACTCCTCCCCAAAGTATCTTGGAGTCGGGATTCCACATGGAGAAGTTGAAATCACCAACAACTCTCTGATTAGTAACAACAATGGCTGGATTTTTCTTTTCAGGAGTTCCAGATGTAGACACTTGGGATTTCTGAGATCTAGTTCTCTTGGGTGCCATCTCTTTTAAATAGAAGTAGTAGATAAGAAATATTGAAAGAGATTAAGGTCGAATTCGATTAAATGATTCTTTGTAGAGAAAAGATGAAGGATTTTGCTGTTTTTGTGCTAGGTAAAATGTGAGTTTAGGCGAAAGTGTTTTCTTTTGCCATAAACTACTTTATATAGCAATACAAGTACACATATACAAATGAATTATTTATCTATGTATCTCGCAATCTGCACAAGGCGTGGTGAAAAAGTGATTTTTCATTAAATGCGAGTGGGGCCAGTTACTGGGTTACTGCGCTAGTGGGCTAAATGGATGCATCTGATCCGTTGAATTGCTATCGCCATTATTTCAATGGTTGAGATTGTTTTCTCCGCAATGATCACAATCAACACATGTAATTGTGCCCAATTAATGCTATTTGGATAATAGCTCTCTGAGTCATTTTCAATACTCAGTAACCTGTAACTAGGAGACAAACTGGTTTCTGAGCTTATTAATTAAGCGTCCAGTGTTGTTTGAAAATTATCACACAAATGGAAATTTTTCAAAACACAAGAGATAGTTGACTTCTGACAGATAATATTGTTTGTCTACTTCTCTTCTTTTGTGTTCCCCCTTACTTAGTGGCCTCACAGATCTGAATACCCATTTCAGATACCTCTTTAACCAACTTTACACTTAGCCATTATATCTGAGTGCCTGTCTCATATATCTCCTTCTCCCTTTAAGTGCCTTTCTTTTCAAAAAGCCTAATTATTCTCTATTGGCTTATTGAGTTCCCGTCTCATTGACCAATTTAGCACCTTCGTAGTTCCATTAACCCAAGACTATGTCTCAAGGTTAGGAATCTACTTTCTTGCAGAGGCTTTGTGAAGATATCTGCAAATTGGTCTTCTGTACCAATCTTGAGTATCTCAATATTGCCTTTTTCAACATGATCTCTAATGAAGTGGTGTCTAACATCAATGTGCTTTGTTCTTGCATGGAACTTAGGATTCCGAGTTATGGCAATTGCACTTGTGTTGTCATAGTAAATGGGAGTTTTCATTTCATTGATTTCATAGTCTCTGCGCTGTTGTTGTATTCATAAGATTTGTGAAGCACAACACCCAACAGCAATATATTATGCTTCTGTGGTTGATGTGGCAATTGAGTTTTGCTTCTTGCTGAACCATGATTTCAATCTAGTACCAAGGAATTGACAAGTTCCTGAAGTACTTTTTCTATCAAGTATTGATCCAGCATAGTCAGCATCTGAGTAGCCAACTAAACTCAAACCATTCTCTTTTGGATACCACAATCCAACTTCTACAGTACCTTTAACATACCTTAGAATCTTCATAGCAGTGTTATAGTGTGATTGCATTGGATTTGTCTGAAATCTTGCACATATAACAACTGCATAATGAATATCTTGTCTGCTAGCTGTGAGGTATAGTAGAGACCCAATTAATTTCCTATATTTGTGTTCTTCAACACTCTTGTCAGATTCAGTTTAGGTCATCTTGGTTCCAATGCTCATAGGTATCTTAGCATTCTTCTCAGAAGGCTTTATATTAAACTTATTGAGCATGTCTTTTGCATACTTTGTTTGACTAATGAATATTCCATCATCAAGTTGCTTGACTTGCAACCCTAGGAAGTAATTCAATTCTCCCATCATGCTCATCTTAAATTTATTTTTCATGAGCTCAACAAAGTCTTCACAAAGTTGCTTGTCCTTAGATCCAAAGATTATGTCATCAATATAAACTTGTACTAAGAGTAGTTTTCCATCATGGTTCATTGTAAAGAGAGTTTTATCAACTTCACCTTTCTTGAATCCACTTTCCGATAAGTACTTGGCCAAAGTGTCATACCATTCTCTTGGAGCCTGTTTAAGTCCATATAGAGCTTTCTGAAGCTTATAGACCATCTTGCTTTCTGAGGAAACTTCAAAACCAGGTGGTTGCTCAACATAGACTTCCTCAACAAGGTCACCATTTAGGTATGCACTCTTGACATCCATTTGGTAAACTTTAAAGTCATTATGAGCTGCAAAGGCTAGAAATAGTCTGATTGCATCCAATCTTGAAATTGGAGCATATGACTCATCAAAATCTAGTCCTTCAGTCTGGGTGAATCCCTTGGCAACCAACCTTGCTTTGTTTCTGGTTATTTCACCAGATTCATTCATCTTGTTTCTGAAAACCCACTTAGTTCCTATGAAAGATATTCCATCAATGTAGAGAACTAGTTTCCAGACTTTGTTTCTCTTAAATTGATCCAACTCTTCTTGCATTGCTAAGACCCAATCTTGGTCTTTTAATGCTTCTGCAATGGTCTTTGGTTCAATGTCTGAGATGAAACATCCATAGAGAGAATTTGCATATTCAGCAATTGCTCTCCTAGTTCTTACCCCTTGGTCTAAAGGACCTATCACATCCTTTACAGGATGATCTCTTATCCATTTTAAAATGGGTTTAGAACTAGTAGGATCATTATCATTTTGATTCATTTCTGTATCATTATGATCATGATACACTTATAATGTGCTTGGGATATCTGACACTTGATCAGTGTCCTAGGTATCTGAGACATGATTCACAACAACCTCCTGCTCAGAGACCTCTTCATGATGAAGATTCTCAGTGTCTTGATCCATTTATGGATTTCTCATAGGAAACTCTTCATTATGTCTTAGAGTCATCTGGTTGTTACTTGGCAATGGTTGCCATTCTTCGTCAGACTCATCCTCTAAATGAATGACAAAATCATTTCCTATCTGAGATTCTTGTTTAGAATCCTTGATCAAAAGTTCTTTGAACCTATCTGAGAGTTCTTCATTCAAGGGTACTTTCTTGTTTCCATCATAGAATACTACATGGACAGATTCTTCAATCTTTTGTGTCCTTTTGAAGTAGATTTTGTAAGCATTGCTATTCATTGAATAACCAAGAAATACTCCTTCATCTGCCTTTGGTTGAAATGTTCTTAGATATTCTTTACCATTGTTAAGAACAAAACATCTGTAACCAAACACCCTTAAATGTTTGATACTAGGGGGTCTACCAATCAATAACTCATAAGGAGTCTTATCATGGTGTTTGTTGATCAAACATCTATTTTGAGTGTAGCATGTTGTGTTTACAGCTTCAACCCAATAGATTTCACTTATTTCAGCGTCAGCAAGCATTGTTCTTGCTGCTTCTTTTAGGGTCCTATTCTTCCTTTTAGCAACAACATTTTGTTGTGGTGTCCTGCCTGAAGATGGTTGATGTTGTATACCTTTGCAAGTACAAAACTCTTTTATGTACTGGTTTACAAACTCAGTACCATGGTCTGTTCTGATCACAGATACCTTGTCATTTTTCATGACTTCAAGCTTATTCAGCAGGCTTGGTATCTCGACCCTTGCGTCAGAATTCCGTTTGAGAAAAACAACTAGAGTAAATCTTGATTAGTCATCTAAAACAACCAGGCCATACTTCTTTCCTGCATAACTGGTTACTGAGGACTCAAAGAGATCTATATGTAACAGTTGCAGTGTCCTCACACTGTAACGTCTAGTTTTAGACTTGAAAGATGTTTTGACTTGTTTTCCTAATTGGCAAGCTGAACATACAGCATCCTTTTTTAGTGCCCTTTTAGGTAATCCAACAAACAATTCTTTCTTGGCTAGCTTATTCAGAGTTTTGAAATTCAAGTGACTCATCCTTTTGTGCCATAGCTAATTTTCTTCAGTGTAGCCAGATTGACTCACCATGAGGCATTCTTTAGTTGTGGCAGATGCCCAGTCAGCAACATAGAGACTTCCTTTCCGCTTAGCAACCAAGACTACCTGCTTTTCCTCATTGTCAATGAATTTGCAGAATTTGGATTTGATCTTCACTGAGAACCCCTTGTCAGCAAATTGACTCATGCTTAGAACATTATATTTCAATCCCTTCACATGTAGTACTCCAGTGATTGTAAGGGCTCCAATTTTCATATCTCCAAATCCTACGGTTGGATTCACTTCTCCTCCATTAAACCTGATATCTGGTCATGTATCGCATACTCTGTAGTTCACCAGATTTGCTTTGTCTCCTATCATGTGCTTCCCACATCCACTATCAAAATGCCACGTTGGATTCTTCTTTAGAGTGTTTTGCACAAAACAGAAAACTTGGAGTTAGGTTCTCATTCCAACAATGGAACCATCTAGACTAAAGTATCTCCCAGTAGGAATCCATTTTTGAATGAATCTCTTAGGGACATGCTTTTGTCTAGCAGGAACATTAGGAAGAATTCTAGGTAAATGACTAGTATCATTATTATCAAGAACTATTTTCCTTCTTGGTGTGTTCCTTGGTGCTCCTCGTGGTGCTTTCAGATACCTGTCAAAGTTCTCGAGCACGCTTTTCAAATGAACTTAGCTTTCCTTGTCTGATTTCTTCTAGCCCTGGCATTCAGATTGCTTGTGGTTTGTTCTTTCTTCCACTTCTGATGATTGTTGTGAGCAACCCTAGCTTTTATCCATCGTTCTTCCTCTTGTTTGTAATCATGAGCAAGTTGTTTCCCGATAGATTTATAGCCAATGCCATTTCGAGCATGTGATGCCGACTGAGATGTCTTCTCTGCAGCCTTGCTAGTCTATGGGTCATCTTTCTTTCCAGAAAACGTGACATTAGAGAATTTTCCAGCTCCAGCAATCTTCCGTTTCTGAGAGACATAGCACTGTGGGTGATTACATGTTTCAGTGTGTTGTTCTTTTCTCAGAACTTTCCCAACAGTTTTCTTGGGGACTTGTTTTTCCCTCAAAGGTTTGGTCGCGACTGCCTTTCCTTTGTCAGCAACCTTAGCTTTCTGACCAATGCCATAGGTTGTTTGGGAACCACCTTGCTGACCCTTAACAAATGTCATTCTTTCATCACTCTTGTTCAGAGTGGTAGAACTATTTGTTTGAGTGTCTAGCCCAAGTCCACCTTTCCCTGAGGCATCTCTTAGGTAAGAGTGCACTTCAGTGAGAGTGTCACAAGCTTTGGTATAGGATTGAAAGGACAATTCTTTCTTTTTGAGTTCATCATTGTCAGAAGAAGACCTTCACACTTCTTTTGAAGTTTATCCATTGCTTCTTCATGTAACTTTCATGTCTCAACTATCCGCGCCTTTAGAAATGCATTCTCAACATCCTTTGTCTCAGATAGCTTTCGCAGTTGTGAGCACTCCTTTTCAAGAGATTTCTTTTCTTCCTCGAGAATTTTGGTTCTAGCTTGGTCAACCATGAATTCTCTTTCATAAAGATCAAGTTCTTTTCTAAGGTGTTCTAGATCTTTGATTCCTTCCTCATCACTCTCATAATTTATAAATCGAGAAATAGTGGTTACCTCATCAGCCATTAGGAATGGCTCGATGTTGGAGCAATCTGGATAGACCTCCTCAGCAACCCCGCACATTTCTTTCTTCTTTTGACCGAAGTCAACCAATTCATGAGTGATGCCACACAACTCTGGTGATGGAAGTTTAGAATCATCTGAGTCCTCATCCTCAGACTCAGAGTCAAGATCAAGAGCATATAGTTGGATTTGAATCTTTTTTCTTTCCTCAGTGAGCATAGCTCTCTGACCTCTCTTGAAATTTCTCCTATCTTTCTTCTCACCTGTCTTTAGCTTGTTATAAGTTGGGCAGTCTCTTTTGAAGTGACCAGGTTTATGACAATAGAAACAGATATCATTTCCAATTTCTGCTCCCTCAGTTTTTGATGCTTACTGAGCAGGCTTGTTCAGCGAGCTAGTCAATTGCATACTTTTGCACTGGTGATAGTTGGGACCTAGATGCTTTTTCAGCTTCTTCTTTCTATTTCCTAACTGACGTACTTTCTCATATGCTTTACAGCAAGAGCATATGCCTCAGTCACCTCTCTGGTATCCTTCTTTTCAGAAGTACCTTGAGTTACTAGAGCAACATTCTGCGATGTTTCAACAGTCATAGGTCATCTTGCTTTGTCTCATAGTTGACAGTTGCCAAGTGTGAGAAAAGCTCCACCGGAGTGATGTTAGGCATTCCTTGGTTGAAATAGAAGTACTGAGTGTGTTCCCAGTTTTGATTCAAGCTTCTCACGATAGTCTTAACCTTTTCAGAGTTAGAATATCTTTCGCTCTCACCAAGTGCATCCATTTCACTCATCAGTGTTGTAAACCTGAAATCAAGTTCCTCAAGAGTCTCAGTAGGACCTTGTTTAAAGTTTTGAAATTTGAGCTTCAAAACATCAAACTTGTTTTCCTTGGTTTTCTCAGTGCCGGCACAAATTTCTTCAATCGGACTGTGCTTCTTTCATTGCACACCACAGCTTGTATGTGATCTGGAGTAGAACGAATAATGATGTTTATTGCTTGACAATCCAGCCTATTTCTCTTGGAATCTTCAGATGTCCAGAGATGTCTGGGCTTTGGTTCATAAGTAATTTCATCGGTTGGTCTATTGAAATTTCTCCTATCTTTCTTGTCACCTGTCTTTAGCTTGTTATAAGTTGGGCAGTCTCTTTTGAAGTGACCAGGTTTATGACAATAGAAACAGATATCATTTCCGATTTCTAATCCCTCAGTACTTGATGCTTACTGAGCAGGCTTGTTCAGCGAGCTAGTCAATTGCATACTTTTGCACTGGTGATAGTTGGGACCTAGATGCTTTTTCAGCTTCTCTTTGGTCCTTCTTCTTTCTATTTCCTAACTGACGTACTTTCTCATATGCTTTACAGCAAGAGCATATGCCTCAGTCACCTCTTTGGTATCCTTCTTTTCAGAAGTACCTTGAGTTACTAGAGCAACATTCTGCGATGTTTCAACAGTCATAGGTCATCTTGCTTTGTCTCATAGTTGACAGTTGCCAAGTGTGAGAAAAGCTCCACCGGAGTGATGTTAGGCATTCCTTGGTTGAAATAGAAGTACTGAGTGTGTTCCCAGTTTTGATTCAAGCTTCTCACGATAGTCCTAACCTTTTCAGAGTTAGAATATCTTTCCCTCTCACCAAGTGCAGCCATTTCACTCATCAGTGTTGTAAACCTGAAATCAAGTTCCTCAAGAGTCTCAGTAGGACCTTGTTTAAAGTTTTGGAATTTGAGCTTCAAAACATCAAACTTGTTTTCCTTGGTTTTCTTAGTGCCGACACAAATTTCTTCAATCAGTGACCAGGCTTCTTTCGCTGTTTTTGCACACCACAGTTTGCACTGTATGTGATCTGGAGTAGAACGAATAATGATGTTTATTGCTTGACCATCCAGCCTATTTCTCTTGGAATCTTCAGATGCCCAGAGATGTCTGGGCTTTGGTTCATAAGCAATTTCATCGGTTGGTCTTGCACTCGATGTTGTACCAGATGTGGAGGAACCAGCAACATCTGTGTCAGTAGATTCCTTGTCTCGACCATTTGAAACTTCAATGACTTGCTTCTCTTGTCGAATGACAACAGGGCCATTCTTTATCACTTCGATCATCTCGTCACTGATAGCTTCCAGGTGAAGCATCATGTTCTTCTTCCATTTCTCATAGTTCTCTGGCTTGAGAATGGGTTCATCGCTTAGAGACATCCTGCAGCAAACACTAAACAAACAAAGCAATTATAGGTCGTAAGCTATTAGTGGGCACTTATCTAGGATCTAGGTTCAGTGCAGAAGGTTAAAGAACCTCCTGCTCTGATACCACTTGTCGGTCCAGATAACGACAAAGTAAAAGACTAAGGGGTGAATAGTCTTTTCAAATTTTTGACGATAAAACAATTTCTCAGATAGCTGTGAAGGTATCTGATACTTAAATTCAGAGAGCGGAAGTCTTTTGTGATAAGTGCACGTGCTCAGTAAGCTATAATGTGTGTAAGTACTCAACAAGAAATAAATAAGCAATAAACAAAGTCCAGTAAGTAAATACATAAAGCTTTATAGTGGTATCTGAAGGTGGCGTAATCCCTCAACTAATCCACTCGACCTTTCTCAGGACTTGAATCCACTAAGATAAGATAATGAGTTCCCCTTACAAAATCCTATATCTTGATCCCTTTAACACTAGGTTCCCAACCAAGTGTTCCCCCTGAGTTGTTCCCTAGTTTTCTCAACCAAGTACTTCCTCTACTCAGTAACCTTTGAGATATTCCTCAGCTTCCAAAGCCAAGTACTTCCTGTGCTCAACGCCGGTGTGGTGTTGGTTATGGTAGATTGTCATGTGAGCAGGCTCTTATAACTTATACAGTTATCTTAGAGTGCTCTGTAGAAACAAGCTCACTTAATACACTTTTCAATGTATGGTAAGTTGTTCTTTACTGACCCAAGTCTTGATGTTGTTCAAGAGAATGAATCACATATATGAGTCGTAACTATATCTTCTGGATTCAACTCTTTCACAATATGTAGTTCTTTTTTAAGGATCCGGACACTTAGAACTTTTTTGCTACTTAGAACTCAAGAGCTTTAGTCGCAACAGTAAGCTAGAGAGTAAGTAGGTAGAAGGCTTGTATATATGCTTGAATATAATGTATGAAGTTCTGTGTATTCAGTGTTCAAGTGTGTCTTTCAAGCATTCTAAGTGGTGATATTTATAGTTGAAAATCATGCCGTTTGAATAGTATCCGTTAGGCACAATGAAATTCAAACTAATGATATCTGAAGTTAGTACGGAAGTGAGCTTTGTCTCTTTACAGAGATTTCCTCTTTTGCTCAGACATCTATCTGCGTAATTAATGCACTGTACTAACTTTTGTCCTATAGTGCCAATGGAACAATGCAAGCTTTCTGAGGCTTTGCAAGTCCTTACTTAGTGACCTATTGTGCATCAGAGACCTATTGAAATACTTGTCTTCCAAAGAAACTTAATTTCTTCAATGTATCTGAGCCAAGGTTTCTGAGGAGACACTTCTCCTTAGTCTTCAACAATCTTGTGCAGTCTTCTGATCTTCAATAAATGAGTTTTTCTGCTGGATGCTTCCTTCTTGGTCTTCTTTAAAGATATAAAAATTACATTCAGAAACCTAACATCCTATACAAGATTTGTTAGACTAACATACTCAGTGAGCTTCCTCTTTTACAATGTTCAAGTGAACTAAGAGTACCAGTTACCTTTCTGAGCTAAGATAAGTCATTAGGGTTTACTGATCAAAATCTAAACAGATATTCCTAACAGGTCCTTAGTGTGATCTGACCTTCCGAAGGTTCACCAAGCGGACTTGTGCGAGTTGTAGGGTTAGGAAGAAGACTTCGTAATCACTTAGTAGGTGTTGCGGATTCACTCCCCAACATTTTGGCACCGGCTATGGGAATCGTACAAAAAGTCCCAGCTCATCTGAACAATGGCAAGAACAGCCCGGACAAAGGCTAAAGGGATAGAAACTCAAGTTGCAAGGCCTCGTGGGCGACCTCCGACCAGCGGAAGGAATGTGCCTCGGACAAGAGGGCACGGAGGAAGGCATGAATCCAGAAGTGAGGAACACTACTTGAGTGAAGGGCACACTGCCAGCGCATCATTCGGAGAAAGAAGAGAGGATCAGACACAAGCTACAATGGTTGATCCACAAGGATGGGGCAACTTGGCTCCTACGGCAGGAGCCAAGGTCTCTTAGTAGCTGGTCCGAGGGATGGGAACCAGATTCCTTCGACAGGAACACATGGTCCGCCTCCAGGTCAGAACTTTACTCTCCCAAATGGCCAGATCATCCGACCCGGAGATTTTGGAATGGATGAAAATCAATTTGGTCTACTACGTACTACTATTCAAGGATGCTTCGGATCCAATAATGTCCAACCACCTCAAGCTACTCCACCAACTTTGGTTCTGAGGCAAGCTGAGCCTGCTCAATCAAGAAACGAGCAACGCCCTATTTAGGAGAGAATAGGGAATCCAAAGCAACCTGAGGATCTCCGACATCTTCTCAATAGGAGAGCAGTTGTGTCACAAGGACAGCGGGAAAGGACTCCAGACAGACCAGGATCCAATGAAGCTGGACCTAGTCATCCGCCTCTCGCACAGCCAAGAGATCGAGACCATATGGCTGAAAGTGTTTCGGCAATCAATCCGGGAACCTCGCGCCAGCTGTGGTCGTTCACCCAAGAACCGGAGAGCAACTTACTCCAGAAGAGATTGATGTCTAACAAAAAGCTCTGGAGACTCAAATAGCCACTCTAAGTAAGATAGTGAAGGCACATGAGAAGGTGAATGAACCAAATCCGAGTCACCTCACAGAAGAGATAAGAAGGGAAGTCAAAAAGCCAGACTCAAGCATGCCGATTCTAGAGCATTACTACGGGAAGACTTGTCCATTGGGGCATCTGACCCGATATGAAAGCAGGATGGATGCTAATGGTCACAACGACAAGATGAAGGCGTTGACTTTCACGAACACTTTGTCCGGAGAGGCTATGGATTGGTGGGTAGATTTACCAAGCAGAAGCATGAAATCTTGGTCCGACATCAAGGTAGCTTTTGCCAAAGAGTTTGCAAAGTCCAAGAAAAAGAAGCGGTCCATAGAGCATCTTGCTGACATAGTGAAAGAAGAAGGAGATGACCTAAGGAGATTCTTGGAGCGCTTCAATAAGGAAGTGTCAACTGTGGAGCCACATAGCATAAAGAAGCGGGCCCGACACCTATACGCCAACACTCTGAATTTCTAGTTCAGAAAGAAGCTCTCCAAAAGAGAAATCCCAAATGAGAAGGCCCTGGAAGATCTCTGTGATAAGTTCTTATACGGAGAGGATTTCAGGAGGAACGTTCCAGTCCGGGCTAGTATCAAGAAGGGAAAGGAACAGATGAAGCCCGACACATTCCAGAAACAAAAGAAGTCTGACCAAAGGAGAGAAAACGACAACATAAGGGAATATCGCAAAGATAGAACCCCACCTAGAAGGTATGGAGAATATACCAACTTCAACAGACCGAGATCTGACATCTTAGCCTGTATTGAGGAAAAGAAGTTAGATGTACAATGTCCCGAGCCAATTCACAACAATAGGAGAACACAGAGACTCCAAGGACTATTGCAAGTTCCATAAGAGCAGGGGACATCCGACCGAGGAATGCATACAACTCAAAACAGAAGTGGAACATCTGGTGAGGAGTGGAAAGCTCAAGGAATATGTGCACAAGGATGAACCCTCCCAACATGAAAGGACTGAGAGGGGAAGAGAAGAAAAGGAACAGAAAGTCCACCCCCATCATCTGCCCCCACCCCCAAAAGGCGGCCCGAGTCGATCCCATGATCAATACCTTGGTTATGAGGAGGATCCGCAGATGGATAATAGGCCATACAGCGGAGTCATTAATACAACTGGGGGATATAGCAGGAATGCCGGGGAACCGACTGCTCAACATTTGCGGAACAATGATCGATCATATGCTCCTCCCATTCTCAGAGGTACGAATGCTATTACTTTTGATGAAAGCGAAATACCACCCCCATGTTCCGGAGGAGGAGATTTAGAAAATCCTAATGTTTCCCTAGTAATTTCTCTAGATATTGCAACTTATAAAGTAGCGAAAGTTCTAGTTGATACTATATTCAAAGGATTAGCGGACAAACTAAAAAACGCTCTCTAAATGCAAACCTACCGGAACCCTAGATCTCAATCTGATGGCAGCCAACGTCAATACTCAACCGCTCATGTTTTCACCTCCATGTAGATCGCAGAAAAGACAAAGACATCAAGACGGAGAAAGTTCCATGATGGAACCTGATTCTCCAATGGAAGCTGAGAACACAAATGAAGATAAAGCTCAGGAAGAAGTGCCGACATATGCTAACCGTCTCTACCGTGAAAAGAATGACGTGTTTGTGGACAAGGATCGTACAAGAACTACTAAAATCAAAATTCTGGAAGCGAATGAAGTTGTACCCTTCAAACAGTTCGTCTTGGAGAAAGATCTCAGATTTGAAATGGAAGCCCAATGGAAAGACGCCATCATTATACGCGTCCTTGGAAAACCATGGTTTTTTCCCAACATTGTCAAGCACGCTAAACACGATGTGGGGTTTATATGGAGATGCAGAACTACTAGATCTTGGGAATAATTGCTACTGCCTCAAAGGTATGAACGCTAAGACACATGATATGATACTCACGGAAGGGTCGTGGAAATTTCACGGCAGTTTTCTTTCAATTAGGAAATGGCAGCCCAAGTTTCGAGCCGATAATGACAAAGTTGACACTGTTGTTACGTGGGTGCGGGTCTTAAATCTTCCAATTGAGTTCTTTTGTGAATCCATAATACACTCACTTGCAATGTGCGTGGGTGATCCCATAAAGATTGATGGAAACACGTTCAACGCAACGCGAGGGAAATTCGCTCGATTCTGTGTTCAGATTAAATTGGACGTCCCTCTTGAACTGGGCATTTGTATTGTTGGTATTGTCTATCAAGTTCTCTACGAAAACTTACCTTCAGTGCGTTATGCATGTGGACAAGCTGGGCATCAAACTGAGAATTGTAGTAAGAAGACTAAGGACTAAACTACATCTCAACCAAAACCGGTAGAACGACAAGGAGGGAAAACAAGTGAAGAAGAATTAATTGAAAACCACAATGCAAATGGCTAGTTGACAAGGCTAAAAACAATGAATTTGAAGATTGGATGACCGTAAAACAGAAAAAGAAACCACTCTCGGAATGGCTCAAAAATCCGACGGCGAACGCTAGGGGTCCGGGGAATTTTCGACCTAAAGGCGGAAACCGAAACAGATACGACATCTACAACCCTAAACCTAATAAGAAGGGTAAGAAGGTAATTTCCAAGGACACAGAAGATGTCCAAATTTTGGAGGATACTCACACAGATCCGCCTGCTAACATTCCTAATGGGAAAATAGTCTTACCAAATTCCATTACTAAGAAAGAAAAAAAGAATATAGGGGCATCAGCACAAAATAAAGGCTTCCCGAAAATTCTGCAAAATCCTAATAGTAAATATACGTTCCATGCTGGTTCAACTTCACAATTAAAGAACGCAGCAGCCAAGTCATCCGAAAACTCTTTCTCAGCTCTAGCAGATACCAAATTAATTGACATTGAGAACCTGGAAGATGGCGCAACAGAACTGGGACCATGGTCTATACTGGGGTCCACAAGGAATGATGCTTCAAATTTCGTTGATCGAATTGCCGGAAGCAAAGGAGGAGGAGGAAGTCTACGAAACTCAGACAGAGAAATTGGACAAAACAACACAGATAATACTAATAGGGACAGATCAACTGTTGGTACATGTGATGGAAATTCCGACAATTTATTGGCAATGTAGAGTGGAAACCCATTACATGGAACACATGGATCATATACGCCAATTTTGGCTCTGGTTTGTGATCGAACAAGAAGAGATAGAAGTGATATACCGTCATCTTTTACTACTCCTGATTCCATTGATTGTCCTATGGAAGGGAGCACAGATTGTCAGCCCCGTTCATCCGTTTAATTACTTTGGTTTACCCATGAAGGTACTCACATGGAATTGTCAAGGCGCCGAGAGACCAGAATTTATTCAAAATTTCAAAGATTTAGTACGAGAAAATAGACCTCACATAGTTTTCATCATGGAAACAAGAGTGTTTCAAGCACACGCAGATCTAATTCTCCCTCAGTTAGGCTACTCAAATTGGGAGACAGCGCCAACGGATGGCATGATGGGAGGAATATGGATGTTGTGGAACGATATTGATACAGACGTAGAAATCCTGGAAATTGAGGATCAAGCAATTCATGCGATGATTAGTAGAAAGGAACAAAGTAGTTGGGTAGTCTCGAGTGTGTATGCTCAACCAAGACAAGAAGATAAATGTCGAATCTTCAATAATATGGAAAAGTTTGCGAACTCAATGGATCTACCTTGGCTGACAATGGGGGATTTTAATGAGATTAGGTTCACGCATGAAAAGAAAGGAGGTAACATGGCATCCTTAAGACGCTGCCAATACTTCAACAATTTGATTGAGAGTTGCGGATTCACGGATTTGGGGTTCCAAGGACCCAAATTCACTTGCAATAATGATGGTCCAGATAACGACAAAGGGAAAAGACTAGGGGGGGGGGGTGAATAGTCTTTTACAACTTTTGTCGATAAACACAATTTCTCATATATCTGTGAAGATATCTGATACTTAATTTCAGAGAGCGGAAGACTTTTCTGTGATAAGTGCACGTTTCGAAGATACGTGTAAATACTCAGCAAGGTAAATAAAGCAAGTAATAAATTGCAGAAAGTAAATAACACTGATCTTTATAGTGGTATCTGAAGGTGGCGTAATCCTTCAACTAATCCACTTCGGCCTTTCTCAGACCTAGAATCCACAAAGACAGATAATTGAGTTCACCTTACAAATATCTTCTCTCGATTCCTAAATACACTAGGTTCCCAACCAAGTGTTCCCCCTGAGTTATTTCCCGGCTTTATCAGCCATGTACTTCCTATACTCAGAAACCTTTGAGCTACTCATTAGTTTCCCAAACTAAGTACTTCAAATGCTCAGTAATCATGGAGTTATTCCTTAGTTTCCCAAACTAAGTACTTCATGTACTCCATGTCGTTTAAGGTGTTGGTTAAAGTAGTTTGTCAGTGAGTAGTATTTATAACTTTCTCAGTTATGTAAGAATACTTGACAGAACAAGAATCACTTAACACACTTCACAATGTGTGGTGATATGTTCTTTACTGACCCAAGTCTATGTTAAATGTTCTAGAGAATGAAACTTAGATACTGATCTTTCGATTTAACTCCTTCACAAATAGCAATGCTTGTTAAGGATCAGGACACTTAGAACTTTCGTGCTACTTAGAATTCAAGAGCTTAGTCACAACTGTAAGCTAAAGAGTAAGTAGATTGAAGGCTTGTATGCTTCAATGAGTTCGTCGATGTAAGTTCTTGGCGTGTTCAATGTGTGTTTGTTCAAGCATTCTAAGTGTTGATATTTATAGTTGAAAATCATGCCGTTTGAATAGTATCCGTTAGGCTTGAAATTCAAACTATTGATATCTGTAAATAGTACTGCAGAAGACGTTGTCTCTTTTCAGAGATTTCCTCTTTAGTTCAGATGTCTCTGTCTGCGCATTTATTGCATTGCACTATTTTTGTCCTGTAGTGCCAACGGAACTATGCACGCTTTCTGAAGCATTGCATGTCCCTTTCCAGAAACCTTCACATCTCTAGATACCTGTTGAAACATTGTTTCCCAGAAACATAGTTTTATCCAGGATATCTGAGTGTAGATATCTGTGGGCACTTTTCCTTATTCAGAAACCTTGTGTTCTCAGATATGTTTTGCAAAACTTGTTTATTGAGAAACACTTGTTTATCAAAGATATCTGGACATAGGTATCTGAAAACCTTCGTCTTCAGCAATCTTGTGCAGTCTTCAAAACAAAATTTGTTGAACTCTCCCGCTGGATGCCTTCTTCTTGGTCTTCTTCAAAGATATAAAAATTACATTCAGAGACCTAACATCCTATACATGATTTGCTAGACTAACATAGTGATTTTCCTCTTTATAGTGTTCAATTGAACCAAGAGTACTAACCACCTTTATGTGCTAAGAAAAGTCATTAGGTTGCTGATCAAAATCTAAATAGATATTCCTAACAAATTTTCCCCCTTTTGATCAGTCAACGATGACTATCTTTAAAACCTATTACAACTTGGAAGAGGGAACAATCCATCACTTAATCATTGCTTATGATCTTTTTCAATTCATTTTAATTAAGTGCAGAAAGTAAACATCAACCAAATCACAAGGTGTGATCTTTACTGACAAGTTATATTTTTATAGATTGATATCTGAGAGTAGGTTCATCAGATATGTTACAAAGAAAGTTCACAGATAACTTAATAAATAAAGCATATTACAGCACAGTCAGCAAGATACAAAACACTTAGTTAAATTAGGACAACAGGAGTAACCAATCTCCAAGTAGACATCCTAATAAACTAGTCTTCAAGTCTTCAAAATCTTCAAACAACAGATCTGTGGATCAATTTGCAAATTCCCTATCCCCAAACCTTTTGATATCATCTGAGTAGTCATAGAGCAAGGTCCTGACTATCATCTCAGTGTTTCTGGCAAATCTACAAACTTCCTTGTAGGTTTTGGTGGGATTCTTCTTGGCAAATTGTTTGACCCACAGATACTTTCCCCATTTCCAGGCATGCTCAATTCTAATATCTGATAGCTTGAAGTATTCATATATGATCCTCAGATATCTGATGTCACCCTTGTATTGATCTTCAGTCATGTAGAAAGACTCATAGGGTTCCACAGCAAGTCTTGCTCTTGCTCTGCCAAGAATGTTGGGAAATATGTGCACATCATCTGGCTTTCCATAAGGACAATCATCAGAGAGGTCCTTCTTCATGGCTTCTATTCTCTTGATTACTTCAAAATCCAACCAGGCTTTGATGTGGTTGATGTTAATGAAGACTGGCTTGTCTTTTCTACATGCCATGAGTTGTTTATGGATTAGTTCTGGAAATTTTTCATTTACCAGTAAGTGCTTGAGTTCCAGAATCCAGTAGCCATTATTCTGATTAATGCACCAGTAGACAGAGGAGTCATTATTGGTCTTCACATACTCAATCTTGGCTTCTTCAGGCTTGAGACGTGGTAATTGAAGTTTTCTTTGTTCAGCTCTCAGCCTATTCCTCCTTTGTCTTGAATTCTCCCTTGGGATATAGCTTGAAGAACCACCCTGGATTGACTTGGTATTTCCAGAGGGTGTTTTAGCTGCTAAAGGCTTTGCAGCTATGGGCTCAAATAGGCTATCAACCCTTTTTATTTTTCTGTGAAGAGGAGCTTCATCTTCATCAGTCTCTTCATCATCATCATCAATATCAATTCTTGTGAAAATTTTGCAGCCTTCTTCATTGCCCTAGGATTTGATTTGTCCTTCTTCTTCTTCTTCTTCTTCAGAAGACTCTTCAATCCCTCTTATTTGTCTTCTCCTTGGAGCCTTGGTACTCCTTGGAGGTTTCTGTGCCCTGGACCTTGTTATTATTCCTTTTTCAGGAAGTTGTTGAGTGGTGTCCACTATCTGTAGAGCAGTCTGACTGGAGGAGGGCTCATTGATTCTGAGTGGTGGTTGGGAATATTTCTTCTTGTTTCCTCTTCCTTTCTGAGCGCCGGATCCTTTCCCTTGTCCTTGATATCCTTCCCCCTTAGTCATTGTTGACTGACACAGTGTCATAAAGGATTCTGAGAGTGACTCAAAGTTTCCTTGTAGATAATTGTAAGCAGCAACCAACTTCTGAAGTTCAGCCTTGAGCTCCTGATTTTGTTTGATAAGTCCTGTTTCCTTATCAGTGAGCTCTGCCAGTGGGCCTTGAGTAGCATATGCTTTTCCAGCAGCATAGCTAGCCTCATTGAGGGCTTTTTCAGCAAGATTATTGTCATCATTCCTTACCATGCCTAGGTCTCTTTGAGCAATGACCAAGCTTGTTGTTCTCTGAGTGATTAACTCAGTGAACTTCTTCATTTCAGCAGGGACTAATGCAATTACTTCTTCATTTTGATGAGACAACTCCTTTCTTAGAGTTGCCAGAACCTGGTATCTGGCCATGTAATCATGGGAGTTGAGATTTGGTTTCTTACTGAAGCTTTGAGGAGCTATCAGATTTCTCTTTAAGTGAGAAACTCCCAAGTGAACATTTGCATGTTCTACCAAGGTTCTGTCTTCTTTATCATCTGAGTCTTCATCCCAGTGATCTTCATCCTCTTGGGCATTTTCATCAATATTTTCTAGCCCAGCAACCATCTCAGAGATGGGCTTCTTTCATTTCAGTGAGGAGGATGGTACTTCTTTTGGTGATGCAGCCTTAGCATCATGCTTGTCTTCAGATACTTGCTCAGTATCTAATTCTTCAGCAATTGCCTGAACATCAAGCTAGATTTCTTTCATCTCAGCATAAGCTTCCATTTCCTTGATGGTTTGATCTTCAATCGTTTGGAGCTTTGCTTTGAATTCAGCTATCTTCTCTTCCAGTTGAAGATTTAGCTGTTGTTCTGCCTCCAACAACTGTTTGAGTTGAGAAACTCTAGCTTGTGCATCCAATATTAACTGAGTGTTGCCCTCAGAGTGCTCAACTACTTGTTCATTAGAGTCTTTTTTTGGGGAGATGGATGTGTAGACTTCTAAGGAGATGGAGGAGGGGAATTTTGTGAAGTCCTCTCTGTGTGCTTTTCAGCCACTAAGGAATTGTTTCCTTGTGCAATCCCTCATGTCCCTGGTGCAGGGGCATCATCATCATCCTTTTTGTCATTATCATCCTTTTGATGGTCAGAAGGAGGTTCGGCAAATTATTCTCATTTGTTTCCTCCTCATCTTCAGAAACCAGATTGATCACTTCAGGAAGTGTGACCAATTGCCCATTTACTTCCTCTTGTTCAGAGGGTATGCATTGTAGGGACTTTGGCAAGATTGTCTTGAATGCCATTTCCATTCTGGTCTGACCATCTGCCTTTTCAAAGGTTTCAATGAGCTTGTGAGCTACTTCCTTTATGAAGTTCTTATTCATCAACGTGGCAAATGCGTATTGCTCAGTTGGAAACATTGCATGCACATAATTCTCCAAGTCAAATGCTCTTGCTCTTCTGGTAGGGTGATCAGTGACCCTTGTGATCTCAAACAGATCAGAGCATCTGAGTTTCTGCCATTTCGTGAAACACTTTAGATGCTTTGGCAGAGTATGAGCCTTGAAGAATGGAAGTAGGTCCTTGTTCAAATCTTCAGGGACCACTAAGGCACTAGCTTGAGCCTGAAAGAGATAGTTTTGAGTTAGTTTCAAAACTTTTAGTAGATATCTGGGTTTTAGAGTAGTCAAGTATTTGTGTTACATGTGCAACAACAACAGGCTCAGAAGGTTGGACTACTGAGGTTCCAGGTGCCTCAGATAACTTGGTGTGAGGAGGAGACTTGGAAGTCTGATCCTCAGCATACTCTCTTTCTTTTTGAACCTGAGAATAAAATACAACATAACACTCAGAAATTTATCAGGAGAGAAACACTTAGAAAATTTGATATCTGAGATGTCAATTACCTCCACAGTAGGAGGCTCAGATACTTGTCTCTCAGAAACTTGTACAGTTTCTGGTATTCTCTCTGGTGATGAAGGTTTGGTGGCCTCATCAATTTCCATTGGTTGAGGGGATTGAGTGGGCAATTCCCCAGCAACTTCTACGTCTGTTTGAGACTATGAGTAGAAAGTGTTAAGTATTTAGAAAAATGATCAGAGTAATATTGTGAAGAATATAGATATCTGAGATATATACCTTCTCAATAGAAGGCTCAGATACTTGTTCCTCAGAGACTTTGTGAGTCTCTGGTTGATTCTCTCATGAGTTAGGCTTCTCAGCCTCATCATTTTTCTTCTCAGTTGGAGCCTATTAGAAACAAATAGTTAGTCAAGTGTGTATAAAAGATATCTGAAAAGTCATGTCTTAAGAAACTATTTTCCACCTGTAATACAGGCTCAAGTTCCTTAAGTGGTGAGGCTGTGGGAGCCTCCTTCTCAGTCTCTGAGGCAAGCTTTGCAGCTTCCTCTTGTTCTTTTGTTTCTAATTTAGCCTGTAACAAAGAAATTTTTCTAAGTAACAAGTACAAACATAAAATTTCACAAGTAGAGAGTTAAACCATTCAGCTACCTGAGCAGTGTCAGGCTGATTGGTCTCTGGAACTTGTGACCCTTCTATGCTTTGGTCTTCTTGTTCCATTTCAGCTTCTTTGTTTGAAGTTTCAGGTACTTCAGACCTTTCCTGAGTGTGCAACTCAGTTGCCTCCCCTGGTTGATCACTCTGAGCAGATGCCTCAGTTCGATCCCTCTCATTGAGTTAGGGAACCTGTTCTTTTACAAGATTTTCTTCAGCAAGGAAAGATGCTGGTATCTCATGTTGTAACTCAAGTATCATCTAAACAGCATCCACTACTGTCTTTTGTGGTTGGTGTGGTGATTCTGATCTGGATGAAAAAGGTGATGGTGTATGGGGCCTATCCAGATCTGCTTGAGACAGACTTTTAAGTGTTGAGGCAATGGCAGCATCCTCCAACACTAAGTTTCCACTCATCAGAGCATCTTCAATATGCTTAAGTGTTACTTGCTCTGATGGTGTGTTTTGTCCAGTGACCTTGGACACAGTTGCTTCTTCAGCAACCTTTGAACTAGTTGCTCTTTCAGCAACCTTTGGGATTATTGCTTCCCCCTCATCTTCAGATTCCTCATCGAAATCTGGGACTGAATTATCAACAATCCCTACTGCTTCTGCAGAGAGAGTTTGAAGTTTCTCATTGCTTTTATCAGCATTGATAAGTTCATCAGCAAGGCACTCTACAACATTGATGAGTTTATCCGCTGTGATCTTAGCAGCATTCATGAGTTTATCTTCATTTATGAGTTCATCAGCAGTGGCGGCATATGAGTCGACATCCACAATGGCTATGTCTACTGATTTGCCAGCAGACTTCTTTCGTGAAGTTCTGGGCTTTTTGGTCACAACGGAACCCTCAGATACCTCATCAGTCTTTCGTTTCTTGGAACCTTTCTGAGAAGCAGTAACCTTTTTCATCATGTTTGTATACTCATATTTGTAGAGTAGGTTACTATTGGCAATGTCTGCCGTCTCTCTGAGCTCAATGCCAAGGCACTCTAGTAAGTAGCATATCTTCAGTCCATAGCTTACTGTGGCTTTTGGCTCAGCAAGGCCCTTAATGATTTTAGGCTCAAAGCCTTGTATTTTCTTCACAAATTTTATGAAGGCGTACTTCCCCCAATTAAAAGGGTTTTCCAGCCTTATATTTCGTTGATTCAACAAGAACATCATCATCCAGCGTTCTTGGCTTATCTGGTCAGCTCCTCCTTGTAGACCATCAAAGCATCTGTGAAGGATACATGCCAACACATCCCAGTAAATCAACAGATGTCTGGTTCTGATGTCAGCAAGTTTGAAGTCGATGGGTGTGTCTGGCTTGTCAAGTTCACACACATCACTGTAGAGCTTTTTGACACCCTCAAGGAGATCTTCATCCTTGGTGTCAATTTCAAAATTCTTTCCAAGATTTTGAAGTTCAAACAACTCACAGAAAGCTGTTTCGTCCAACAGAATTTCCTGTCCTTGGACTTTAGTCTTGATAGACACTGTCTTAGTGCCTTCAAAGACTTTGGAAATAATCGTGGATTTGTTGTAAAACTCCAGGACATCCAGTGAAGAGACTCCACTGGGAAGAGCAGATAGAAAGCCCTTGATCTGTGCCTTTTCAAGCATATCAAATACCAACTTTCTGTCAGCCTGGTTTTCTATTGCAGCTACAAGGTATTCCTCAATCATAGAACCACATCCTGTGATTTGAAGTCTAATGATCAGGATTGAACTCTCCAGTCAACCGTTTGTTTGTTATAACCAACACTGGTGCTTGCTTTTCAGCAGTACCAGAGGTAGTAGCTTGGGATTTCTGGTTAGAAGCACGTTTTGGAGCCATCTCTTTAAATAGTGAAAGTTTTTGAAAATCGGAAATAGATTAAGGTGTGAGTTTAGTGATTCTTTGCAGAATAACTTAGCGAAGAACAGAGATTTGCAGAAAACTTTGAAAGGTTTTTGCTATTTCTGTGTAAGTGTGAATGTTGGATTAGGCGAAAGTGATTTCTTTTGCCAAAATCCTATATATATAGCATCTTACTCTCAACAGACATATACATACAAATTGATTTTGTACATATGTATCTGTGCAAATGCAGATAGGTGGGGGTAAAATTCGTTTTGCATTAAATGCTTAGTGGGCCACGTATGTGTTTTTACAATCCACTATTTTACTGAGAATTGATCTCGTTTGTTAAGATCAAACGCCCATTTCATCAAGGGTCACGATTGCTTCTTTAGCAATGAATCACATCTTTTTTTCTGTGAATAGGCGACAGTCTTTGGACTTATGTAGTCAGTTCAGAGACTGTGTGTAACTTAACATAAAGATGGAAAGATACAAAACACCAAAGATGTAGTTGACTGAATATAATTGTACCACATTTCTCTTTTGTGTTCCCCCTCACTAAGTGATCTTGATATCTGAGTACCTGTATCAGAAATCTTCAAATAGCCATTTTACCCTTTAACCTTTGATATCTGAGTACCCGTCTCAGATATTTTTTTGCTAGGTGTTTCACATTTTGTCTTTGATATTCTGGATTCCTGTTCTAGATATCTTATCTCTTCTTTTTTCCTTTCTCAATCATACTGAGTTCCTGTCTTAGAGATTAGAACTTTTCAGTTTCTTTGGTATCTCCATTAACCCAAGACTATGTCTCAAGGTAAAGAACCTGCTTTCTTGCAAAGGCTTTGTAAAGATATCTGCAAGTTGGTCTTCAGTACCAATCTTGAGTATCTCTATATTGCCTTTTTCAATATGGTCTCTAATGAAGTGGTGTCTAACATCAATGTGCTTTGTTCTTGCATGAAACTTAGGATTCTGAGTTATGGCAATAGCACTTGTGTTATCACAGAAAATCGGTGTTTTCTCTTCATTGATCTCATAATCTCTGAGTTGTTGTTGTATCCAAAATATCTGTGAAGCACAACACCCAGCAGCAATATATTCAGCCTCTGTGGTAGATGTGGCAATTGAGTTTTGTTTCTTGCTAAACCATGATATTAATCTGGCACCAAGAAATTGACAAGTTCCTGAGGTGCTTTTTCTATCAAGCAATGATCCAGCATAGTCAGTATCAGAATAGCCAACTAAACTCAATCCACTGTCTTTTGGATACCACAATCCAACTTCTACAGTACCCTTTACATACCTTAATATTTTCATAGCAATGTTGTAGTGTGATTGCATTGCATTTGTCTGAAATCTAGCACACACTCCAACTGCATATTGAATATCAAGTCTACTTGCAGTGAGGTATAGTAGAGACCCAATCAATTTCCTATACTTGTGTTCTTCAACACTCTTGTCAGATTCAGTATAGGTCATTTTGGTTCCAATGCTCATAGGTATCTTAGCATTCTTTTCAGAAGGCTTTAGATTAAACTTGTTGAGCATATCCTTTGCATAGTTTGTTTGACTAATGAATATTCCATCATTAAGTAGCTTGACTTGCAATCCTAGGAAGTAGTTTAATTCTCCCATCATGCTCATCTCAAATTTATTTTTCATGAGCTCAGAAAAGTCTTCACAAAGTTGCTTGTCTTTAGATCCAAATATAATGTCATCAACATATACTTGAACTAGAAGTAGTTTACCTTTATGGTTCAAAATAAAAAGTGTTTTATTAACATCTCCTTTCTTGAAGCCACTTTCCAGCAAGTATTTGGCTAAAGTATCATACCATGCTCTCGAACTGTTTGATCCATCTGAGCTTTCTGAAGCTTATAAACCATTCTACTTTCTGTGGAAACCTCAAAGCCTGGTGGTTGTTCAACATAGACTTCTTCAACAAGTTCACCGTTTAGGAATGCACATTTAACATCCATCTGATAAACTTAAAAGTCATTATGAGCTGCAAAGGCTAGAAATAGTCTAATTGCGTCCAATCTTGCAACTGGAGCATATGACTCGTCAAAATCTAGTCCTTCTGTCTGGGTGAATCCCTTGGCAACCAACCTTGCTTTGTTTCTGGTTATTTCACCAGACTCATTCATTTTATTTCTGAAAACCCACTTGGTTCCAATTACAGATATTCCGTCAACAAATGGAACCAGTTTCCAGACTTTGTTTCTTTCAAATTGATCCAACTCTTCTTGCATTGCAGAGATCCAATCTTGATCCTTCAATGCTTCTTCTATAGTTTTAGGTTTAATATTTGAGATGAAACATCCATAAAGAGAGTCAGCAATTGCTCTCCTAGTTCTAACTCCTTTGTCTAAAGGACCGATCACATCCTTGGCAGGATGATTTCTTATCCATTTCATAATGGGTTTTGAACTAGTAGGATCAATATCATTTTGATCTGAATGTGAATCAATTTGATCTTGATAGGATACTTGTGCAGTATTTGAGATATCTGGCACATGGGAAATGCCATGGATATCTGACACTTTTTCAGTGTTAGAGATATCTGGAATTTGATTTTCAGCAATCTCATTCTCAGAAACCTCTTCATGATGAAGGTTCTCAGTAACATGTTCCATTTCTGGAATTCTCATAGGAAAATCTTCATCATGTCTTAGAGTCATCTGGTTGTTACTAAGCAATGTTTGCTTTTCATCATCAGATTCATCCTCTAAGTGAATGATAGAGTTGTTTTCTTTTGAGGATTCTTCTTCAGAATCTTTAATCATTAGTTCTTTGAACCTATCTAAGAGTTCTTCATTCAAGAGTACTTTCTTGTTTCCTTCGTAGAAGACAACATGAACAAATTCTTCAATCTTTTGCGTTCTTTTGTTGTAGATTCTGTAGGCTTTGCTATTCAGAGAATAACCAAGAAATACTCCTTCATCTGCTTTTGGTTGAAATGTTCTCAAGTATTCTTTTCCATTGTTAAGAACAAAACATCTACAACCAAACACCCTTAGATGTTTGATACTTGGGGGTCTACCAATCAAAAGTTCATAAGGAGTTTTGTCATGGTGTTTGTTAATCAAACATCTATTTTGAGTGTAGCAGGCTGTGTTAACAGCTTCAACCCAATAGATTTCACTTATTTCGATTGTCAAGCATTGTTCTTGCTGCTTCTTTTAGGGTCCTATTCTTCCTTTCAGCAACACCATTTTGTTGTGGTGTCCTTACTGAAGATAGTTGATGTTGTATACCTTTGCAGGTACAAAACTCTTTTATGTACTGATTCACAAACTCAGCACCATGGTCTGTTCTGATTACAGATACCTTGTCATTTTTCATGACTTCAAGCTTATTCAGAAAGTTGTGTATCTCAACCCTTGCATCAGATTTATATTTGAGAAATACAACCCAAGTGAATCTTGAGTAATCATCAACAACAACCAGACCATACTTCTTTCCTGCATAGCTAGTTATAGAGGATTCAAAAAGATCCATATGTAACATTTGCAGTGGCCTTTCACTGGAGTGTCTAGTTTTAGGCTTGAAAGATGTTTTGGATTGTTTTTCCATTTGGCAAGCTGAGCATATACCATCTTTTCTATATACCATTTTGGGTAAACCAACCACCAATTCTTTCTTGGCTAGCTTGTTCAGAGTTTTGATGTTCAAGTGACTCATTCTTTTATGCCATAGCCAGTTTTCTTCAGTGTGACTAGATTGATTCACCATGAGACATTCTTCAGTTGTGGCAGATGCCCAGTCAGCAACATAAAGATTTCCTTTTCGCTTAACCAAGGTACTGCTTTGACTCATTGTCAATTACTTTGCATAGTTTTGACTTGATCTTGACAGTGTACCCTTTGTCTACCAATTGACTCATGTTAGGAGATTATATTTCAATCCCTTTACATGTAGTACTTTAGAGATTGTAAGAGCTCCAAACTTCAGATTGCCAAAACCTATAGTTGGATTTTCATCTCCTCCAGCAAATCTAATAATTGGTCCTTTATCGCATTTTCTGTAGTTAATCAAATTTGTTTTGTCTCCTGTCATGTACTTCCCACATCCACTATCAAAATGCCACTTCGGGTTCTTATCAGAGTGTTCTGCACAAGACAGGAAACATGGAGTTAGGCTCTCATTCCAATAATGGAACCTTTTAGACTAAAGAATCTCCCTGTAGGAATCCATTTCTGAATGAACTTCCTTGGGGTATTATTTTGTCTTGTTGGAACATAAGGAGGAATTAAATGATTAGTGTCATTATCATTTAAAGTTATTTTCCTTCTTGGTGTGTTCCTTGGTGCTCCTCGTGGTGCTTTCAGATACCTGTCAGATTGTTGAGTCTGCTTTTCAGCAAACTTAGCTTTCCTTGTCAGACTTCTTCTAGCCCTGTCATTCAGAGTGGTCGTAACCTGTTCTTTCTTTCACTTCTGATGATTGCTATGCGCAATCCTGGCTTTCATCCATCGTTCTTGCTCTTGTTTATACTCATGAGCGAGTTGTTTCCCGATGGTTTTATAGCCAATGCCATTTTGAGCACCTGGTGCTGTCTGTGTTATTTTCTCAGCAGCTTTGCTAGTCTCTAGAACGTCTTTCTTTCCAGAAAACGTGATGTTGGAAAATTTGACTGCTCCTACAATTTTTCCTTAATGAGAGACATAGCACTGTGGGTGATTAAACTTTTCAGTGTTATGTTTCTTTATAGAAATATTCCCAACAGTTTTCTTTTAGACTTGTTTTTCCCACAAAGGTTTGATCACGAATGCCTTTCCTTTGTCAACAACCTTACTTTTCTGACCAATGCTGTAGGTTATTTGAGAACCATTTTGCTGAGCACTAACAAATGTTATTCTTTCATCACTCTTATTCAGAGTAGTAGAGCTATTTGTTTGTGTGTCCAGCCCAAGTCCTCCCTTTTCTGAAGGGTCTCTTAAATAAGAGTGCACTTCAGTAAGAGTGTCACTAGCTATGGCATAGGATTGAAAAGATAATTCTTTCTTCTTGAGTTCCTCATTTTCAGAAAGAAGATCTTTATTTTCCTTTTGGAGTATATCCATTTCCTTTCTGTGTAACTTTTCCGTTTCAGATATCTGTGCTTTGAGAAATGCATTTTCAGCATCCTTTTTCTCAGATACTTTGAGTAATTGTGAATTTTCCTTCCCAAGAGAATTCTTTTCTTCTTCAATAATGTCGGCTCTAGCTCGGATCATTTGAAATTCTCTTTTGTAGAGATCAAGTTCTCTTCTGAAATATTCTAAATCTCTGATTTCTTCCTCATCACTATCATAATTTATGAATTGAGAAATGTTGGTTACCTCGTCAGCCATTAGGCAAGGCTCAATGTTGGAGCAATCTGGATAGATCTCCTCAGCAACCCCACATAATTCCCTTTTCTTTTGACCAAAGTCAACTAGTTCATGAGTAATGCCACATAATTCTGGAGAAGGTAGTTTGGAGTCATCTGAGTCTTCTTCCTCAAATTCTGAATCAATATCGAGAGAATCCAGTTGGATTTGAAACTTTTTCCTTTCTTCAGTGAGCAAAGCTCTCTGACCTCTCTTGAAGTTTCTTCTATCTTTCTTGTCACCAGTCTTTAGCTTATCGAAAACAGGACAGTCTCTTTTAAAATGACCAGGTTTCTGACAATAGAAACAGATATCGTTTCTGATTTCTGCTTCCTTAGTACTAGATGCTTGTTGAGCCGGTTTGTTCAGCGAGCTTGACAGCTGCATATTCTTGTACTGGTGATAATTTGAGCCTATATGCTTTTTCAGCTTCTCTTTGGCTTTTCTTCTCTCAATCTCCCGACTGACATATTTTCTCATTTGTTGTACAGCAAGAGCATCTTCCTCAGTCATTTCCTTGGTATCCTTTTCAGAAGTACCTTGTGTTACTAAAGCAACATTGTGAACTTTCTCAGCAATTGTTTGTTCTCTCTGAGTAGTTTCATAGTTGACAGTAGCTAAGTGGGAAAAGAGTTCTACTGGAGTGATATTTGGCATTCCTTGGTTGAAATAAAAATACTGATTGTGTTCCCAGTTTTGATTCAAGTTTCTCACGATAGTCTTAACCTTTTCAGAGTTAGAGTATCTCTCACTTTCACCAAGTGCAGCCATTTCACTCATCAGTGTTGTAAATTGGAAATCTAGTTCTTCAAGAGTCTCTGTGGGACCTTGTTTAAAGTTTTGGAATTTAAGCTTCAAAACTTCGAACTTATTTTCCTTTGTTTTCTTAGTGTCGGCACAGATTTCTTCAATCAGTTGCCAGGCCACTTTCGTCATTTTTGCACCCCACAGTTTACACTGTATGTGCTCTGGAGTGGAACGTATGATGATATTGCGAGCCTGAACATCTAGTCAATTTCTCTTGGCATCTTCCGTTGTCCAGAGCTCTCTGGGCTTTGGCTCATAAACAATTTAACCAGTAGGTCTTCCACTGGTTGAAGCACCTGTTTGTGAGGAACCACCACTTGGTTCTTCATCAGTGGGAACTCTGTCTCTCCATTAGAAACCTCCATGACCTGCTTGAGTTGTTGAATGACTACGGGGTCATTCTTTATTACTTCGATCATTTCGTCACTGATGACTTCTAGGTGGAGCATCATGTTGTTCTTCCATTTCTCATAATTCTCTGGCTTGAGAATTGGAGCGTCACTTAAAGACATCCTGCAGCAAACACACTAAACAGACAAATCAAGTGTAGGTGAAAAACAGTTAGTGGGCACTTATCTGGGATCTAGGTTCAGTGCAGAAGGCTTGGGAACCTCCCGCTTTGATACCACTTGATGGTCCAGATAACGGCAAAGGGAAAAGACTGGGGGGGGGGTTGAATAGTCTTTTACAACTTTTGTCGATAAACACAATTTCTCAGATATCTGTGAAGATATCTGATACTTAATTTCAGAGAGTGGAAGACTTTTCTGTGATAAGTGCATGTGCTCAGCAAGATATGTGTAAATACTCAGCAAGGTAAATAAAGCAAGTAATAAATTGCAGAAAGTAAATAACACTGATCTTTATAGTGGTATCTGAAGGTGGCGTAATCCTTCAACTAATCCACTTCGGCCTTTCTCAGACCTAGAATCCACTAAGACAGATAGTTGAGTTCACCTTACAAATATCTTCTCTCGATTCCTAAATACACTAGGTTCCCAACCAAGTGTTCCCCCTGAGTTATTCCCCGGCTTTCTCAACCAAGTACTTCCTATACTCAGAAACCTTTGAGCTATTCCTTAGTTTCCCAAACTAAGTACTTCCAATGCTCAGTAATCTAGGAGTTATTCCTTAGTTTCCCAAACTAAGTACTTCCTGTACTCCACGTCGTTTAAGGTGTTGGTTAAAGTAGTTTTCAGGTGAGTAGTCTTTATAACTTTCTCAGTTATGTAAGAATACTTGATAGAACAAGAATCACTAAACACACTTCACAATGTGTGGTGATATGTTCTTTACTGACGCAAGTCTATGTTAAATGTTCAAGAGAATGAACCTTAGATACTTGATCTTTTGATTCAACTCCTTCACAGAGAGCAATGCTTGTTAAGGATCAGGACACTTAGAACTTTCGTGCTACTTAGAATTCAAGAGCTTAGTCGCAACTGTAAGCTAAACAGTAAGTAGATTGAAGGCTTATATGCTTGAATGAGTTCGTCGATGTAAGTTCTTGGCGTGTTCAGTGTGTGTGTTCAAGCATTCTAAGTGGTGATATTTATAGTTGAAAATCATGTCGTTTGAATAGTATCCGTTAGGCTTGAAATTCTAACTATTGATATCTGTAAATAGTACTGCAGAAGACGTTGTCTCTTTTCAGAGATTTCCTCTTTAGTTCAGATGTCTCTGTCTGCGCATTTATTGCATTGTACTATTTTTGTCCTGTAGTGCCAACGGAACTATGCACGCTTTCTGAAGCATTGCATGTCCCTTTCCAGAAACCTTCACATCTCCAGATACCTGTTGAAACATTGTTTCCCAGAAACATAGTTTTATCCAGGATATCTGAGTGTAGATATCTGTGGGTAATTTTCCTTGTTCAGAAACCTTGTGTTCTCAGATATCTTTTGCAAAACTTGTTTATTAAGGAACACTTGTTTATCATAGATATCTGAACATAGGTATCTGATAACCTTCGTCTTCAGCAATCTTGTGCAGTCTTCAAAACAAAATTGGTTGAACTCTCCTGCTGGATGCCATCTTCTTGGTCTTCTTCAAAGATATAAAAATTACATTCAGAGACCTAACCACCTTTTTGTGCTAAGATAAGTCATTAGGTTTCTGATCAAAATCTAAACAGATATTCTTAACAAATAATAATCGGGATGGACAGGGTAATATTCAAGAACGCATTGATCGGGCATTGGCGAACGAGAAGTGGTGCAAACTTTTCTCGAATAATGTTGTAGTGCACAATTCGAGATATATGGCAGGGTAATGTGGATATTGGCCATGCTATTAAACAAGTCCCTGAGGTGTTACTCCCATGGAATAAAGAGAAATTTGGCAACAATTTTTCATATGAAGAGAAAGTTGTTAGGAAGGATTGACGGCAAACAGAGATATCTAGCACATCAGTCGAGTTCCTTTCTGGAAAACTTGGAGAAACAACTTATTATTGAGTGCAATGTCGTACTAAGACAAGAAGAACGGCTTTGGTTTCAAAAGTCTCGAATTAAATGGATAATGGAAGGGGAATTGAATACTAAATTCTTCCATCACTCAACTTTAGCCCGGAGAAGAGCAAATCGAATTACTATGCTACAAATTAATGATGATTGGCAGCAAGACCAAGAAATCCTAAAGGCGCATGGCAGAGAGCATTTTGGACAGATTTTTGCACCTGGGCCAACATACAATCGAACTGGGCTACCTATTTCCCATTTACAGGCCCATTTGACGTTAGAAGAAGGCGCCAATCTAGAAGTTACGCCATCTGCAGCAGAAGTTAAGAAGGCCGTGTGGGCTACCAGCCCACATAAGGCACCAGGCCCGGACGGATTGCAAGCCAATTTTTTCCAGAAGTGTTGGGACATTGTAGGAAATTTTGTGACCCACTTTATTCAGGAGGCATTCCAAACTGGTAAATTCTCTTTGGATATGTGTAATGCATTTGTTTGTCTTATACACAAAAAAAACCCAAGCCCAAGCAAGATTTCGGAGTTTTGACCAATAGCGTTATGTAATGTTATCTACAAATTCATTACGAAATGCATAACCTTGAGGTTAAGACATCTAATGCTAGAATTGATCTCTATGTGACAATCAAGTTTCATCTAATGCAAGATAACATTTTTGTTATGCAAGAGATTCTGCATTCTTTGCGATCAAAAAAGAAGAATAAAGTGGGATGTATGGTTATGAAGTTGGATTTGGAAAAGGCATACGATCGTGTCAATTGGGATTTCCTGGAAGAGTCTCTATATACTTTCAAGTTTCCAGCCAAGTTGATACAACTTATTATGTTATGTGTTAGAACCTCCTCCTCACAATTATTGTGGAATGGTGAACCACTTGAGCCAATAAAGAATAAATGTGGTTTGCGTCAACGAGATCCACTTAGCCCATACCTCTTTGTTCTATGCATTGAAAGGTTATCTTATTTGGTGATGAGTTGACAGAAATAAATAAATGGAAACCAATAAAAACGTGCAAGAATGGGCCGGCTTTCTCCCACATCTTGTTTGCAGATGACCTCATTCTTATGAGCAAAGCCACTATGTCGGACACCCGGGTGATAAAACAAATGCTGGACAAGTTTTGTGGCGCATTGATGTGCTCAATTTACTACTTAGAAAACAGTAGAGAGCAGTTGTTGTAAACAGACAATGCTAACCACGAAATCGTTCGCTAAGGAACCAATTAAGCTACCACACGAGTTGAGAGCAAACAATTACTTGTGTAAACAAATGAATGATTTGAGTTTTGAATGCTTCCTAAACTAGAAATCAGATAAAGCAAAGTAAAGGTTAAAAATCAATGAGATAGAGAGAACACAGTAGTTATGATCGAGTAATGCTAATTCACTCTAGGGAAATCGTTCATACTTGTCACACGGTCGGTGTACATAAAGCGATCAATCCAACCTCAGCCAATCATCATTTGAATGTTTTGAACTACAGTAATCGTGGATCGTCAATCCACGATCCTTAACCGAAAACGATTTAGAAAATATTGAACTAGCAAATTAGATTGATAGTTTTTATGAAGATTTTGAACTAGACGAACCTATATGAACGAATCCTAACCCCAGAAGCGAATACGCAAAACCATCACATAACTACCGTGTTCGGAGTGGTTTAGCTACTCATAGTAGAAGCAAAGATCAAAGACTTCAAAGTATTACATATGATAAACACAGACATGTTGATAATCACACGCAAGCTTATACAATTCGATAAACAATAACAACACAAAACGAAGAGATAAAACGATAGAGAATTATCAAATATTACCAAGAATTCGATATCAATCCTTCAACAATGATGAAAACCAATCTCCAATAATGTCTCAATGTCAAAGTATGATTATGAAGCTTTTTTCTAAGAACTAGGTTAAAAGAAAAGTATCAGAGTCATTGTCCTAATTCCCAAAATAATAAGAAATCAAAAATCCAATCTGCGCATCTCGCCGCGGCGAGTCTTTTTTATCGAAATATATATTTCCCTCGCGTAATCTCGCCGCGGCGAGCAAAATACTCCGCCGCGGCGAGCTTCGATCTTCAAACCAGGGGAAGCATTCGCAAAATTTCACCGCGGCGAGCAGATTACTTCGTCGTGGCGAGCTTCTCCCGGCAGATTTCTTGGACTTTCGTAAAATCTCACCGCGGAGAGCCTTGTTAACTTTAAATTCTCATCTTTGGCTCGAAACTATCAATTCCTGCAAAACAACACCAAAACACCAAAGCATAAAAATGCACAAAAATACTAGAAAACTATAAATGAAGACTCACAAAGACCGCTAAAAATGACCAAATGAGACTCTAAATTATCGTCTCATCAAACTCCCCAAACCGAACCTTTGCCTGTCCTCGAGCAAACACACAAAAACAACAAACTATACTTCTAGATGACGACAAATAAGAAACACACAAACGAGTCAGACTTCCAAGTTACTGAATTCTACCATTGTAAACATTAAGTTCACAAGATGCAAAAGGTTTGCACTCAACTAACCTTGACAGAATAGTGCACAGAAATTCCTGCAAGAAAGTTTCTCAAGTAAATAGCACTTAAGTCTAATTCTCTAGTCCCTCACAAGGGAATCCTACGCATCTCTCTCTCACACTCTGGAAGTGTCCAGTGGGTTAATCACTCAAGAAACAACAAGAGGAAAGGAAGGTGACTTTCTTCACAAAGGTGCCTCAAATACCTCATGCAATGTACTCAATCAGTTAAGTCAGAAGGGACTTTTTCCTTGCGTACAGCAGCTTGTCAGAGCATACAACCAAACTTCCATATCACCACATTTTTTTGCATACAATGAATTACATGATAATCAATTTGGCCACTATGGACTCTTTTAGTCGCAATTGTTTGGTAGTATCTGTTTTACCGAAGTCCACACCTTTGTGCGTGTCAGTTTGGTATACGTGCCATCAACCCTCACGGACATATGGCTTTTTAGGACCACGCCGGTATATAGGTAGTATCTGAAACACGCCCAACATGACTACGGTGATGACAAGCACCACAGATACACTCCGAGACGAATCAACTAATCAGGGGAAGTATTTATACAACAAAGCTAAGGACTTTTCTCGTAGTACAGATTACAAGTGTAAATAAGCATATCGGCACAGCAAAATTCTTCTCCCCAAACTGGTTCTTTGTAATGCACTGGCTTTGATAAAATAGACCATAAAGAGCATGTCGTTCATTATACTTAACTTAACAGAATACACATGAGCATGGAGAGGCGCAAACAAGGGAGTTTGCACTTCCCGAAAGAATCACACAGGCGCCGGTATAATATTTTTTTCATCGGCTTTAAAGTTTCTAACTGGCTTTTGGACCAAAGAGTTAAACAGACTTGCTATTTACAGGAGAAACAACCTTACGAGATTTTAAATCCACTACGCCACCTTAGTTAAATATCATGCAAAACGTAAGAAGCTAGCAAATTTAATAATCACAATAGAAGCTTTCATAACTTGGAAGAACGACTCACGAAAGACTCTAGAAGGGAGAAGAAGAAAAGAAAAAATGACCAAAACATACAGAAAGTAAAGGACGAAAGACTCTAGAGACTCAGGTAATAGAGCAAAATGCAGACAAGACACTAGAGAGCACATTCCCCCACCCCAAACCTAAACTCAAGCATGTCCTCAAGCGTAAAGTGAAAAAAGCAAAGAGAATGGGAGCTATAGTGACTTGCCTGCTGGTGTACCTTTATAGTCATGTACTAGGCTCACCAAGAACAACCTCTTCATCCGGTTGCTCTTTAAATCCTTCCAGATATGTCTTGACCCGTTGTCCATTTACCTTGAAGGTAGAGCCGTCACTTGTGTTCAAGAGTTCAACAGCACCATGTGGTGCCACTTGAACGATTTCGTACGGTCCATCCCATCGAGAGCGCAGCTTACCTGGGAACAGTTTAAGGTGAGAATTAAAGAGTAAAACTTTCATACCTGGGGTCAAATCCTTACGAATTATTCCCTTATCATGATACTCCTTAGTCTTAGCCTTATAGATCTTAACATTCTCGAAAGCAGTGTTCCGGAGTTCTTCCAGTTCTGAGAGCTGCAGTATACGCTCTTTTCCAGCTGCATCCAAATCAAGGTTCAGGACCTTAATAGCCCATTCTGCCCTGTGCTCAAGCTCTACCGGTAGGTGGCAAGCTTTCCCATAGACTAGCCTGTAAGGTTTGGTGCCTATAACAGTTTTATAGCTTGTGCGGTATGCCCACAATGCGTCATGGAGTTTGTACGACCAGTCCTTCCGGTTAGGCTTCACCACCCTCTCAAGTATACTCTTAATCTGCCGATTACTAACCTCTACCTGGCCAGAAGTCTGAGGGTGATATGTTGTAGCAACCCAATGATGCACTCCGTACTTTGTTAACAGATTCGCAAAGGAGCGGTTGATGAAGTGGGAGCCACCATCACTGATTACTACCCTGGGGGTACGAAACCTGCAAAGAATATTCTTGGCAAGAAAAGAGACAACAACTTTGGAATCATTAGTCTTGGTTGGAATTGCTTCCACCCACTTAGTTACGTAAGCAACAGCAACTAGGATATACTCAAAGCCATTACTCTTGGGGAAGGGTCCCATAAAGTCGATACCCCACACATTAAAAGGTTCTACCACAAGATTACTAGTGAGGGGCATCTCATTCCGCTTGCCTGTATTGCCACTTCGCTGACATGCATCACAGCTAATACAGAATTTATGTGCGTCTTTAAAAAGAGAGGGCCAGAAAAAACCTGATTAAAGAACTTTCAAGGCTGTTTTATTCCCGCTATAGTGCCCACCGCACTGCATAGAGTGGCAGAATGCAAGTATGCTTCCGATTTCATCTTCCGGTACACATCGCCGCATCACACCATCATTGCCTAGCTTGAACAAGTATGGGTCATCCCAGAAGTAGCTCCTGCAGCGAATAGCAAAATTCTTCTTTCCCTGCAAAGTCATGTTAGCAGCAAACAAACCTTTAGCCTTAAAATTAACAATGTCGGCAAACCAGGGTTCTAAACTAACAGAGAATAAATGCTCATCAGGGAGATCATCAGGAATTGGGGGGGGGGGGGGGGATGGGGCGATGGCGCCAGGATCAATCCTGGATAGGTGATATGCCACTAAGTTATCTTTGCCAGACTTGTCAACTATCTCACAGTCAAACTCTAAAGATGCATCAAGACCGAGTGGGGGCTTTGAATTTTTTTTATATATATGCGGATTGTTGCATTGGTCAATATGCAGCAGTACCTGAAATCTTTTTCAGATACTAATTTAATTTATCCAGGGCAAATATGATAGCCAGGAATTCTTTCTCAGTGGTAGTGTAATTAACCTATGCACCATTTAGAGTTTTCCTGGCATAGTAAATCACATGAAAATGCCTATCGACTCTTTGTCCTAGAACATCACCTATAGCATAGTCAGAAGCATCACACATAATCTCGAAAGGTAAAAACCAATCAGGTGCCATGACAATAGGAGCATAAACAAGCTTTTCTTTCAGGATATTAAAGGCTTCCATGCACTTATCATTGAAAACAAAAGGCACATCTTTCACAAGCAAGTTACTAAGGCACTTAGCAATTTTTGAGAAATCCTGGATGAATCTCTTATGGAACCCAACATGTCCTAGAAAAGATTGTAACTCTTTCACAGAAGTGGGTGGGGGAAGTTTCACTATAACATCAAGTTTAGCTCTATCTACCTCAATCCCCCTCTTTGAAACCACATGCCCTAGAACAATACCCTCTCGTACCATAAAGTGACTTTTTCCCCAACTAAGGGTCAAATTACACTCTATGCAACGTTTCAAGACTTTATCAAGCTTACTAAGGCAGTCGGTGAAGGAGTCACCAAAAAGAGAGAAGTCATCCATAAATACCTCAATGAAATCCTGCACCATGTCAGAGAAGATAGAGAGCATGCACCTTTGAAAAGTCACCGGAGCATTGCATAAGCCAAAAGGCATCCTGCGATAGGCGAAGGTGCCATATGGGCAAGTGAAGGTGGTCTTCTCTTGGTCCTCCTGTCCTATGAGAATCTGATAGAAACCTGAAAGACCATCCAAAAAACAATAGAACTCGTGCCCTGCAAGGCGGTTTAGCATCTAATCAAAGGGTAGGGGAAAGTGGTCCTTCTTAGTAGAAGCATTTAATCTCCTGTAATCTATGCAAACACGCCACCCTGTGGTTTTCCTGACAGGAACCTCTATCCCTTTCTCATTGGTCTCAACAGTTACTCCAGACTTTTTCGGGACAACATGCACAGGGCTTACCCATCTACTGTCAGCTATAGGGTAGATCATATCATGTTCTAACAGCTTAAGCACCTCGGTTTTAACTACGTCTTGCATGACAAGATTAAGCCTACGATGGGGTTGCCTCACAGGTTTGGCATCATCTTCAAGACTAATCCTATGGGTGCACCTAGTCGCACTAATGCCCTTGATGTCACCGATCCCCCATCCTATGGCTTCGGAGTTTTCTCTCAAAAGCTCTACTAGCCTATTCTCTTCTTCCTTTTGCAATTTCGAAGAGATTATCACAGGTTTAGTTTTATTTTCTCCTAGGAAAGCATATTCAAGATGGGACGAGAGCTCCTTAAGGTCGGGTTTAGGGGGTCGATTTTCCCAGTGTTTCCACCAAGGGGATGAATTTCCTCACCAGGGTCAACTTCAGCCGAGTCAAGCATGCAGACTATCTCACTACTCACCTCACAAAGCATATCCTCATCAGAGCTAAGAGTTAAAGCTGCTTCTAGCTTATCATCAGTTAATTGAGCTTGGTAGGTAGCATGCACACATTCATCAATAATATCATCAAACTCGACATTTACTTCAGAAATCAGATTACATTCTTCCACTGAGTAGGTGTCAGAATTACTTGCCGGTCGTGTTGCATCCTTGTTGATCTTGTTGCCACCAATTTCCATGACTATCTTTCCTTCCGCTATATCGACCTGCAGCTTCACTATTTTCATAAAGGGTCTTCCCAAAAGGATCACATGTTCCTTACTGCTAGTGTCGTCTCCACTAGGGGGTACAACCACGAAATCTACTGGAACTAGGAAGGTGTCTACTCTGACCAGTGCATCACGAATCACTCCCAGGGGGCACCTGATACTCCTATCGGCTAATTGCAGGGTCATGTTTACTAGGGCCAGTTCCCCCAAACCCAACTCCTAGTAAATAGCATGGGTGATAAGATTGATGCTGGCTCCTAGATCGAGCATTCCTTTTGCTATCTTCCCATTTTCCATCTGTATATCAATCACAAAGCTCCCCGGATATTGCTGTTTCACCGTTAACCCAACCACTGAATTAGTTGTTTCTGGTAGAACTAGCTTCTCGTTTGCCAAATACTTCTTCTTGCTTGCATTGAGATCCTTGAAGAACTTAGAGTAGGAAGGAACATTATCAATGAGTTCAAGGAGTCGCATGTTCACATTCACCTTTGAGAGCATGGCCAGAATAGCTTTGAATTTGTTGTCACCCTTGGGTTTCTTGATTCTACTGGAATATGGCAGTCCTTTGCTGATTGGGGGTCCAGGTGGACGGTAAGGGTTGTCAGATTTGTGAAACACCTCCGTGAGTTCCACTGGCGGGTTGGCTGTTTCTGTCGACGGTTGGTCTTCCCTAGTGAGGTCGACTACTGGGGCGTCTGGGGTTGGGGTTTGTGGTTCTAATTCCGGCCTTTGGATTACCTTTTCACTTTGGAGTACTGTGGTTGCTTGAACCTCCTCCTCGGTTTCCTCATCCCCAAACTCAGCGGTTGCCAAAAACCTGACCAGTTGGTCAGTAAAATCCTCTATCCTGCTTACCATCCCCTCTATCTGTTTGCTAGTACTTTCTTGCCCTTCCATCACAAGACTCATGTATTTTTCATCATGGGCAATCAAAGCTAGCAGAGCACTATCGCTGAATGTACTAGCTCCCAGTTGCACCTCTAGACTATTCGCTGTCTCCACAATGGCTGGTCCAGCTAGCTCTGCGCTAGGTGCGTAGTAACCAGAAAAACACTCCATACCTGGATCAGAATAACAAGAACTCAACTGTTGTTTAGTTCTGTTAGTCCAAGTAAAATGCAATCACGCCTCAAGTAATCAACGACTCTCAGCGCTATGGTAGGAATTGATTCCCGGCAACGGCGCCAAATTTGATGTGCTCAAATTACTACTTAGAAAACAGTAGAAAGCAGTTGTTGTAAACAGACAATGCTAACCACAGAATCGTTCGCTAAGGAACCAATTAAGCTAACACACTAGTTAAGAGCAAACAGTTACTTGTGTAAACAAATGAATGATTTGAGTTTTGAATGCTTCCAAAACTAGAAATCAGATAAAGCAATGTAAAGGTTAAAAATCAACCAATCTTCATTTGAATGTTTTGAACTAGAGTAAGCGTGGGTCGTCAATCCACGATCCTTAACCGAAAACGATTTAGAAAATCTTGAACTAGAAAATTAGATTGATAGTTTATATGAAGATTTTGAACTAGATGAACCTATATGAACGAATCCTAACCCTAGAAGCGAATACGCAAAACCGTCACATAACTACCGTGTTCGGAGTGGTTTAGCTACTCATAGTAGAAGCAAAGATCAAAGACTTCAAAGTATTGCATATGATAAACACAGACATGTTGATAATCACACGCAAGCTCATACAATTCGATAATCAATAACAACACGAATCGAAGAGATAAAACGATAGGAAATTATCAAATATTACCAGAAATTCGATATCAATCCTTCAACAATGATTAAAACCAAGCTCCAATAATGACTCAATGTCAAAGTATGATTATGAAGCTTTTTTCTAAGAACTAGGTTAAAAGAAAAGTATCAGAGTCATTGTCCTAATTCCCAAAATAATAAGAAATCAAAAATCCAATCTGCGCATCTTGCCGCGACGGGCCAAATTCCTTGCCGCGGCGAGTCTTCTTTATCGAAATATAATTTTTCCTCGCGTAATCTTGTCGCGGCGAGAAAAATACTCCACCGAGGCGAGATCTTCAAACTAGGGGAAGCATTCGCAAAATCTCGCCGCAGCGAGCAGATTACTTCGCCGCGGCGAGCTTCTCCCGGCAGATTTCTTGGACTTTCGTAAAATCTGGCCGCGGTGAGCAAAATACTCCACCACGGCGAGCCTCCTTAGCCAAAAGATTATTGCACTCGTAAAATCTCGCCGCGGCGAGCCTTGTTAACTTCAACTTCTCATCTTTGGCTCGAAACTATCGATTCCTGCAAAACAACACCAAAACACCAAAGCATAGAAATGCACAAAAATACTAGAAAACTATAAACGAAGACTCACAAAGACCGCTAAAAAGGACCAAATGAGACTCTAAATTATCGTCTCATCACGCATCTGGATTGAATCTAAATTTGCAGAAATCGAAAGTGTATTTTTCGAAAAGGGGTGGGCATTACTAAAACGTCAGACTGTGAATATATTAGGCTTCAGTCAAACCTGAAACTTGGGCAAATATCTTGGGAGTGTTTCTAAAACATGGAAGATCTACTCGAGCAAACTATGCACATTTATTCGATAAGGTTTCAGCTAAATATGCGGGATGGCGCTTTTTATCAGTAGCTGGAAGATCCACATTAATTCAATCTGTAACGTCGTCCATCCCAATCCACGAGATGCAAGCGGGATGGATGGATGGCGGAGAACGTATGTAACAAGTTGGATCAACTTAATCGGAACTTTTTGTGGTCGAACGACCCTACCCAGAAGAAGCTGCATTTGGTAGGATGGAATCAAGTTATTCAACCAAAAGATCATGGTGGTTTTGGATTGCGTACTGCTTGATAAAACAACGAAGCTATGCTATCTAAGTTAGTGTGAAAAATTCTTAAAGAAGAGAATACAGTTTGGTTACAACTGGTTAAGCAAAAATATATGCAAAATAGAAGCATCCTTCATTGCAGTTCTAAACCTTCTGACAGTCCAATGTGGAAAGGAATACTAAAATGCGCACAGACACTAGCTAATAATTTCAAATGGCAACTGGGTGGTGGAAAGCGTATTCTCTTCTGGCTTGATAACTGGTTTGGTAATGAAGGATTATGGACAAAGGTAAACTTTATTGATGCTCGAGATTATGATATCACCCTTGATAAAATCTAACAAGATGGCACTTGGGACTTCTCACCTTTGCACACAGAAGTTTTTGTAGCATTAAAAACAGAATTAATGCAATCCCATCTTACTTTGAGCACGGAAAGTGATTGCATACTGTGGAATGAAACTGCTTCGAGCCAGTTTACATGTCAGTCAGCCTATTAAGTTTTTAGCAAGAGACATCGAAATGATACAGGAAGGCATCCATATTGGAAATGTTTATGGAGCAACAAACTCCCAAACAAATATAAACATTTCTTGTGGCTTGCAATTAAAAACAGATTGGTAACACATTCTCTGAGGTTTACCAGGAAACTAACAGACGATGCTATATGCCCACAATGTGGAAAGAATGAAGAAATAGTATTGCACATACTTCGACATTGTGTTACAGCACAAACCATATGGCAAATAATTCTAACACCGGAAGCTCTAAGCAAGTTTGATGCAATACCTGATAATCAATGGTTCAAGATGAATCTGAAAGGTAATCTGGCAACAAGAGTGAATGTACCTGCATCCGGGCCGGCGATCTTCATGGCAACTGTCTGGAATCTTTGGTTATCTCGCAACTCCAAAGTCTTCAAAGGGCATGCAGATAGTAAGCAAAGATGTTTACTCAGAATAAAACAACTCAGCTGGGAGCTCAATTTGCGCTTAAATCCACTAGAAAGGAACAGACGGATTTCAAATTGGAAAAAGCCAAAGAATACCTGGGTCAAACTGAACGTAGATGGAAGCTGCAAACCCAGTCTCAATATCGGAGGAATAAGTGGGGTTCTTCGAGATAGTGAGGGCAATTGGATTGAGGGATTCACTGAGACAATTCTTCATCCATTTGTGAATGAAACTGAATTAAGAAGCATTCTTAAAGGCCTCACCTTGGCTTGGGAACAGAGAATTCCGCACTTACTGGTAGAAACGGATTCACAGGATATCTTTGAATGGCTCACTGAAGCAGAGCAACCTCCACCGGAAGCCATTGATGAAGTCGAACAGTGGAAGATTCTCTTGAGAAATCCATGGGAGATAGAACTTTCTAAGATTAATAGATCAGCAAATGAATGTGCTGACCACCTGGCAAGACTAGGTTGTGATAGGAATTTTGGGGTAAAGTTGTGGCAAAACCCTCCAATTTCTGGAATTCCCATTTTAGGGACTGATTCTGACTTTTAAGCTTTAATATATCCTTTTCAGCACCAAAAATAAAAAAAAGTTCTAGTTGATACCAGAAGTTCATCCAACGTAATATCTGCTCGGACCCTCACAAGAATGAATATCGGAAACATTGAGTTGAAAAGAGTCGCAAGTTCTTTATTAGGGTTCAGAGGAAATGTTGTGCGCCGCAGAGTGAGCCTCCAACTTCCAGTATCCATGGGAAAGCCTCCGAATCGGATCACCAACTACATCTTATTCGTAGTGGTCCACGATCCTTTTAATTACAATGTAATCTTAGGGTGTTCAGGGCTCAATGTCTTTAGAGCTGTGTCATCTCCTTTACACAACAGAGTGAAGTTTCCGACACCCAATGGGATCGGACAAGCGACTGGCAATGTCAGAGAAGCGTGGGAATGTTATATTCTATCCGCCCACGGAGCATCAGCTCCAGTTCTAAGCATCAACCACCAGCCGCATACGGATGCACCGGATTGCCCGAAGCCCCCAAGGGAAGGTCCGATGATAGAGAATAAAACGGAGAAGTTTCTCAAAGGAAGTAAGATTGAAGCTCATGAAGTGTTGAGAGAGATAGTCCTCATAGAAGGGGATGAGAGTAAAAAGACAAGGATCGGAATGGAGATGAACTCCGAAGTAGAAATAAAGCTGATAGCTTGTCTCAAAGCCAATGTCGATGTCTTTGCATGGAGCACTGATGAACTAACATGGATTGACCCTAGGATCGAAGTTCACCGTATGAACATGGATCCGACGATTAAGTACATTAGGCAAAAGTGGAAGGATTTCTGACCCGTAGAGAATGCCATCATATCTGCAGAAGTCGACAGACTAATGAAAGCAGGCCACATCGAGGAAGTCCGATACTCCGACTGGGTCAGCAATGTAGTCCTCATCGAGAAAGCTCCCGGCAAATGGAGAATGTGCAATGATTTCACAAGGATCAACAAGTTCTGTCCGAAGGACCCTTATCCTCTGCCACGGATTGACCAGCTCGTAGACTCTACAGCGGGCTGCGCACTCCTAAGTTTTATGGATGCTTATCAAGGCTTCTATCAAATCCGAATGGCCCAAAAGGATATAAAGAAAACGGCTTTCTTTGCAGCGGGTGGAGTCTATTATTTCAAAGTCATGCCTTTCGGTCTTAAGAATGCTAGTGCCACTTACCCACGACTGGTAAACAAGATGTTTAAAGAAGAAATAGGCAAGACCATGGAAGTATATGTGGATGATATGCTGGTTAAAAGCAAGACCAAGGATCAACACATAGAGCACCTTAACAAGTGCTTCTCCATCCTCAGGAAGTATGGGATGAAATTGAACCCAGAAAAATGCATGTTCGGAGTCAAATGTGGTTAATTCCTCAGATACATGGTTACGGAGAGAGGCATCAGCGCCAATTCGGAGAAAATCAAAGCAATCTTTGATTTGCCACAACCAAAGACAATTAACGAAGTTCAGCAACTTCTCGGAAGATTGATGTCTTTGAGTCGTTTCATATCCAGGTCCTCAGAGAAGAACTTGCCTTTCTTTAAGGTTCTAAGAAAGGGTGACAAATTTGAATGGACTAAGGAATGTGAGGAAGCTTTTGAAAATTTGAAGAGCTATCTATTGTCCCCTCCACTATTGTCGAAACCAATCGAAGGGGAGTCTTTATACATGTATCTGGCGGTCACGGACGAGGCTATGAGCTCAGTCTTAGTCCGGACCTAGGCAATAATCATCTGCCGATATACGACCTGAGTAAAGCATTGGTAGGAGTGGAAACGAGATACTAAAGATCGAGAAACTAGCATATGCCTTGGTCCACACCGCAAGGCGATTGAAGCCATACTTTAACTCTCACAAGGTAGTGGTCCTTACCACAGAACCACTAAAGCAAGTCTTGGGAAAGCTAGAACAGTCAGAACGCTTATCCAAATAGGCAATTAAATTGAGCAAGCACAACATAAGCTTTCAAGCTCCGTCAGCCAAGAAAGCTCAAGTCCTAGCTGATTTCCTCGCTGATTATCCAGCAAAAGAGCTTCGAGAAAGTGAAACAAAGGATAAAGAGCCCGATTGTATGACAATGATGATTACTCAAGTGGCAGAGTCACATATTACAACAGAGGATGCGTCTACGGGACAAGATACGGAAACTGGTCCATGTCTCCTTGAGAACGTCCGGAGCCTGTTCCCACAAGAAGAAACATACTCTGACTCAATTCGGGTATAGCACATGTTTTTTTATTGATGTGCCATCCGCACCAATGGCGGAATAAGAAGTGGAAGTTCCTAAGGAGGAAGAACCAAAAAAGGAGAAACTCGCCAATGTATCTCTGACCCTTGTTCCACATGGTGATGTATGGGCATTACAAGTAGATGGATCTTCATCCGGAAGGTTGGGCGGAATAGGTATCTACCTAAAGAGTCCTCAAGGAGCCGAGCTCGATTATGTTGTTAGTTTGGATTTCAAGGTAACCAACAATGAAGCAGAATATGAAGCTCTCCTTATCGGATTGAAGATGGAAAAGTCTCTAATAGTGAAAACAATCAAGGCCTATACGGACTCTCAGTTAGTTGAAGCGCAATTCTCGGGAGCCTTCTCCACCAAAGGACCATCCATGATCAAGTACTTGACTTTGTTGAAAAAGGAGGTAGAAAGCTTTGAGGAATTCTCCTTGGAAAGATTTTTAGAGAATGGAACGAGAGAGCGGATGCATTAGCTAAATATACCTTTGCATCCGGATCTTAGACACCAGGGGAATCATTCTTTTGACAGTTCGGACCTCATCCGTCATGAGTCCAACGCAAAGCATAATGATTCTCAAAACTGAATCCAACTGGATGTCGGATATCTTCGGTTATCTCAAGGAAGGAACTGTTAGATATTTTGTTAATTAGAAATATCTGTTTAGATTTTGATTAGCAACATGATGACTTATCTTAGTCTCAGAAAGGTGATTAGTACTCTTGGTTCACTTGAACATTGTAAAAGAGGAAACCCACTAAGTATGATAGTCTAGCTAATCTTGTATAGGATGTTAGGTCTCAAATTGTAATTTTTATTTTATGTAAGAGAAGACCAAGAAGAAGACATCCAAGCAGAAAGCTCAACGACATTGAAGACATGAAGAAAACTGCACAAGATTGTTGAATCTGTTGTCAGATATCTTAGCCAGATATCTTAAAGACACGAATAGTTTCAAACAAACTGTGTCACAAGAGATATCTGAGAAATAAGATACATATCTGAAAACAAGGAAAGTGTCCACAGATATCTATTCTCAGATACCTTGAGCTTTAACCACGTTTCTGAAAGAGAAATATATATTGCAAACAAAGTTGTTTCAATAAATACAAGTGATATCTGAAGAATGAAGATAAGGACGTGCAAAGAATCAGACAACACTAGTCTCTGATACAAAGCATAGTTCCGTTGACACTACAGGACAAAAGTATAGTACAATGCATTTAATGCACGGACAGAGATGTCTGAATAAAAGCAACGGCTTCGAGAAGAAGACAAAACATAAAGATTATACGAGATATCGATAGTTTGAATTTGAGCCTAACGGATACTATTCAAACGGCACTCAAATTCATCTATAAATATCAACACTTAGACTGATTGAGAAGACACCTTAGACACACGACATAACTTGAAAACGCTGAACGTCTTACTCTCTCAAAGCAACTTACTTACTCACAAAGCTTTCTGTTGCGACCAAAGCTTTTGATCTTGAGTAAACACTGAAGTTCTAAGTGTCCTGATCCTAAACAAGCAAAGCTATCTGTGAAGGAGTTGAATCAAAAGATCAACTATCTGAGATTCATTCTCTTGAACAGATATCATAAGACTTGGGTCAGTAAAATCGAACAAGATACCATACGCTGTAAAGTGTATTAAGTAACTTAGTTCACAGAGCTATCTGATTAACTGAAAAGTTATTAAGACGATCATCTGACAACTCAAACCAAAACCAACACCATAACTGGCGTGGAGTACAGGAAGTACTTAGTTTGAAAAATCAGGGAATAACTCCAAGGTTACCGGAGTATAGGAAGTACTTGATTTGGGAAACTAAGGAATAACTCCAAGGTTATTGAGTATATAGGAAGTACTTAGCTTGGGAAGCTAGGGAATAACTCAAAGGTTTTTGAGTATAGGAAGTACTTGGCTGTGAAAGCCGGGGAACAACTCAGGGGGAACATTTGGTTGGGAACCAATTGTTAAGAATCTTAGAATAGGATTATTGTAAGGATTTCTCAATTATCTGTTCTAGTGAATTCTAGGTCTCTGATAGACCGAAGTGGATTAGTTGGAGGATTACGCCACCTCTAGATACCACTATACTTGCTGTGTCATTTACGTTTCTGTATTTATACTTCAGCAACACACACACACTTATTAACTGTTTCTGCACTTATATTTATTAAGTCTTCCGCACTCTGATTCTAAGTATCAGATATCTATTCAGATATCTGAGAAATAGTTGTTATCGACAAAAAGTTTTAAAAGAATATTCACCCCCCCCCCCCCTCTAGTCTTTTACTTTGCCGTTATCTGGACCAACAAGTGGTATCAGAGCAGGAGGTTCACCAGCCTTCTGCACTGAACCTAGATCCCCATATAGGTGAAGGAACTTTGTCCACTTTTGAGGACTATTTAATTTGTGTGTTAAGTGTGCAGGTATGTCTCTGAGTGATGCACCCATTCTCAAACCAGAGAACTACGAGAAATGGAAAAATAACATGATGCTCCACCTTGAAGCCATAAGTGACAAGATGATCGAAGTAATAAAGAATGGCCCAATAGTCATTCAACAACCTAAGCAAGTCATGGAGGTTTCGAGTGGAAGAGACAGAGATCAAAGCGAAGGATCTTCAAAAACAGATGCGTCAACTAGTGGAAGATCTACTGGTCAAGTTATTTACGAACCAAAGCCCAGAGAACTCTGGACATCGGAAGATGCCAAGAGGAATCGTCTGGATGGTCAAGCTCGTAACATCATCATCAGATCGACACCAGAGCACATACAGTGTAAACTGTGGGGTGCTAAAATGGCGAAAGTTGCCTGGCAACTAATTGAAGAAATCTGTGCCGGAACTGAGAAAACCAAGGAAAACAAGTTCGAAGTTCTAAAGTTGAAATTTCAAAATTTCAAACAAGGTCCCACTGAAACTCTGGAAGAACTTGATTTCAGGTTTACCACTCTCATGAGTGATATGGCAGCACTTGGGGAAAGCAATAGATACTCTCAGTCTGAGAAGATTAAGACTATTGTCAGAAGTCTTAACCACAACTGTGAGCATACTAAATTCTTTTATTTTAACCAAGTTATGCCAAATATCACTCCAGTGGAACTTTTCTCTCATCTTGCTACTGTTGACTATGAGACAACTCAGAGAGAACAAACAACTGAAAAGTTGCAGAATGTTGCTCTAGTTACTCAAGGAACTTCTGAAAAGAAGAAAAGCAAGGAGGAGACTGAGGATGCTCTTGCTGCAAAGCAAATGAGTAAATTTGTCAGTCGAGAAATTGAGAGACGAAAAGCCAAAGAGAAGCTGAAAAAGCATCTAGGCTCAAACTATCACCAGGACAAAAATATGCAAAGCTCGCTGAACAAGCCAGCTCAGAAAGCATCATGTACTGAGGAAGCAGAAATTGGAAACGATATCTGTTTCTATTGTCAGAAACCTGGCCACTTCAAGAAGGATTGTCCTGCCCTCAACAAACTAAGGACAGGCGACAAGAAAGATAGACGAATCTTCAAAAGAAGCCAGAAAGCTTTGTTAACTGAAGAAAGAAAGAAAATCCAAATTCAACTGGATGCTCTAGACGTTGAGACAGATTCTGAAGATGACAATTCAGATGATTCAACCCTACCATCACCAGAATTATGTGGAGTTACTCATGATATAATCGACTTCGGCCTCAAGAAGAATGAAATGTGTGGAGTTGCTGAAATTGATGGACCAGACATCTCCAACATAGAAAAGCTCTTATGGTCAAGAGGTAACACATACTTCTTGCTACACTTATGAAAGTGATGAAGAGGAAATAAAAAATCTAGAAAATCTCAGGAAAGAACTTGACATCTATGAAAGAGAATTTCTAATGATCCGAGCTAGAGCCGAAAACCTTGAAGAAGAAAAGAATTCTCTTGAAAAGGAAAATTCTCAATTAGTTAATGAATCTGAGAGAAAGGATGCTGAAAATGCATTTCTCGAAGCTCAGATATCTGAGACTGAAAAGTCACATGAAGAAGCAATGGCTGAGTTACGAAAGAATTATGAAAATCTTCTTTCTGAAAACAAGGAACTCAAGAAGAAAGAACTATCTTTTCAATCTTATGCCAAAGCTAGTGACACTCTTACTGAAGTACAATCTTACTTAAGAGATCCTTCAGAAAAGAATGGACTTGGGCTGAATACACAGACAGATTTTTCTATCACTCTGAATAAGAGTAAGGAGAAAAGAACATTTGTAAGTACTCAGCAAGACGGTTCCCATGCAATCTATAGTATCGGTGAAAAGACAAAGATTGTTGACAAAGGAAAGACAGTTGCGACTAAACCTTTGTGGGAAAAACAAGTCAAAAACAAAACTGTTGGGTACGTCTCTGAAAAGAAACACAACACTGAAAAGTATAAACACCCACAGTGCTATGTCTCTCAAAAAGGTAGAATTGAAGGAGCTGGCAAATTCTCCCATGTCACTTTTTCTGGAAAGAAATTGGATCAACCAGAGACTAGCAAAGCTGCTGAGAAAAGATCTCAGATAGCTTCAAATACTCGAAACGGTATTGGCTACAAAGGCATCGGAAAACAACTTGCTCATGAGTACAAGCAGGAGCATGAACGATGGCTGAAAGCTAGAATTGCTCAAAGCAATTATCAGAAGTGGAAGTTAAATCAAGCCACTGAAAATCTGAATGCCAGGGCTAGAAGAAATCTGGCAAGGAAGGCTAAGTTTGCTGAAAAGCAAACTCAGAAACCTGACAGGTATCTGAAAGCATCATATGGAGCACCTAGGAACACACCAAGGAAGAAAATAATTCTTACTAATGATAACATTCATTCAAATAGAATTCCTCCTTACGTTCCTGTCAGACAAAAGCATATTTCAAAGAAATTCACTCAAAAATGGATTCCTCGGAAGAACTTTTAATTGACGGTTCCATCAAAGATATGAGAACCTAATCTCTGTTTCACAGTGTATGCGAATGCCTCTGACCAAAGCACAATGGCTATTTGATAGTGGATGCGGAAAGCACATGACAGAGACAAAGAAAATCAGTTGATTACAAAGCTTGCAACACAGGACCAGATATCAGATTTGCTGGAGGAGAATTAAATCCCTCTCTGGGATTTGGCAACGTCAAATTGGGGACTTTAACAATCACTGACGTATTACATGTTAAGGATTTGAAATATAATCTATTTAGCATGAGCCAGTTTGCAGACAAGGATTTACTATAAAATTCAAAGCTAAATACTGCAAACTAATTGACAATGAGTCAAGCGCAGTCTTAGTTGGTCGGTGAAAGGCAATCTTTATGTTGCCGATTGGGCATCTGCCACAACTGAAGAATGTCTCATGGTGAGTCAATCTGGTCACACAGAAGAGCACTGGTTATGGCACAAAAGAATGAGTCACTTGAACTTCAAAACTCTGAATAGACTTGCCAAGAAAGAGTTAGTGGTTGGTCTTCCCAGAACATCTTTCAGAAAGGATGGTATCTGCACTTTGTCGGATGGGAAACAATCTAAGATCTCTTTCAAGTCCAAAATCAGACACTCTAGTGTTAGACCACTGCAACTGTTACACATGGATCTATTTGAATCATCTGTAACTAGTTATGCAGGAAAGAAGTATGGTTTGGTTGTTGTAGATGACTTCTCAAGATTCACTTGGGTTGTCTTTCTGAAACACAAATCTAATGTCAGGGTGGAGATACCAAACTTGCTGAAAAAGCTTGAAGTCATGAAAAATGACAAGGTATCTGCAATCAGAACAGACCATGGTACTGAGTTTGTCAACCAGTACATAAAGGAGTTTTGTACCTGCAAAGGTATACAACACAAACTTTCCTCTGTAAGAACACCTCAAAAAAATGGTGTTGCAAAAAGGAAAAACAGAACCCTTAAAGAAGCTACAAGGACAATGCTAGCTGACACTGAAATAAGTGAAATTTATTGGGTTGAAAAGTAAACACACTACACTCAGAACAGATGTTTGATAAACAAACACCATGACAGGACCCCCTATGAAATCTTGGTTGGTAGACCCTCTAATATCAAACATCTGAGAGTATTTGGTTGTAGATGTTTTGTTCTAAACAATGGGAAAGATTATCTGAGAACATTTCAACCAAAGGCAGATGAAGGTGTTTTTCTTGGCTATTCCACAAACAGCAAAGCTTACAGAGTTTACAACAAAAGAACAAAGAAAATTGAAGAATCAGTTCATGTTGTATTCTATGAAGGAAGTAAGAAAACACCTCCTATTGATGAACTCTCAGAAAGGTTCAAAGAACTATTACTGAGGGATTCTAAAGAAGAATCCTCAGAAAGGAAAAACATCATTATGGAAAGTGAGGATGACTCTGACGTAGAAAAGCTTGAAAAGCCTAGTAACAACAAGATGACTCACAGACATGATGAGGAATTTCCTATGAGTTTTCCAGAAATGGAACAGGTTACTGAGAACCTTCATCATGAAGAGGTATCTGAAAATAAGAATGCTGAAATGCATGTCTCAGATATCTCTAACACTGAAAAAGTGTCAGATATCCATGACATTTCCCATATGTCGGATACTGAAAAAGTATCAAATCAAAATCTTAGTGATTCACATTCAGATCACCTGGATATTGATCCTACTAGCACTAAACCTATGATGAAATGGATCAAAGATCATCCTACAAAGGATATAATTGGACCAATTAATCAGGGTGTTAGGACTAGGAGAGCAATAGCTGAAAATGCTAACTCTCTCTTTGGATGTTTCATCTCGAATATTGAACCTAAAAATATAGAAGAAGCATTAGGAGACCAAGACTGGATCTCTGCAATGCAAGAAGAGTTGGATCAATTTGAGAGAAACAAAGTCTGGAAACTAGTTCCATTTATAGAAGGAATATCTGTGATTGGAACTAAATGGGTTTTCAGAAACAAGATGAATGAATCTGGTGAAATAACCAGAAACAAAGCAAGATTGGTTGCCAAGGGATTTACTCAGACTGAAGGCTTAGATTTTGACGAGTCATATGCACCAGTTGCCAGATTGGATGCAATAAGACTCTTTCTAGCCTTTGCAGCTCATAAAGATTTCAAAGTTTATCAGATGGATGTCAAAAGTGCATTCCTAAACGGTGAACTTGCAGAAGAAGTTTATGTTGAGCAACCACCTGGCTTTGAAGTTTCCTCAGAAAGTAGAATGGTCTATAAACTACAGAAAGCTCTGTATGGACTGAAACAGGCTCCAAGAGCATGGTATGACACTTTGGCCAAATACCTTCTGAAAAGTGGTTTCAAGAAAGGTGAAGTTGATAAAACTTTATTTACCTTAAATCATGATGGGAAACTACTCTTAGTTCAAGTATATGTTGATGACATCATATTTGGATCTAAGGACAAGCAACTTTGTAATGACTTTGCAAATCTCATGAAAAGCAAGTTTGAGATGAGCATGATGGGAGAAATGAATTATTTCCTAGGATTGCAAGTCAAGCAACTCAATGATGGAATATTCATTAGTCAAACAAAGTATGCAAAAGATATGCTCACAAAATTCAATCTTAAGCCTTCTGAAAAGAATGCTAAGATACCTATGAGCATTGGAACCAAAATGACCTATACTGAATCAGATAAGAGTGTTGAAGAACATAAGTATAGGAAATTGATAGGTTCACTACTTTACCTCACTGCAAGTAGACCTGATATTCAATATGCCGTTGGAGTATGTGCTAGATTTCAGACAAATCCAATGCAAACAAACTACAACTTTGCTATGAAAATATTGAGGTATGTAAAGGGTACAGTAGATGTAGGATTGTGGTATCCTAAAGAAAGTGGATTGAGTTTAGCTGGGTACTCAGACGCGGATTATGCTGGATCATTGCTTGATAGGAAGAGCACCTCAGGAACTTGTCAGTTTCTGGGTACTAGACTTATCTCATGGTTTAGCAAGAAGCAAAACTTAATTGCAACTTCTACCACAGAGGCTGAATATATTGCTGCTGGTTGTTGTGCAACACAAATTCTGTGGATACAACAACAACTTAAAGACTATGGACTCGATGAGAAGAAAACTCCCATTTTCTGTGACAACACAAGTGCTATTGCGATTACACAGAATCCTAAATTTCATGCCAGAACAAAGCACATTGATGTTAGACATCACTTCATCAGAAACCATGTTGAAAAAGGCAATATAGAGATACTCAAGATTGGCACGGAAGACCAACTTGCAAATATCTTCACTAAGCCACTACAAGAAAGTAGATTCTTAGCCTTAAGACATAGTCTTGGACTAATGGAACTACCAATGAACTGAAAGAGTTCAGGTATCTGAAACGGGAAACCAGAGAAGAGGTATCTGGAACGGGCATCCAAAGAAGAGGTATCTAGAACGGGTATCCAGAAAAGAGAAAAGAGAAATCTGGAACGGGTATCCAGAAGTCAAAAAGGCTAAAGAGCAAAAAGATAGCTTAAGATCTCTGAGACAGGAACTCAGATATCTGAATCACTCTATAAACGGGGAACACAAAAGAGAATAGTATAACTATCTACAGTCAACTACTCTCTTGAAACTCGCATTATTTCTATCTTGATGAAAAACTTGGAAAAATCCTAAGTATAAGACAGATTAAGATGTGAACAGTGTCCTTGGCCATACAGAATTGTGATTCAGATAGCAAGTCGCCAAAACTCATTAAATGGGCACAATTACACTTGCTGATTGTGATCATTGCTGGAAAAGCAATGGTGACCCTTGATGAAGTTAAGCGATTGATCTGTACGGTGGAAATTAATTCACAGTAAATAGTGGACTGTTGAAATTCAGACATGGCCCACTAAGCATTTAATGCCGAACTAGCTTTTGTTCACGCCTGTTTGCAAATCATGAATCGCATACACAAAATCAATTTGTATGTATTTGTCTGCATTGGGATTCAATGCTATATATATAGGATTTTGGCAAATGAAATCACTTTTGCCTAATCCGAAATTTCATCTTGCACAAGAATAGCAAATCCTTCTCTTGATTCTCTGCAAACCCTCTACAATCTCTGCAAATCAAGATTAAGTTTTTCTGAAAAGAATCACTGAATCAAATCTCTTTCAAACACCAATTTCACTTCCCTACACTATATAAAGAGATGGCCTCCAAGAACACTTCAACACAGAAATCCCAATCCTCCACCGCATGCTGCGAAAAGCAAGCACCGAGTTGGTTATATTAACAATCGTGGTAGGAGTTTTAATCGACCATTGGACTTCAAGTCACAGAATGATTTGGGGTGGTGCCATGGTTGAGGAATACCTCACTGCTGCAATAGAAAACCAAACTGACAGAAAATTGATTCTTGACATGCTTGAAAAGGCACAAATCAAGGGTTTTCTATCTGCTCGCCCAAGTGGAATTTCATCACTCGATGTGTTGGAATTTTACAACAACTCCAGGATCATTTCCTGTGTTTCTGAAGGCACTGAAATAGTGTCTATCAAAACCTCAGTCCAAGGAAAGGAAATCCTTCTGGACTTAACAACTTTCTGTAAGTTGTTTGAGGTTCAAAATCTTGGAAAGGATTTTGAAATAAACACCAAGGATGATGAACTCCTTGAAGGTGTTAAAGAACTTTACAGTGACGTGTGTGATCTCGAAAATCGATACACCCATCGAGTTCAAGCTTGTCGACATCCGAACCGGACATCTGTTGGTTCCTTGGGATGTCTTGGCTTGCATTCTTCACAGATGCTTTGATGGTCTACAAGGAGGTCTTGACGGATAAGCCAAGAACGATGGATCATGATGTTCTTGCTGAATCAACAAGACAAAAGGCTGGAAAACCCTTTTAACTGGGGAAAGTACGCCTTCATGAAATTCGTGAAGAAGATTCAAGGCTTCGAGCCTAAGATTGTCAAAGGACTAGCTGAGCCAAAGGCCACAGTAGGTTATGGTCTGAAGATATGCTACTTGCTGGAAAAGCTTGGCATTGAGCTCAGAGAGACGGCTGAAATAGCCAACAGTAACTTACTCTACAAGTATGAGTATACAAATCTGATGAAAAAGGTTACTGGGTCTCAGAAAGGTCCTAAGCGAAAATCAAAAGATATCAAGAAAAGGTTGCGACCAAGAAGCCTAGAACTTCAAGAAAGAAGTCTGCTGGCAAATCAGAAGACACACCCAAAGAGGTTGTCAATTCTCAGTTATCTGCAAGCATGGCAGATGAACTCATCAATGCTGCAAAAGAGTTATCAACCACTGAACAAGTAGACTCAGCAAGAGAAAGTGCTTTCAGAAATGTTGCGACTAATGCAGAAAGCCTTGCTGATGAACTCATAAATGCTGCCAAGAGTGGTGAAAAGCACCAAGCCCCATCTGCAGAAACCGCAGGAATAATGGACCAATCAGTTCCCAATGCTGATGAGAGCTCTGACGATGAAGATGATGAACTAGTCATCTCTCAAGTCCTAGAAAGAACAAAGAGGGCTAAGGTTGAAAAAATGGCGGTGATAAGGTATCTGAAGAAGAACCTACCCCACAGGTTGCTGAACCTATAGCAAAGGTTGTTGGTGCAAACACATCATCAGGGAATGACTCTCTTGCACAACTTCACAAAGCCCTGATGAGTGGTATTTTAGTGCTGGCAGATGCTGATGGAAATGCCACATCTAAAAATCTGGAAGAACTTTCTCGATCAATCTTCCGCTTGCACAACCACAACAACCACAAACACAACAACCACAACAGCCACAAGTGGTTGATGAAATGGTAAATGAACTCCATTTTGAATTACCAAGAATACAAGATATCTTGAAGAAAATCCGAAATTGAAGGGGTTCTGACTCAATGAGAGGGATCAAACTGAGACATCTACTCAGAATGATCAACCAGGGGAGGCAACTGAGTTGCATACTCAGGAAAGGTGTGAAGTACCAGAAACTTCAAACAAAGAAACTGCACTGGGACAAGACGACCAATGTATAGAAAGGTCACAAGTTCCAGAGACCAATCAGCCTGAAACTGCTCAGGTAAATGACTGGTTTAACTCTTAATTACCTTGTGAAAAACTTTATACTTATAAATCTTGTTACCTTATAAGAAATTCTTTGTTACAGGCTAAGTTAGAAACGCAGAAACAAGAGGAAGCTGAGAAGTTGCGATTTCAGAAGTAGAAATGCAAGGGGATAAAGTTGCGATTTCCCCTGCATCAATGGAAATTGATGAAGCCCCTAAGGCTACATCACGAAAGAACACCAGAAACTGCACAAGTTTCTGAGAAAAATGAATCTGAGCTTCCTGTTGAGAAAGTTCAAGAAAGAAAGGTTGATGAGGACCAGACTTCCAAGTCTCCACCTCACAACAAGATATCTGAGACACCAATCGTCTCAGTAGAACAAGTATCTGAGCCTGATGTTCTTACTCAGGTAACTCAGAAACTAAACTACACTTCTACTCAGATATCTACAAAAGTTTTGAAACTCACTCAAAACTCCTTCTTTCAGGCTCAAACAGATGCAAAGCAGGTTCCCATTGAAGAAACAAGGGACCTACTTCACTTCTTCAAAGCTCACACCCTGCCAAAGCATATTCAATGCTTCAAGAAATGGCAGAAGTTAAGGTGCTCTGATCTCTCTGAAATATTGAGAATCACTGATCAACCAACCAGACGAGCACGAGCTCTTGACACGAAACATATGTCCAAGCAATGTTCCCTACAGAATAATACATGCGATTCACTACTACATAAGGACTTTTCCATAGAAGTGGCGATAGTTTGATACATGCCTTTGAGCAGGCGGATGGTCGACAAGATTACAGATGGCATTCAAGCCATCCCGCCTGGACTACGCAATTCATACCTTCGAACAAGAAGAAGTTAATGGTAAGATCACTATCCCGGAAGTGATCAATCTTGTATCTGAAGATGATGAGGAGGAAGAAATGAATGAAAATTACTTTGATGAACCTCCCACTGACCATCACCAAGAGGATGATAATGACAAAAAGGATGATGATGATGCCCCTGCACCAGGGACCGGAGGAATTTCACAGAGAAACAATGCCTCAGCTGCTGAAAATCAAACTGAGAAGACTTCACAGAAATCTCCGTCTTCATCACCTCAGCAATCTACTCATCCATCTTCTAACCAACACGTAATTACTACTGAACAAGTAGTTGAGCTTTCTGAAGAAACAATTCAGAAAATCTTAAACACTCAAACCAGATCTGCTCAACTCAGACAACTGTTGGAAGAAGAACAACAGCTCCATCTTCAACTGGAAGATCAAATAGCTAAATCCAGAGATAAGATTGATCAACTACAAGATCTATACTTAGAAGAAATGATTGCTTACTCTGAGGTTAAAGAGCTACGGGATGCTGTGCAAGAGATCACCAAAGAACTCGATACTGAAGAAGTATCTGAAGTCAAGCATGATGCTAAGGCTGCATCATCTTCGAAAGAAGTACCATCCTCCTCCCAGAAAGGAAAGAAACCAATCTCTGAGATGGTTGCTGGACTCAATACAATCGATGAAAATGTCCAAGAGGATGAAGATCACTGGGCTAATCACTCAGATGATGAAGAAGACAAGACTTTGGCAGAGCACCGCCATGAACATTTAGCGGTTTCTCACTTGAAAAGGAAGTTGATTGCTCCTACAATATTCAAGAACCGCCAAACGTCCACTCCCATGAATACATGAACAGTGCAATCTGGCTACTCGAACAAGGAGATGTCTTCACGTAACAAGGAAGTAATTGCCTCGTCCCTCTCGAATGAGAAAGTTCACTGAGCTGATCACTCAGAGAACAACTAGCATGGTCATTGCTCAGAAAGATCTGGGAATGATAAGGGACGATGATGTGTCTTTAGCTGAAAAAGCTTTTCAAGAGGCAAGTTACAACTTTGGAAGCGCAGATGCCATCCTAGGCCCATTGGCAGAGCTCACTAATAAGGACAATGGACTTATCAAGCAAAATCAGGAGCTTAAAGCCGAACTTCAGAAGTTGGTCACTGCCAATAATTATCTACAAGGGCACTTTGACTCTCTCTCAGATTCCTTTATGAGACTGAGTCAGCCAACAATGACTAAGGGGGAAAGAAAGTACAAATCTGGACCTCAAAGTCAGGGGGAATGGGAAGAAGGAGATGAAAACAAAGAGATCTGGAGCTGATGCGGCTCAGAAAGGAAGAAGAAAAACTTCCCAGTCACCACTCAGAATCAATGAACCCTCCTCAAGCCTAGCTGCTTCCCAGAAACCCACTGAAGGAATCAAAATGGTAACAAGGGCCATGGCACAGAAACCTCCAAGGAGTACCAAGGCTCCAAGGAGAAGACAAGTTAGAGGGATTGATGAATCTTCTGAAGAAGAAGAAGAAGAAGAAGGTCAAATCAAGTCCCTGGGCAATGAAGAAGGTCAGAAACTCACAAGATCTAATCTTGATGATGATGAAGAGACTGATGAAGATGAAGCTCCTCTTCACAGAAAAAGGAAAATTGAAAGCCTAACTGAGCCCATAGCTGCAAAGCCCCTAGCAGCTAAAACTCCCTCTGGAAATACCAAGTCTATCCAGGGTGGTGGTTCTTCAAGCAACAACCCCAAAGAGAATTCAAGACAGAAAAGGAACAGATTGAGAGCTGAGCAAAGACAAAGTCAACTTCCACTCAGGCCAGAAGAAGCCAAAATTGAGTATGTAAAGTATGACAATGATTCCTCTGTCTACAGGTGCATCAATCAAAAGAATGGCTATTGGATTCTGGAACTGAAGCATCTTTTGGTAAATTCAAAATTTCCAGAACCAATCCATAAACAACTCATGGCATGGAGAAAGAATAAACCTACCTTGATCAACACCAATCACATCAAAGAATGGTTGGATTTTGAAGTTGTCAAGAGAACTGAAGCCATGAAGAAGGACCTCTCTGATGATTGTCCATATGGAAAGCCAGATGATGTACACAAAATTCTGAATATCACAGGAACAGACACAAGACCAAGACTCGCTGTGGAACCCTATGAGTCGTTCTATCTGACAGAAGATCAATACAAGGGTGACATCAGATATCTGAAGATTATCTACGAATACTTCAAACTTTCAGATATCAGAATAGAGCATGCCTGGAAGTGGGGAAAGTACCTATGGGTCAAGCATTTTGTCAAGAAAAATCCTACCAAAACCTACAAAGAGGTCTGTGGATTTTCCAGAGACACATAGATGCTCGTCAAAACTCTTCTCTATGATTATTCTGATGACATCAAAAGGTTTGGAGATAGAAAATTTGCAAACTGATCCATAGAAATACTGTTGAAGACTTGAAGATTGAAGACTTGAAGACTAGTTCTTTAGGATGTTTACTTGGAGCTTGGTTACTCCTGTTGTCCTAATTTACTATGTAGTTTTTGTATTTTTGCTGACTGAGCTTAACTGTATCTTGTATTAAAGTTATCTGTAATCTTTAGTTGCGACTTATCTGAAGAACTCACTCTCAGATAGTATTCTATAAAAGATAACTTGTCAGCAAAGATCACACCTTGTGATTTGGTTGATGTCTACTTTCTGCACTTAATTATATGAATTAAAAGATCTTAAGAAATGATTAAGTGGTGGATTGTTTCCTCATCCAGATTTGTAATAGGGAAGATAGTCATCGTTGACTGATCAAAATGGGGGAAATTTGTTAGATATTTTGTTAGAAATATCTGTTTAGATTTTGATTAGCAACATGATGACTTATCTTAGTCTCAGAAAGGTGATTAGTACTCTTGGTTCACTTGAACATTGTAAAAGAGGAAACCCACTAAGTATGATAGTCTAGCTAATCTTGTATAGGATGTTAGGTCTCAAATTGTAATTTTTATTTTATGTAAGAGAAGACCAAGAAGAAGACATCCAAGCAGAAAGCTCAACGACATTGAAGACTTGAGAAAACTGCACAAGATTGCTGAATCTGTTGTTCAGATATCTTAGCCAGATATCTTAAAGACACGAATAGTTTCAAACAAACTGTGTCACAAGAGATATCTGAGAAATAAGATACATATCTGAAAACAAGGAAAGTGTCCACAGATATCTATTCTCAGATACTTTGAGCTTTAACCACGTTTCTGAAAGAGCAATATATATTGCAAACAAAGTTGTTTCAATAAATACAAGTTATATCTGAAGAATGAAGATAAGGACGTGCAAAGAATCAGACAACACTAGTCTCTGATACAAAGCATAGTTCCGTTGACACTACAGGACAAAAGTATAGTACAAGATGCTTTTTCAGCTTTTCTTTGGCCTTTCTGAATGGGTGTGTTCAGAGAGTTGTTCATTTGTATGCTCTTGTACTGACGATAATTTGGGCCAAGATGCTTTTTCAGCTTTTCTTTGGCTTTTCTTCTCTCAATCTCTTGACTCACAAATTTCTTCATGTGTCTTACTGCAAGAGCATTTTCTTCAGATGCATCTTTGGTATCCTTCTTTTCAGAAGTACCTTGAGAAACTAGAGCAACACTTTGCAACTTTTAAGCTGATTGTTCTCTCTGAGTTATCTCATATTCTACGGTAGCAAGATGAGAAAAGAGCTCTACTGGATTAATATTTGGCATCCCTTGATTGAAATAAAAGAACTTAGTGTGTTCCCAGTTGTGATTGAGACTTCTGACAATAGTCTTAATCTTTTCTGACTGGGAGTATCTATTGCTTTCACCAAGTGCAGCCATATCACTCATAAGAGTAGTAAATCTGAAATCAAGTTCTTCCAGAGTTTCAGTGGGACCTTGTTTGAAGTTTTGGAACTTCAATTTAAGAACTTCGAACTTGTTTTCTTTGGTTTTCTCAGTTCCGGCACAGATTTCTTCAATCAGTTGCCAGGCAATTTTCGCTGTTTTAGCACCCCAGCCATAATGTGTGCTCAGGTGTCGATCTGATGATTATATTACGAGCTTGACCATCCAATCTGTGTCTCTTGGCATCTTCAGATGTCCAGAGCTCTCTTGGCTTGTCTTCATATATAATGCTTCCATGAGCAACACGACCACTATCACTAGCAGTCGCATCCTCACTTCCATCTTCCTTGTCTGAGGCTTTTCTTCCATCAGACACCTCAGTAACTTGTTTGAGTTGTCTGATTTTGATAGGCCCTTCAATGATGACATAGATCATCTCATCACAAATGGCCTCCAGATGGAGCATCATGTTGTTCTTCCATTTCTCGTAGTTTTCTGGTTTCAGAATGGGCGCATCACTCAGAGACATACCTGCACACTTAACACACAAATTATATAGTCCTCAGAGAGGGACAAAGTTTCTTCACCTATCTGGGGATCTAGGTTCAGTGCAGAGGGCTTGTGAACCTCCTGCTCTGATACCACTTGTTGGTCCAGATAACGGCAAAGTAAAAGACTAGAGGGGGGGTGAATAGTCTTTTAAAACTTTTGTCGATAAACACAGTTTCTCAGAAACCTGGGGGTTTCTGATACTTAAATTCAAAGCGCGGAAGACCTTAAGATAGGTAAGTGCCGAAACAATAAGTATGTGTGTGTGTGTGTGCTTTGCTTATATGTAAATACAGAAAGGTAAATGACACAACAAATATAGTGGTATCTGGAGCTGGCGTAATCCTCCAACTAATCCACTTCGGTCTTTCTGAGACCTAGAATTCACTAGAACAGATAATTGAGTTCACCTTACAATAATCCTATTCTAAGATTCTTAAACAAATGGTTCCCAACCAAATGTTCCCCCTGAGTTATTCCCCAGCTCCCAGAGCTAAGTACTTCCTCTACTCAGATAACCTTGGAGTTATTCCCTGATTTCCCAAATCAAGTACTTCCTCTACTCCACGCCTTGATGGTGTTGGTTATAAGGTTTTGTCAGAAAGGCTTCTCGTATAACTTTTCAGTTATGTTTTTAGAGAGCCAAACAGAATGAGACTACTTAATACACTTGTTCAATGGATGGCAGTCTGCTCTTTACTGACCCAAGTAATTGATGTCCGTTCTGGAGAATGAGCTTCAGAAAGGGTATCTGATAGTTCAACTCTTTCACGAATAACAATCTCTTGTTAAGGTTCAGGACAACTTAGAACTACTAGTGATTCTTCGAGCAACATAAAGCTTTCAGAAAGGGTAGTAGAGTGCTTGAGAGAATACTTTGCTTGATGGTAAGTTTGCAAGATAGAGCGTTCTAAGGTATGTTCTTCAAGCATCTAAGTGTGTGATATATATAGATAAATTTGAGAGGCGTTTGAATTATATCCGTTGTTCTCTCCATCAAATTATATCCGTTTATATCTTGAACTATGTACTCAGAAGTCACTATCTCATTTTTCAGAGAGGACTGCTTTTAAAGATTTCCGATTCATTTAATGCATAGTACTGTTCATTGTCCTTTAGTCTCAACGGATACATGAGCCTTTCTGGTGGCTTGCATGCTCCATACTCATGATGTCATATGTCCAGAATCATATTTCGAAAGTAAGTTAATATACTTAAGAAAGGGTTAAGGACATAGTCTTTCTGAGTTAGACTAAACCTTTGTGTCTTCATAAACCTTGTGCAATCTTCAGTCTTCTAATCTTCAGAAAAGCTCCATTGCTAGGATTGATCTTCATGGTCTTCTTGAAATAAAAATTACACTCAGAGACCTATAATCCTAATACAAGATTTACTAGACTAATCATACTCAGTGATTTCCTCTTTTACAATGTTCAAGTGAACCAAGAGTACTTAATCACCTTTCTGGCTAAGATAAGAACATGTGATGAGTGATCAAAATACTAACAGATATTCCTAACACTCGGGTCTGGAGAAGAAACATTGCCCCAACCTGCAACACAAGAAGTCAGCAAATGGTTAGGCAATGATCTTGAGAATGGCATTCATCCGATCATTTAACATAAACTTCTTGAAGACAAGCAATAAAGCTTCCCGGATTGTCAATCCCCATCACCTATCACCATTCACAAGTCTTTGCGTGACTCAAGTCAATGGTGACACGTGATAGCGACGGAAGAGCCAAGAATAAAGCAAGTCATCCGAAGCATCGCTGGTAGTTAACCGCAAAACGAAGAATGCCTCGGAACCACAATCCCAGCCACCTGTGCCCATTTAAGCAAGAAACACTCACATAAACGGGCACACGTGGCCGGGCTAGAGGCACCGAAAGACGATTGATTTCCAACCGCTTGAGTGCGGATCAAACAACGCAAAACCAGGGAAAGTGGATCAGACACATCTAATATGTCTACCGAAAAGGCGACCCGAGAGGTAAGCAGCATAACTCAAAGCTTTTACGCTTAAAGCTTTTTATGCTTAAATGTTCCCCAGCCCTCGGATCACCTTTGAGTAAACAAAGTAAATCTCCGAGTACGACATATCGGGCGACATTTTATTCCTGGAAAATTTTCTTGAAAGCATGAGTGTCGGAAACCAAATGCGAGATAAGGATTAGCACGAGGCAAAATCCAATCACATCTCATTTAGGCAACCGACACCCCTGCTCCGAAGCAACATGAAGAAGGTACGACACATTTTTATCGGACATTATCCTATAGTGTCTATCCAAAAGGAAATCCAGCATCTCAACGAAGCTCTTAGGATCCAAGATCACCTGTGGACATACTCCTATAATGTCTATCCAAAAGGGGATCCGGCATCCTAGCAACATGCTCAAAAAGCCCATAAGGGTCAAAGCTCCTAAGATCCTGGATCACCTTCGGACAGACGTTATAAGTCGCCGAATGAAGGACTTCGGACGATCATACAAAGAGATTTTGGATCTTAGCCAAAAGAGGAAGAATCATAGTGACGTTGGTAATTGTACGATTATGCCTATTTATAGATAATCCAGGCCAATTACGAATCGACACGTGACGAATATCAACGGTTACAGTGGGCCTGGGCCATAATTGGGCCCCGAAACCCATTTCACCAATCATAAAGGCCCACCAATGCCAACGACCTGAAAAATCGTCCGATTCGGACGTAACTACAAAAAAAAATCCTTTCTCCTGGGGAGTTAAAGGTATGAAGTAACATTTTGGAAACCTACTTCGGATCTAAGGATCTTCCATAAACAAGCAGAAAATTTCAAGGAAAGACGGATTACTTTTTGTTGAATCGGATAGTTTGAATAGTCTGACACTATCAACTTCCGCAAACAAGACTTAGAGTATCTGATCTACGTATCCAAATGAAATGCTTGAGCTTTCTGTCTAAACGACACAATGGTATAGTAGTTAGACACTATTAACCTATATCGTAAACGATCCGAGCCTACGTCAGATGCAAATTATCGACAGATTGCCTCTATAGCAACACTTGTTTGTTTTTCAGAAAAGTAAAACAACGAGTTAAGCATCAACAAAGTAGAACAATCTAGACGTTAACACATGAATAATCAAAAGTAAGCTTCGATAGAATGCGAGCTACCAAAAGAAATAAGTTAAACATTACATCACGAAGTATCTTGTTCAAACATCCATTCGGATGACACAAATTTTCCCACATCCCTTCGGATGGCCAAAACACTACCAATAGTTAGTTGTTCACAAGTTTGTACAGATATCTACGGGGCATACCCCGGACTTCTTCAGCGTTTGCTCCGACTCCCACTCCCTGATCCCTGGCTCTTCTTGGATTCAAGTGCCTTCTCTTCAACCAGCAGCCTGTTCTCTCGGACTACATCATGCAGGTTGTAGTCACGTGGGTATCTCACCACTGGGGCCGGAAGGGCAAACCACCTCTCACGGAAAGTCTTGTAACTGTTCCACGGAGAGAACAAAACCTTCTTCAGGCAATCTGGCACAAAGGCAGGGAAGTACGGACCACCATGATTAAGCGTATAGTCATCTTCTCCCTCCGTAACAATCTCAGCAAATTCACAGCCCTTGAGCTCTTCATCAGTTACACCATCCGAGATACACTTGGTGCCATCGGAGCACGTTCTTATTTATCAGCTGTCCAAGGAAAGTGGTGAACCCATCCAAGCGAGCCTTATCATAAGATAACTCTCTATCAAACCGGCCAGTGGGAGATGCACGGAACTCCCTAGCTATGCTCACTTGGGCTTTCACCAGCTCCTGAATAATCTTGTCCCTGAAGGAGAGAAATCGGCCAAAGATCTTCGCAATATACTCATCTTTATCAGCGCTGAGCGACTTGAGCTCTGACACCTCAGCTTCTGCCTTGGCCTTAGCATCTTCGGAGAGCCTTAGTTGCTCCTCCAACTCTCGAATCTTGTTCAAATCCTGCACTTTTTGCTGCTCAGCTGCCTGCAGACGAGCCTCAAAATCGGCATAGGCAACATCTCTCGCCTTCTCCTCCAAGAGAATGAATCCCATCTATGATACAAATCCGACTCTATAATTATTTCAAAGAAAATACCTACGGAAGAGAAAATATTGGAATTACAATTACGTACCTTCCAGTATGCATGTATCACATACTTGATATTGCAAAAGTTCTTGGTAGCTAATCAATCTCGTTTCTATATGGCACACTAAATATTGCAAAAATTAAGTTGTGGCATGTATTGATCAAGACTCGTAAACTATATTAATATTTTCCGAGAAACTATAATACTAGCTAGGTCATGTATTGTGATATATGTAAAATACTATTAAGTTGCATATTTGACTGCAACGTCTATTATATTCTACAAATTAGGATAAATTTTCATATGGATACCAATTCAGTGAATTCACATCCAATGGATAGTGTTGGACCAATAAAACAAGGTAAAAGTAGATATGAATAGACTTTAAATATCTTTCCAAAAATAATTTTTTTCCAAAGAAACATAGAGTGTGGAGGGCTTTAAAGTTAGAGTTCGCGCATAAGTAGTTTAAGTAGTAAACAAGCGCTCACAAAACCAACTTAACATGGGTGTCAATCTTTTGTCGTCCACAAAGAAGTGGTGAATCCAGTATAACCACACATGCTCCCGTCTATGTGAAATTAGATAACTCAAGTAAACAGGAATGAGAAACACATACTGGTGAACACGCGCCCATAATCATAAAGTTAACTAAACCCCACACATTAGTTCATATATGTGATGACTGGTTAAGATACCCCGTACCTAATCTTGATGATACTAACTCGAGCCATTCAACTAACATTACTTACCAGTGTTTGTAGTGAATACTCGTTTCTCGTTGCCCCCTAGTCCTATATGGTTTCCCAAACCATATACAATGCCTTCAACCCATATAATGCTATAGAGGAAAACACTAACTGATTTATCCTCATATCCCATCCTAAGGATACGACCCCTTTGTTGACTCCAGTTAATAAACACCAACCTTTGAAATTCAAAAGCACTGCATTTCCACATGCATACTAGAGTGGAGATTACATGATGTTCATATGTACTATGAATAATTGCACATATAAGTAACAAAAGTGAGGAATTATTATAACATAATGCATTTATTTAAGCAATCGAGATCCACTTATTACAATAAAAATTTGCTTGACGGAAATTACTCCACCAATACAACTAGGTAAACGTTAACAAGCCAATCATCACTAGTGATTCAAACTTAGGCCCGACTAAGCCCATGCGCAGTAAGCCCAACCATGCAGGGCCTCACATTTTCCAGGGCCCCCAGGCCCAATTTTAGGGGCCCAACACTACAAGAAAACAGTGGTTTAGCGACGGAATTATCCGTCGCTAAGCCACTGCCGATCCATCGCTAAGGCCTTAGCGACGGATAGACGCCCGTCTTAATGACGGGCGTCTCTAAGGCGAATTAGCAACGGATTTTTATCCGTCGCTAATAGCCACGGAATTGGCGACGGATAGGTCGTTGACCCTCCGTCGCCATTAGAGACGGATAATTATCCGTCTCTAATCTAATTAGGGCTAGAACGCCCTAATTCGTTATTTAGCGACGGATAATTATCCGTCGCTAAATAACGTAATTGTGAGTGCTACTACAATCAGAAGTTAGCGACGGATAACTATCCGTCTAAACAATCAATTAGGGCGTTGCGATACAATTGTAGTTTAGCGACGGATAATTATCCTTCGCTAAACTACTGTTTTTTTTTAATTTTTTTTTTTAAAATTATTTTATAATTTTCACCTGTTTTTTCAACAAATATAATAGTGATATGTCACAAAGGGGAAATTGCATTAATTAACAACAACGATTCGTCTAAAAAACAAATTATCCAAAATAAACTCTACATATCCGAATATAAATCCAAATATCCAACAAAGTAAAAAGTAGCATAGTATCCAAAACATCACAACATCACTAAGACGAGGGGCCGGGGGTATTCTGGCTCATATACAAGCGGCAGAGCTCTTCCATCCTCTGATTCATACGAGCCTGCTCATCCCTGAGATTTCCAATCTCAGTCTGGAGAGGAGTCACTGCTTCATTCACCATCTGCTCGACCTGCCCCTGTGTGTAAACACCACCATGTCCCTGAGATTGCTGCTGGGACACGGAGAAGCTCTGCGTCAGTGTCTCGCCATAACTACCAAGACCATAAACCCGACCCTTGTTGTCGGGTGGGTTGACCTGTAGAAAGATCCGGTCTTGTTCTTCCACGGACAACTCCTCACCCTCGAGCAGCCTCTCCGCAATGATCCGCTCCACCTCACTCTGTAATAGTCAAGTGTATACGAAATGAGCTACAATTTCATATTTAATTTATAATACACATGCATATACAACTGTAACACTTAGCAAATACACATACCGCAATAAGCTCGGACTTCTGGTCCACCCAAACGCCGTTCTTGAACTTCCCCATCTTCATTTGCTCTAGGCAAGTCTTGGGTTGGTTCAGGTTCAGCTAAAGAACATTATATATTGCAACAAGTAGTTAGTAAGTTGGTAGGAATGCAAACAAGTGGTAAATTGGTATAAATGAAAGCAATACACATGTGTACAAATCATGTTGTAATCAGAACACACATATATATACTTACCGACATCTGGCGATCAGTGACAACAGCTCGTGACCCGAAGTGATGCCTGGCAGAGCCCTTACCATCTCGTGGCTCGATTAGCAGTTACTGTTCTTGTAGGACTGATCCTCGACGTGATTAATGCTCTAATACTCATGTCACATAGCCCACTCTTCGTCCCCAATATGCCTATACTGTGGCGGCTTTCCTTTGTCTCGGTATTTTTCATGTCACCCATATGCCTATCTGTGTCGAGCCCAAACTCTAACAAAACAGCCACATCGGGGAATAAGGCCGATTGAATGTAGTATTTTTTCTACATTCCAATTCCATTCAAAGTAAAAATTAATGCCCCAATGTCACAATTTCAAGATAAACAATGGTGCATTTCACCCAAGTGGCTAACATACCACACAAATTGTCCTAGAATTTACTAACACAATGGTGACTAACATATCACCCAAGTAAGTGGCTAACATACCACACAAATTGTCCTAGAATTTACTAACACAATGGTGACTAACATATCACCCAAGTGGCTAACATACCACACAAATTGTCCTAGAATTTACTAACACAATGGTGACTAACATATCACCCAATTAAGTGGCTAACATACCACACAAATTGTCCTAGAATTTACTAACACAATGATGACTGACATATCACCCAATTAAGTGGCTAACATACCACACAAATTAGTAAACTAGTTCATTAATCTATTCTCTCTACAAATAAAGCATTGTAACATTTACCACAACAAATTGTAACATTTAAGCTTACCCGAAGCTCATCAAAGTAGAAGTGCTTCGTCTCAGCCTTGAGTGTGCTCCACTTTTAAACTTCCTCGGCGGCAACTCCCTCCTAAGCTTGAATATCTCATGCAGGTCGTATGAAGATTGCTGAGGCCACAACCTGCAGTTATGAATGACATATAGAAGAGTACATATATTTATTAGACAATTCATGTGACATATATATAAACACTTATCTTAAGTTATGTTCTACAAATGTATATATAATACTTACTTCCTCCTGCCATTAGGGAACAACACCAACTTCCCCTCCCACGTAGCACCATCGACGATCTCGGTATATGGACACCCGTCGGTAGTCATCTGCCCATAACCACCACCAGACGTCCCCATGCTCGATCCACTGGGAGTCTGACTAACATGAGAGTAGTTGCCCAATCCACTGGGCTACTCTCGTGATCGATAGAACCACAGGTCCCACTAGAGCTGGGAATCTGGTAACTACACTTTCTTTGTCGGGGCATCTGCAAAAAAGCACATGACAAACACAAACAAATTGTATTAGTATAAATGAATACATGAATTGGCATGTAATGGGAAAAGTAATCACCAAATTATATCAACACACTTCATTAATTAAATTCTCATAATTTATAATCTAGTACATGTATAAATTTATCAAATGAAACAATTGCAAATCTTAATTAACATACTTAACATACTTAAATCAAAACTACGACATACTTAACATTATACTAATTAACAATTCAAACAATTGCACATCTCAAAGTTAATTAACTAGCTAGTAAACATACAATTGTTTAAATTAGTCTAAATTAACTAAATTTTCCAAATATGTCAAAAAGTTAGGGTTTCAAAACGAGGTACTAAATCTTCATAATTTTACTAAATATACACCAATATCAAATTAATATAAAGCCCAACATACTTACAAACATACTAACATTATACTAAAAATTCAAATTCACAATCCATATATATCAATTGCACATCGCAAAGGTAAAACATTACCTAATTACATCTAAACTAAGTAGTATATACTCTCCATTTACATTCAATTGCTCAAATTAGTCCAAAGTAACAAAATCCTCAAATATAAAAAATTAGGGTTTACCTTCGAATCCGGAGAAATGTGCGGATAGAATTTGAAATTGACATCAGAATTGACCTCCTTGATTCACGAGCTTAGAATGTACACGGAGAATGGACAAAATGGTTGAGATTTGGACCGGAATGGCTTTGGGCGAAATGGGGAGAAGAAAGGAAGAAGAATGAGGAAGAAGAAAAAATGGGTGTTAGGAATATCTGTTAGTATTTTGATCACTCATCACATGTTCTTAGCCAGAAAGGTGATTAAGTGCTCTTGGTTCACTTGAACATTGTAAAAGAGGAAATCACTGAGTATGATTAGTCTAGTAAATCTTGTATTAGGATTATAGGTCTCTGAGTGTAATTTTGTATTTCAAGAAGACCATGAAGATCAATCCTAGCAATGGAGCTTTTCTGAAGATTAGAAGACTGAAGATTGCACAAGGTTTATGAAGACACAAAGGTTTAGTCTAACTCAGAAAGACTATGTCCTTAATCCCTTCTTAAGTACATTAACTTACTTTGGAAATATGATTCTGGACATATGACATCATGAGTATGGAGCATGCAAGCCATCAGAAAGGCTCATGTATCCGTTGAGACTAAAGGACAATGAACAATACTATGCATTAAATGCATCGGCAGAAATGCTGCAAAAAGCAAGTCCTCTCTGAAACAAGAGATAGTGACTTCTGAGTACATAGTTCAAGATATAAACGGATATAATTTGATAGAGAGCACAACGGATACAATTCAAATGCCTCTCAAATTTATCTATATATATCACACACTTAGATGCTTGAAGAACATACCTTAGAACGCTCTATCTTGCAAACTTACCATCAAGCAAAGTATTCTCTCAAGCACTCTACTACCCTTTCTGAAAGCTTTAATTAGCTTGAAGAATCACTAGTAGTTCTAAGTTGTCCTGAACCTTAACAAGAGATTGTTATTCGTGAAAGAGTTGAACTATCAGATACCCTTTCTGAAGCTCATTCTCCAGAACGGACACCAATTACTTGGGTCAGTAAAGAGCAGACTGTCATCCAATGAACAAGTGTATTAAGTAGTCTTGTTCTATTAGGCTCTCTGAAAACATAACTGAAAAGTTATACGAGAAGCCTCTCTGACAAACCTTATAACCAACACCATCAAGGCGTGGAGTAGAGGAAGTACTTGATTTGGGAAATCAAGGAATAACTCCAAGGTTATCTGAGTAGAGGAAGTACTTAGCTCTAGGAGCTGGGGAATAACTCAAGGGGAACATTTGGTTGGGAACCATTTGTTTAGGAATCTTAGAGTAGGATTATTGTAAGGTGAACTCAATTATCTGTTCTAGTGAATTCTAGGTCTCAGAAAGACCGAAGTGGATTAGTTGGAGGATTACACCACCTCCAGATACCCCCAGGTTTCTTCCGCGCTCTGAATTTAAGTATCAGAAACCCCCAGGTTTCTGAGAAACTGTGTTTATTGACAAAAGTTTTAGAAGACTATTCACCCCCCCCCCCCCCTAGTCTTTTACTTTGCCGTTATCTGGACCAACAAGTGGTATCAGAGCAGGAGGTTCACAAGCCTTCTGCACTGAACCTAGATTCCCAGATAGGTGAAGGAACTTTGTCCCTTTCTGAGGACTATATAATTTGTGTGTTAAGTGTCCAGGTATGTCTCTGAGTGATGCTCCCATTCTAAAGCCAGAAAACTACGAGAAATGGAAGAACAACATGATGCTCCATCTGGAGGCCATTAGTGATGAGATGATCTATGTCATCAATGAAGGGCCTATCAAAATCAGACAACTCAAACAAATTACTGAGGTGTCTGATGGAAGAAAAGCCTCAGACAAGGAAGATGGAAGCGAGGACATGGCTGCTAGTGATAGTGGTCATGTTGCTCGTGGAAGCATTATATATGAAGACAAGCCAAGAGAGCTCTGGACATCTGAAGATGCCAAGAGACACAGATTGGATGGTCAAGCTCGTAATATAATCATCAGATCGACACCTGAGCACATACAGTGTAAACTGTGGGGTGCTAAAATGGCGAAAGTTGCCTGGCAATTGATTGAAGAAATCTGTGCCGGAACAGAGAAAACCAAAGAAAACAAGTTCGAAGTTCTTAAATTGAAGTTCCAAAACTTCAAACAAGGTCCCACTGAAACTCTGGAAGAACTTGATTTCAGATTTACTACACTTATGAGTGATATGGCTGCACTTGGTGAAAGCAATAGATACTCCCAATGTAAAAGATTAAGACTATTGTCAAGTCTCAATCGAGCTGGGAACACACTAAGTTCTTTTATTTCAATCAAGGGATGCCAAATATTACTCCAGAGAGCTCTTCTCTCATCTTGCTCAGACTATGAGACAACTCGGAGAGAACAAGCAATTTGAAAAGTTGCAAAGTGTTGCTCTAGTTTCTCAAGGCACTTCTGAAAAGAAGGATACCAAAGAAGCATCTGAAGAAAATGCTCTTGCAGTAAGACACATGAAGAAATTTGTGAGTCAAGAGATTGAGAGAAGAAAAGCAAAAGAAAAGCTGAAAAAGCATCTTGGCCCAAACTATCATCAGTACAAGAACATACAAGTGAACAACTCTCTGAACACCCCCATTCAGAAAGGTGTTAGTACTGAAGCTGCAGAAATAGGAAATGATATCGCTTCTGTCAAAAGCCTGGTCACTTCAAGAAAGATTGTCACCTTTAAACAAGCTCAAGACAGTGACAAGAAGGATGTAAGAAATTTCACGAGAAATCAAAGGGCCTTCTTGATGAAGAAAGGAAGAAGATTCAAATTCAACTTGATGCTCTAGACATTGAGACAGATTCTGAAGATGGAGATTCAGATGACTCAAACCTACCATCACCAGAATTGTGTGGAATCACCCACGATGTAATTGACTTCGGCCTGAAGAAGAAAGAAATGTGGAGTTCTTTGAGATTCTTGGTCCGGACATCTCCAACATTGAAATATGTCTTATGGTGATGAGGTAACTAACAATTCACAATTTTTGTACTATGAGAGTTATGATGGAATTGAGGATCTGGAGTTGGTAAAGAGTGATTTGTATCGTTATGAGAAAGAATTTATGGAAGCACAATCCAAAACCAGAATTCTAGAGGAAAGCAAAGAAACTCTTGAAAAGAGGTTACTAAGCTAACGAGTATCTGAAAACAAGAACGTGAAATAGCCTTTAAAATCTCGGATATCCGAGAAGGAAAATTCTCACAAACTAGCCTTGAATGAACTTACCAAGAAAATGATGAAGCGCTACGAGAATGAAGAACTCAGAAAGAAAAAGCTATCCTTCCAATCTTATGCAAAGGCAAGTGACACTCTCACTGAGGTTCAATCCTATCTAAGAGATCCCTCTGAGAAAGGTGGACTTGGACTCGATGAACAATCGAGTAATTCATCTCCTCTGAAGAAGAGTGATGAAAGGTTGACCTTTGTAAAAAGTCAACAGAATGGTTCTTCAACCACCTATAGCATTGGTCAGAAAGCTAGGGTAGCTGACAAAGGAAAAGGAGTAGCAACCCAACCTTTGAAAGAACAACAAGTTCACAAGAAACTTGTGGATGAGGTTTTTGAAAAGAAACACAACCCTCAGACATGTAACCATCCACATTGATATATTACTAGGAAAGGAAGAATTGCTGGAATAGGCAAATTCTCTACTGTACCATTTTATGAAAATAAAGACAGTGCAGAAACTAGTAAGGCTTTTGAAGAACATATTCAGAAAGCCAAAGGTGTTCGAAATGGCATTGGCTATCATGCTATTGGAAAAGTTCTTCTGCAACAATATAAGGAAGGACAAGAACAATGGCGATATTGCGTAGCAATGATGTAGTGGAAGAAATCTCAAGCCACTGAAAAACTGAATGCCAGAGCTAGAAGGAACCTGGCCAGAAAGGCAAAGTTTGCTGAAAAGCATTCCCAGAAACCCAGGGTCCAGAAAGCACCAAAAAGAACACCTAGAAACACCACAAGAAGGAAAATTGAGATCAAAATTACTAATTTTATTGCATCTCCTTCTGATCAAGTTAGACGAAAACAAACTCCCAAGAAATTCACTAAAATGTGGATTCCTACTAGAAGAATGTTTAGTCTAAATGGTTCTATCTCTGAAGCAAGAACCTAACTCCTGTTTCCTATTTTGTACAGAACGCCTCTTGGACTAAGGCTCAATGTCTATTTGATAGTGGATGCGGAAAGCACATGACAGGAGACAAAGCAAATCTGGTCAATTACAAAGCTTGCAACAATGGACCAGACGTCAGATTTGCTGGAGGAGAATTAAATCCCTCTCTGGGATTTGGCAACGTCAAATTAGGATCATTAACTATCACTGACGTATTACATGTTAAGGGTTTGAAATATAATCTATTTAGCATGAGCCAGTTTGCAGACAAGGGATCTACTGTGAAATTCAAAACAAAGTATTGCAAACTTATTGACAATGAGTCAAGCGGCGATCTTGGTTGCTTGGAAAAGCGATCTTTATGTTGCGATCGGCATTTACCACAATCAAGAATGTCTCATGGTGAGTCAATCAGTCACCTGAAGAAACCGGTTATGGCACAAAAGAATGAGTCACTTGAATTTCAAAACTCGAACAAACTTGCGAGAAAGAGTTCGTGGTTGGCCTTCCCAAAACATCTTCGGAAAGGATGGTATCATTACTTTGTCAGATGGGGAAACAATCTAATATCTCTTTCAAGTCCAAAATCAGACACTCTAGTGTTAGACCACTGCAACTATTACACATGGATCTTTTTGAATCATCTGTAACTAGTTATGCAGGAAAGAAGTATGGTCTTGTTGTTGTAGATGACTTCTCAAGATTCACTTGGGTTATCTTTCTGAAGCACAAATCTGATGCTAGGGTGGAGATACCAAACTTGCTGAATAAGCTTGAAGTCATAAAAAAGGACAAGGTATCTGCAAATAGAACAGACCATGGTACTGACTTTGTCAACCAGTACATAAAGGAGTTTTGTACCAGCAAAGGTATACAACACCAACTTTCCTCTGTAAGAACACCACAACAAAATGGTGTTGCAGAAAGGAAAAATAGAACACTTAAAGAAGCAGCAAGGACAATGCTAGCTGACACTGAGATAAGTGAAGTTTATTGGGTTGAAGCTGTAAACACAACATGCTACACTCAGAACAGATGTTTGATAAACAAACACCATGACAAGACCCCTTATGAACTCTTGGTTGGTAGACCCCCTTATATCAATCATCTAAAAGTATTTGGTTGTAGATGTTTTGTTCTTAACAATGGAAAAGAGTATATAAGAACATTTCAACCAAAGGCAGATGAAGGTGTATTTCTTGGTTATTCTATGAATTGCAAAGCTTACAGAGTTTACAACAAAAGAACAAAGAAGATTGAAAAATCAGTTCATGTTGTATTCTATGAAGGAAGCAAGAAAACACCCCTTGCTGATGAACTCCCAAAAAGGTTCAAGGAACAAATGATAAAGGATTCTGAAGAGGAACTCTCAGAAAGGAAAAACATCATTGTGGAAAGAGAGGATGAATCTGACGAAGAAAAGCATGAAATGCCTAGTAACAACCAGATGATTCTCAGACATGATGAAGAATTTCCTATGAGAATTCCAGAAATGGAAATCGAAGATGTTCATCGAGAGCTAACTCGAAATGACCTCTCCGATGTGCATGTCGTAAAGCTCTCACACTGAGCAAGTGTCAGACATTCAACGCCCTTCTGAGGTGCAAAATGTCACAGATACTGAAGAAGTATCAAGTCATAGTGATTCACATTCAGATCACATAGATGTTGACCCTACTAGCCCTAAACCCATGATGAGATGGATCAAGGATCATCCTGCAAAAGACGTGATTGGACCAATCAATCAAGGTGTTAGGACTAGGAGAGCAATAGCTGAAAATGCTAACTCTCTCTTTGGATGTTTTATCTCAAACATCGAACCAAAAACTATAGAAGAAGCATTAAGAGACCAAGACTGGATCTCAGCAATGCAAGAAGAGTTGGATCAGTTTGAGAGAAACAAAGTCTGGAAACTAGTTCCATTTGTAGAAGGAATATCTGTGATTGGAACTAAGTGGGTTTTCAGAAACAAGATGAATGAATCTGGTGAAATAACCAGAAACAAAGCAAGGTTGGTTACCAAGGGATTCACCCAGACTGAAGGTTTAGATTTTGATGAGTCATATGCACCAGTTGCCAGATTGGATGCAATAAGACTCTTTCTGGCCTTTGCAGCTCATAAAGACTTTAAAGTTTATCAGATGGATGTCAAGAGTGCATTCTTGAATGGTGAACTTGCTGAGGAAGTCTATGTTGAACAACCACCTGGCTTTGAAGTTTCCTCAGAAAGTAGAATGGTCTATAAGCTACAGAAAGCTCTTTATGGACTGAAACAGGCTCCAAGAGCATGGTATGACACTTTGGCTAAATACCTTCTGGAAAGTGGTTTCAAGAAAGGTGAAGTTGATAAAACTTTATTTACTTTAAATCATGATGGGAAACTACTCTTAGTTCAAGTATATGTTGATGACATCATATTTGGATCTAAGGACAAGCAACTTTGTGATGACTTTGCAAATCTTATGAAAAGTAAGTTCGAGATGAGCATGATTGGAGAATTGAACTATTTCCTAGGATTGCAAGTCAAGCAACTTAATGATGGAATATTCATTAGTCAGACAAAGTATGCAAAAGACATGCTCACAAAGTTCAATCTTAAGCCTTCTGAAAAGAATGCTAAGATACCTATGAGCATAGGAACCAAGATGACCTATACTGAATCAGATAAGAGTGTTGATGAACACAAGTATAGGAAATTGATAGGTTCACTACTCTACCTTACTGCAAGCAGACCTGATATTCAATATGCAGTTGGAGTGTGTGCTAGATTTCAAACAAATCCAATGCAATCACACTACAACATTGCTATGAAAATATTAAGGTATGTGAAAGGTACAGTAGATGTAGGTTTGTGGTATCCTAAAGAAAGTGGATTGAGTTTGGCTGGTTACTCAGATGTTGATTATGCTGGATCAATGCTTGATAGGAAAAGTACCTCAGGAACTTGTGGGTTCGGGAACTAGACTTATCTCATGGTTTAGCAAGAAACAAAACTCAATTGCAACTTCTACCACAGGTTTGAATATATATTCTTTGGTTGTTGTGCAACACAAATTCTGTGGATTCAACAACAACTCAGAGACTATGGACTCAATGAAGAGAAAACTCCCATTTTTTGTGATAACACAAGTGCTATTGCAATCACACAGAACCCCAAGTTCCATGCCAGAACAAAGAACATTGATGTTAGACACCACTTCATCAGAGACCATGTTGAGAAAGGCAATATAGAGATACTCAAGATTGGCACAGAAGACCAACTTGCAGATATCTTCACTAAGCCCTTACAAGAAAGCCGGTTCTTGACCTTAAGATATAATCTTGGATTAATGGAGTTTCCTAAGGACTGAAAAATTGTCCTAAATCTCTAAAGGCTGAATAAGTGAGTAGGCCTCTGAGAACAGGTTCTCAGAAAGCCAAGTTGATAAGAAGTGATGCAAAGGTTTCTGAGTAGCAATACTCAGAAAGACAAAACATTTCAGGATCGGGTATCCAGAAAGGCAAAGGTCGGTACACACTTAATAAGTAAATAAAACTAGAACTTACTTACTGAAAGTGGGACAAATACATTCAAACGACTGAAGCTTCTGACACTTGAATTCAGAAAGCTATTTAGTCATCAAGAGAAATGGACACACAAAGCCCAAAAAAAAAAAAAAAAAGGTATAAGTTCTGAAAGTCAAACATGTGCAATGTCTTGTATTTTTACCATTTTCATGATAAACAATATATAGATAAGGACTTGACACTCAGAATGATAAGCTCAAACGATTAAGTGTTCCTACTCTTTACTAAGTGACACAATGAATGTAGCATATTAAAAATCCATCAAGTCAGCACATTACCATTTGTTGATTGATATCATTACAAGATATTCAATATAAGCCCTTGATGAATAAACGTTTGATCTCAACGGGTGAGATCAAAACAAAGCAAGTAATGTCTGTTGAGAAATGCAGACATGGCCCACTACGCATTTAATGAAGTACAAAGGACGTACCACGCCTATGCAGATGCAAAGACACGCATTCATATTCAGCTATATGTATGTTGTATCTATGTACATTTTTTCTGCTATATATATAGGATTTGGGCAAAAGACAAACACTTTTACCAATTCCGAAATTTTCAAACTTGCATCAAAATAGGAAAATCTCTCAAGATTTCTGCAAAACCCCTCTGCAAAACTCAACTTCTTGTGCTTAGTCTTCTGAAAAGATAGACTAATCTCGATTAATTGTGCAATATTCATCTGAAAAACACTCACTCTAAACTCTATATAAGAGATGGCACCCAAGAAGATGACCACCAAGAACCCTAAGGCAACATCCTCTGCTCCTGCTGAAAAGCAAGGAGGAAAGGAACTTAAGGTGTTGAATAAACGCCTTCTGGGAAAGTTTACCCCATCGGATTGGAACCCTAAACACAAAATGAATTGGGGAGCCTTTCTAGTAAAGAGATATGTACCAGCAGTTATATCTTCAAAACCAGAAGAAAAGCGATATGGGAATCTTGAAGAATTCCCATATCTACAAGCTTCTATCTGCTTGCACCGGTGGACTATCCACTGGATGTACTGAAGTTCTATAACAACTCCAAAATCTTCACAAAAGTTGTGAATGATGAAGAAGAAAAATACATGCAGACTGAAGTCCAAGGACAAGAAATTGTTCTAGACTGCAAGACTTTCTGCAAGATATTCCGATTGAAAAATCGAGGAACATTTGAAGACATCAACATCAAGGATGCTTCCATGATTCAAGGCGTCAAAGAGCTATTTGAAGCAATCCAGTTAGAAAATGCAAAAGGTTGCCCAGGAGACTTTGTTCTGAAGGCCATCAGAACTAGTCATCTCCAGAAACACTGGAGTACTTTAGCTCTTATTCTGGTCCGTTGCTTTGATGGCAACAAAGGTGGAGTAGACCAGATAAGCATGGAGAGATGGATGATGATGCATCTTCTGAACAAGAAGCATGAAGGGCAGGAAACCCACTTCAATTGGGGGAAGTACGCCTTCAACAAATTCCTTGGACATATTGAGGAATTTGAGCCCAAAGTGAAGAGCACCGTGCAAGGAATAGTGTCTTTTTAGAACTCAGAAAGACACTAGTTGCACAAGACACAGAAGTGCTAAAAACCGTCCCAGAAGAGATGAAGCCTTTGCTGCTTTACTCAACAGAGCAACCAGCATCGCTCTCTCTCAGAAAGACCTAGGGTTGGTCAGGGATGAGGATTGTAACAATGCTAATGCAGCATTGAATGAAGCCGACCATGTCATCGCAAGCCAACGCCATCCTAAGGCCGCTTGAAGAGCTCAACAGAAAGGAGCAGGAACTGGTTAGGCAGAACAACGAGCTGAAGAAAGAACTTTAAGAATTAGTCAGGGTGCAAAACAATCTCCAGAAAAACATTGAAACTCTCTCTGAAGCTTATGCTATCATGAGTCAGTCATTCATGACTAAGGGGGAAGAAGAGATGCCTCAGAAAGGCAGAGGAAGAAAAAGAAAACAATCAAATCCTCCCTCCTCAAGTCAACTTGTCATTAAGGACACCACTGGAGACACCCTTGCTGAAGAAGTTGTTCCAGATCAACCAGCCAGAAGGCTGAGAAGTATGGTCACTAGGGGAACCAAGTCCCTTAGAATCTCAGAAGAGAAGAAGACTTCTGAAGAAGAAGAAAAAGGAAGAAGGAGAAGTAAGAGGCCAAGAAAGCTGCAAGTCTCCAATTTTGGACTACAATGATGATTGAGGATGACTCTGATGAACATCCACTTCACAAGAAAAGGAGACAAGCAACTACTTCACAACCTCCTCTGGCAGCAAAGCCCTTAGCAGCCAGAACACTTTCTGGAAATACCAAGTCAATACAAGGAACATCCACCAAGCCCATTGGCGGGAAGAAAGGGTTAGAGGATCTCCTGACAGAAGGCCACCAAACAGAAAAGCAAGAAGGGATTTCCAGTTTGGCAGAATAAACAATTTAACACATCAAGAAAGGCCAACTGATGCCCACATTGAGTATATGAAGACCAGTAATGAAGAATCTTCATATAGGTGCATTCTGAACAAGGAGGGTATTGGATTCTGGAACTACAACATCTACTTGTCAATGATAAGTTTCCAACTCCCATCCTCAACGGATCACGAAATGGAGAGAAGGCAAGCGATTGCTAAAACTGGCGACTTCATGCCTGGTTAAACTTTGAAGTAGAAAAGAGGAATGAAGCCAGAAAGATGGATCTTTCTTTTGCCTGTCCTTACCCAAAACCTGATGATGTACACAAGGTAAGAAAACTGGATGGTAGCTACAGCAGGAAGAGCAAACTAGGTGTTTCAACCTATGAGTCATTCTATATGACATTGGATGAATACCTAGATGATATACACTATCTGGAAGAAATATAAAAGTATTTCAACCTATCTCAGCTGCAAGTAGACCATGCCTGGGTCTGGGGAAAGTACTTCTGGGTCAAACATTTTCTGCGGAAGAATCACAAGCTTGGTAAGAGTAACCATGAAATATGTGACTTATCCAGAAAGACAGAGCTCTCTGTCAAAAGGACTCTTTATGACTATGTCCAAGAATGCAGAAAAGTGGATGATCATGTCAACTGATCCAGAAAGGGTGCTGAAGAACTTGAGGTATCTGAACCCAAGTTGTGTTTCTGAAGACTTCAAGACTAGTAACATTAGAATACTCTCTTGGAGCTTGGACTATCCTATGTTCTAATTTACTTAGTATGTTTTATTACTTTTTGTAATCTTGCTGATTGTTTCTGAAATTCTCTATCTGTAAAAGTTGCATCTTACTCTGTAAACTGGACCTATCTGAAGATCATACTCTCAGATACATTTTAATAGATGACAACTTATCAGCAAAGATCACTTCTTGTGATTTGGTTGATGTTTACTTTCTGCACTTAATTCAACTAAAATTGAATATCATTTGAAATGATTAAGTGGTGGATTGTTTTCTCTTCCAGGATTACAACTTTGTAATAGGACTTGAAAGATAGTCATGGATGACTGATCAAAAAGGGGGAAATTTGTTAGGAATATCTGTTAGTATTTTGATCACTCATCACATGTTCTTATCTTAGCCAGAAAGGTGATTAAGTGCTCTTGGTTCACTTGAACATTGTAAAAGAGGAAATCACTGAGTATGATTAGTCTAGTAAATCTTGTATTAGGATTATAGGTCTCTGAGTGTAATTTTGTATTTCAAGAAGACCATGAAGATCAATCCTAGCAATGGAGCTTTTCTGAAGATTAGAAGACTGAAGATTGCACAAGGTTTATAAAGACACAAAGGTTTAGTCTAACTCAGAAAGACGATGTCCTTAATCCCTTCTTAAGTACATTGACTTACTTTGGAAATATGATTCTGGACATATGACATCATGAGTATGGAGCATGCAAGCCATCAGAAAGGCTCATGTATCCGTTGAGACTAAAGGACAATGAACAGTACTATGCATTAAATGCATCGATGAAATCTTTTAAAAAGCAAGTCCTCTCTGAAACAAGAGATAGTGACTTCTGAGTACATAGTTCAAGATATAAACGGATATAATTTGATAGAGAGCACAACGGATACAATTCAAACGCCTTCAAATTTATCTATATATATCACACACTTAGATGCTTGAAGAACATACCTTAGAACGCTCTATCTTACAAACTTACCATCAAGCAAAGTATTCTCTCAAGCACTCTACTACCCTTTCTAAAAGCTTTATGTTGCTTGAAGAATCACTAGTAGTTCTAAGTTGTCCTGGACCTTAACAAGAGATTGTTATTCGTGAAAGAGTTGAACTATCAGATACCCTTTCTGAAGCTCATTCTCCAGAACGGACACCAATTACTTGGTCGATAAAGCGCATCGTCATCCACTGAACAAGTGTATTAAGTAGTCTTGTTCTATTAGGCTCTCTGAAAACATAACTGAAAAGTTATACAAGAAGCCTCTCTAACAAACCTTATAACCAACACCATCAAGGCGTGGAGTAGAGGAAGTACTTGATTTGGGAAATCAGGGAATAACTCCAAGGTTATCTGAGTAGAGGAAGTACTTAGCTCTAGGAGCTGGGGAATAACTCAGGGGGGACATTTGGTTAGGAACCATTTGTTTAGGAATCTTAGAATAGGATTATTGTAAGGTGAACTCAATTATCTGTTCTAGTGAATTCTAGGTCTCAGAAAGACCGAAGTGGATTAGTTGGAGGATTACGCCACCTCCAGATACCACTATACTTGCTGTGTTATTAACCTTTCTGTATTTACATTTCAGCAAAGCACACACACACTTATTTATTGTTTCTGCACTTACCTATCTTAAAGTCTTCCGCGCTCTGAATTTAAGTATCAGAAACCCTAGGTTTCTGAGAAACTGTGTTTATCGACATAAGTTTTAAAAGACTATTCACCCCCCCCCCCCTCTAGTCTTTTACTTTGCCGTTATCTGGACCAACAATGGGGAAGGAAGCATTCTGCTTCCCGTAAAAAACTGAAACTCTAGCGATGGATAGTCCTATCCGTCGCTAGATTTTCAGTTTTCTATTATTCTTTTTTAAAAAATTTCTTTTTCCATTTTTTAATTTCTTTTCCCATTTTAGTCAACGAATCTAGCGACGGATAATCTATCCGTCGCTAGTTCTAACGACGGATACGACTATCCGTCGTTAAATAACGACGGATAAGCCTATCCGTCGTTATGTTTAACGACGGATGGGCTTATCCGTCGTTAGAACTAGCGACGGATTGTATCCGTCGCTAGAGCTAGCGATTCGTCGCTAACTAGCGATGGATAGAATCTGTCGCTATGTTCCCGTGGCTAGGAACAGGCTTTCTTGTAGTGCAACTCCTAACCCATGTTTAATAAAAATTACCAAAATGCAAAGAGAAGAATCAACACAGACAAAAAATCGGGAACAATAAATTTCGGCGGCCTCTCTAACTCTTCAGTTTCTCTTCTCCCGATTTTCTGTTTACATCCATTAAATCGTCCATTCAATTCCTCAAATTTCAAAGAAAATGGTGGTTGTTCATTATAGTTCTATTTTTATGTATATAAAACATGTTTATTCTTTTTCCTAATCCACTACAAAAAAATCAATCCGTCGCTAAACAGGGAGTGATCCGTCGCTAAATCCGTAGCGACGGGTAATAAGCCTATTGTGATTTCCTTCATCACAAACCAATTAACAACGGGTAATTTATCCGTCGCTAAATAGCGACAGATTTAGCGACGGATAAATTCGTTGACCGGAGCTGCCCTTTTTTGTGACGGATAAGTATTCGTCGCTAATTAGCGACGGATAAATATTTTTTTTTTAAATGCATAAATCTGCAGATTTGGAGACGCAGTTTTATCTAGGTTGCTTGTATTTACCTACATATTATTTGGAGACGAGACGAGATGATACAATTTTACCTATAAAACTGGATATACAATATTGTATATACAATATACAATACAATATTCAATAATACAAAATTCAATATCCAATATTCAATAATACAATACAATATTCAATATCCAATAATCAATAATACAATACAATTTTATCAATAATACAAAGAAGATCGATCTTCACGAATTTCAACGGATCTTGGTGAATCTTGACGAGATCTTGATAAATCGGACGGAGGCAGTGGTGGTGGCGTGGTGGTGGGAGGCGATGGGAGAGAGGTGGAGTGGTGGTGGTGTGGTGGTGGCAGTGGTGATGGAAGTGGGGAGGTGGTGTGGGAGATCTCGTGGTGGATGGGAGGTGGAGTGGTGGTGGTGGTGTTGGCAGTGGTGGTGGAAGTGGGGAGGTGGTGGTGGTGCGGAGGTGGTGGTGGCAGTGGTGAGGTGGTGGAGGTGCGGAGGTGATGGTGGAAGGAAGAGGAAGGAGAGATGGAATTGTGAGTGGTGGTGGGAGGAAGAGGAAGGGGGAAATATATTAGGGTTTCTGCCGATATTAGCGACGGATAGGGCTGTCTGTCGCTAATATCCTTTTTCTTTTTTTAAAAAAATTATTTGGTCAACCTAATTAGCGACGGATAATCTATCCGTCTTTAATTAGAGACGGATAAAATAATCTGTCGCTAACGGATAGATAATCCATCGCTAATCCTTAGCGATTCGTGTATAAAATCCATTACTATTTAGCGATTTTCTTGTAGTGATCATTCACACAAATTTGTTTTTACTCAATTCTATTAGCAATTTGCTTAATATGTTTGTACCCTATTTCAGTTCAATTCCATTAGCAATTTGGTTTTGCTTATCGATTTGATAATCGCTAATTGTTACTTGTTAGATTTAGAAGGCAGTAGTCTTATCGAAAAGGGTCTTGACCGTCCGACAGTAGTTAAGTATGTTCAATTGATGTGTTCTTCTTGTCTTAGCTAGTTGGCCTAATTCCTCAAGTGCTTCTTGAGTTGCTACTTGCTAGGTAAGTGGGTAATGGTACTGTGTAAGTTTTTATTCCTTTATTTTTTTTTAAATTAATCTGTTATCTGTGCACTACAATGTCACAAGAACGACTCAACGGAATAGCGTTGAGAGCAATTGAGAACGATGTGGCGAAGAGAGCAAGTTATGAAGAGTTAATCGATGATTTTGCCTCAGATAACGTTAGAAGAGTTGCATTTTTCAAGTTTTTAGTCATGGTAAAATTATTTTTAAATGATTTTAAGGACCTGCATTGTATGATTTTTGTTACTTTTCACTTCTATAAAAAAATTATTATATTATTATTTAGTTGGGCCTCGTTTGAATATTTCGCACAGGGCCCCTTAAAACTCGAAGACGGCCCTGTTCAAACTGACTCTATATATGCTTTTAGGCGTCTAAATGGGAAGCTTGAGCCGTTATGGAAGCACTGCCAGCCAGTGGAGTACCTTTGAAGGAAGATGAACCATATAAGGATTGCAAATTTGTGTTCAAGTATCGGGGAAATAAATAAAGATGGTGATATTTTGTCATGCATTTAAAAAAAAAAATCCATGTTCCGATTTGTTTCAATTGGTGTTAATTGCATATTTTTGTAACTTCCTTTAGAATTGATTAATAATGGTGTAACATAAACTCCCCACCAAAAAACTTGGATATGGAGTTTTATACCTCATAATGGATTATTTGTTCTTCCCTCCCAAATTCATGTCAAGAATCTTGTTTCAACCAATAAAAGATAAATAAAAATGAAAAACAAAATGACAAAAGCTAATCCCTAAATGCAACTATATATATATATATATATATATATATATATATATATATATATATATATACACGCTATTCGCAGTGCAGGAGATGTTTATTTCTACCCAATCATATACAAACACGTTACAAGTGAACTGCACGTGTATTCCACGTGATTGTTAAGCGAGTGATATACAAAAACCTTCCATAATGAGAAAATACTAGTGCCAGTCTATTATTACCCCTTCCAGATCAAGGTACAAGCTGGTAAGTGTAGAGTATAACAGTGTAAAGTCATACATCGTGCAGCACGAGTTGTACATAGCAGTAATATTATTTCGTATAATCAGAAAAACAAAAAGGAAGAAGAGAGAGAAAGGGAGTGTCGAAGAGAAGAGAGCGATCAGAGAGAAAACACCAGGAAAAGGGTCTTCAATTTTCTGATTCAGATACACAAATTTGGATAAAGCCAGCAGAAATGGAGAATGTGAAGCAAATTTGAAGGAATAGAGGACCAATGGTGAAAGAAGCTGAATTGGTTCACGGTGAACAAGTGAAGAGAGAAAGAGCTGAAAGTTGTTTTTTCTGATTTGTTTTTCTCCGGAATCTTTATTGCTGGAGCTTCAATAAGGTCAGAAATTTTATCTTTTCGTGTTTTTGAACTATAAGCTTTGTTCAAGTTTGAATCTTTATGTTCTGTTTGTTCATATTTCTTGAATTTGAGCATAAAAATCTTAACTTGAAGTTGAGAATTCAAGCTTGAATGCTGTATTGAGGTAGTGCAATTTTGGGTTTTGTTGAATTGCAGAATATAAATTAAATTTTGGGAGGTTTTGCTCAGAATTGCGGAAAGGCTGTGTCAATTTGGCTTTTGAGGTTTAGCTTAACGAAGGGTTTCGTTTGTGTTATAGTTGTGAGTTTGAGGATTGGTGTTTGTGGAGTTCCCGAAAATTCGGGTTTTTTGGAGGTAGAGTTGGTTCAACTGAAGGTTTGAGATCTCAGGATGAACTCAGCATTCCGGTTGATGCAATAGTAAGTTCTGGAGATGGATTTTGGTTTTAGTTTGCTGATATCATTGCCAGAAGGACGACATTTTGTCTGGAAAACGGGGTTCTTACGTTGGTACGGAGAAACCCTAATTTAGTTTGAGGTTCTGTATCATTGTTGTAGTATTTAGTTTCTCTTTTATGGATGTTTAGTAGTGTGGATAAGGAGTTAAAGGGTTAGGAGGAGATATGCTGCTATCACATACACAATCACGAATCAATCTTGCCGAGTTGAAAGCTCAGATGGTGAAGAAACTCGGGCCCGAGGTGGGCAAGCTATACTTTTATCACTTGAATAGGTTCTTGAATCTGAAACTGAGTAAGGTTGAGTTCAATAAGGTTTGCCTTAGGGTTCTTGGCCGGGAGAATATTCCGCTTCACAATCAGCTCATTCGTTCAATACTGAGAAATGCTTGTACTGCGAAAATCCCACCACCTGTTAGTCACAAAGATGATTTTTCAAAGCATGGTACACAAGTTAGTGGCAAGGAGATCTCAGCTGACGGTTACCAGTCAAATGGGCCCCACACTGTTGGTTCACCTGGTTTAGCAAATGGGGGTGACATATTGCCAGTCTCACCTCGAAAGGCCAGGAGTAATTTTCGTGATCGGAGAAGTGGGGACCGCCGTAGTGCCCTTGCACGTAATGGGAAGACTAGTTTTGCTCCTCAGCTGTCTAAAGACACTCAGTCAAGTGATATTAACATCATTTTGGATAATGTGGACTTGAACAGCCCTGATACTGTGAAGCCAGTGCAGCATCATCAAGGACTCATGCATCAGGCACGGAATGAAAATGAGATACTGTCAGCTGTACAGATGTCTCCAGATACTTTTGATCCTGCTCATAGAAAGGACAAAAACAACTTGATAGTTAAAAACAGTGTGAAAGGGGATTCTGAAAGGAGTCCACTCCAAGCACCTCTTGGGGTACCATTCTGTCCAGCTAGCAGTGGTGGGGCCTGCAGAGCCCTGCCTATTGCCAGTAGCAGTTTAAGAATTGGTGCATCTAGTGATGGCACTTTGTTCGATAGTCTTACATTGAGGGAGCGAATGGAGCAGATTGCTATGGCACATGGTCTTGGAGGGGTGTCTGTGGACTGTGCTAATGTGCTGAACAATGGTTTAGATTCTTACATGAAGAGGATAATTAGGTCTTGTGTTGAATTTGCGGGGATCACATCACGGCATGTGTTGATAAATGATGATTCCTGTAAACACCTAATTTACACACAGCCTATTAATGGTGTATTACCAGGCCATCAATATCAGATGCCAAATACTGGCCTGCATTTGGAAGGACAAGATCAGAAAATTCAGTGCCCGGTTTCCTTGGGGGATTTTAGAGTCGCCATGGAGCTTAATCCACAGCAACTGGGTGAAGACTGGCCGTTGTTGCTTGAGAAAATATCAATGCAAACATTTGAAGAGTAACATGGAGCAGGGGCTTGTTTCTTCGGAATTTATTGAATTTGTCCTACTGGATTGAAGGCAGGCTTTGAAGTGCAACCTTTATTTTTCTTGGTGATGGCCTTTTGAGCCAGCATGATAATTCAATGGTACAAGTACCATATCAAAGATTTCAGAGACTAAACTGGAAATGCATTTTCCATCCTGCTGCTGGGCTTTGGTTTTATAGGAAAAAAACTCATTGCAACCATCAAGTCCTATCTGGTTGTACTGTTGTATGATTAGAATCATCCCCAATTTATTTTTACTTTTTTTTCCTTTTCCTGTAATTTACAGTCAACGAGAAATCCTAGAACAGTTTTGCAGGAATAATGTGTAGTTCAGTAAGTTAGCAGAAAAGGTGCCATTGCATGAAGCAATAGTCATGTGTATGTACCTTCACCATGGTTGGCATTTTAATGTTAACAACACGCTTTTAACTGTTTACTAGTTTGATTCAATTTTCATTCTTTTCCTCATTTCTTGATATCTCCCTAAAACATAAGGAAAGACGGGAAAAAAAGAAAAACTTTACCTGTAGCTTTCTGCAGCTAAATTGCATGACTGAGTTTGCGCCATAGTGCAGGTACTCCACTGATACTTTTTGGTCTTAAGTTTTCTTGCAAATGTAGCTACTCAGTGCTGACGATGTTTACATGATTGATCTTTTCTAAAACAGGGCACCTCGTAATGGAGCAGGAAGATTATCATTTGCTTGTTATATACTTCCATAACTTTGTCCTTCAGAAATTGTGATTGGATATATGATAAGAATACTGGGCTCTTCCTCGAATAATGAGGTATATGAATGTGATCTTCTTGTACGACGTATTCTTTATTTATTACCTGCTCAATTTAGACATGTGCAAAACATGTGTTACTGTATTCTTCTTCTAAATTATAGTACTCTTTCTCATCTGCAATTTCTGAATACCTGAAAATCTTATTGAGTTTTGTGGAAACTTGTGATTTGCACCATCCAGCTACCATGTGAAGGCTTATGTGTTTTTGATGATTGATGTTTCAGTTTTAGAGGTTCTTGATGCTTTGATGTGTGCTACTTGACTTGCCCACATGCTGGATTTGTGGACTACAGAGATATAGGTGACAGGTAGATTATGGTAATGTTTGCATATTCTTACTCCTTTATTTGGTTCCATGAAGTATGTGGTGAAGTCGTGAGATAAAAATGAATAATAAATAATTAATACTCCCTCCATTCTTTTTCAACCTTTCATGTTGTCCATAGTATAAAGTTTAAGATGGAAGAATAGAAAGTGATTTGTGGAGGTATTATATTGGTAATGTTGGTGTATGGTAAAGTAGGAGATAAAATGAATTAAGTTTGAGACCAAGATTGTGTAAATAATTAAATGCGGAGATAGTGGGTTTCCATAAAAGAAAAGTGAAGCATTGTAAAAGAATTGAGGGTGTAATTAAAAAAAAAAAAAAAATCGTGGAAAGAAAGGGCAATTTGATGTTTATGATTGCATACAGTGGGGCTTTGAGTTGACACTAGTTGAATGTCTATAATATATCAGCCTAGGTTGTTTCCTCTTGTCAAATTTTGTACAAATGCACAGATAATTCCATTTTGGTGAACGTGCAGTTAAAAATCAAACTTACACCTGATCTCTTTCTTGTCCTGAAAACATGAAGGAAAAGAAGGAAAAAAGAATGAAGAAGATAATCCACTACTATAACACGCATTTTATATACTGAATATTTATGTGTAATGATGGGAGTCCAACATTTATGCGGACACCAAAAAGACAGACTAATTGTGTCTGTGCAAGGAGGTGGGTATATGCAAGGAGCAAGTGGCAACAGCCTAAGAACTGGTCTGAATGTGCGTATTATGTCTACTTATTTGGTGTTTACAGCTTGTTAGTAATGAACTGGCTGAGAGTCTTGTGTTAAATTAAGGTTTATTTTCTTTTGGGGTGCAGTTGGGGGTGTGGACGGATGCTAGGTATATGTTATTGGCATAACTTCATATAAACAACAATTGCTGCCAAATTTTGATTATCACTCACTACTGATTTGGCCTCATTTGGATCATCTGATTTGCGGAAATAACTGGGTTGTTCCAGTGGATCATGATTAGTGAGGAAATGCCTTGGCACAATGACAAGCCGTTTTGTCGGTCAGGGGTTTGATGCCCAGAAAGTGTCATTGCATAAAGTAATACCACCTCCGTCCCAATCAATTCTATACATTTGGTTCCGGATTGGTATTTAAGGAGAGTTTGTGGGACATAGGTATTATATTGTTGGAGGGTCATGTTTGATGTCTATCAAAGAAGTCACATGTGACTAGATAAAATATATTGCGGGGTCCAATAATTAATTAAGAAGGTAAAATTTGGCAAATAACGAAATGTATAGAATTGACTGGAACGGACAATACTGCTATACGTATGGAATTGATTGAGACGGAGGGAGTAGTAAGTTTGCCGTGCAGAACTAAATACCCACTGAAGGAGAGTAGGCGAACACCTAGTTACTTATTTCTTGTAATTTAGCTTGTGTGCAGCTGCTAACTATTTTTCTTCACCCTATTTATATTGTGTTCTGGTTCATCCCATCACATAATACATTAATGTATTCATTTAATCTGTGCTGCAGTTCAAATAATAATTAAACCCGTCGAGGTCCCTTCTGTTTCAGAACATGATCAAATGATGTGGCCTCAATTCCTCAAGTTTTCAATATGATTGATAAGATGCTGTTACTGATGATGGTTTCTAGAGACGGCCACCTTTTCCCTATAATATTTTAGTCAGACAATGTTGCTCAGGGAAAACAAAGCATTTTGGGTTCGTGAGAACAATTTAAGAACCACAAAGTCTCTGAGAGACGGTCTCTAGATAACCTAGAGACCCCTATGTTATCAAGAAAATCATCAATGTTATTAATCAAAACATCTATGTTGTTAATGAAACGAGTGCTTTTGTAATATGAAAAGACACCAATTGTTGAGAACATAGACATTTTGATTAATAACATTAATGATTTTCCTGACAATATAGGGTCTTCTCTACTCTCTAGATAAATTATCTAGAAACCGTCTCTTAGGAGACTTACTCGTCTAGGCCATGAAACGAAACGTACATCAGAATCTAATGAGCTAGCTGCGGACGTGATTAATGAAGTCGTATGCAGAGTCTTCTGCCTCGTGTAATTGGCTTCCTTTGACTAGCTACCTTGTGTATCATCTCGCTCTTACTGTATTCTATCGTGGCTTCTTCCCAGTGGGGCATATAACCTTAGTAACAAAGGAGGAATGATAATGATAATAAATTTTCACTTACCGATTCGTCATAGTGACGAGTTCTGTGCCGGCCTACTTCCGTCTGCCTGTACTAAGGTCTCAGTAAGTGCCCATATCATAGACGTAAAGAAATAAGGGTGAGACGTAACTGGTACTACAGATACAGAATAAATAAGAACTCCAATAACAGATGATTCTTTGGTATGGTAACGTTTTCCATAAAATAGAGTAGTTGACACTCTTGTTGGGCTGATGTATCTCGGTTGAGCATTTTGTTTATAACCTTTCTGACAATTGCAAAACCTTTTATTGTCCAACTAATTTCTCAAGCAAAGGTCTTGCCTGATTTCTTCTGCAGAGTTGTATCAGTTTATATGATCATAAGATTGATGCAGAAAACTGCTTGATATGCCTGTACTTTGAAGTCATACCCGTGATTGTATAGCACAAAGAATGATGCATGGAATTACTGGCCTTCTTAATGTTTGAACTCTTGATCTGGGGGTTACTTTTTGACATGTCCAGGGGGGCTAAAATTCTTGTATTCTCTGGGGGATAATTTTCTCTGTCTGTCTTGAGTTCAGGTAAATTGAATACAGTTTTTTTGTTGAGCAGTCTTTCAACTTGTTCTATCAGTGACATCAAAAGTTAATCTAACCATGCTGGCTTTCGTCTAAATGAGGTTTTCCTTGCATCTGTATTGTTCTACCTGGTCCTCTTATTCACACATAATTGACGGTGCCTTTGCAATAGCTGGATGTCTTTTTGAGTGTTCAGTTCAGAGGAAGGATGTATAGGTGAGTTCCTATAGAATTTTCTGGTGGAGGAAGTTACCAAAACACTGTTTGCAGATTTTTAAATCACGGTAAAGAGAAGCTACTGGTAGTTCTGACCAATTATTGGAAGCATACGTAAGAGAAGATAAATTGGAACTATTTTTGCTTATATCAAAATCTTTTGAAGCTGTTTCAGTCACCTGCTAAGTTGGCAACTTGGCATTGGTGAAACAGAATCTGGAAGTTTTCTATAAATTTTCTTATCATGTTTAGTTTTTTACTTTCTAAATTTTAACAATGCTTGTTCGAACTGTAATCCAGGTTCAGATATGCAAGAAAAGTAATTGTAAGAAATCCTTATCGATACTGGTTCAGTGATTGCCATCCATCATAACCAAAGCCAGAGTTCATTGCATGAAAGTTCAACCAGCGGTTAGCCCGCCGATCAAAGTTTTATGTTAATTATTGCAGAAAATCAAACCTGTGGTTTAGGAGTTTGGGTTTATTCAAGTGTAGGTCTCATACATGTCTTGAAGAAAATGCAGCAGCATATGTTGTAGGTAACTGAAAAACCACACCTCATTTTCAGAGTTGCAGATTTGTGGCTGCAGGTATTCTTATAATTTGAAAAACTGGTTATTACAGTCACACAGTTTCAGTATAAGAATCTGATCCTTAATATCTTCCAATCATTTCCACCTAGCTACTTGATTATGTAATGTATTAATGCTCATGTCTCTCATGTTTTTCTTTATCTTTTCATGAACCTTGCTCCTGTAAGTTCTTATCTTCACCAATGGATCCTTTCATTTATGAATATGGATGTACCAATTCAATAACGTCTACATAACCCATGTTACTGCATTATGAATCATGCTTGCTTATTTTTGAAATAACGTGGATAAAACAATTTGAGCAAATTTGTTTGATTTTCTTTTTCCTTGTTGATATTGATTTGTGTCAATCCCTTCTAAAGATGCATCATATATACACATGACTGATCGCACCTACTATCACTGATATATGTGGTTGCATGCTTATATGCAGATCAACCCAAACAAGAAAGGAGGACAAGAACAGACAATTCCATTGTACAGATGGTTCGATTATCAAAACTGGTGAATACCCCAAACTGAAACCTATTCTACGAAAGTTACTACCTAAATCTATTCGTCGGTTTTCACTCCCTCGGGAAACAGCTCATCCGTGAGTCCCGGAGCTATCCATTGTATCTGATAATATGTCGTTTCCCACAAATCTTCTACATCTTGCGTCAAAATTTGTTCTTCCTTCATTCTCATAATAATCTTTCGTAGCAGATCCGGAATTAAGCTCGGCATTTTTGAGTCTCCATACTCCGCGAGGTCTGCTTTCATACATGTATCCATTCTCCTCAACATCCCCAACCAAAATGTCCTGAAACTCGGACTCTCTGAAATAGGCTTCAAGAAATGCAAATACACATCACTCAACACTTCCATACACAGCATCAAACTACCTTCCATGCTCCTCGTTTCCTTCTCCAAGTTAGGTCTCCTCGAGTATTGCAGCACCTTTTCATGCAAATTATCAACCATAGCGAATACAATATTGTAAAAAGAGTAGTTACAGTTGCTTGGCAGGAACAACAGCTCCTCGGCTAAAATGAAGCTTTTCTTGACTGACACAACTGCATGGTTCCGTACTTCTTCTCTCCTGGCTAAGCTCGTCTGCTTTAAGAACTCGCCCAGTCTCTGGAAGAAGTTAATCGGGTTGTATGTTTTAGAACTTTCTTCACTGCCTGCATTGCGCACACTACTTCCGGGATCTGTGTATCCAGCTGTATACCACTCAACCAACAGGTTACTGGATTGTACCAACATATCCATTATCTGGATGTTTTTCTCCACTCGACTGTGCCTTAGTGCTATAAAGTTAAATGCACATTCAATGCAGCACGAGTAGTTTGCTTTAGTGATGTGGGCCTGGTCTGATAGCAAGCCGATCAGCGCTTCCACACCTTGCTCGTAAGTTTCTGGCCGGCGACCTGTGGCGAAGAGCAGATCCATGACCGACTTCCATGCCAATGGTGTTTGCAACTTGTGGGGATACTCTGAGATGATTCTACTGACAGAATGTAGCAAGAACTCACAACAGGTATCAAGAATTTCATTCTCCATTCTCCACATTAGATTTATTGACACAAAAATGAGTTCCTCTGAAGTATCCAGCTGATCTGAAGCAAGAAACTTTAGGCACATCTTCATCAGTGATATAACGGCTTTCTCAGCAAACGGGATAGGTGAAAAGAGAGGAAATTGTGACACCTGCAGCAAGTAATCGTGGTAATAAGGCCAAAATTTTGGGAATCTGTGTGTATTGGCTAGAGCTATGGCACTTATCAGATCCCAACAGAATCCAACTGTCTCCTCTTCCTCAATCGGGGTGCTAAACTTTTGACCTTTGCCAGCCGCAGAGAATATGACACAACGCCCAATATTGAGCAATGAGTCATCAGGTAAAGTAGTACTGGTGAATATACTTCCGATGTGGCATTGCTGAATGATCTTTATGTTCTGATCGAATTCACTAAGTCCGAGATTTAGAGCTTCTTCGACGCTCTCCATTGACATGAAATTTAAAAACCTGCCCATTATTCCAGAACTATGCCGGCTTTTACCATATTTCAGATCTTGACTTGGACACAGGATGTCTGACTCGGATTTCTCTCCTGGCTGTTGGAAACCAGAGTTTGTATCGTTGTTGTCTAACTCAAGAACAGATTGTGGAAGCAGCTTGAGCCTTTTGAGCTTCAATAAGCACTCAATGATTGTTCTCCATCCTCCGCGTATAGAGTCTTTGAAAGTATTTGCGATTGTAAAAACTGCAATGGTTGCCATTTTCGGCTTCATGTCGTTGCTGAAAGCATACAAGGTCTCTTCTGCAGATGCATATGGGTTCAGTAACGTGGTGAATTTACAAAACGAGCACAGGAGTTCATCTAAGGTATCTTCCAACCCGTACTGTGCTATTCTAGCAATAGAAAATAATGTTTCGATGCATTCATGCAGGATTTCTTCATCGTCAGAGTGTTCAAATACTGCTGCAAGTGTCGCGATAGAGGGTCCAGCAATAGTAGCAAACATATCTCTTCCCAATCTGCGGTCAAAGTCACATAAGATATATGGCTGCATGATCTTTGCTCGATTCACCAATTGGATCCATCTGTTTGGATTCATTTCTATTGGTGCTGTGGATTGATCGTTAAGCACTATCGCATGTGATGAAATTGACTGGAAAAGCTCGGAAAGGTATTCGCGAGGGAGATCATTACCACCATTGATTTGTCTGTTGTTTCGTATAAAGTCTTCCTCCGTCATTTTCTTCTTGACTTGTGGATTGTGTTGATCAGTGTTGAGCATAATGATGGAATAGCAAAGGATCATGACAGCATCCTTGCTCACGAACATTTCTGAGGATTGCTGATCATAAAATCTCTCTGAGAAAGCTTCAAGAACCCTCTGTATCTTTTGAGATTCACCTGGCAATCGAAATGTCTCCAGGTACGTCCTAAGTGCTGTGTCAAGAACCATTCCATTAAATTCAAATGTGTTTGTGAATTCTTTAAGGACTTGAATGTGAAAATCATCTGGATCGCCAAGGTAATCCCCTATCATGGTCTTATCTAGTTTAGGAGTGTACCGGAAGAACATTGCATATGCTTTGGCATCTGGTGGTTCTCCAGTTAACTCTGACACTTTTAGATACTCCAAGCCCTTTCTGTCATCTCTGTTAAAATGCGTTCCTGCTATTAGTATTTTCTTTTTTTGCAGCTTTCGTATTCTCACATATTCCACCCAGGTGCCAATGTCATCCCCTTTTGGTCTCTCTTCCCAAAAAGGCTTGAATCCTGAAATCTCAACAGGATATGGTCCAGACTCACTGGAATCATTTTCTTTGTCAATATTATCGGCAATAGTATGAAAAGTTATGGCAATTCCTTCGAAAGCCTGGACCTGAATACTTGTTAACTGACCACCAGTTGGAAATGCATACTTGCAGAGCAACTTACCCATCTCTTCAAATACATTCCTGAAAGTTGGATCACAGTCGTAGTTCACATAGACTTCGATTATGAAGGTTGGTTGCCTGCAGAAGTTTATGATCTCTTCAATGGCGACCTCTTGGAGTTGGAATATGTGTCCGGGAGATGCGACTCTAAACAGGACGAATGTGAAAAACGCTTCCAGTTGGAGACGTATGGATCTGAAAAGAAGAAAGACATCAGTACAGATCCATAAATGCAGATAGGCGTAATTGATACGTCTGCAAAGAAAGCTTACTTGCGAAGAAAGTGGTATATATTAAGTACGGTGCTACCGATCATGGACAAAATCAGAGGGCTTGAGCATGTGCCATAATGGATCAAATGATGAAACAAATCGTCTTGGATCATCCTGAGAAGTTTCGGGTGCCTGCCTATACTGTCTCCACTCAACTCTATTGCAGAATTGATCAAGTACAAGGCGAAAATCTGAACGTTCTCGTCTGGACTCTGAGATGTTAATCCTTCAGCTTCCATAATCTCCACGACATTCAGCAAAGAGCACAAGAAATGAAAGATATCAACTGCGCATCGAATTCCATATCTGGTGTCCAAGTTGTTATCTTCAGTATCCGATTCTGAATTTTCCCAATCACTCACCTCGATATCTGGCAATCTGGTGTATATTATCTGAATCAACTCGTTCATTGTGTACTTTGCGTTCCGTTGAAGCAAATCGCCTCGGCTGGCCGACTGTTGAACCACCTGGAAGCATGTGTTGACAACCGTGCACACGGCGTGATCCGTGAGGAGTACCGATGCCCGATGCCTCATAATTGCCGTCAAGACCTGTAAAATCCGCATCATGACCGCATCTTCTGCAAGGGGGTTGGTTTTCTCCAAACGACAACTCGTAATTGCTGTCACGGCCGAGTTCATCAAGTCTTTCGCACCAGGAGTCTTCTCGTCGAATATTCCATGCCTGAGTATCTTGATAATCGATTGGAGGGCCACGGCGGTAGCAGCAGCTGGAATATCGTCGCTTTGTACCACATCAAGGAAAGGCGAGACGTATGTGGATGGATCGATCTTTCGCCATTCCTCCTGGGGATTGAACAGAAGGGATCTTAGAGATTTCAACGATTGTAATATGGTGAGGTCGCAGCTATCCTCAAGGTGGTGGTAGAATCCGGCATTGGGATCTGTGGGTCGTCGGATCACTGCTAGAACAGCCCCGACCTCGGTGCTGAGCATGCAAGATAGGCCTAACTCTTTTCTTTTGAATTTGTCCATGTTGATTTGGTGGTTCTCATCTTCTGTTGCAGCCATGATTATCTACTTGTTCACATGATGTTCATCAAAGAAAAGGATAATTATGGTACTAGTAGTTTTGTTTTTGCTGCAGAAACTCTGGTTTCCTAGAGAAATTATTTCATGTGGCAGGTGCATACAACATTTCAGTTTGTGGGATTTAGCCGAAATGCTTGCTAGGCTTCTGAAACTTACTGCATTTGTTTTGTATACGTGGTTGGTTAAGATTCAACAGTTGAATGTTTCTTGCCACCAATATCTCCATTTGTTTTTTCAGCTATTTATAGATTACTCATTTCTGGGGATTCTCATTTCATCCGTATCCGTGGATCTGGTCCGTTTATCCGCATTTACGAATCGGATCGATCCGGTCCATTGGCTAATGGATACGATTTTCGCCTATCCGTTACAAACAGATAAATCCGTCGGATATCCGCGAATATCTGTTATCCGTTTTGTTTTTAATAATTTAGAATTATACATAATTACATATACATAAATTCAATTAGGTCACCAATAAAACACACACTTCGTCTTCTGCAAACGTCTCACTCTCTCCCAATACCAACACTCAGCTGCTCTCTGACTCTCTCTCAGATCGGAATCGGAGCTCCGCCGCTCTCTCTCAGATCGGAATCACCGATCTTCTTCCTGTCTTCGCAGTTCTCACTTCCTCTTCTTCTCGTGTCTCTGCTTCGTCTTCCTCTTCTCGTGTCTCTGCTTCAATTTCCTTCCTCCGCCGCCTCTCTGCTCCGATCTCCGCTCCTCCTTTCTCCGTCTCCGACTCCTCGACTCCGGCTTCCAGGTTTGGTCCACCGTCTTCCTCCTACGACTTCTGTTTTGTCTGATTTGGTCCCGCAGATTCAAATTGCACTTTCTCTCCTTTTTCTTCTTTATGTTGTTCTCCTAAAATGGATTGTTTTGTTTTTGTTGGGGACTCTTCTGTCGTGCAAATGTTGAAAAATGTAGTTTTTTTTTTTTTAATTAAGTTTCATGGATAACGGATATCCACGGATTTATCCTTTATCCGATCCGCTCTGAATGGATCGGATAACGGATAGACATTTTAGTTATCCGTTTGACCAAATATCCGGTCAAACGGATCAGATATATCCGTATCCGCCCGTTGCACTGCCCTATTCATTTCTATTGTTAGATTGAGAAATTATTTTAAGCCAAAGTAATGAAAATGTAAGATTTTCCTAAAAAACAGGAAAGTCGAGGTTTTTTTGCAGTTTTTAGGTTTTAGCGGTCAGACCGGTCGAGTTTCTTAAAAAACCGTAGAGACACACAATTTTTGTTATGTTTTTAATAGATTATATTATGGTTTAAGTTGTTAGCATTGAAAGTATTAGTTACAGTTTTAACGTATTTTATTAATGTTTAAAAGATGATGTGATGGTTTTAATGGGTCAGTATTGTATGCTTCAATTATAATGTTAACCTCTTTTGTTAATTTTTAAGAGAGGTGTGATGGTTTTAAGGAGCTACATGATAGTTTTTAAGATGGTTTGTTATAGTTTTAAGTGACAATCTAATATCATTAAACCACCATTAAACAAGTCTAAAAGTTTTAGGGGTGCCATTAAAACATCAATAAACAAGCTTAAAATAAGCTACTTGAGACATCTGTCATTACAATTTTGAAACATTCAGTCATTCGAAGGTTTTAAACAGTCTATTCTCAAAGGAAAAAATTACAATAAACGTTCATTTGGTATTTTTTTTATACATATGCAAACTGAGTTGTTAAAATAGTTTTTTTCCAATTAAACTTCTTGTTGAACTTCGGCTTCCTGTCTTTTGTTGCTTGTGCTTGTTGCTTCAATACTGCAATGAAACCATTGAGAGACCTATCATCAAACTCGATGTTACCGTCATCATCTGCTTAAAACATTCACTAACTGGTTAAAATCATAACAACTCTTATTAAAACTATCACATTTGTGCTTAAAACAAAAAAGGAACATGCAAAACAAGCCAAAAATAGTAAAATTGATGCTTAAAACCATATAAGTGACTCTTAAAACTATAACAATGCCTTTTAAAACTATAACAAAGCAGGAATATGCAATACAAGCTAAAAACAGTAACATTGATGCTTAAAACCATATCATTGCCTTGTAAAACTATAGCAATGACTCTTAAAACTGTAACAAAGCATTTGCAAACAATCAAATCATAGATATTTCATCATAAGCTAAAAAGTCTAATGTTGCTGCTTAAAACTATAATAATAGGTCTTAAAATTCTATAACATATGCGCTAAAACTAATAACAGACATACATATTCAACAGAAGCTAAAAACAGTAACATTGAAGCTTAAAACCATACCATTGCATTTTAAAACTATAACAATGCCTATTAAAACTATAACAAATCAGAAACATGCAACACAAGCTAAAAACAGTAGCATTGATGCTTAAATCTATAACACTGGCTCTTAAAACTATAACAATGCATTTTAAAGCTATAACAAAGCATATGTAAAAATCAAATCATAAATATTTCATCAGAAGCTAAAAACACTAACGTTGTTGCTTAAAACTACAATGATAGGTATTAAAACTATCGGCGAGTTACGGATCAGTCACCTTTGGGACAAATTTTTACTCTAAAACAACAATACATTTGTTACTTACACTCAAATCACCATTTATTACGAATTGCCTATAATATCCTTGTATCTTGGTCAAAATTTTAACTTGATCACCTTTCTTCTTCCTATTTTCACTTTCTTCCCCTTTCTTCTTCACTTCTTCCTAACGCCCCTTCTTCTCCATCAACAGATCCGGCCAACATATCCGGTCAATTTTTCAGAGATGATGGCCTCCACCACTTCTTCCTATCGTCCTCCACCAGTCCACCGCCTGGAATACAAAATAATTACAATATTCAAGATTAATTAAAAAAATTACCCGGGGCAAACTTTGCCCGTGGCACGCCATGCCCGGGGCAAACTTTGCCCGTGGCACGCCATGCCCGGGGCAAACTTTGCCCGTGGCACACCATGCCCAGGGTAAACTATTCCCAGAGGTATAAATAAAAAAATAAAAAAATTAATTAAACTAATAAGAAATAAAACTTAAGCAACATGAGAATTTTGGTTCAAAACATCTCACTACTCCGCTTGCAATTCAAAGTGATGAGGCAATTTTTTCCCGGACAAAGTTTGCTATGAAGGTCTATAAAAATTTAATTAAATATCACATAATATTGTGGTAATGAAATTAAACTTGTCAACTAATGCTCATAAGAAGGAATACAAAATAATCACAATATACCAGATTAATTAAAAAAATTTGCCCCGGGCAAACTTTGCCCGTGGCACGCCATGCCCGGGGCAAACTTTGCCTGTGGCATGCCATGCCCAGGGTAAACTATTCCCAGAGGTATAAATAAAAAAATAAAAAAATTAATTAAACTAATAAGAAATAAAACTCAAGCAACATGAGAATTTTGGTTCAAAATATCTCACTACTCCGTTTGCCAGATCAAAGTGATGAGGCAATTTTTTCCCGGACAAAGTTTGCTATGAAGGTCTATAAAAATTTAATTAAATATCACATAATATTGTGGTAATGGAATTAAACTTGTTAACTAATGCTCATAAGAAGGAATACAAAATAATCACAATATACAAGATTAATTAAAAATATTTGCCCCGGGCAAACTTTGCCCGTGGCATACCAAGCCCGGGGCAAACTTTGCCCGTGGCATGCCATGCCCAGGGTAAACTATTCCCAGAGGTATAAATAAAAAAATAAAAAATTAATTAAAGTAATAAGAAATAAAACTTAAGCAACATGAGAATTTTGGTTCAAAACATCTCAATACTCCGCTTGCCAGATCAAAGTGATGAGTCAATTTTTTCCCGGACAAAGTTTTCTATGAAGGTCTATAAAAATTTAATTAAATATCACATAATATTGTGGTAATGGAATTAAACTTGTCAACTAATGCTCATAAGAAGGAATACAAAATAATCACAATATACAAGATTAAATAAAAAAATTATCCCGGGCAAACTTTGCCCGTGGCACGCCATGCCCAGGGTAAACTATTCCTAGATGTATAAATAAAAAAATAAAAAAATTAATTAAACTAATAAGAAATAAAACTTAAGCAACATGAGAATTTTGGTTCAAAACATCTCACTACTCCGCTTGCCAGATCAAAGTGATGAGGCAATTTTTTCCGGACAAAGATTGCTATGAAGGTCTATAAAAATTTAATTAAATATCACATATTATTGTGGTAATGGAATTAAACTGTCAACTAATGCTCATAAGAAGGAATACAAAATAATCACAATATATAAGATTAATTAAAAAAATTTGCCCCGGGCATGGCGTGCCACGGGCACGCCATGCCCGGGGCAAACTCCATTCCTAGGGTAAACTATTCCCAGAGGTATAAATAAAAAAAAATAATTAAACTAATAAGAAATAAAATTTAAGCAACATGAGAATTTTGGTTCAAAACATCTCACTACTCCGCTAGCCAGATCAAAGTGATGAGATAATTTTTTCCCTGACAAAGTTTGCTATGAAGGTCTATAGAAATTTAATTAAAGCTCATAGAAGGAATACACACGATTTAAGTTACAAAGCAGTCACTTTTGGTGTCTTCTGGGTAAGGAAGGTGACTCATTAGTAAGTCCAATATCTATTGGTGTCTAAAAGTAAAAAAGAAGTCCATTAGTGACTTATGGGTAAAAAATCCTTAAAACTATAACATATGCACTAAAACATTAACAGACAGAAATATTTAACGCAAACTAAAAACATAATAATGATGCTTAAAACTATAACACCAGTTATTAAAACCATAATAATGCCTCTAAAAATAATAACAATACTCAATGGATAATGATTTTTTTTTTTTTTTGAAAAGTTTAAATTCCATTCAATAAAAAATGGACAATGAACACCAGTGTTCTCACTTACAGTATCAATCCACCTAACATTACAGAAAAACACCAACTCTAGACTACCAATGCCTTGCAAATACAGCCAAGCCACGCCAATACAGAGAGAGACTGCACAAAGCTTGACCAAAGACCTTTCTGGCCGGACCTAGGTAAAGAAAAACATATACTAAAATACATACAATTTGTAGATCTGTATTTCACAGCAAGTACCATGACTATCAACAACGGAAATTAATGTGTGAAAAGGAAATGGAATCGAGATGAAGAATACTGAAAAGAAGACGGACCAATTCGAGTTCTCAGAGAACGATTCATGAGATTCGGCATGGCTAGTTGCTTGAGCTGAGATCTAGCCATCTAGAATTGTTCATCCTCTTTGAGAAGCTCCGATTATATCCGCCATGGTTACGCTCTGTGATTCACGTGTTCATTGAGCAAATCTAGTTGCGACAATTCGAGCTAATATATGAGATTCACAATTTCTTCTACTAGATCTGAGATGCACCATGGCAGACGTGAAAAAAATAAAAGGGTTTCTCTCCTAGGATTGGCTAATATATGAGATTTTCCGGTGGTTTTCTTCGATCTACGGCGAGAGTGAAGGAAGTTGGTGAATGGAGAAGAGATCTGATGGGTGGATTGTAGAGAGAGAGAGTGAGGTGTGGTGTAGAGAGAGAGAGATAGTTGAGTGATATGTTTTTTTGTGAGAGTGTTTTGTATATTTGGGTATTTATATAAAAGCTATTGACCGGTTTGTAGTGTTTCAAACCGATTCTTTATTGTGAAAACCGGATTTTCCTATAGATTAGGAAAATCTGCCCTTTTACTATACTAACTCTTATTTTAAACCGAGGCAATCATGTTTAAAATTACATTAAATTAACTAATAACTTGTCGAACACTTCTTTATAAATTACGTTTGTTGTCGTGTCATATGTATTACCTTCTACGTCGCAAATTACTGTGTTCAATCCCTTCCTTTGGTAACTCTAGAAAGAGCAACATTTAATTGACCATGGTTGAATAAATGTGAGGGGAGGTAGAGTCCGACATGTGAGAGAGAATGTCCCTTACTCTTATTTATGATCATAGCAAGCATACGAATATGGGGAACTGTCTCCAATCAATTGATAGGGAACTTCATCTCGCTGGGGTGGCTCATCATCATCCTCAGAATGAAAACCTTTTGGCACGCGTTGTTTCAAGATATCATCTTTACCTCGATGATATGCTTCCCAAGATTACTAACTATGAGCCTTGTTCCATTGCACAACTCGAAAGTCTGATCAATAATCCTCAGAAGCATTATCATACACACAACTTGTTAGGAATATCTGTTTAGATTTTGATCAGCAACCTAATGACTTATCTTAGCTCATAAAGGTGGTTAGTACTCTTGGTTCACTTGAACACTGTAAAAGAGGAAAATCACTAAGTATGTTAGTCTAGCAAATATTGTATAGGATGTTAGGTCTCTGAATGTAATTTTTATATCTTTAAAGAAGACCAAGAAGAAGGCATCCAGCAGGAGAGTTCAACAAATTTTGAAGTTTTGAAGACTGCACAAGATTGCTGAAGACGAAGGTCATCAGATACCTATGTCCAGATATCTTGAATAAACAAGTGTTTTTCAATAAACAAATTTTGCAAAAGATATCTGAGAACACAAGGTTTCTGAACGAGGAAAAGTGCCCACAGATATCTACACTCAAATACCCTGGATAAAACTATGTTTCTGGAAAACAATGTTTCAACAGATATCTGGAGATGTGAAGTTCTCTGGAAAGGGACATGCAATGCTTCAGAAAGCGTGCATAGTTCCATTGGCACTACAGGACAAAAAATAGTACAATGCAATAAATGCACAGACAGAGACATCTGAACAAAAGAGGAAATCTCTAAAAAGAGACAACGTCTTATGCAGTACTATTTACATATATCAATAGTTTGAATTTCATTAAGCCTAACGGATACTATTCAAACGACATGATTTTCAACTATAAATATCAACACTTAGAATGCTTGAAACACACACCAAGAACTTACACTGAACACACAGAACGAACTTATTCATTCAAGCATACAAGCCTTCAACCTACTTATTCTTTAGCTTACAGTTGCGACTAAGCTCTTGAATTCTAAGTAGCACGAAAGTTCTAAGTGTCCTGATCCATAACAAGCATTGCTATCTGTGAAGGAGTTGAATCAAAAGATCAAGTATCTAAGTTTCATTCTCTAGAACATTTAACATAGACTTGGGTCAGTAAAGAACATATCACCACACATTGTGAAGTGTGTTAAGTGATTCTTGTTCTATAGAGTATTCCTACATAACTGAGAAAGTTATTAAGACTACTCACCTGACAAACTACCTTAACCAACACCTTAAGCGTGAGATGCAGGAAGTACTTAGTTTGGGAAACTAAGGAATAACTCCAAGGTTACTGAGTATAGGAAGTACTTAGTTTGAGAAACTAAGGAATAGCTCAAAGGTTTCTGAGTACAGGAAGTACTTGGCTGAGAAAGCCGGGGAACACTTGGTTGGGAACCTAGTGTAAGAGGAAATCAAGGGATAGGTTTATTGTAAGGAGAACTCAATATCTATCTTAGTGAATTTCAAGTCCTGAGAAAGGGCGAGTGGATTAGTTGAGGGATTACACCACCCTCAGATACCACTATAAAGATCTGTGTTATTTACTTTCTGCAACTTATTACTTGCTTTATTTACCTTGCTGAGTATTTACACACTTATAACTTGCTGAGCACATGCACTTGTCACAGAAAAGTCTTCCGCTCTCTGAAATTAAGTATCAGATATCTTCACAGATATCTGAGATATTGTGTTTATCGACAAAAGTTGTAAAAGACTATTCACCCCCCCCCCCTCTAGTCTTTTCATTTGCCGTTATCTGAACCAACAAGTGGTATTAGAGCGGGAGGTTCCCAAGCCTTCTGCACTGAACCTAGATCCCAGATAAGTGCCCACTAACTGTTTTTCACCTACACTTGATTTGTCTGTTTAGTGTGTTTGCTGCAGGATGTCTTTAAGTGACGCTCCAATTCTCAAGCCAGAGAACTATGAGAAATGGAAGAACTACATGATGCTCCACCTAGAAGCCATCAGTGACGAAATGATCGAAGTAATAAAGAATGGCCCCATAGTCATTCAACAACTCAAGCAGGTCATGGAGGTTTCTAATGGTAGAGACAGAGTTCCCACTGATGAAGAACCAAGTGGTGGTTCCTCACAAACAGGTGTGTCAACCAGTGGAAGACGTACTGGTCAAGTTGTTTATGAGCCAAAGCCCAGAGAGCTCTGGACAACGGAAGATGCCAAGAGAAACCGACTAGATGGTCAGAATCACAATATCCTCATACGTTCCACTCCAGAGCACATACAGTGTAAACTGTGGGGGTGAAAAAACGGCGAAAGTGGCCTGGCAACTGATTGAAGAAATCTGTGCCGGCACTGAGAAAACAAAGGAAAATAAGTTCGAAGTTTTGAAGCTTAAATTCCAAAACTTTAAACAAGGTCCCACAGAAACTCTTGAAGAACTAGATTTCCGATTTACAACACTGATGAGTGAAATGGCTACACTTGGTGAAAGTGAGAGATACTCTAACTCTGAAAAGGTTAAGACTATTGTGAGAAGCTTGAATCAAAACTGGGAACATACTCAGTATTTTTATTTCAACCAAGGAATGCCAAATATCACTCCAGTAGAACTCTTTTCCCACTTAGCTACTGTCAACTATGAAACTACTCAGAGAGAACAAATAATTGCAGAGAAAGTTCACAATGTTGCTTTAGTAACACAAGGTACTTCTGAAAAGAAGGATACCAAGGAAATGACTGAGGAAGATGCTCTTGCTGTAAAGCAAATGAGAAAATATGTCAGTCGGGAGATTGAGAGAAGAAAAGGCAAAGAGAAGCTGAAAAAGCATCTAGGCTCAAACTATCACCAGTACAAAAATATGCAGCTGACAAGCTCGCTGAACAAGCCGGCTCAGCAACCATCTAGTACTGAGAAAGTAGAAATCGGAAACGATATCTGTTTCTATTGTCAGAAACCTGGTTATTTTAAAAGAGACTGCCCTATTTTCAATAAGCTAAAGGCAGGTGATAAGAAAGATAGAAGAAACTTCAAGAGAGGTCAGAGAGCTATGCTCACTAAAGAAAGGAAAAAGATTCAAATCCAACTGGATGCTCTTGATATTGAGTCAGAATCTGAGGAAGAAGACTCAGATGACTCCAAACTACCTTCTCCAGAATTATGTGGCATCACTCATGAATTGGTTGATTTTGGTCAAAAGAAAAGGGAATTATGTGGGGTTGCTGAGGAGATCTATCCAGATTGTTCCAACATTGAGCCTTGCCTAATGGCTGACGAGGTAACCAACATTTCTCAATTCATAAATTATGAGAGTGATGAGGAAGAAATCAGAGATTTAGAATATCTCAGAAGAGAACTTGATCTCTACAAAAGAGAATTTCAAATAGTCCGAGCTAGAGCCGACATTTTTGAAGAAAAAAAGAATTCTCTTGAGAAGGAAAATTCACAATTACTTAAGATATCTAAGAAAAAGGATGTTGAAAATGCATTTCTCAAAGCACATATATCTGAGATGGAGAAGTCACACAGAAAGGCAATGGATATACTCCAAAAGGAAAACAAAAACCTTCTTTCTGAAAATGAGGAACTCAAAAAGAAAGAACTATCTTTTCAATCCTATGCCAAAGCTAGTGACACTCTTACTGAAGTACACTATTATTTAAGAGATCCTTCAGAAAATGGAGGACTTGGGCTGAACACACAAACAAATAGTTCTACTACTCTGAATAAGAGTGACGAAAGAATAGCATTTGTTAGTGCTCAACAAGATGGTTCTCAAATAACCTACAACATTGGTCAGAAAGCTAAGGTTGTTAACAAAGGAAAGGCAGTCGCGACCAAACCTTTGTGGGAAAAACAAGTCCAAAAGAAAACTGTTGGGAATGTTTCTGTAAAGAAACTTAACACTGAAAAGTGTAACCACCCACAGTGCTATGTCTCTCAGAAAGGAAAAATTGCAGGAGCAGGCAAATTTTCCAACATCACGTTTTCTGGAAAGAAAGACGTTCCAGAGACTAGCAAAGCTGCTGAGAAGAGAACTCAGACAGCACCAGGTGCTCGAAATGGCATGGGCTATAAAGCCATCTGGAAACAACTCGCTCGTGAGTATAAACAAGAGCAAGAATGATGGATGAAAGCCAGGATTGCGCATAGCAATCATCAGAAGTGGAAGAAAGAACATGTTACGACCACTCTGAATGCCAGGGCTAGAAGAAATCTGGCAAGGAAAGCTAAGTTTGCTGAAAAGCAGACTCAGCAATCTGACAAGTATCTGAAAGCACCACGAGGAGCACCAAGGAACACACCAAGAAGGAAAATAGTTTTAAATGATAATGACACTAATCATTTACCTAAAATTCCTCCTTATGTTCCAACAAGACAAAAGAATACCCCAAGGAAGTTCATTCAGAAATGGATTCCTATAGGGAGACAAAAGAATACCCCATTGTTGGAATGAGAGCATAACTCCATGTTTCCTGTCTTGTGCAGAACACTCTGAGGAAGAACCCGAAGTGGCATTTTGATAGTGGATGTGGGAAGCACATGACAGGAGACAAAGCAAATCTGATTAACTACAGAAAATGCGATAAAGGACCAATTATTAGATTTGCTGGAGGAGATGAAAATCCAACCATAGGTTTTGGCAATCTGAAGTTTGGAGCTCTTACAATCTCTTAAGTACTACATGTAAAGGGATTGAAATATAATCTCCTAAGTATGAGTCAATTGGTAGAAAAAGGGTACATTGTAAAGATCAAGTCAAAACTATGCAAAGTAATTGACAATGAGTCAAAGCAGACAGTCTTGGTTGCTAAGCGAAAAGGAAATCTTTATGTTGCTGAATGGACATCTGCCACAACTGAAGAATGTCTCATAGTGAGTCAATCTGGCCACACTGAAGAAAACTGGCTATGGCATAAAAGAATGAGTCACTTGAACTTCAAAACTCTGAACAAGCTAGCCAAGAAAGAATTGGTGGTTAGTTTACCCAAAATGGTATATAGAAAAGATGGTATATGCTCAGCTTGCCAAATGGGAAAACAATCGAAAACATCTTTCAAGTCTAAAACTAGACACTCCAGTGAAAGGCCACTGCAAATGTTACATATGGATCTTTTTTAATCCTCTGTAACTTTCTACGCAGGAAAGAAGTATGGTCTGGTTGTTGTTGATGATTACTCAAGATTCACTTGGGTTGTATTTCTCAAACAAAAATCTGATGCAAGGTTTGAGATACCCAACTTGCTGAATAAGCTTGAAGTCATGAAAAATGACAAGGTATCTGTAATCAGAACAGACCATGGTACTGAGTTTGTGAACCAGTACATAAAAGAGTTTTGTACCTGCTAAGGTATACAACATCAACTATCTTCAGTAAGGACACCACAACAAAATGGGAAGAATAGGAGCCTAAAAGAAGCAGCAAGAACAATGCTTGCTGACACTGAAATAAGTGAAATCTATTGGGTTGAAGCTGTTAACACAGCTTGCTACACTCAAAATAGATGTTTGATTAATAAACACCATGACAAAACTCCTTATGAACTTTTGATTGGTAGACCCCCTAGTATCAAACATCTAAGGGTGTTTGGTTGCAGATGTTTTGTTCTTAACAATGGAAAAGAATACTTGAGAACATTTCAACCAAAAGTAGATGAAGGAGTATTTCTTAGTTATTCTCTGAATAGCAAAGCCTACATAATCTACAACAAAAGAACGTAAAAGATTGAAGAATCTGTTCATGTAGTCTTCTGCGAAGGAAACAAGAAAGTACTCTTGAATGAAGAACTCTCAGATAGGTTCAAAGAACTAATGATTAAAGATTCTGAAGAAGAATCCTCAAAAGGAAACAACTCTATCATTCACTTAGAGGATGACTCTGACGATGAAAAGCAACCATTGCTTAGTAACAACCAGATGACTCTAAGACATGATGAAGAATTTCCTATGAGAATTCCAGAAATGGAACAGGTTACTGAGAACCTTCATCATGAAGAGGTTTCTGAGAATGAGATTGCTGAAAATCAAATTCCAAATATCTCTAACACTGAAAAAGTGTCAGATATCTATGGTATTTCCCGTGTGCCAGATATCTCAGATACTGCACAGGTATCTTATCAAGATCATATTGATTCACATTCAGATCAAAATGATACTAATCCTACTAGTTCAAAACCCATTATGAAATGGAAAAGAAATCATCCTGCCAAGGATGTGATTGGTCCTTTAGACCAAGGAGTTAGAACTAGGAGAGCAATTGCTAACTCTCTTTATGGATGTTTCATCTCAAACATTGAACCTAAAACTATAGAAGAAGCATTGAAGGATCAAGATTGGATCTCTGCGATGCAAGAAGAGTTGGATCAATTTGAGAGAAACAAAGTCTGGAAACCGGTTCCACTTGTTGACGGAATATCTGTAATTAGAACCAAGTGGTTTTCAGAAATAAAACGAATGAGTCTGGTGAAATAACCAGAAACAAAGCAAGGTTGGTTGCCAAGGGATTTACCCAGACAGAAGGACTAGATTTTGATGAGTCATATGCTCCAGTTGCAAGATTGGATGCAATTAGACTATTTCTAGCCTTTGCAGCTCATAATGACTTTAAAGTTTATCAGATGGATGTCAAAAGTGCATTCCTAAACGGTGAACTTGCTGAGGAAGTATATGTTGAACAACCACCAGGCTTTGAGGTTTCCACAGAAAGTAGAATGGTTTATAAGCTTCAGAAAGCTCTGTATGGACTGAAAGCACTCAGAGCATGGTATGATACTTTAGCCAAATACTTGCTGGAAAGTGGTTTCAAGAAAGGTGATGTTGATAAAACACTCTTTACTTTGAACCATGAAGGGAAACTACTTTTAGTTCAAGTATATGTTGATGACATTATATTTGGATCTAAAGACAAGCAACTTTGTGAAGACTTTACTGAGCTTATGAAAAGTAAATTTGAGATGAGCATGATGGGAGAATTAAACTACTTCCTAGGATTGCAAGTCAAGCAACTGAATGATGGAATATTCATTAGTCAAACAAAGTATGCAAAGGATATGCTCCACAAGTTTAATCTAAAGCCTTCTGAAAAGAATGCTAAGATACCTATGAGCATTGGAACCAAAATGACCTATACTGAATCTGACAAGAGTGTTGAAGAACACAAGTATAGGAAATTGATTGGGTCTCTACTATACCTCCTTTATAAGTAGACACGATATTCAATATGCGGTTGGAGTGTGTGCTAGATTTGAGACAAATCGATGCAATCACACTACAACATTGCTATGAAAATATTAAGGTATGTAAAGTCTTAGAAGTTGGATTGTGGTATCCAAAAGGCGGTGGATTGAGTTTAGTTGGCTATTACGATCTCGACTATCTTTGGATCATTGCTTGATAGAAAAAGCACCTCAGGAACTTGTCAATTTCTTGGTGCCAGATTAATATGATGGTTCAGCAAGAAACAAAACTCAATTGCCACATCTACCACAGAGGCTGAATATATTGCTTCCGGGTGTTGTACTTCACAGATATTGTGGATACAACAACAACTCAGAGATTATGAGATCAATGAAGAGAAAACTCCGATTAACACAAGTGCTATTGCCATAACTCAGAATCCTAAGTTTCATGCAAGAACAAAGCACATTGATGTTAGACACCACTTCATTAGAGACCATGTTGAAAAAGGCAATATAGAGATACTCAAGATTGGTACTGAAGACCAACTTGCAGATATCTTTACAAAGCCTTTGCAAGAAAGCAGGTTCTTAACCTTGAGACATAGTCTTGGGTTAATGGAGCTACTAGAGGAACTGAAAAGTTATAATCTCTGAGACAGAAATTCAGAAAGGAGAAAGATATCTGGAACAGGCATCTAGATATTCAAGGCAAAAAGGTATCTGATACAGGAACTCAGTATGATTGAGAAGGGAAAAGAAGAGATAAGATATCTGGAACAAGAATCCAGAATATCAAAGACAAAAGGTGAAACACATAGAAAAAAGTTATCTGAGACGGGTACTCAGATATCAAAGGTTAAAGGGTAAAATGGCTACTTGAAGATTTCTGAGACAGGTACTCAGATATCTAGATCACCTAGTGAGGGGAACACAAAAGAGAAATGTGGTACAACTGTATTCAGTCAACTACATCTCTGGTATTTTGTATCTTTCCATTTGTATGTTAAGTTACACACAGTCTCTGAACTGACTACATAAGTCCAAAGACTGTCCCCTAGTCACAGAAAAGAGATGTGATTCAAAAAGCCTTACGCCAAATTTCATTAATTGGGCACAATTACAATTACTGATTGTGATCATTGCTGAAGAAGCAATCGTGACCCTTGATGAAATGGGCGTTTGATCTTAACAGACGAGATCAATTCTCAGTAAAATAGTGGACTGTAAAAACACAGACGTGGCCCACTAGCATTTAATGCAAAATAGTTTTCACCCACGACCTTCTGCATTTGCACAGATACATATGTACAAAATCAATTTGTATGTATATGTCTGTTGAGAGTAAAATGATATATATATAGGATTTTGACAAAAGAAATCACTTTCGCCTAATCCAACATTCTCACTTACACAGAAATAGCAAAAACCTTCAAAGTTTTCTGCAAATCTTTGTTCTTCGCTTAGTGATTCTTAACTCTCACCTTAATCTCTTCTCAACTTTCAAAAACTTCACTATTTAAAGAGATGGCTCCAAAACGTCCTCTTACCCAGAAATCCCAAGCTACTACATCTGGTACAGCTGAAAAGCAAGCACCAGTGTTGGTCATAACAAACAATTGGTTGATTGGAGAGTTCAATCCTGATCAGCGGACTTCAAATCACACGATGATTTGGGGTGGTACCATGATTGAGGAATACCTCGTTGCTGCAATTGAAAACCAAGCTGACTTGATATGCTTGAAAAGGCACAAATCAAGGGCTTTCTATCTTCTTTTCCCAGTGGAATTTCTTCACTGGATGTCCTGGAGTTTTACAACAACTCCACGATTATTTCCAAAGTCTCTGAAGGCACTGAGACAGTGTCTATCAAGACTAAAGTCCAAGGACAGGAAATCCAGTTGGACGAAACAGCTTTATGTGAGTTGTTTGAACTTCAAAATCTTGGAAAGAATTTTGAAATTGACACCAAGGATGAAGATCTCCTTGAGGGTGTCAAAAATCTCTACAGTGATGTGTGTGATCTTGACAAGCCAGACACACCCATAGACTTTAAGCTTGCTGACATAAGGACCAGACATTTGTTGGTCCACTGGGATGTATTGGCATGTATCCTTCACAGATGCTTTGATGGTCTACAAGGAGGAGCTGACCAGATAAGCCAAGAACGCTGCATGATGATGTTATTGTTGAATCAACAAAACAAAAGGCTGGACAACCCTTTTAATTGGGGGAAGTACGCCTTCATGAAATTTGTGAAGAAGATACAAGGCTTTGAGCCTAAAATCGTTAAGGGCCTTGCTGAGCCAAAAGCCACAGTAAGATATGGATTGAAGATATGCTACTTACTGGAGTGTCTTGGCATTGAGCTGAGAGAGACGGCAGACATTGCCAATAGTAACCTACTCTACAAATATGAGTATACAAACATGATGAAAAAGGTTACTGCATCTCAGAAAGGTTCCAAGAAACAAAAGACTGGTGAGGTATCTGAGGGTTCCGTTGCGACCAAAAAGCCTAGAACTTCACGAAAGAAGTCTGCTGGCAAATCAGAAGGCATACCCATTGTGGATGTCGACTCTCAGATATCTGCCGCCACTACTGATGAACTCATCAATGAAGATGAACACATAAATGCTGCTAAGACCACAGCTGATGAACTCATCAATGTTGCAGAGTGCCTTGCTGATGAACTTATCAATGCTGATAAAAGCAGTGAGAAACTTCAAACACTCTCTGCAGAAGCAGCAGGGATTGTTGTCAATTCAGTCCCAGATTTCAATGAGGAATCTGAAGTTGAGGGGGAAGCCATAATCCCCAAGGTTGCTAAAAGAGCAACAAGTGCAGAGATTGCTGAGAAGGCAACTGGTTCAAAGGTTGCTGAACAAGCAACTGTATCTAAGGTCACTGGACAAAACACACCATCAGAGCAAGTAACACTTAAGCATATTGAAGATGCTCTGATGAGTGGCAACTTAGTGTTGGAGGATACTGCCATTGCCTGAACACTTAAAAGTCTGTCTCAAGTAGATCTGGATAGGCCCCATACAGCATCACCTTCTTCATCTAGATCAGAATCACCACACCAACCACAACAGCCAATATTGGATGTTGTTGAGATGATACTTGAGTTACAACATGAGATACCAGCATCTTTCCTTGCTGAAGAAAATCATGTAAATGAGCAGGTTCCCCAACTCAATGAGAGGGATCAAACTGAGGCATCTGCTCAGAATGATCAACCAGGGGAGGCAACTGAGTTGCACACTCAGGATAGGTCCGAAGTACCTCAAACTTCCAACAAAGAAGTGGTCCAAGAACAACAAGACCAACGCATGGAAACTTCACAAGTTCCAGAGACCAGTCAGCCTGACAAAGCTCAGGTAGCTGAATGGTTTAACTCTTTACTTGTGATAACTTATGCTTAAATCTTGTTACTTATTAAAATTTCTTTGTTACGGGCTGAATTAGAAACACAAGAACAAGAGGAAGTTGGAAATCTTGCCTCAGAGACTGAGAAGGAGGCCACCACAGCCTCACCTCTTAAGGAATCTGAGCCTGTGCTACAGGTGATAGAGAGTTCCTTAAGATATTACTTTTCAGATATACGTTAATACACTTAACTAATTAAGTGACTGTTTCTAATAGGCTCAATCGAGAAGAAGAATGATAAAATTTGAAGCCTAGCTCATCAGAGAATCAACCAGAGCCTCACAAAGTATCTGAGGAACAAGTATCTGAGCCTTCTATTGAGAAGGTATATATCTCAGATATCTATATTCTTCACAATGTTACTCTGATCATTTTTCAAAATACTTAACACTTTCTACTCATAGGCTCAATCAGAAGTAGAAGTTGCTGGGGAATTGCCCATTCAATCCCCTCAACCAATGAAAATTGATGAGGCCACCAAGCCTTCATCACCAGAGAGAATACCGAAGCGCACAAGTTTACGAGACAATGTCGAGCCTCCTACTGTGGAGGTAATTAACATCTCAGATATCAAATTGTCTAAGTGTTTCTCTCCTGATAAATTTCTAAGTGTTATGTTATATTTTACTCTCAGGTTCAAAAAGAAAGAGAGGATGCTGAGGATCAGACTTCCAAGTCTCCTCCTCACACCAAGATATCTAAGGCACCTGGAACCTCAGTAGTCCAACATTACGAGCATTCTTCATTGCAGTGCTGTAACTTGACTACTCTAACACCCAGATATCTACTAAAGTTTTGAAAATAACTCAAAACACTCTATTTCAGGCTCAAGCTAGTGCCTTAGTGGTCCCTGAAGATTTGAACAAGGACCTACTTCCATTCTTCAAGGCTCATACTCTGCCAAAGCATCTAAAGTGTTTCATGAAATGGCATAGACTCAGATGCTCTGATCTGTTTGAGATCACAAGGTTCACTGATCACCCTACCAGAAGAGCAAGAGCATTTGACTTGGAGAATTATGTGCATGCAATGTTTTCAACTGAGCAATACGCATTTGCCACGTTGATGAATAAGAACTTCATGAAGGAAGTAGCACACAAGCTTATTGAAGCTTTTGAAAAGGCAGATGGTCAGACCAGAATGGAGATGGCATTCAAGCCAATCTAGCCCAAGTCTATACAAATCGTACCCTCTGAGCAAGAAGAAGTTAATGGGCAAATGATCACTATTCCAGAAGTGATCAATCTGGTCTCTGAAGATGAAGAAGAGAAGGAGACTGATGAGAATGACTATGAAGAACCTCCTTCTGACCATCACAAGGATGAGGATGATAAGAAGGATGATGATGATGATGCCCCTGCACCAGGGACAGGAGGGATTACACAAGGTAATAATAACTCGATTCTTTGAAAAGCTGCGAGAGGACATCACAAAAATCCCCTCCTCCATCTCCTCAGAAATCTACCCATCCATCTCCCCAACAAAAAGACTCTACTGAACAAGTAGTTGAGCACTCTGAGAATAACACTCAAAAAATATTGGATGCACAAGCCAGAGTTGCTCAACTCAAACAATTGTTGGAGGAAGAACAACAGCTAAATCTTCAACTAGAAGAAAAGATAGCTGAATCTAAAGCAAAGCTCCAAAAGATTGAAGATCAAACAATCAAGGAAATGGAAACTTATGTTGAAATATAAGAACTCAAGCTTGCTGTTCAGGCAATTGCTGAAGAATTAGATACTGAGCAATTATCTGAAGACAAGCATGATGCTAAGGTTGCATTACCAAAAGATGTACCATCCTCCTCACTAAAAGGAAAGAAGCCCATCTCTAAGATGGTTGCTGGACTAGAAAACATTGATGAAAATGTCCAAGAGGATCACTACAAGAAAGTTCGTTTTTAGGGACGGAAATTAGGGACGGATATAATCCGTCCCTAACTTAGGGACGAATCGGCTCCTTTAGGGACGGATAGGCCTATCCGTCCCTAATCCGTCCTTAATTAGGGACGGATTTCATAAACCGTCCCTAATCCGTCCCTGTTTTAAGGACGGATTTTTAATCCGTCCCTAAAGCTGACCACAAAAAAAAAAAAAAAGTTTTAGGGACGGATAGATATCCGTCCCTAAAGTTAGAGACGGACTTAGGGACGGATATCTTTCCGTCCCTAAAAAACGATTTCATAACAGAAGCAGAAGCAGATTTCCAAGATTTATGTCATTCCTTCTTCTTTCTTCCTTTCTTCTCCAAATTCGTCCCACACATTTTCCGGCCAAATCTCGACGATTCCGGCCAATCTTGGTATCGTTACGAAGCTCGTCGGACAAGGAGCTCGGATTGTGCATCAATTTCAACTTTCATCCGCTATTTTCCCCGGATTGAAGGTATTTTGGCTAAAACCCTTAATTTTTAAAATTTGGGGATTTTATGAATTTCGACTAGTTTGATCAATTGTATGTTTATAGGAAGTATGTAGTAGATAATTTAGCTTATATTACGTATTGGGTTAGTTTTGAGATGTGCAATTGATATATTTATTGTGAAATTGGATTGCTAGTATGATGTTACTATTATTGTAATTGTGTAGGGTATTTACTTAGCTATTTTCGTATACGTACTAGGATTATGAAGATTTAATTGTGTGTTTGGAGACAATTTGGTGATTTTGGTGATTTTAATATAATTTTGGAGTATTAACATAAAAACAATCAATAATATTTCCATCTACAATTTGTAATGTTAATAGATATATGGAAGTTTAACTACTATAAAATTTAATTGTAATCGTAAAATGCATGTAATTCATTACCAATTGTTACCGTATCATAATTAAAAATGTAATTGTAATTGTAATGAAACTAAATACGTAATTGTATAAATGTTATAAATCTAATAAATTGAGACGCAGGTTAATTGTTGAATTATGAATCCCGATCGTTCATGGATGTACCGTCGCACTGTTAATGGCAGAATTCAATCTAGTTTTGTGGAAGGGGTTTAAGCCTTCATTGCTTTTGCACTTACACAGACTACTTGTTTGAGTCGGGGGATGATGAAGTGCCCTTGCAATGCGAACAAATGTAGGAATAGACAATTTTTGCCTCCTAGAACGGTAGTCGAGCACTTGAAACGTAAGGGGTTCGTAGCTGAGTATGAGGTATGGTGTTATCATGGTAAGGAATCAATACCGTTCATGGACTATGGGAGTATTCCTAAGCGTAAAAGAAGGAAGCAAAATGTGATGGGTAGTACTCAAAATACGTCCACATCTGATGCTAATCCTGGTCATGAGAGGATTGAGCAAATGGTGTATGATGTTGGGTCGAGTTCATGGACATCGATCGGGATGTGGAGGAGCCACGAATTTCGAGGATCGTGTTCTTTGACTTGGAATCATCAAAGAAGCCAATTTGGCCGGGGTGTCAGAAGCACACTGAGTTGTCTTTGTTGTCTCGGCTAATGAGTTGTAAGGCCGAGGGTGGCCAATCTGAAGTGAGCTTCAATAACTACGTAAAATTGTTATCAGAGTGTTGCCCTGAACCAAACCTAGTACCCACCAACTTTTACCAAGAAAAAAGATGCGGGGTTGGGGTTGCCTATGGTAACCATAGGCATTGTCCAGGATATGTGCATGATCTATTGGGGGAGGATGTAGATCTCTTGAAGTGCAAGTTTTGTGGTAAGGACCGCTATAAGCGTTACAAGGAGGGGGCTTCAAAGAAACGCCAGAAGAAAAATCTCCCACATAAGAAAATGTGGTACTTCCCTCTAGCACCTCGTTTGAAGAGGTTGTACGCTTCAAGTTCTTGTGCTGATAAAATGCGTTGGCACAAGGAGAGAGTAAGGGAGGCGGATGCAGTGGGTATAATGGAGCACTCATCAGACTCACCGGCATGGAAAGAGTTCGACAAGACATATCCGGAGTTTGCAGCCGAATCTAGAAATGTACGTTTGGGGCTTTGTACGGATGGTTTTAACCCGTTTGGAAGTGACCGGAAGTACTCTTGTTGGCGATCATGTCGACACTGCATAACCCGCCCCGGTGAGTGCATGAAGGAACCGTTCATGTTCTTGCTGCTGCGTTGGTGCCGGTGCGGTGATCCGGATGTGTTCTTGCAGCCCTTAATTAAGGAGCTGATTGAGTTGTGGGAAAATGGTATCCCTGCATATGATGTGTCAACAAAGAAGAACTTTACCTTGAGAGCAGCACTATTGTGGACCGTGAGTGATTTTCCTGCTTATTCAATGCTATCTGGAAGGAAAACTGCGGGTTTTCATGCTTGTCCACATTGTTTGGAGGACACTGATGCATTCAGACTGAAGGAGAGCGGGAAAGAATCTTAGTTTGACTGTCATCGTAGGTTTCTACCAAGGAACCATCCGTTTAGGAAGAACAAGACTCAATTCTTGAAAAACAAAGTAGAGATTAAAGGCCCTCCGAGACAACTTACTGGTGCACAAATACTTGCGGAGATTGATAGGCTGGGTCTTATGAAAGTGACTGAACTTGGGTGGGAGAAGCATAACAAGAAAATTGAGAACAAATGTGGATGGAAGAAGAGAAGCATCTTTTGGGACTTGCCTTATTGGAGCAATCTTCTTATACGTCACATGTTGGATTTCATGCACATTGAGAAGAATGTGTTCGAGAACTGCTGGACCGGTTCAATATCGATGGATGTATCCATTCGAGAGGTGTGTAATATATGAAGACAATCATTCAATTCAAATGTCTGAATTTTCCAAAGTCACATTATATTACCCAAAAGTATATGCATTGCAGGTACTTGAGAAAATTGAAGAGGTATGTCAGCAACAAAGGTAGGCCTGAGGGATCGATGGCCAATGCATACGTGCGAGAGGAAGCTGCAACCTTCTGCTCCTATTACTTTGGAGACCACGTTCCCACAAAGGCATCTAGGCGTCTCAAACGAGACACATTCAAGTTCAAGAGGATGATGATGATGCTATTTACATTTTAGGGTCTCGGGGAGACCTATGGGGAAGAAAATACATCATGGCTGAATGATAGGAAATGTTGGCGCCCGTATTATGTCCTCTCGAATCTTGATCAAGTTGATGAATTTATGGTGAAATTCTTTGGGTGAGTAGCTTTCTTACTAGGGCTTCATGAATTTGAATATCTAACTACTAGTTAACTAATCATGCATACCAATCGTGTCCACGGGGAGTTCAAAGAGCGTTGTGCGGAGAAGAATCCAATATTGATGATGAGATTGAGTCACAACTTGAAGCGAAATTGGAAATGAATTCCCACCTTGGTTCAAGGAGTATGTCCGAGATCCTATCAACAACATCACATCTCCTTACTTAGTAGCTCTAGGAGGGACCAAAGAAAGGTCTCCACATTCTCATCGTACATAGTCAATGGTCTTAGGTTCGACGGTTGAATCTAACACGAGCAAGGCCACAAGCAATTCAGGTGTGTGTTAGTGGGCAAGATCTATCTGATTTGTATGATTTCTACGGAAGTTGAAGCGAATAAATGCGGCTTGAATATTCGGTTTGCCTTTGAAAAGAACCTTTCATTTGATGTTAATCGGGTATGATCCTACTCCGGTGATGCGAGGAAGCACGAGCAGTATGAGATGGTTGACATTAACCATAGGAGGAGGTACCGTAAGTACGAACCGTTTATATTGGCTACTCAAGCACGCCAAGTGGTATTCATTGAATATCCAAGCCTGAAACGTGACAAGGCAGACTGGTTGGCTGCGATACATATACGGGCCCGCTCCAGAGTAGAGTACGTTAAGAAGGATGACTCAATTACCAACTCGTACCAAGAAGAGGTTGTTGATGAAACAACGAGAAATGTTGTACATGCTCCTGATGAGTACATTGAGCTGCATGAAGACCAATATGTAGACTTAACCACGGGCGAGGAGGACGAGGGTATGTGTATACTGGTGGTTCTTGATTACAACTTGTTACTACAACTTGTTATATATGCTTTATTAAGTGTCTATTATATATGTTTTACCTGCCAATTCATCTCGTCTTTCTTACTAACACTTGTATGAATTTGCAGATGCCGAGGCCTAGGAGGTCCACATACTGTCCACCGGTCATTAGTGGTACTAGTGGTGGTCCTGATGCGGGTAGCCCTTCGGGGGGCTATGACATTGGCGGGAGTTCACAGTCACAGGTGTCTGAGACTCCCACTGGCTCGAGCGTGGGGACGTCACCCATGTTTGCTGACTTATCCTCCGACGGGTGTCCCTACACCGTTCTGACACCCGGTGCTAGTTGGAATGGGAAGCCGGTTTTGTTCCCGAACGGGAAGAAGTAAGTATTATGCATTTGTAGAACATAACTTCAGATAATTACTAAATGTTACATGAATATACTAATAAAGGTTGTTTCATGTCTATCTCATTTGTAACAGGCTTTGGCCACCGGGTGCCTCCGAAAATCTTGGTAAGATTATAAGACTTCGAAGGGAGAAGCCGGGTGAAGGAGGGGAGAAGTGCTCTACGCTCCCGGAGAGGATGAAGCATCATTATTTTGATGAGATGCGGGTAAGCTTAAATGTTACAAAGCTTTATCCATGTTCTTTGACTTGTTGTGCTGATTGAGTGGTATGTTAGCCACTGTACTTGGGTGATATGTTAGTCACCATTGTGTTAGTAAATTTTAGGACAATTTGAGTGGTATGTTAGCCACTGTACTTGGGTGATATGTTAGTCACCATTACTGAACTTGTTGTGCTGATTTCGTGGTATGTTAGCCACTGTACTTGGGTGATATGTTAGTCACCATTGTGTTAGTAAATTTTAGGACAATTTGAGTTGTATGTTAGCCACTGTAATTGAGTGATATGTTAGTCACTGTTCTTTCACACTGTGTTGATTGAGTGGTATGTTAGCCACTGTACTTGGGTGATATGTTGTTAGTCACCATTACTGAACTTGTTGTACTGATTTCGTGGTATGTTAGCCACTGTACTTGGGTGATATGTTAGTCACCATTACTGAACTTGTTGTGTTGATTTCGTGGTATGTTAGCCACTGTACTTGTGTTTACTTTAAATTCCAGCTTTCATTAATCTATTTGGGCTTGCTACTTATGGAAATGTTGTAGAAGTACTACTTCATTCCCAATGCCCTCATTCCCCAATTGTGGCCTGTTTTCGAGACTGTTGGGTCAGAGTGTTATAAGAGGATGGTTTGCAACATGAAAGCCTCTGGGGTAAAGCCGCAGTGGATGGGGGATGATGAGTGGGCACGTTGGCAGGAGTACTGGAGAGATCCTTTGGTCATGGACATGGCGGAGAAGAACAGAGCGAACTGGTTGGTCGAGGCGAGATGGCAGTGCACCTCCGGGCATCATTATGGGTCGTGGTCGTTGTTACTGCACGATGGATGTCGGTTAGTATATATGTTATTTCTGACTTGCAATATGATTTGTACTTATATGTTTTTTTACTTTCATTTCTAACAACTTTCTACTTGTTTGCATGTTCTTCAGCTCCATGCCGGGGAGCCCACTACTGCTCTTCACCACTTCAAGAAGGCAAAAATGAAGAATGGCATGTGGACTGATCCTAGGGCCGAGCAAATTAGGGTATGTTTCTTTGTTAAGGTTCACATTTATATTTGTGTATATTATGGCTCGAGCGTATCTTCCTAAAACTGTATCTCATTTCGTATGCACTACACTACTGCAGACTGAGGTGGAGCGGATTATGGAGGAGAGGATGATCGATGGTCATGAACTCACAATTCGAGAGCAGGACCAAATATTCTTCCAAGTTAATCCGATGGACGCTAAGGGTCGAGTGTATGGGCTCGGCAGTTTGGGCCCTTCATTGACACCCGGTGGTAGCTTCTCCGTGTCGCAGCAGGCATCCTCATCACATGAAAATTTCTACACTCAAGAGCAGGTGAATGAGCTGATGAATCCTCTCAAGCAAACGATCGATCAACTTCTAGAGCAGCAAGCTCATATCACTCGTCGGATGGATGAGATGGCATAACAGATGTTCGCTGCGAACCAACAACCACCGCCTCCTCCCGGTTCTTAGATGCTCATGTACTTACGTTGTTCTAGATACATACTTTTCACACTATTCATTTTATTCGGATATTTTATCGAATCTCTGTTTTAATTAATGCAAATTTATCACTTTCGGGTATATTATCTACGACTACATTGTAAAACAGGTGAAATGTAAAAAACATAAAAAAAAAATTAAAAAAAAAACCAGTTTAGGGACGGATATTATCCGTCCCTAAACCATCCCGTTGATTAGGGACGGATTTATCCGTCCCTAAACTTAGGGACGGATAAATCCGTCTCTAAGGTTAGGGACGGATAAATCCGTCTCTAAGGTTAGGGACGGATTTATCCATCCCTAGTGGTCACAGCCATTAAAGACGGATATTATCCGTCTCTACTGGTCTTTGACCATTAGGGACGGATAACATCCGTCCCTATTTAGGGACGGAAAACATATCCGTCCCTAAAGGGTTAGAGACGCCCGTTTTAAGGACGGACGTCCCTATCCATCCCTAATCCGTCCCTAACGGATTAGGGACGAATCGCTCATGGTTTAGGGACGGATAAATCCGTCCCTAAACGTTGGTTTTTTTGTAGTGGATGAAGATCACTGGGCTGATGACTCAGATGATGAAGAAGAGAAGAAATTGGCAGAACACCGAAATGAGCACTAGGTGGTGTCTCATTTGAAAAGGAAGCTGATTGCTCCTGAAATCTTCAGCAAGCTGCCAAATGTCAACTCCAATGAATACTTGAACATATATCAAGTACTGGCTAAATTGAAAAAGGAGTTGTCTTCTCAAGATAAAGCTGCCATTGCATCAGTCCCTGCAGAGATGAAGACATTCACTGAGCTCATCACTCAGAGAACAACCAGTCTGGTCGTTGCTCAGAAAGACCTAGGCATGGTTAGGGATGATGACCAAAACTTGACTGCAAAATCCTTTGAAGAGGCTAGCTATGCTGCTGGAAAAGTAGATGCTATTCAAGGCCCACTGGTAGAGCTCACTGATAAGGAAACAAGTCTTATCAAACAAAATCAGGAGCTCAAGGCTAATCTGGAAAAGTTGGTTGTTTCTTACAACTATCTGCAAGGCAACTTTGACTCCCTTTCAGAATCTTTTGTGATTCTTAGTCAGTCAACAATGACTAGGGGGAAGGATTTCAAGGTGCTCAGAGAGGAAGAGGAAGAGGAAACAAAAGAAAAACTGAACAACCACCTCTCAAAATAAATGAGCCCTCCTCCAGTCAGACTGCTCTACAGATAGTGGCCACCACTCAGCAACTTTCTGAAAAAGGAATGACAACAAGGGCCAGGGCACAGAAACCTCCAAGGGGTACCAAGGCTCCAAGGAGAAGACAAGTGATAGGGGTTGATGAGTCTTCTGAAGAAGAAGAAGAAGGAGGAGGAGGAGGACAAATCAAATCCCAGGGCAATGAAGAAGGCTGCAAATCACCTAACAAGAGAAATCTGAAAGATGAAGATGAAGATAAAGCTCCTCTTCACAAAAAGAGAAAAAGGGTTGATGGCCTAACTGAGCCCTTTGCTGCAAAGCCAATAGCAGCTAAAACACCCTCTGAAAATGCCAAGTTAATCCAGGGTGGTTCTTCAAGCAATCCAAGGGAAAACTCAAGGCAAAGGAGGAATAGATTGGGTGCTGAAAGAAGAAAAGGTCAACTTCCACTCAGGCCAGAAGAAGCCATAATTGAGTATGTGAAGACTGACAACAACTCCTCCTCCTCCTATAGGTGTATTCATCAGAGGAATGGATACTGGATACTGGAACTCAATCACTTGCTTGGAAATGAAAAAGGATTTTCAGTACCAATCCATCAACAACTTGTGGCATGGAGAAAAGATAAGCCAATCTTGATCAACACCAATCATGTCAAAGCTTGGTTGGATTTTGAAGTTGTCAAGAGAGTTGAAGCCATGAGGAAGGACCTTAATGATGAATGTCCTTATGAAAAACCTGATGATGTGCATAGAGTCCCAAACCTCACTGGAACAGGCACAAGGCCAAAACTTGTTGTGGAACCCTTTGAGTCATTCTACATTACTGAAGATCAATACAAGGGTGACATCAGATATCTGAGGATCATATATGATTACTTCAAGCTATCAGATATCAGAATTGAGCATGCCTGGAAATGGGGAAAGTATTTATGGGTCAAACACTTTGCCAAGAAGAATCCCATCAAATCATACAAATAAGTATGTGGTTATGCCAGAGACACTAAGATGTTGGTCAGAACCTTGCTCTTTGACTACTCATATGATATCAAAAGATTTGGAGATAGGGAGTATGCAAATTGATCCTTGGAGCTGCTGAAGATTTGAAGACAGGTTAATTAGGATGTTTACTTGGAGCTTTGTTACTCCTGTTATCCTAGTTAACTATGTATTTTTTTATTTTTTTTGTTGATTCTGCTTTATTGTTTTATCATTGTAAAAGTTATCTGTAAACTTTACTTGTAACATATCTGATGAACCTACTCTCAGATATCAATCTATAAAAAGATAACCTGTCAGCAAAGATCACACCTTGTGATTTGGTTGATGTTTACTTTCTGCACTTAATTAAAATGAATTGAAAAGATCATAAGAAATGATTAAGTGTTAGATTGTTCCCTCTTCCAAGTTGTAATATGTTTTAAAGATAGTCATAGTTGACTGATCAAAAAGGGGGAAATTTGTTAGGAATATCTGTTTAGATTTTGATAAGCAACCTAACGACTTATCTTAGCTCAGAAAGGTGGTTAGTACTCTTGGTTCACTTGAACACTGTAAAAGAGGAAAATCATTAAGTATGTTAGTCTAGCAAATCTTGTATAGGATGTTAGGTCTCTGAATGTAATTTTTATATCTTTAAAGAAGACCAAGAAGAAGGCATCCAGCAGGAGAGTTCAACAAATTTTGAAGTTTTGAAGACTGCACAAGATTGCTGAAGACGAAGGTCATCAGATACCTATGTCCAGATATCTTGAATAAACAAGTGTTTTTCAATAAACAAGTTTTGCAAAGGATATCTGAGAACACAAGGTTTCTGAACGACGAAAAGTGCCCACAGATATCTACACTCAGATACCCCGGATAAAACTATGTTTTTGGGAAACAATGTTTCAACAGATATCTGGAGATGTGAAGGTCTCTAAAAAGGGACATGCAATGCTTCAGAAAGCGTGCATAGTTCCGTTGGCACTACAGGACAAAAAAATAGTACAATGCAATAAATGCACAGACAGAGACATCTGAACAAAAGAGGAAATCTCTGAAAAGAGACAACGTTTTCTGCAGTACTATTTACATATATCAATAGTTTGAATTTCATTAAGCCTAACGGATACTATTCAAACGGCATGATTTTCAACTATAAATATCAACACTTAGAATGCTTGAAACACACACCAAGAACTTACACTGAATACACAGAACGAACTTATTCATTCAAGCATACAAGCCTTCAACCTACTTATTCTTTAGCTTACAGTTGCGACTAAGCTCTTGAATTCTAAGTAGCACGAAAGTTCTAAGTGTCCTGATCCTTAACAAGAATTGTTATCTGTGAAGGAGTTGAATCAAAAGATCAAGTATCTAAGTTTCATTCTCCAGAACATTTAACATAGACTTGGGTCAGTAAAGAACATATCACCACACATTGTGAAGTGTGTTAAGTGATTCTTGTTCAATAGAGTATTCCTACATAACTGAGAAAGTTATTAAGACTACTCACCTGACAAACTACATTAACCAACACCTTAAACGGCGTGGAGTACAGGAAGTATTTAGTTTGGAAAACTAAGGAATAGAGCATAGGAAGTACTTAGTTTGGGAAACTATGGAATAACTCAAAGGTTTCTGAGTACAGGAAGTACTTGGCTGAGAAGGCCGGGGAATAACTCAGGGGGAACACTTGGTTGGGAACCTAGTGTAAAAGGAAATGAAGGGATAGGTTTATTGTATGGAGAACTCAATATCTATCTTAGTGAATTTCAAGTCCTGAGAAAGGGCGAGTGGATTAGTTGAGGGATTACGCCACCCTCAGATACCACTATAAAGATCTGTGTTATTTACTTTCTGCAACTTATTACTTGCTTTATTTACCTTGCTGAGTATTTACACACTTATATCTTGCTGAGCACGTGCACTTTTCACAGAAAAGTCTTCCGCTCTCTAAAACTAAGTATCAGATATCTTCACAGATATCTAAGAAATTGTGTTTATCGACAAAAGTTGTAAAAGACTATTCACCCCCCCTAGTCTTTTCCTTTGCCGTTATCTGGACCAACACAACCTTTAGTATGATCCTATGGTTAGGCAATATAGAGCAATTAATGTTGTTTAAAAGGTCTACAGTGAAAACATGTGCGAGACCGTTCTCAAAATTATCTTCCCTAGCGATGCTATATGCGCTCAAATTTTCTACGCTATCTCTGGACATCTTCGACATGACAAATTAATTTATATCATCAAATATTTCATTTGTAGGTGCAACAATATCCCCGTGATGAAATATACAGGGTCAAGTGATGGATTGCCTAAGTGATACAACAACTAAGGATATGTACTATCTACAATAGTTGGAATTTGATGACTTACTTCTCAATAAGTAAACCTTCAGAGATCTTTGATATCAACCCACGGTCATTAAGTTCAGCGGCAATGCCCTCACCGACCCGTGTTATCCACTCAACAATTTTTATCGTCTCTTAAATTTCAAAAGATGACGAAACAGGCTATATAGGATTAAATTTGACATAACAAATGATAAGTTGAATATGATATAAGTAAATGTGGTATATAGATAAGACGGGCCATTTACCTGCAATCTCATGTTCTTTGTCAACCGAAGCAGCTCACAACATCTCATATCTTAGAGGAGCATATAGAGTCATTCACAATATTATAACTATTCCTCCTGGAACAACGAGCAAAATATGTCGGAAGTTTCCGCCGAAGACAATCACCACTCCAACCAAATGGCTCATCTGAACAGCCTATCACATCCTTCAAGCTCCTATCGATCGCTTCAAACAATGTCGGTTTTTTATCATGGGAGTCTTATCCCAAATAATAAGTCGAGCCTCCTTGAGCAGTCCTGTGACCTCTGAATCATGAGCTTATTGCATGTTGAGTCCTCATGATTTGCAATGGTATTCCAAACCTCGAATATGCCGGACTACCGTCCTACCTTTATAAAGAAGAAGTGATGCAATCCCACTTGACGCAACTGGAAGTGCAATATTGTTCTCCATATAAAGGTTTTTGTGGTCCCTCCGTAGATTTATAAGAAGAATACTTCGTCATTTTGACCATCGACAATAGACATAATATCATATATGGCACGTTATCCATCGGTCAATTGTGGGTATGAACCATCGTGCTATGCTCCATTGCAACTATAACATAGAACATCTAATACAAAATGAATGTATCTGTAGCAATTTATATAACAGACTCATCCGGGACAGGCATATCGTCAAATGAATTGAGATTGTTGCAGTTTTTCTTCGGTAACTTCTCTACTTCGTCAAACCTGGATGGAGAGTTCTCTATCGTTACATGACAATTATATACAAAATTTAAACTGATTATCATTGGATGTGAGAATGAGTAATATATTCTTTAATTTATTGTACCGGGATTACTGAGTATCTTTTGTTGATTGTACAGAATGTCATCTGATAATAAATTCCATGTTTTGTTCCACACTTCCTCAGGCCTCGGCATGCTTCGTGATAATAACATGGTCATGAAAAGGTGACGTAAAAAACTCGCCAATTCCCATGACTTGCCCCTTTAAAACCACTAATATACTCTCCATCATTAAATAAGAGGCCCATAACTTCACATGCATCCTTTTGATATTCGTTCACAACACAGTCAACACCATTATACTGGAACCTTGTTTCTTTGTTTACATACGGACCATATTTTATGTTCGTTTTTCCAACAGTGATAGCGAGCAATTTTAGCATTAGTAGCTTCCGTACTCGAAAATCAATTTTGTTCAGCTCGAACCACTGCAAGAACTGCGATTGTTTGACATTGGCTTTGTTGACGACATCTGGATGCGTACATCATCTTTCAAAGGAACAAACTACTCATTCTCCAAATGAAACAACAATTGCTTAACAATATAAATTGTATAATGCAGTGGGACTCTAATATCCTCCACATTACTTTGCATGGAGACACATAAGGACAGTCCATATGCCTCATGACCTTATCCCCGTTTTTCTCGATCAATGAAATTAACCCAATTTTATCGCTTCCGTTAAATATATATTTGAAGAGAAGTGGTATTGACCGATGCTATTACAGTATTCCATGTTGATGTGCGCTTGATATTTGAGCATCAAATGGGAGTTATGTGGAAATGTGTATATAATAATAATAATAATAATAATAATAATAATAATTAAAGACTTTGAAAATATAAATCACGCAAAAATAAATTAACATATATAAAATGGTATAATGAATTATAATCCATGATAAGAGATATGGATTAGATATATGTTAATTTATTTTGGAAATAATGTGGATCAAGATATGAATTAGATATATGCTCAAGTAAGGACGGATATGTACTTTGGACCATTGTAGGAATATGATCACTTACTTCTTGAATAAGATTGTCCTCTGGCATCTTGATATCAATCTCACCGTCATTATCACCGGCGACAACTCCATCACCAATATGTAGTATCCACTATGCGAATTCTCTCGTCTCCTGAATTTCAGTTGTTAATATACCAACGTAAAAAACACAACACACACTTAATAAAATATAAAGAAAGATACAAATTACTAAAATCAAAATTACCATAAGTGAAACAAACATTTAGTTATCTACAGACGCATGTTCTTTGTAAGTCTGAGGACCTCACATGAATCCCAAATTTTGGATGAGCATATTGTTGCATTAACAATGACATATCTAGACCCTCGCGGAACCACTGCAGTATCTGTCTAAAGTCTCCGCCAAATACAATAATCAAACCACCGAATAGTGTGTCTAGTCGATGCATAACATTTCTCAAACTCCTATCAAGCGCTTCAAAACAATGCATATTGGTCACTGTAGCCTCGTCGCATATAATAAGCTTCGTTTCATTGAGTAGACATGTTATATCAGAACCAGGCATAATATTACTGCTCAAGTAAGGACGGATATGTGCTTTGGACTGTGGTAGGAATATGATCACTCACTTCTTGAAAAAGAATGTCCTCTAGCATATTGATATCAACCTCACTGTCATTATCACCACCGACAACTCCATCACCAACCCATAATATCCACTTCGTGAATTCTATCGTCTCATGAATCACAGTTGTTAACATACCAGCTTAAAAAATACAAAACACACTTAACAAAATATAAAGAAAGATACAAATTACTAAAATCAAAATTACCAAAACAAACATTTAATTACATGCAATCGCATGTTCTTTGTAAGTCTGAGGACCTCAACCCCCGAATGGTGTGGCTGGTCGATGCATAAAATCCCCCAAACTCCTATCAAGCGCTTCAAAACAATGCATATTGGTCACTGTAGCCCCATCCCATATAATAACCTTTGTTTCCTTGAGTAGACTGGTTGTATCAGAATCAGGCTTAATCTTATTGCATACCGCGAGTCTAAATGGATCCTCAATGATATATCGAATTTTGATTGAGCCATTCGGAACCTCGGAAGCATCAATGATATGATACCGATGGAGGCCATTGCGAGAACTCTATCTCTTCCAGCTCTCAAAACGGAGCATAAAGTTCTCCAAATATAATATCTCCTCTCAAATCAACAATGAATTGTAATAATGACGTCCTGCTAAGTATGAGTTGATGACCTTCATTCTCCCTATCTTGTATCCGGAAAGCTAAGAACTCCCTTAAAATAAGATTTGGCATCTTACTCACAATACTTATCTGAATATCGATATACCATCTGTCTTCTCCATGGACGAAAAGTAGTGGATATTAAAAAATAAGGTAGCATCGAAGAAACTCAGTTATGTGCTTCAAGTCCCCATTCCTCATCTCAATCATAATATGATTTTTTTGCATGTAAGTTATCGACATCACCCTCTACTATAGCAGTTACTTTTGATGCAGTAGGCAAATTGTAAGTCCGCCCATCCCCCTGGTGTCTTGCAATTAGTTGAAGGCCTACCTCACGAGCATTATCAAGGGAGATGCGATCTCTGGCCATCTTGTATACTTTTGCATATGGATTGTACCTTCCACCATAGTTTGATCAATGTCGGAGTAACAGTTTTCACACCAACTTCATTGGTTTGGCTTTACCATGATAATAATAAAATAAATTATTTACCGTACAGTATCTATAATTATAATGGATACTAAATGATGTATAGCGAATAATTTGTTTGAAACGAAATATGTGAAATATACATAAAATTGAGTGTAGGGGTTTAAAGAAACACACCTGAGAGCATTGATCATGTTATCAAATCCGTGTTTAGTGTCATATATGTAACGTTGGGCGATTTTTTGGAGTTTGTCCTTCGTTGGGCAAGAGTGAGCCAATTTTGATCATTTTAGCCACCTATCTTAAAGCAACAAGGACATTTTCGTTTATTGACTTCCTTGTCTATTTTCCATATATTGAAGTAAATGCGAATATTTTATTGTATGCACGAATGATAGAACAGGTATATGAATTGAGTACCTACTGGATAAACAACTAATACATGTAGAATATATTTTCAAAATAGTATGGTTTTGAACCTTTCCACTATCATTCAAATTCATTCCATCTCGTGGAGTCTGATCTTGAGACCATAAACGCTTATCCGATTTAGTCAATTTGTTATCCATCATGAGTTTTCAAATGTAACTAATTCCAAGCAAGAACTATGCATGTTTATCAAATAAACAAAGCTTACAATCATGTGTCGCATTTCACAACTAAAAGTAACAGTTGAGAATATAGGAAAAATTTCAACATCTAGGTGTTGTTGTTTGAAATCAAATGGAGTATGTAATTAAACAATAGTTTGAAACATTGATCATGAGAAAATCAAAAATACAATTAGAGCATAGCGACTACTAATGGAAAAAAAATATACATCAAATGCCTTGGTTTCTTCTATAATGTTAAAAAAAAAAAAAAAAAGAAGACGAAATCTATAATATGTAGACTTAAGAGATTTAATTACCAAAGAGAAATTCCCTTTAATTAATTACTACATGTTGTCAATCAGAATTTCGAACCAATTCTGTTGCAAATTTATTAGTTAAACCTTCCGCACCTTCTAGAAAAAAAAATCATAAGACTCAAATTTTAACGCCAAGCAATAACAATGGCCCCGTTGATCCGTAGCAACAACACCAATACCACCCCTATGTAGACTATACATACTCAACCGTAGCATCAAAATTAGTTAATATGATACCAAGATCAGGTGGCAACCTGCTGCCACAATTGGCTATGCAGCACCTAAAGATCTTTTACTGACTCTACTTTTTTATCCTTAAAATAATGCATTAATAATCTACTAAAGTTAATTTTCAATCATAACAAATTCAATATATATAAATTGAAATTTATATTCAAAATCACTACAAGAATAACCGAATTTAGGGACGGATAAAATCCGTCCCTAACTTAGGGACGAATCAAAGATGTTAGAGGCGGATTTTGACGGATAGCCTATCCGTCCCTAAATCAATCTCTAGTCCGTTCCTAAATAGGGACGGATTAGTAATCCGTCCCTATTTAGGGACGGATAGAATTATCCGTCTCTAAATTTAGAGACGGATAATTCTATCCGTCTCTAATTCGTTGACCAAAAAAAAAAAAAAAAGAAATTTAGGGACGGATAGATTTATCCGTCTTTAAGTTAGAGACGGATAAATCTATCCGTCTCTAATGTGCAGAAAACCCTAATTTATACCATTCATCTTCCTCCCATTACCAAAAATCTTCCACCACCCACCACTCTTCCTCCCAACACTCTTCCACCACCACAACTTCACCCTCCACCACCACCCATCCACCACGCACCTCCACCGCACCACCACAACCCTTCCACCACGCACCACCACCGCACCACCTCCACCCATCCACCACCATTCTCCACCATCCTCCACCATCCTCCACCGCACCACCCTTCCACCGCTCCTCCACTGCCTCCCACCATCCTCCGCCCTTCCACCGCTCCTCCAGTGCCTCTAATTCCGCCACTGTCCCACCATTCTCCGCCCTTCCACCGCTCCATCCATCCACAACCACCTCGACACCACACATCTCGACTTCCACCACCACACCACTTGCCTTCCACCCTTCCACCACCATACCACTCGCCACCACCAGATCCACCACCACACTACCTTCTTCCACCCACTGCACCACCACCCTTCCGCCGCTCCTCCACCCACCACGGCACCACACAACCAGATCCACCACCACACTACCTTCTTCCACCCACTACACCACCACCACCACCCTTCCATCGCTCCTCCACCCACCACGACACTACACAACCAGATCCAGATCCACCACCATCCTCCACTGCACCACCACCATCCGACCACTTCCGGAATCGGACAAGAATTTTTAAAATAATTTGAATTTAAAATTTCAAAATAAAAATTATTAGAAATTTTAAAATAATAGCCAGAATTTAAAAAATAGTCAGAATTTAAAAAAAATCTATTAGAGACGGATATTTATCCGTCCCTAAGAGTCAACGACTTATTAGAGACGGATAATTCCGTCTCTAACTAGAGACGAATACTTTATCCGTCTCTAACTCCTTAGAGACGCCAAGTTTGGAGACGGATCTGTTATCCGTCTCTAAATTCGTCTCTAAGGAGTTAGAGACGGATCGGCATTGATTTAGAGACGGATAATTCCGTCTCTAAATCCTGTTTTTTTTTTTGTAGTGAATGTTCCATACAGTGAGTAAATAAGATAGAAGGTAATATTTGAATAAATTACTGAGTAAAAAGTATAAAACGTGTGAGAATTCATGTATATGTTGATAAGATGATGGTATTTATTTAATCCAATATGTTACTTCATTGCTAATTTTTAAAGTGTCCATTTGTAGTCGGACACCTAAATAAATTGATTTCTTTGATAAATGGAGGGAGTATTAAGTATTTAATAAATTATCTATTTTGAAAATTTTATTATTTCAATTTATATCATTTAATAAATTTACATAATGCTTAATTTAATAAATAAATAATTTAATTAATTAATAAAGTATTCAAGTTTGATGTCTATGGATTCGTCTTGTCGCGGTGAATCTATATATATGTTCAAAATAATTTTTGGAGTTTTGTAGATAAATATATATGAGATTAAATAAAAATTACATATTGATTCAATATACTAAAAATAAATGATGGGATTTATACGATGCACTACATCTTAGCTACTTAAAATGTTCCATATTCAACATACCAAATTTAAAATTCTAACAATCAATCAAAATACACCTTGGGAAAAAACTGACCAATAGGAATGCTTTATAGTGCCACGTCAGCATGACATATGATTATACTTAGAGGGCTTAAAAATGTCTGCTTTTTATATGTATACTAGTGTTCGTGACATGCGGTTTCCGCGTATAAACGTGAAACCATTTCTGATTTGACATTTCAAAAAATAAAATACATTGAAATCTAGCAAATTTATATAATCTAATAGTATAGAATACCTTCATAGAGTTTTGTTTTATTTTTGGAAAACGGTTAGTTCTCAATTGTATCTTTTCTTTTATTATCCATGTAACTTCTATTTTGATAGTAATAATTAACTACATATACTTGCTTAGGATAATAATACAAATATAAATTTAGAAAATAATTTGGACCTGCAAGTCCAAAAATAACCTCATCAAAGATGTGATGTGACCTGCTCATTTACTTGTTAACAGAAATTGAAAAAAAAAAAAAAAACCCTTCTCCAAGATTTGTGCAATTGTTTTGTGCTTTCTAATCCCTAAAACAAGTAATCTCTCTAGGGTTTCCTGAAAATTTGTCTCGCCTAGATGAAGCTGACCGTGAAAACCCTCAATGGCAGCCGTTTCTCAATCACCGTTCAGCCTCACGACACCGTCAGTAACCCTCTTCTCCAATTTTTAGCTCCTTAATTCTTGAAGCATTTTCTACTTCCTTCTTATTTACAGTTACTGTTTTTTTATAGTTGATTGATTCTGTTAGTACAATTTTACTTGTGTGGATGATATACTTTTAGGGATTACGTTTCTTTGCAACTTCTGTTTTAGAACTTGGGAATATGGAATGTGTATTTAATTGCATTATCTGCATCTTCAAGTTGCGTTTTCTTGATTGATTGAGTGTTAAGGTTAGACATTCTTCATCTGATTATGGATTTATGGTGTTTTATTGAATTAGATTCTGGTAGTAAAGAAAAACATTGAGGAGGTACAAGGGAAAAATGTTTACCCTAGTGCTCAGCAGTTGTTGATTCATAGTGGAAAAGTATTGAATGATGAAACTACGATGACTGAAAACAACATCTCGGAAGATGGATTTCTTGTCGTCATGTTAAGCAAGGTAACCCCTTAATCAGTTCAGCAAACCTCATTAACTATTTGCTTGTGCATCATGTTGTAAGTGTTAGAATATTACTTTCTTGGTTGTTGTTGTTTGCATTCATATATAACGAGTTCTTCCTCAACCGCTTCATCGTTATATTTTCTTTGTCACCTCCAGAGCAAAGCATCGGGCTCAAGTGGGTCAACCTCTTCCCAGGTGTTTTACCATATGTTCATCCTCATTTCCCTCGTGTACAAGTATCAATAATCCATTTCTGTCTTTATATCCTAATACCATCTTTCCTCGATAACTGAGCAGGCTGTACCTAATGCCGCACCATCTTCTAATGTCTCTAGTGCAGCTAAAGATCTACCTGCTCAACTACCGTAAGTTTCTATTATATCAGCTGTAATATTCTCTTGATTATGCTGATAAATTTCTGAAGAAAACTAGTTCTGTTGTTTAGGGTATCGATGACCTCTGGAATGGAGTCGGTTTCTTCATTAGAAGAGTATGGAACTGTAACTTGTCCTCAGTCCTTTCTCCGTGTTGAATACCTTCATACTCTATATTGGTTTGTGGATGAAATAATTACTTCCATTATATTGATGTTGCAGTAGTCTTGCTACTGAAACAAGTTTTAAATTAGCTGATGAAGAGCGGACAATCCTGCAATTAGTTGAATTGGGTGGTGGCAGTTGGGACAGGGAGGCAGTTCAAATTGCACTTAGCTATGCAAATAACAATCCAGAGCTAGCAGTGGACTACTTGTATACAGTATGATTTTACTTCTTTCTTGTAGTATAACTACTCCCCGTTGGTTGTTACATAGTGATCGATCTCTTGCATTTATTAGGGAATCCCCGACAACACGGAGGTGGCTGAACCTAATCTTGATCCCGCGTCTGCAAGCAATTTAGTTCATGCTCCTGCTTCAGGAGCACCAAACTCGTCGCCACTAAATTTGTTTCCTCAGGTTTTTTATCATGTTCTATTTTTTAAGGGTTATATTGGTAGTTGAATGACTGATTGTTTTTCATTATAAACTTCTAGGAAGCTGCTTCTGGTGCTGCTCGCGCTGGTGTCGGATCACTTGAATTTCTTCGAAACAACCCACAGGTTCTCTTTCTTCTCTTCTCCTTTTTCTAATTCTCCTTTTATTAATTACTCCATTCCATTAAAAAACTTCCTAACTTTCCTTATTTGCTATTTCGTTAGAAACTTCCTAACCCATAGAAGGAATGCTTTTATCCCACCTATCAATTCTTTATTATTTCTCTTTCTTACTTCATCACTACTTTATTCTTCTCTCTCATATTTTATCACCCACGTACCACTTTATCAACATAATAGCCGGACACAAACAAATTTTTTATTGATTCTTCTTAAATTTAGAGAAAGTAACTACTGAGGAAATTACTAATGGAACGGTGTGAGTACTGTTTAAGTATTTTCTTTGAAATGCGGAAGTTACTAATGGAACGGAGTGGGTACTGTTTAAGTTTTTTTTTTTCGGAATAAGGAAGTTACTAATAGAACGGATTGAGTGCTGTTTAAGTATGTTCTTTGGAGTGGGGAAGTTGCTAATGAAACAGATTGAGTACTGTTTAAGTATGTTCTTTGGAATGAGTGAAAACATTCTAAGCATATTCTACGTGGGCTTTCTTTTGTTTTAGTTCATGGTAGCTGTACTTCAATATTTTTGTTTGTTTATTTTTTGCAGTTTGAAACTTTGCGGTCATTGGTTCAAGAAAACCCTCAAATTCTACAGGTAGCTCGATGACTGTATCTTCGTATATTCTATTATCCTTTCGAATTCTAGAATCTAACATGACCCCAAGAAATAGTTTTTACAAACTAACTTCAATTGTGCTCCCAGCCCTTGCTTCAGGAGCTTGGAAAGCAAAATCCTAATATAATAAGACTCATTCAAGAGAACAATCAAGAATTCCTTCAATTACTTAATGAACCTGTTGATGGTTCTGAAGGGTGAGTTACTAGAAAACATTGCTTCTATAATCTTTTTCTTTAGAATAATATTCCTTACATCTCGAATGCAAATTGTATGCCTCTGACAAGAGGTGGTTAATCGTTTAGCTGCTTCAGTCATTTGGAGCCAGATCTTGTTGATACTATTAAAAATATGCTACTTACCACCACCCAGTACTTTGTTTCAAGTATTGCCTCTGAGTTGAGGGGTTTGATCTGATGTGCGAAGTTGAATATTTACATTATTCGAGATTCACTGGGTATTCCTAATGTTTTCACCTTGAGGATACAGTTGTCACGTATGGTATGTTGTATATTTTAGAAAGTTGACATTAGTTATGTGATACTTATGTGTGTACAGAGACATATTCGATCAGGTTGAGGAGGACATGCCCCATGCTGTCAATGTTACCCCAGCTGAGCAGGAAGCAATTGAAAGAGTATGAATACGTACCTTCCTTTTGTGCACATCATAGCTCCCATTACATGACTTAAGTTTTCAGTTTTCTGATGAGCAATTAACAATCATGTTTCTAGATGGAGGCCATGGGTTTTGATCGAGCACTTGTTCTTGAGGCCTTTCTGGCATGTGACCGCAATGAGGAACTAGCAGTCAACTACCTGTTGGAGAATTCTGGAGATTTTATGGATTAAAATAGCTGGCAATATCAACTATTCTTATAGCAATTAGCACACAGGGTTACAATGAATGAACTTTGCTTTACCAGATGAATGACTGTTCTGGTTAGCATCGAACTAGAGTCATCTTATTCAAACTGTCGTCACCCCCCTAGTTTTTTTGGGGGATATCGAGATGTTGGAGAATACATTGATCAGTGTTTAAAGAATTTCAGAAGATTCAGTAGATTGCTTGCTATAGGTCTCTAACGTGAGTTCATTTTTATACCCAAATTTAAATGCTTAATTGTCCATGATCTGATACCTTCTTGTCCAACCTTGTACAAGTTTTTGGAGGGGTTAGATTGGCAGTGACGTTTTCAAAATTTAAGGGGTACTGGGCACAATTTAAATTTTCAAACTGGGCTCCAATTCTCCAAATAGTAATATAAAAATAAATAATTAAATTTATATAGAATCATAAAAATTGTAACGACCAAAAAATTTAATCCAACGGTTTAAAACGTTTTAAGGAGACCCGAGTTAAGTCGTGGCGATTTAAAACGAACTTTGCTATCAAGCCCAATTCCTTTTAATTTTGGCCCATTCAATAACCTCTCTAACCTAGAAACCCTTCTGCTTCGGTGAGAGAAGGAAGAAACGTCGTAAACTTTTTATCAAAAAAAAAAAAAAAGAGGACAGATCAGTGAGGTGGGGATCTACCATTATTTTGCTACATCTTTGTGTTCTTCTTCTCAGGCAAGTAAAACTAGAATGATAAATCCAACGTTAGAGTTCTTCAATTCCTGTTTAAGTTGTATTGGCATGTTAAAAGATAATTTATTTGAGTTTTCTATATTGGGATGCATTCAAGGTTTGATAGGAATGAAAGTGATGTTATGGATACTGTTAATTAACTTTAATTAATCACGATTTGGCCGGGACAGTCAGGTAATATGCTTGTGTATCCAATTCTTGATTAACACTACTAATGTAGACGTGGGAATGTCTACTGGACATCATTGATGGAATTATTTGCATGTTCTACCTTTGTCCTATTTGTTTATAGATATGCTGCTAGTTACGAGCCCCGAATTTAATTATTATAGTTGATCATTCCCTCACATATTCAAGGTTAGCTCATGTATCAATGTTTTATAAAGATTGATGAATCTAATATCATGGTTAGCTATACTTTGTTACTGGCTAACTTAGTATATTGACCTGGCTTTGTGTCTGGTCAATCAGATAAGCATTTAGGCTTTGTGTCAGGCAAGCTCAGATAAATATCTAGACTTTGTGTCAAGCCAAACTAAGATTAATGGCTAGGTTTTGTGTCAAGCCCGAGTGTTTATGAAATCTTACAATGTGTTGCATTGTATTTTATGGCATGCATGGTTACTTGCTCAGACACTTGCTTTATCTGATACTTGCTTGATTTATTTATTCCAGGTAATAAAAATGGAGATGAAGATGGAGCAGCTTCCAAGTGATCGGCTTACTGAGCATGTTCTTAGTACCCTTTCTAATTTTATTGGATTACACTTTGAAGATTTGTTATTTTTATTCTAGACGATTTGAGGCTATGTTTGAAACTAAATCACGAATTTTGTGGATCAACGTTTTAGAGCGACTTTGTGCGCCTCGAGGTTGTTGACATTTTACTTGATTTTTCCTAGCGTTACAAAAATAATATAAATATTTTCTAATAAAGAATTAAAAAAGCTATTGATGAAGATATGTGTTCATGTAAATATAAAGGACTTTCATACATACTACTGTACCTGATCTTCAACGTCTCTCTAAATAAAGGACTTCCTCACATACTACTTGATCTCCCACAACTTCGTCTCCCTTGTGCTTCTTCTGTAATCCTCCGCAGAGCCTTCATTTATATTTTCACCGTAGATGCATGACGATACAGCGGAGGAAGCACAAAAAGCTTTGTGCCAGATGACGAAACCACCCATCCCTCCCTTGGCATGGATGCAGTTGTTCGGTGTCACGGATTGTTTCAAGTGTGGTGGTGCCCTTGAAGATTAGTGTGGTTATCTGCAGAAGTGGTGTGCTTGACGTAGTGAGTTCAGGTTGCACTGATTCCAGCTAAGGTTTAATTTTTTTTTAGCTTGTTTGTTTTGCCTCGTAGTTGGACGACTTGAACTAAATAATTGTAGGGAAAAAAAAGTTAAAATGAGAAGTAAAAAAGGAAAGAAGAAAAGTTGATCCGCTCATTAACTTAATCGTCTTCAATTTTAGTGATTGTGTTCCATGGATGTACACATTAATACATATATGTAATCACGTAATATTTGAAATCGCATTTAAAAGTAAAAGAGTACAATGGAAATTATGAAAAAAGAAGTTAAAACAATTGATGGATTAAGACATAGTGGCAACATTGTAATGTTCCGGAATTTTTAAGGTTGAGAATGTTAATTGTAGTAGTAAATAAATAAGGTTCACATTTCTTGAGGAATACAACCATACGTAGTAATGTTTTCTCAATAATTTTAGGATCGGTGACTCACTAATAAACTTTTTGTTGGATCACCATATCAGTTGGAGAACCGTCCATGAGTAAACGTATTTGTCCACAATATGACACGGTACAATTCAAAATTCACAAATGGGGGGATGGTTGGTGTAGGCAGGCAGGTCGAGGACGTCGCATAATTTAAAAATGGTGAATATAATCTCAATTTTTAGAGAGTTTAAAGGGATTGAGAACATCACACATACCAATATGGTGTGTTTTTTTATCCTTCTCGAAAATAAATCCATGACTACATAGTTAATCGTGCTTGTTTTAAAGCAATTCTATGATGTGTATGTCTGCGAGTGATTATAAAGTGTGCGGAAAACGATATGTATTGATATGTGGGCTAGCATATCACCTAAATAGTAGTTAGCATCATAGGTAATGTACCGACTTATAAATCTAGTGAAATTCTCATAAATATCATGATTTTCTTGAATATGAGAAATATCATACCCAATTATTTGACATATTCACCTAATTTATACTAAGAAAAATTCACAAAACTCACCTCCTCTAGATGGCTCCAACTTAGATTACTACACAAAATTTGAATAATTGCAAAGGGTTTCAATTATTGTATTGTTTATTAATACTAATTATTATATTCCATAAAATCAAAGATTCTATGTTTTTATTTAATATTAACATTATTTTTATACTACCCCCCTCAATTTTCACCACCACCTTCATTGGATCACCACCACGAACCACAACCAAAGGATTTTGAAAAAAAGTTTGAAACAAAAATCTGGAGCTTCGGTCGGAGCTTCATGTTTATGAATAGAGCTCAGTCCGAAGCTTCCATCTCCCAGATAGAGCTCAGTCCGGAGCTTCCATGTCCATCCACTACAAAAATCCCGTAATTTAGTGACGATAAAATATGTCGCTAAACACCATGAATCCGTCGCTAAATGGCCCGGTAGAAGGATTCAAAACCCATCGCTAAACGACTATTCGATAAATTCCAAAGTACGGTGAACTCGTCCGTCGTTAAGATTAGCAACGGGGCGTCGACAAAGATGCACAACGGGACCCTAAAATTGACGACAACGACAAGAAGACTGTCGCAAAATAGTTGCCCAATGACAATTATTAATTTATTTATTTTTAAATAAATTGTAGTGGAATCTATCGTTAAAGCCGTCGTAAATTGGAGACAGTCTGGGGACATATTTATTTCTAAAATATTCAAATTAGTTTACAATTTTTTAAATTCATGTTCAACTAAAATGAAAATGTGTATCTTGTATGTCGATACACTACGCTGTCAAGGCAATGTAGTGTGTGTGGGAGTAAAATCCATTTTTGGTACTCCACAGTGAGACATTTCCGATTTTGGTACTCCTGAGTGGCCGCGTCGAATTTAGTTACTATTTACCATTAAGGTACTAAATGTAAATTAGATAGTGGGTGTGCAAATCAGTACCAAGTTACAATTAACCTAACTCCAATTTCACGTGAATTCGATTAATTGAAAGTCGATTGAAACAAAATTGATGAAAAAGCCTACAAAAAAGAATCCGCCGAGGAAGAATTTGACGCTTGTGAGTGGGACGAAGTCCACGATATCTTGCGAACGGTCAATTTTCTATGTCTATCTTTCGGCGTTTGACATTCGCTCGCACGTGAATGCGACCGTGCACATCATAAATCCAATTAGTACCTAAATTGTACGTAGTTATTGATAAATTAGTACCTAAATTGGATGCGACCACTTTAGAGTACCAAAATTGGAAATGTCTCACACTAGAGTATCAAAAATGAATTTTACCCCGTGTGGGGGAGGGGGGCAAATAGTCAGTAGAAGTGTTAGAGTCCGTTCCCCTACAACATAACAAGAACAGTATAACGTAAACAATTAATTACGAACTCAATATAATAAGATGCAAATATATGAACTACGTACCAGTGGACGTAAATGTGATGATCAGCATGCAAGTAAAAAAACCCATCAGTTGCATTGATGCGATGAACATTTTGTGGGTCGATGGAACCTCATAGGAAAGATTTGGTGATTTCTTCAAACTTTCCACTACCGACCGGGCTTTGATTGGTATCAGCTAACTCGGACGCTACACTAACTGCATCCATATATATTTTAAAAGTGGTGGTCTATCTCAAAGGAGAAGCATGCCACATAGGATTGCTACACTAAGTGTATCCATATATATTTTAAAATTGGTGGTCTATCTCAAAGGAAAAGCATGCCACATAGACAAAAATCATATGTTGCAAATTGTGATAAATCCTACCATCATATAACCCTACATCGAATTTGTATACCCCTGGAAAAAAACTCGAGTTTGTTATTCTTACTATCCTAAATCTATTGTTCCTATTTAGAAGGAGAAATCTTCTCCATTATGGATTTCAAACAGAATATGTCTACTACAATGGAAATAAAATGCATGTTGTAATTCATATTATGTGGACTCATATTCATGTTAAATGGAGTAACCTATTTACTAATTAAACTCTCAATTTATGTGGACTCATATTCACGTTAAACTAACTAACCAATTTACCCATGAAACTAAATCTATTGCCTTATTTTGTGGAACAATTCTTTTAGTTTTATCATCCCTTTAATGTTAGTTACATATTTAAATTAATCAAATCTTATCATATATATCCTATTTTAGTTTGTTACGAACTAAATCCATATATATACATAAACCCTACATGAATTTTAGCATAACAGAAATATGTAAAATTCATTTCACAATACTACTGTACTCAATGGCTAGCTCTTCAAGAATGCGTATGATTGGTTCCAGCCCCATGGACAATCTGCCGGATGAGATACTCATTACCATCATGGAGAAACTTGCATCTCAGTCTCCAAACGCATGGGCAAACGCAAGCTACAGGTAATATTCTTCAATCCGGTATATTTGCGATTATCTGTTCTACTGACAATCATAGTGTAACCATTGTACCCGCCTTCTCTTTTCACGAAAATATGATACAAATATTGTTGTTGGAAATCACAAAAAAAACTAAATTGAAGGAATAATGCTTAACCTCCCAAAAGTGTATATACTACATCACAAGCACATTCTTGCTTGGTATTCGTTCAATGGATGCTAGAAAACCGACGTACCCCAATGTCATACTTTCGTCTACGCACTAGGTTGAAAGAAGAATATAATTGTACCTTTCCTATATGCGTTTGAATGAAGAATATAACTAAGAATTTTATGCTCCAATGAATGTAGTGTAATTAAAATTTGAAAAAGTCATTTAATTCGGTTTTTGTTGTATTATCGAATGTAAATTAAATTCGACTACATATCTGATTACCGACCGGAACTAAAATCACTAAAACCAAACTGTACAAGGCTCAGAAACAAATTAACAGACTACGGGACATCAAGCCAGACGCGTTGTCTGAGAATGTACTTATTAGCTTTTGTGCACACGACTAGAATAGGAAAATGAAACGGAGGAGAATAAGCCTATCATTTATTAATACACAACAAATTCTAATCTAAGTGATGAGTTCTATCTCAATTTTCTAGTTTCTTCTATAATTTGTTTCCAGCATAGAGGATATGTCTACATTTCTACTTTTTAAGATTTTAAGATGTGTGAGTGTTGCTGACGTGAAGAAGTGAAGATAATTAACACTGTGTAAAGTGAAGTTGATGAATTTGTGATGATGATTCGAATAAGTTATGGTGCAATTACAAACTGTATGTTTGTTGGATTTTTGTCCAGTCCTTTAATTTGTTTTCTGTGTTTGTCATTGATACTTCCAATTTCTTCATTCCACTTCAATTTTATTATTAGGCATGTTTAATTTTTATATCCTATGAAGTTTATAAAAAAAAATATATCATATAAACTAAAAGTCATAATAATATTTTTTTTTTTACCATGTAGCTCTCCACTACTTTATAAGCTGGGCAACGAAAAAAGTGTTCTAAAAGTGCTTGATATCAATGCAACTCATGATGTCACTCCTACGACTTTGGACAAGATGGTGGCTGTACAAAATCCCGAGGCTCTCTTCAAGAAATTGTTGGTATTGTACATTTTCTACATTAACATTTCCATCATAATTTAATATAAGAGAACGTGCTATTTTGAGTGTTTGCAACTATTTACATGAGTTTTGATCCAATCCCAGTGATATCTAACGAATTATCATATATTATGTTACTAATGAATATACCCTTGGTTTACCTACATGTACACACTCCCCAATTAGAAATATTTTGTAAATTTCACTTCACATCCATATTTAATTATGAATCTGTATTCAATTTAATTATAATTTTTTTTAATAATCATGTTTATTTTATTATTAATTAACAGGAAATATTTCATTGATGGAGTTGAAAATGAAGCCTATCCATTAATGAATTTGGCTCTTATTTTGGGTAACAAAGAAGCAAAATATTGTTTAAACTTCATGAAACTTTTTAGCGATAGCAAAAACATTCATGCTGATGGTATTGATGGATTAGCTGAACTTAAAGCAAATTATATTGGTGTAGTCTACATAATTTATTCTAGATGGTCTTTGACAAATCCATATATAGTTCTTCTAGAACAGTCAGTTACATTAAAATGAAATTGAAATATCCATGGCAAGAAGGACATGACTGCGCAAAGAAATAATGGCACATCTATAGTAGGTAAATTTCAATTATATAATAAAACCCACATATTATCGTTTATATTATCCCACACATGGGTCATTTTTCATTGATTAGCTTACCAGGATATGGGTGATCCAACATACCCGTGTGGATTTTGTGGTGCGCTTATGTGGTTTGATGAAAGGATTAAAAGTACTCCACTGAGCAATCTAGAGTTTGGTTTGTGTTGTAGTCGTGACAAAATACAACTTCCCCTCCTTGAACAACCTCCACGCCTGTTACGTAATCTTCTGCAAAATAGGCACATCAATAGTCGTAATTATATCGAGCACATACGTGCCTATAATATGATGTACACCTTTACTTCGATGGGTGGAATCCAAGACCATTCAGTCAACAAGGGACATGGATGCAGTCGATTCTGGTAGTGGTGGAGTTTTCTTTCTCTATGATTATGTTATGTGCACTCAGAGATTTTGATTTTCGTTGTAGAACCTATAATCCTTAAATACAATCAAAGATTAAAATTATATGTCGGAAGTCCTCAAATCCACAGTTTATAGTGGAAAGCTAACTCGGGATATCGTTCTCCACGGACACTTAGCATAGGAACAAGCAAATAACGTATGTAAATTGTATGCATAAAGTAAACATAATGATTGCAGACAGATTGATTGAATCGCAGTAAACCCTAATTAATGAGATGAAATCGATGGTGGAAAGGCGTAAAGGATCCCCGACCTCCCTCTGCTATGCTACTCCCAACTTCCTAGCTAAAATCCTACGTGATTACCTCTAACGACAACAGGGCATAATACTATGGTGCAGGAGGTGCAGTTGGGACGAGTACCCCTACTCAGTTCAATGAAACAACTGTGTCACTCAGCAGAACAGCACACCACGAAGGATGTATAGAGTTGTATAACCACAATTTACGTCTAGTAACTATTCCATTAATATATTACGGTATATAAAGAAGTAACAAAAGCAGTGTTACGACGGTTCACCTTTACAAGAGAAAGTTAACTACTCATAGTAATCTATTTGACAGAAATCGAAAAGCAAGAAAGAAAAGAAGAAGAAGAAGCTTAGTCTTTGATATTTTCGTGCTGCTTCTAGGGTTTCCTCCTTCTGGGTGCCTGACGGCCAGCGGTTTTGGGGTTTCACTTCCTCGAGGACTGGTTCTCTCTCAGGAGAGCTGCTTTGTGAGAGGTGAATGATTATGAGACCCCTAAGGTCTTATTTATAAAGTAAATCTCGAGCTCTGGCCACCATTTGTCATTAAGGAAGGTTTAGAAAGGCGGGCTCTAGCCTAACAGGCCATAAAAGCCTATTTTCTAGAATTCCACTGTCTGGTCGACCGCACAGAGCCTTTTGCGGTCGACAGTCGACCGTTGTTGTTCGATATCTTCAGGTTCTGTCTGTTCTTCCTTGTTCTTCGATTTCGGGCTTCGTAACTTCGTTTCCTCGAAAAGTGGTCTTCTACAATGTTGTTGCATCTTCAATTATCTTCGCATTAGTTGGTCGCATGACAAGTTTTAACTCCTCGAACTCTGTGCAACGGCCAATTCAACGTATTTGCTTAACTTTCTCGATTTCGCACAATTATTTGTTTTCGCGCCTGAAATCGTGCAATTCCTCAAACACGCGACCATGACCTACAAAATACACACGAAGTTGGTAATTGACCATAATATGATACAAATATTGAATCTAAGGCAAAAAAAAAAATGAGGGTCTAAAAGCATGCAATATCACACATTTCATTGTCACATCACACCCCCAAACCAGTTTCTTGCTCATCCCTGAGCAAGGCAATAACGATAATTAAGAACTGACTATGAAATGAGTAACAAGCATAAACCACCACATAGACAAGCAACCAGTTTCTAGGGTTTCAAACTCTACTGACTCGCTTAGTTTCAACTCCAACTTCTACGACTCCACAGCAATCAAATAACAAGTAAGCATCACTCATTATAGCCTGCGGTTACAAGTGTAACCCAATGTCCTTCTAGGTGTACTTTAAAATCATTACCTCGCGGTAACGTTATGCAATCCTGCTCCCAAAAGTCAAGGCATAAATCAAAGTAGTACTCAAGTTGGCATGATAAGTAAAATAGGTAGGATAATATAGAGGAGTGTTTGGCTAAGCATCATTAAAAGATGAGCAAAGCAGAACAAAGGGTATTTCAGGGGGACTTATCCTTTCGGACACCGAGTTCCTTCCTTCAATTTCGTCTTCTCTCAATGACAAATCTTCTCCTTCATCATCATAACTACTTCATCGGTTGCTTCTCACATAGACTACTTGCTCCTTTATTTTTTATTTTTTCTTTTGGCATACTATTTTTTGCAGTCGTTTTACTGACTCGTATGCTTTTGGTTGGCCATCGTTGGGCTCTTTTAGTCTCTACATTTTTTGGTAGTGTCTGTTTTATAGAATTCCGCACTTTTGTACGTGTTGGTTTGGTTTACATGCCATCAACCCTCACAGACATGTAGCTTTTTAGGGCCACGCCGGTATGTGTGTAGTATCTGTAACATGCCCAACACGAAAACAGTGATTCACAAGGACCACAGATCCACTCCGAGACTTTTTGTACCTTTGCTTTTTTCGGTACTTTCTTTTCTATTTTTTCTGGAGCAAGAGCTAATGATTTTTAGCACCGATAATCAAAAGTAGGGCTAACAAGGTTACCTTTCGATGATGTTCATCTTCCACTTCTCCCCCAAACCAATTTCTCGAACTAGGGCTAGGGTTTTCTTCTCTACTTTCCCCCAAACCAATTGTCGATCATGATCAAAACATGATTCTTCTCCATTCTTTGGAACTCGTTGCTTTGTTTCTTCGTTCGAGCTCGGCGGTAGGTTGTTGTCACCGCTTAAGTAAAGCATGTAAAGGATATATGGTGGAGTTTCATAAGGGCTCAAAAATCTTTCAATGGGGCTAGTGAAAGGTATAGAAAAGGATTCAGAAAGGTGAGTACTACTAATCATATTCATGCTGCTGACAAATAAGGACTCAAGGGTAGCAGTGTTCACACGGTTGCACACAGAACTTTAATTAGAGTAGCAAGTAAACTCACTCATCAAAGTAGCATGGGTCGGGTTTGGTCAGAGCATATATTCAACAAGTAGCGAATCATGAAAACAAATCCACAACCCCTCATCTTAGTCATAATTTACACTTAGTACTCTTCCACAGATCAACCCTTTTTTCAAAAAGTAAAAGACCTTAGACGTAACAGATAAGATTAAAATGTAAATTAAAATGCAAACTACTAAGTGCGAGTATTTAAAGTTATTACAGACCGAGCAATTAATAGTCAAATTCCTCCCCCAAACCTAGCTAAGAGCATATAGAGAAACTGGGAAGACAAAGAGAAAAAGAAAAGATACTCCCCTCTCGGTGTTGTGTTCACCAACCAGATGGTGGTTTAGGATGAATATCCTCCAGGAGGCGGTGGTGGATAAAATCCTTGATAGCCTTGGTAGTACTGCGATGGATCGACCTCGGGTGGTGGATAGAGCTGCGGTGGTGGGTAATAAGGTGGATACTCAAAGCGACCATACCCGCTAATGTTCTCTTGCTGTAGAGAGATTTGCCCGTAGTTGTGTAGGTATGTAACATGATTGTTCCACTCCGACCTCCGGCCCATTTCGTTCATTTCATCTCGCCTTCGCGCACTCCCTTGACTCTCCATCTGATAGTTGTTCACAAATTCGTTGAACGAATTCATGTCAAAAGCTCCTTGCGGCGGATCCGCTACTCCTCTTCTTCTAAGTTCGGCTTTGGCAGCCTTCTCGTGCATCTCAAGGAGGTGGATGATTCTGCCTTCATCAAAAGGTTCTATGAGCAGAGCATATCCTGACTCACTAGTAGGAACCCCATTCTTCTTGCATATTCCGGTGATAAGACTGGGAAATGGCAGGTTCCTTCTTTTGTTCCTCTTTACCAATTGCATTTCCTTCATGATGGTTCTTCCAAAATCAATGTAGTGACCCTCCATAATTGCGTAGACAAGTGTGGCTACGTCATCCTTAAGCCCTTCGTGGTGCAGGGTTGGCTTCAAGTTGGTCTCTACAAAGTGCATCCAAAACCTTGCTATTTCATTGAGCGTAGCCCTCGGGATGGATACTCCCACTGCATCCCCTCTAAATCTTTCTCCGAGTAATACCCTTGGGATGTTTAGTAGGATGTCTCCGTACCCCAACTCATGATATGCCAGTTCCTTGTATTCGCCATGAATGTGCTCCTCGGGGATATTGAAGAAATCATTGATAGCTCCCGGCCCAAACATGAACTCTACCCTTCGTATGGTGATGGGGTGATCTAGAAGTGCATCCTCCAGCTTGTCGATCTTGAGTTGAAAGTATTCTGCGTAGAATTCCTGGACCACCTCTATGTCATATCCTTGGAGGATGGAAGTGAAGGTTCCCCAGAAATAGAGATTCAAAATGTCATGTATCCAATTTAGGGCAGGGTTCATTCCCCATCCGATCTCTATGTTTCTCTCGGGAACTACTCCTCGGTCGCTATTAACCAATAGCCAACTCCGAGCTTTGCTTGAAAGGGTCGCCGATGCCGCTTTCTTTCCTTTCTTTGCTCTCTTAGTGCTTGGTTCACCTACATCCTTTCCTCCTTGGTTTCTCCCCATAGTACTTAGGCCAAAAAGTGTGTGAGATAGCATGTTTGGAGTTAAATCAATTCTAAAGCTTACATGCAAACCCAATGGGGTGTCTCCTCCCCCAAACCTAATGTGTGGCATAATGCATATGAAAGATTCTAGCTTGTAATAAGATCAATAGCCTTTTCAAAGTAATGCTAGAACTAGGCATGCAACTCAAGTTTTCAAATTGTGTCAAGCATCAAGTTGAAAGGTAAATTGTAATGTAGTCTCCATCCCATGAGCATATGACGATGCAAACATGTTTTCTAAATAAACATCAACAAGTTAAGATCATGTGAGCAAGTAATCAAGGGAGAAAGGGGTCGACAAAGGAGTTTATTCTATTGAGACATTTAATCGAACACTTGGTATGCAAAAACAAAAACCTTCAAATTCTCGATCAATTTGCCAAATCTCCATCAAGCAAGTATTAATATTGTGAATACTAGAAGTAAGCATGTATCCACATGTCTCAAACATCAACAAGTCAATCAAATGAAGCATATAATTGCAAAAGCACTCAAGAAGCAAGAAAAAAGTGCAAACAAAGAGATGAGAGATATAATCATTGAATTGAAGATGTAATGAAGATAAAAGTGAGTAAAGATTACTTACTTGATGTTGATGATGAATGGACAAGCTAATAATGCAAAGGGGATGATATAATTATAGAGCAAGTGAAGAATTTTGGAAGAGAAATGAAGTGGGAAGAGGTAAAAACGTTTTGGGGTTTTAAAAAGGGGGAAAGTGAGCTGGGAGAAGCTCACTGCGGTCGACAGTCGGCCACAGTGAGGCTGTTGCCCGGCCTCCCCTTTTCTTGCGACGCTTTGCGTTTTTTCAATTCTTTTTGGTTTTTTCGTTTTTTCAAAAGGCAAACATGAAAAATAAGAAATTTTGAAAAGATTTTGAAAAGTTTTTCGAAAAATATTTTTGGCACGGAAAATGAGAAAAAGACAGAAATTGAAAATGCGAATGTAAATGCGTAAAAGTAAACGTGACCTTGGGTTGCCTCCCAAGATGCGCTTGTTTAAGATCTTATAGCTTGACCCCTGGTTGACGACTCAGTTGTTGGGGTGGGTCCCCTGATCTTCATTAGAGTGACTCTCAGAGAGTTGCTCGATTCCTTCTCTTCTCGTGTCGTCTTCATCCCCTCCTAGCTCGATTTCGATGATCCCTGAATCTAGGTCGTGTCCTTCTTCCGGACGCCTCATTCAACCAAATTCACTATCGAATTCAGATCTTTCCTACTGGTTGTATGCGAGCTCATTCATATCCCATCTAACCTCATATGTTTGTCTTTCATTTTGTTGAAGACGTTCCTCAATCCTTGCGAATCTCTCTCCAGCTCCTCCGAATGTAGTTCCAAACCCTACGATGGCTTCTCCTTGCCCTCCTATGGTAACTTCCATCCTCATCATTTCTTTCATTAAGAAGTCGATTTTCCTTTCTAGTTCTGACAACTGTTGTTGGGCAGGGAAATCTGATGTTTTTCCCGGTATTGGCATTAGGGGTTGGTCCACTGCTTCTCTTGCGGGGTGGTTGACCAAATTGACTGACGGTTTTGTTGCTTGCATATAATATGCTTCCTCAATTGAGGTTGCCTTTGAAGGTGCTCTCCTTTTTCCTCGTCCTTTCTGTATGGAGTTTTCGCTTATGTTTTCGAACACCTCCCAAATCCTCATTAGCGGTACGTTCAGCAGGTTTCCTTGACAAGCTCCATCGATGAGTGCCTGGTTAATAGAGTCAATTCCCCTATAAAAGTTGTTGACCTTGACGAATGTTCCATATGAGTGCATTGGACAGTTGTCAAGTAAATCCTTATATCTCTCCCAAGCCTCGTGAAAAGTTTCTCCGGAGAATTGGCTGAAGTTCTGGATTTGGTTCTTCAGTTCAGATGTCTTCTTAAGTGGGAAGTACACATTATTTCTTCAAGTGAAACTCCTATCGAAGTTCACTACTACAAAAAAACTGGTCTATAGCGACGGATAGATCCGTCGCCCCAGCTCTAGCGATGGATAGGGCGAAGGATAATAATTCCGTCGCCACCGAGTCAGAAGTGACGGATAGATAATCCGCCCAATTTGTGATTTGGATCACGATTATCTAATTTGACTTTTTTTTTCCTTTTTTTTAAAAGTCGATTATTGGCGACGGATAGATTATCCGTCGCCAATATAGGGACGGATAGAATATATCCGTCCCTACATGTAGCGACGGATAGATTCTATCCGTCGCCCACTGTAGCTCGCTACATGTATTATTGGAATTAGTGACGGAATTGAAATTCCGTCACTAAATGTAGCGACGGATAAATTATCCGTCGCTACATTATTAGTGTGAATCAGTGACGGAATCTCAAATTCCGTTAATATTTTTTAAATTTTTTTTTATTATATTAATCCCTGTTTTTCATATTTCACCTATTTAATCAATATAATGCTCGATAATAAATTAAGAATACGGAAAATGTTTCAATAAATGATAAATCATTCATAAGTTAACAAACCGAAGATCCAAATAAGTCTTAATTATCCGAACAAGTCTAAATATAATATATCCGAACGTACATAGTCTAAAGTAACGATAAACATAACTAGCTACCAGACGGGGGTGGGTGCTGGCCGAACTGGGACATGAAAGCCTCCATTTGTAACCGAAGACGCTCGTTGTCCTCCCTTCGTTCTCATCACACGCTCCATCTCTTACATTAGCGTGCAACATGTTCGAAACTCGGATCGCACCATATTCGAGATCTGGGCCTGTGTGAAAACTTGATGTCTAGACTGCTGGGATGATGATGAGGAGTAGTTAGGACTAGCCAAGCTCAAACCGAGGCTCCCGAGTTCATATATTCGTCGTTTGCTGTCCGGTTTGTTCACCTCTAAGAAGATTTTGTCAACTTGTTCAGTTGACAGTATCTCACCCGTCTCTTCCTCCTGCCTCACTACCTGAGCATCAATCTCAGCCTGAAATCGTAAATAGCAGATATCATGATCAGTTACTATTTTTCAAAAATTACTTGTAGTAGTGTACACATATGAACTTTAACCAACATAAACATACCGCAATAGACTCGGCCCTGGAGTCAGTCCATATCCCGTCCTTCAGCTTGGCCTTTTTGAAGATGTCATACTTGGATTTCACCTCCCCCTCTGACATCTGAACAACATATATAGTCAACCATTTATCATCTCACAAGTATTAGAGCAGAGACACAATACATACACGTAATGCTAGATTGAAAAAAAAAACATATATATACTTACCGATTTATAATAATCAGTGACAGTAGATCGCCTCCCAAGGTGGTGAACGGCCTTTCCTGCTGTCTCAGACTGAGATGCCCAATTCTGTTTGTTGATGCAGGCATTATTCTCGACATCAGTTCGAGCCCAGTAGGCATCCCAAAGGGCCCACTCATCTGCATCAACCTGTGGAGGCATTGGGTCTTTCCGATCCCGAATGCCTTTCCAAGTATGGACCATATCCATGTATAATTTAGACCCCACGGTCTCGTAAACACGCCATATCTGGGGGATCAATCTACTGGGAATGAAGTACTCCTTCTACATTCCCAATTTCATACAACATCCAAAGTCAATATATATAACGTCACCATGTTACATCAATTTAATAAGATACAATAACATAACATAAATGGTGACTAACATATCACCCAAATAAAGTGGCTAACATACCATTCACATATAGTGGCTAACATACCACTCACATTGTCCTAAATTTTACTACACAATGGTGACTAACATATCACCCAAATAAAGTGGCTAACATACCACTCACATACAGTGGCTAACATACCACTCATATTAAAACAACGATTATAATAACAAATAAAGGAATGTCATATTTTAACTTACCCGCAACTCATCAAAGTACTCGGCCCTCATGTGGTCCGAAATGTGAGACCAACACTCACCACCCTTCCCCGGTGGCTCTCTCCTGCTCCGAATGATGTCACCGAGTTTATTATGGACCTCCCGAGGCCATAAACTGTTGTCAATGTATAAGATACAAGAAACAAATATTAATTACTTTAGTACAATAATTTATACTTGTCAACTATCATAAGTTATATTTTACATATTTAAGAAGAATGTATAATAATTACTTGGCAGGACCCAAACAAAAAATCACCGGCAACCTGTCCCACGTAACGTTGGGATTCTGTGCATCCCACTCGAGGTAGAGACAATCGTCCTCCTCCTCCTCCTGCGTCAGGCCGACCGGTAGAGCCCCTGCTGCTATCACTGGGTCTCAGGAATCCGAGACTTCTTTGCTCGATTACTGAGCCCTCACCCCTCTCGACCTCGCCCCTTGGGACTATCATGCATTTGGGTGGGGGCGATAGGTGCGTGGTCTCTGTCGCGACATCTGCAAAAACATGTAACAAATACAATAAAATGTGTTAGTACGAGTTATAATACAGAACAAATTATAATAACAGATGTAACCATTTTTTCATGCAGAACAGAACAAAACACATGTAACCATTTTTTCATGCAGAACAGAACAGAAATACTCAAGCGTTAGTACGTTCCTTATAATTTCATGATTAATTATTAAGTGTTCGATATGTTACAAAATTTCCCATGTATTTTAACCATTTCAACCACTTACTACTACGAGTTATAAATTATAAATTATACGTTAATATAATCAACAAATGGTCTCAAAACACTTAACTAAATCCTCGTAATCTAGTACATATACGAATTTATCAAATCAAAACTACTTAACATTATACTAATTAACAATCTAAGTGATAGCAATCTCAAAGTTAATTAACTAAATCTTTTTTTTTTTTTGGAACTCGAAATATATTAATAACCTCCAAAAAACAAATACAAAGCAAAAGGCGATCAGGGGGCGATCCAGCCTGCAAAATCAAAGTCACTAATTTGCTTGATTCAGTATTAAATGCCCGACATGGGGTTTAAGCCGAGGGACTAACCAAGTGCGATAAATGATTACATCAATGATCTTTTAAGCTATAGGTATATTCCTGTCATCCGTGCCAAAACAGTTATTATTCCTATGCTTCCATGTCTCGTACACCGTTTCCGAAAAGGCTACTCTAAGGACTCGACTTCTCCAGTTCTTTCCTTTGGTGTGGTTGAGCACCCAGTGTAGTTCGCTTGACCATCCACACGGGGTGTGTGGTATGTGTAACCATCATAGGACTTGCTGCCAAATGTTGTGCGTTTCCATACAATCAAATAGGAGGTGATCTTGTGTTTCGGTTTGGGAGCAGAATGCGCAGGTGTCTGATTCCAACAAACCAAATCTGTGGAGTCTTTCTTTCGTTGCCAGTCTCCCGTGGCATGCTAACCATGTGATTATCTTTGATCGCGGTCGAGCAATTGTTCCATACATGAGGGATTTCCACTCGACCTCGATTGTGTAGGGCAGCGTACATGGCTCCAGTTTTGAATTTCGGCAGTGACAACATCGAATCCCATGTGCTGCTAGTTTGCATCAAAGGTCTGCACTTCATGATTTCTTTCATAATCCAGGAGCTGTTTTGAGGGACTTCTCGTATAAGTATCTGGTCTCTTGGCATGTAGTATGCATGAATCCACTTGACCCAAAGACTATCTTGTTTTCCGCAGAGATTCCACAACAGCTTTAGTAGGCAGGCTGTATTCCATTGTGTCAAATTGATGATCTGTAAGCCTCCCTGCTTTTTCGGTGAGCAAACCTTGTCCCATGCAACCGGGGATTTTCTGGTGATGGACTCGCTATTTGACCACAAAAAGGATCGACAAATCGACTCAATAGTTTGTAAAACCCCCCTTGGCAGCGGGAAGCATTGTACCCAGTAGTTGGTGACGCCAAAGAGTACACTTTTGATTAATTGCACCTGTCCTCCATAGCTAAGTAATTTAGCGCTCCAATGACGTATTCGGGTCACAATTTTATCAATTAGTGGTTGACATTGCACAACGGTGAGCTTCTTGCTAGTGAGAGGGACGCCCACATATCGGAATGGAAGGGTCCCCTCTCCAAATCCGGTCACCCGCTGTATGTTAGCTCGATCAGGCGCAGAAACCGACCCAAAGTATATCTTACACTTTGCTAGATTGACGTTGAGCCCTGTAGATTTTGAGAAGGAGTTGAAAGTCTCCATTACCAATTCAACTGATCTCTCATCACCACGGGAGAAAATGAATAGATCATCAGCAAAGCTTAGGTTAACAATATTCAGCTTTTCACATTTAGAATGAAAGTTGAAATCCGGAACTCTCTTTAATCCTTGCATTAACCTGTACATGTATTCCATCACTAGGACAAAGAGTAGAGGAGATAAAGGATCCCCTTGCCGTAGACCCCTCCGTGCCTGTAGTAACTGAGTATGTTTACCATTCACCATATATCGATAAGATACTGTCGTGACACAGATCATCACCCACTGGACAAATTGGGATGGGAAGTTTAGCTCATGTAAAATCCCTTCTAGCGCAGACCATTCAACCGTGTCATAGGCCTTCTGCAAATCCATCTGTAACATACATCTAGGAGTCCCTGTCTTCCGGCTATATCCGCGTATCAGCTCATATGCAAGGAGTATATGATTCTGTATTTGTTGGCCAGGGATAAAGGCAACTTGACTCTCATTCACCACATGTCCTATTACTTTACTCAGCCGGTTAGTGAGTATTTTGGATATGATTTTGTACAGAGTGGTGCAACATGAGATCGGTCTAAAATCCTTGACCTTTGCAGCGTTATCAACCTTCGGGATTAAAGTGACAACACTGCAATTGACAGCCAAATACATCCTGTTCGAGGTGAAGAATTCCTGTACAGCTTGGACGGTATCATTACCCACAATGTTCCATGCGGCTTTAAAAAATTTTGCGTTTTAGCCGTCTAATCCCGGAGCCTTAATATCTCCAATGTCTTTGAGGGCCAGTACGATCTCCTGCAGGGTCACAGGTGCTGTAAGGATTGCCGCATCCGCATTGGATATTTGCGGTCCTTCTTGCAGCACGCACACGTTTAAACCTTGGAGTCGGGTTGCTGATCTTCCCACCAATTGCGTGTAGAAATCCAGTACTTCTTGTTCCAGATCCACTTGAGTATTAGCAACACTTCCATTCTCCCATATCAATTTTTGAATACCGATATTACGATTCTTCACCTTTAATGAAGCGTGAAAGTATGTGTTGTTTCCATCTCCTAATCGCAGTCAATCAATTTTTGATTTCTGTTGCAGGAGTGTTTCATCCATGTTGTTCCAGTAGAGCAACTCAGTTGTGCAGTCCTTTACCTTTTCGATTGTGGCGACATTCATTCGATCCATCAGTAGAGCTTGCTGCGCGTCATGCAACTGAGCTCTAGTATCTATTATTTTTTGTTTTAATCCAGAAAAACGGCGCTGCAAATGATTGATAACTGGTTTGAGTCTCTTTAGCTTCCTCCATATAATATACATCGCTTGCCCTTCAATAGGTAGCTCCCAATTTCCTAACTCGCTCAAAAACTCCTAACCTCCACAACTCCATTAATAAATCTGAAAAGAGGCCGATGTCGTGGAGGGGGCTGCCAAAATCGCAAAAGTAAAAGCGCATGATCCGATATGCTTGGTTCTAATATTTCAACTCTCACATGATCATAATCCTTGAACCAATCGGCATTACCAATAGAACGATCAATTCGAGAGTAAATAGGATCCCGGGTGTGTTTATTGTGCCATGTGAAATGATCACCGACACTATCAAGTTCATTTAAGCCAACCGTGTCCATCATATTTACCAAGTCACAGTACTCTGCAGGTTGGATGATCGAACCTCCCAACCGATCCTGTGCCATCAATACATTGTTGAAATCCCCAATCAGGAGCCACCGCCCCTACGCTTGCTGACTAATATCCTGTATGTCCCGCCACAACATGCGTCTTTCTTCCAAAAGGTTTGATGCGTAAATTGCCGTCATCCAGGTGATAAGGTTATCCTGCAAATCATATAAACCGCAATGTAGGAATTGCGCACTATCTGTAATGAACTTTACATCAACTTGTTTAGGGTCCCATAGTATCCATATCCTACCATTCTAGTGGAAGTCATAATTGTCCAAGTAACACCATCTATGTCCCAATTTACTCCTAATTTTCTTGCTTTTTCCTTCCCTTACTCTAGTTAATTAACTAAATCTTAACATTATACTAATTAACTAGTAATACTAATTTGATATATATACTTAACATTAAACTAGTTGAAATTAACAAAATTCCCAAATTTGTAAAAAAATTAGGGTTTCAAAACACTAATCGTAATACATATACAAAAACATCAAACATGAAAATCAAGCTTAATCAATGAAACATCAAACATGAAAATCAAGCTTAATCAATCAAACATCAAACACTAAATCAATTTCACAACAAAATCAATCAATTGACAACCCCAAGCTTAACCCACTACTTCATATAACATATACTAGCTACCATAATTGTTTACAAACATACAATTGATCCAAATTATCAAAAATCCCAAATTTAGAATAGTTAGGGTTTAACCTAATACCTTCAAATTGCGGGAAAAATAGCCGAACAAGGATGAAATTGATCGACCACCCAAGCTCCTTGTCCCACGAGCTTCGAATTGACACCAAGATTGGCCGGAATGGTGGAGTTTTGGCCAGAAAGTGGAGAAGAACGAATGAGGCGAAGAGAGGAGGAAGATGGGAAGCAGAAGTGAAAATGGTGAAAATGGGGGCCGCTCCCCGTTTTTCACCATTTTCTAGCGACGGATCGCTATCCGTCGCTAAGACGAATAGCGATCCGTTTCTAGGACCGACGGATAAGCTATCCGTCGGTCCTAATTTCTTTTTTATTTATTTTTTTAAAATTAGCGACGGATAATTTATCCGTCGCTATTTTTTATTTTTAAATTAAATTTTAAATAATTTACGACGGATAATCTATCCGTCGTAAATTTTTAATTTTTTTAAATATAAAATTAAAAGTCAACACATTAGCGACGGATAAAATTATCCATCACTAACAGAGGGACAAATAAAATTATCCGTCGCTCTGTAGCGACGGATAACTTTTATCCGTCGCTACCCTTAGCGATTCGTCGCTATAGGGGCGACGGATAAAATCCGTCATCCCTTTCCGTCGTTTTTCCCTGATTTCTTGTATTATACCTGAGCATAAACTTATTGACCACATGTGTTCAGACTGTTTGGTGGTAGTGACAATAGCTAATCCTTTGCCTTGTCCTTGAGGCAGTTAGGAATGCTCTTCTTCGAAGCTGACATTCTGTGAGCCCATTGAGCGGTATACCCCCAACTACTGTGTAGAACTCCCTAAGAAAGTGCTCGTGTTTTCAGTTGGGTTCCCGTAGAAGTGCGGTAGTTGGTTCAAATGAGTGCCCTTGATCAGGTCATATTCTCTCGCAATTCTCTCAAGATAGATGCTCGAGGTATGCGATGTAAATCTCGGCATAACATAGTCGTGCATGGGTCTGTCTTCTTCATCCATTAGTTCCACCCTTGCGTGGTTATCCCTTCTTCTGCTCTCATCTAATCTCAGTCTTTCATCGGCTATCCTTAGACTTTCTTGTTCTAGTTCTTCTCTCTCGGTTTTAATCTCGAGATGAACCTTGAGCGGCTCTTCAAGTTTGCACATCGCAGGGTGAGTCTCATTGCTAGTACCTTCCCTGCTTGTGTTACTAGGCAATTCCATGCTTTTCCTGTTTAGTATGAACACTAACAAACGACTATCGCAGATACAAATAGAAAATACTAGAAAGATAATAAATAGAAATTTAAGGTTACGTGTTTTTGGATTTTTTAATAAGAAAACAAACTAATACGGAAAAGAAAATATTTTTGGATTTTTTTGCTGTGGAGATCGATTCCCACAGGTTATATATAAGCTTTTTGGGTTTATGCTATACGAATTGAAAGACAGTGCACCAATTAAAAGCGAAAGAAAGATTTCAACTTATCTCGGACGATCGAAACTTGCTTGAGCGGTCAAGTGTCCCCGGCAGCGACGCCAAATTTTGATGTGCACTCAGAGATTTTGATTTTCGTTGTAGAACCTGTAATCCTTAAATACAATCAAAGATTAAATTTATATGTCGGAAGTCCTCAAATCTACAGTTTATAGTGGAAAGCTGACTCGGGATGTCCTTCTCCACGGACACTTAATTAGCGTATGAACAAGCAAATAACGTATGTAAATTGTATGCAGAAATTAAACAGAATAATTACAGACAGATTGATTGAATCGCAGTAAACCCTAATTAATGAGATGAAGTTGATGGTGGGAAGGTGTAAAGGATCCCCGACCTCCCTCTGCTATGCTACTCCCAACTTCCTAGCTAAAATCCTACGTGATTACCTCTAACGACAACAGGGCATAATACTATGGTGAGGTGCAATGGGGTGGAAGTACCCTACTCGATTCAATGAAACAAGCTGTCACTCAGGTAACAAAGACACCACGAAGGATGTATAGAGTTGTATAACCACAATTTACGTCTAGTAACTATTCCATTAATATATTACGGTATATAAAGAAGTAACAAAAGCAGTGTTACGACGGTTCACCTTTACAAGAGAAAGTTAGCTACTCATAGTAATCTACTTGACAGAAATCGAAAAGCAAGAAAGAAAAGAAGAAGAAGAAGAAGAAGCTTAGTCTCTGATATCTTCATGCTGCTTCTAGGGTTTCCTCCTTCTGGGTGCCTGACGGCCAGCGGTTTTGGGGTTTCATTTCCCCGAAAACTGGTTCTTTCTCAGGAGAGCTGTTTTATGAGCGGTGTAGAATTATGAGACTCCTGAGGTCTTATTTATACTTGAAATTTCGTGCTTTGGCCGCCATTCTTCAATAAGGAAGGTTTAGAAAGGCGGGCTCTAGCCTGACAGGCCAGGAAAAAGGCCCAGAACCAAACAGAAGCTCCACTGCGGTTGACAGTGGGCCGAAGAGAGGCTTCTGCGGTCCACAGTCGGCCGCCATCTTCGAAACTCGCAGATTCGAATCTGTTTTCTTCGTTCTTCAATTTCGAGCTTCGTAACTTCGTTTCCTCTAAAAGTGGTCTTCTACAATGTTGCTGCATCTTCAATTATCTTCGCATTGGTTGGTCACATGACATGTTTTGACTTCTTGAACTACGTGCAACGTCCAATTCAGCGTATTTGCTTAACTTTCTTGATTTCACACAATTATGTCGTTTTCGCGCCTGAAATCGTTCAATTCCTCAAAAAACGCGATCATGACCTACAAAATACACACGAAGTTGGTAATTGAACATCATATTATACAAATATTGAATCTAAGGTAAAAAACGAGGGTCTAAAAGCATGCAATATCGCACATTTCATTGTCACATCATTATGGTGGCACTGGAAAGACATTTTGTGGAATACACTGTGTTCTGCATTACGTGGTAGACGTGATATTGTTCTCCCAGTTGCATCGAGTGGTATAGCTTCTCTACTACTTCTTGGTGGCCGTACTCCACACTCCAGATTCAGTATTCCTTTGCAGGTCGATGAAACTACTACTTGCAACAGGATACTCCAGGCAGCGATCTTACAGGGCTCTTGAAAAATACAAAGTTAATAATATGGGATGAAGCGCCCATGACTAATAATTTTTGTTTTGAAGCTCTTGATCGCAGTCTAAGGGACGTAATGAGAGGTGAGCATGGTAGAGAATCGAACAAGCCATTTGGTGGTTTAGTTGTCGTTTTTGGATGGGATTTCAGACAGATACTGCTGGTCATACCTAAGGGTAGCAGGCAGGACATAGTCCACGCATCTCTATGCTCATCGAAGAAGCTTTGGTATCATGTGCTGAAGCTCACTAAGAACATGCGCATGTAGGTATTTTTCTAACATTTTATATTAATTATAATTTTTAATATCCAATTTAATTAGTTGACAATCATGTAAATTGTTTTTTTATAATAAATATGTTTATATTATTTTACTCAATTACAGTCTGGACGCTCACATACTGAGGTTGAGAGTATTAGGGAGTTTGCTAATTGGTTGTTGAAGGTTGAAGATGGTGAGGTTGGTGGTGATATTGATGGTGAGGTAGAATTTAAATTGCCTAATGATATATTGATTCGTTCTACTGGTGAACCAATTGCTGCAGTTGTTGAGAGCACATATCCTAGCATATTAGACCATGTTGGCGATGGTCGGTACTTTCAGGATAGAGCTATTCTTGCTCCGACTAATGAGATAGTCCAGGACGTCATATCATGTCTCTTTTACCTGGAGATGCAATCGAGTTCATGAGTTCCGACAGCATATGCCGTGATGAAGATGATATTGTCAACAGAGAAGATGTGTATTTTGTCGAGTTTTGAAACACTATTAGGACTTCTGGAATACCAAATCATATTATCCGACTTAAGGTGGGTTGTTCTATAATGCTTCTTAGGAACATTGAACAGTCATCGGAGTTTTATAATGGGACTTGGTTGATTGTTACTGCAATTGGCAATCACGTTATTGAGGCGAAGACCATACATGCATGGGAAGAACGCTGGAGTGAAGGTTTTTATACCTAGGATTGTACTCACACCTTCTGACCTTACCAAGTTTCCTATTAGATTTCAGCGAAGGCAATTTTCTATATCAGTTTGTTATGCGATGACTATCAACAAGAGTCAGCGACAATCGATATCTAATGTTGGACTCTATCTCCCAAAGCCTGTATTCAGTCATGATTAGCTCTATGTGGGATTTTCTAGAGTGACAAGCAAGAAAGGTCTCAAGATTTTAGCTTTGGATGAGGAAGTCAATCCAATAGATACGACGACATACGTGTTCTACAAAGAGGTGTTTAGAAAGCTTTGAGGTATTTTTTGTTATATTAAATTACTCTAACTTTATATTATCAAAATTCATTTATTTTATTTTCAATACTAACTATTTCCTTATTATGTTGTTTTGCAGTTTTTAATTATTAATAGACCTACCGCAATGCAATTGTACGGAACATCGACCCTACAATCTCTTTTCAATAATTCAATGTATTAGACAAAATTAATATGTTTATACAACATATCTTTTACATGATTTTTATCTAAATTATTTATAATTCAAAGTAAGTCATGCTGTGACAACGCCACGGGTTAATACTAGTAAATATTGAAAATACAAAATCATTTTTATTTTTCTTTGATTTCACCCAGATCCTCTATACGCATTAATCCAAATGAAAGACCGCATCTTTTTAAGTGAGCGGCTCTCAAAATGGTGTTTTTACATCTACAACGCCGAACGCACATGTTAACTCAGCCTGCTACCATCACCCAACCGCTGGTTATAAGAAGTGATTCGGACCGATTTTTCAAAAAATAGCGGTCGGAACGGTTGAAACATGATGACTGGTTAGTTTGGTTGTTAATACTGAAAAGAACTCTCTCTGCACTGCACTGCACGCCAGTACAAATCTGATCTTTCTCCTAATACAATCAAAGCTCAACAACGACGACAATGGCGGATTTTCCCAGATTCCTCCAACGCAGCTCCACATTCAAATCTCACGACCTCAAACGCGCTGCATCTCTTCCTTCTCTCCTCGCTCTAATCTGGGCCGTCGGATTCCTCCTCCTCATCGCCTGGCAAACCACCGCCGTCGATCGCTCTACTCTTCCTCCTCGCCCTATCCCCAATCTCCGCGAGCTCGTATTCAATCTCACCGATTTTGGAGCTTTCGGTGATGGCAGAACCTTGAATACCAAAGCTTTTCAGAAGGCTGTTTCCGAGGTTAGGAGACATGGCGGTGGGCAGCTCAATGTACCGGCCGGCCGGTGGCTTACGGCACCGTTTAATCTCACCAGTCATATTACTCTCTTTTTGGCCGAAAATGCTGTCATTCTAGGAATTGATGTTAGTTTTCTTTTCCTTTCTCTTCTGCTTGTTTTCTAGTGATATAGTATATGTTTATAGCTGGAAAGATTCAATCTTTTCTCATACTTATTACAGATATGTTTCCCAATACTGAAATTCTTAGGAAAGACCATTTTTTTTCTCAAACCCCCACAATTGTTTACACTTCACACTCCCCCAACTTACACTAAACTAGTGTGTCTTTTCTAAACATTAGTAAGAACCGGGGTTTCCGTCGATTTCTTACTCATTTGATATGCTAGCTGCAGATGATTAGGTAGCTCAAATCTATTAGTGATAAGCTAGCTGATTTTAAGTAAATTAGTTGATAAACTAGATAATTTGCCAAGTATAAGTATAAAAGGAAATCTTGTAACTTATTTTGGATGGCCTACTTTAGGTAGCTAATCAAATTAAGTACCAGGTGTGTGTTCACATGTGACATGTGTCAATTCACGTAACATCAGATGGTCAAATTAACTGATCTAGCTTATAAACTCGCACTAAACAATGTCTAATTGTCTAACATTGTTGTAATAAATAGATGATTTCTAACAGGATGTACGGGATTTGCTTGTCAACTTAGAAAACATAGTTGAAGAAATGTGTGGACTTATAGATTTGATAGTAGCCATGTTTTTTGTTTCTGTGAGACAGGATGAAAGTTACTGGCCTTTGATGCCACCTTTGCCGTCATATGGGTACGGGAGAGAGCGGGCTGGACCACGTTATGGAAGTTTGATCCATGGTCAGAATTTGAGAGATGTTGTCATAACAGGTGAGGCCATTGTTGTTACTGTTAGTTCTTGATGCTTGATATTAATTGATTATTTATGTTGCCATCACCAGACTGTTATGTGTCCTGAGAATTTGGAATAACGAACATGATCTGTTGTGAAGCCATGAAGACTATGAGTTAGGATGTAAAGAGCATGTTTTGGATTGAACCTATGACCAACAGTTGTAATAACCGATGCTAGAGTTAACAGTAAGTTAAATGGATTGCCCCATGATGAGGTTTTGAGCTATGGTGCTATGTTATCCGAATAGATGTTAGTTAAACTACATAATGTTCTCCTTGACATTTCTATTCTTGGTTCTGCTCGTTCTGGTTTGGGAGTATGCATTCTTCCTTTACAGTGGAGTTATGGTACAATTTAGGGCTGTTAGTTTCGGTTACGTTGTACCAAATAGACCCAAAACCTTCTTTTTTTTTTTTGGTCACATAAATAGTCGGAACCAAAAACTGAACTGAGTTTTTTATTGGTTCAGTTTTATACCAAAAATTGTGGTATCAGTTTTGGTACACACCAAAAATTGACCATTTTTCTCAAACTTTTTTTCAAGTGCACCTCCTGCTGACAAAATTTTGACAGAAAATAACTTCTGATTTATTTTTACCTTGAACTTAAAAGAAAAACTAATTAACAGAACATAAAGATGATTGATGATGATGGGAAATTTAACCAAATAGCATGGTTCCTTTCTGCTATCAAGTTCCAACATATTCACAAGAAACAGATTGTGGTTGAAAAATAGAAATGACAAGGAAATTGCTTTAGATTAGTTGTGAATCTGCTGAATTGATAATGGGGTTTATGAATTTGGATGAAAAATATCCTTGAGATTGAACTGATATATGGCATGTGAAATGTAGCTTCAAAGTGAAGTTAAACTGCAATGTAACCCCAAGTTGTATTATTTCATAAAAATGTGTACAATTTGTGATATATTGGTTTTCTGTAGATAACCTATATTTTACGGTTTTTCACCAAATTGAAATTGAAATTTTATCACTAAACCTTTTCGCTTCGGTTCGTTGTTGTTGTTTCTGTTGGTTGTGGTGGTGGTGTGTTGTGAGGGAGAGAAAGATAAAATTGAGATGTGTGAAATAGTTTCAAATTTAAATTTTAAGAGCCTTTATGTAAAAAGGAAGTGATGCCTGATAAGCCAGCTACCTCTTACACAATTGACCACCTCTTGGTTATAACTTGGACTTTCACCTATTTGGTTAACAATGAATATATTTTTATCTGGTATGAAGTATGAACAGTAAAAGAATTATATCCTAATTTGAGTATTCTGTAAAGCAGTTATTTCCATTTGAACTTCATCAGAGTTGCCTGTAGGTTCAAGCTTTTTTCTGAAGTGCTGATGTAGTTTGTGGATATGTCAGTTTTGACAAGGTTGACTATTTGTTTTAAGTTTGAGCACAATTAGACAATTAGTGATGTTATATTTTAAAATAAATGGATAAAGTGCGTACATGCTGATCCCGCAAATTCGCTGGAGTAACCAAATTTACATGGTCTGATTGTCTGATAGGGCATAATGGTACCATCAATGGGCAAGGTCAGACATGGTGGACTAAATATCGTAAGAAACTTCTGAACCACACGAGGGGGCCACTTGTGCAGCTTATGTGGTCAAGAGACATTCATATATCTGATGTGACTCTACGTGATTCTCCTTTCTGGACACTCCATCCTTATGACTGTCAGAATATTACCATAAGAAATGTAACAATATTGACTCCCCTATTGGGTGCCCCAAATACAGATGGAATTGATCCGGGTAAGTCTGCATTATTGATATCTTAATCATTTTCAATGTATGAGTATATCAAGGTATTGTTGGTAGTATCTTATGGTACAGTTCTTTGGAGTCAGTGTTCCAGTTCAATGCTTTCTGGCAAACTGCCAGTCATGCAAGTGCTCTACCGCATATAAAACTCAATGCATTACTAGACATATTGTAGGAGATATTATACTGTTACATCCTAAAGTTCTCAGGAGATGTAATTCCATCCAGTGATGGACTGAATATGTTATTATGAAATTTTAGAAGATACAAGGATCCTGGTGACATACTATCCTCGACTGGAACTAGTAAAAATATATGATTTGCAGCTTCCTTTGATTGCTTTGTACAGTAACAGCCCTCAAATTTAGAATTTTGACACGAAGTTTCATGATACTTCCTGCATCCTAGCAAAAGCTTCCTGTTTTGCCATTTTTGGCGTCCCAACTAATGATTCCCGTTTCTATTTTTGGCAATTTTGCTTCAAATATAATATTAAAAAATTCGATATCAATAATGACAATAGTACTCTCCAACAATGAATAGCAATGAAGTCAATTCACAAGCAATATTTTATTGAAAATATATATACCTCTTATTTTGTTGACCCAAAAAGTGAATGGGAATCTTTTGCCGGGACGGAGGAAGTATATCAAATTTTCACGTGGAGTGCATTGCAGTAGAACATAAACACTATTACTGGTATTTGTTTTCTGATTGATATTCTCCTTGATGTCCATTATGTCACTATATCCTGTGTCTTTTGTACCGTATATTCAAACAACGAAAACTAAGTAAATGGAACTGTGTTTGGTGGTCTCTGCAGATTCATGTGTGAATATGGTCATAGAGGATTGTTACATTAGTGTCGGTGATGATGGGATTGCAATCAAGAGTGGGTGGGATCAGTATGGAATTGCTTATGCACGACCTTCTACCAATATTACAATACGTAATGTGATTGTGCGCTCCATGATAAGGTGAGGGGTGCTAGGTTAATGCTATATTTTTTTGTATACCTACTGTATTGAAGTTGTTCATAAAAGGGCACAAATGAACTTTTTAATGGCCAGACATAGTTCAGCTTCGTCAAAGTGGATTGCAGTTAATGACTCAGTAGTTTATGTAGTAAGCAATGGCCATAATAAACCTGCCAGTGTTCTTCATTATCGTTCCTACTAATGCTCTTCATTCTCAGTGCAGGAGTATCAATCGGCAGTGAGATGTCTGGAGGAGTGTCTAACATTAGGGTCGAAAATCTCCATGTTGTTAACTCGAAAAGGGGCATTAGAATAAAGACAAGTGCTGGTAGGGGTGGATCCGTCCGGCACATAACCTACCAGAACCTGACACTAGAAAACGTCCGTGTTGGCATTGTGATAAAAACAGATTACAACGAGCACCCTGATGACGGCTATGACCCCAATGCCCTTCCAGTTATTGAGGACATCAGTTTTTCTGGAATTCGTGGAAATGGAGTTCGTATTCCAGCCCGGATATATGGAAGCGAAGACATTCCCATACGGAATATTACTTTCAGAGACATGCTAGTCGGGATAACATACAAGAAAAAACGAATTTTTCAGTGTGCATTCGTTCAAGGACGTGTTATTGGGAAGATCTTCCCGACCCCATGTGAAAATCTTGATGTGTACGATGAACAGGGCCGCCTCATCAGGCCTTCAAGCTCTAAAGACTCTCAAAACAGTAGAGAGACAGATTATGATCCGTGATATGTTAATAGAAGATTTAGAGGATTGAAGCAATTCACAATTTTGATGGGTGGTTTGATCGTTAAAAATGATGAAGTCAGCTTGAAATCTTGAGGCCGGCTAACTGTTACTGAGAGGAATGAGGTGCTTCATAAATGACAGGAGGCAGCGTGCGAAAAGCTGCAGCCTTTTGACGTCTTTGGTGTGTATTTAAGTATTTATGAGGTTCCGGGATTGAGGAAGAAGACGTTGCACTTTTAGATGAGGCATGCTCAGCTTGAAATCTGCTTCGCGGTGGGCATTGAAGGGTTCAGAGAGAGAGAGAGAGAGAGCGCTCGCGCACGCAACTGTGTTGTACATTGTTTGCCTTGTTGACCTCTTATCCCTCGTATTCTGGCTAATCTGCTTCTCATCTCTTACTCTTTTCTCACTTTTTCTCCTGGTTGTGCTATATTAGTATGGCCCGTTTTGGTTACGAGACCTCAGATGTTGCTACGGGCTGTCGACTTTACACTCTAAGTTGTTGCTTGCTTGGTTCTTGTCTAGCTGTATAGGATTTCAACTATTTTTGGTTAGTCATATGATCCTGCAGAGTCTGGTTGTTGTTTGCTGTTCTGCTTGGTTATTTTTTTCAGGGTTGTGTCAATGAGTTGTATTCATTGGTATAATGTAGCACTTGATTTGCTGTTAGTCTCCATGTATATCTAACTTGTTTGAAATTTGTAGATTCTACTCGCACATAACAACGTTTGTTATGGTTCATCATCTCTCATGGCTCAGTTTTAAAAGTATGAGCTAGCAAATAATCTTTTCCATAAAAACTGTTTCTCATGAAACTTACTCATTTGGTAATAGGTTTTAAATTCTGGTATTTTAATTGTTTGAATTGTAGAGTCCACTAGTGATGGTTCATTTGCTCTCCAAAATGAAGAAACATCTTCTCTGGGCTCTATTTCTAAAAGTATGAGTAAGTTGAATAATTTTCTTTATATGTATCTCAAATTGTAAAGTCCGTAGCCGCAAAGCGTTCAGTTCCTCGCCACACAAAAGGACCTTCTAATGCTAGTTTGATATCTAAAACTAAAAGTATGATCGAGTGATTAATCTTCTTCATGCACAACAAAGCCTCATTTTCTATTATTTGTTAATTGTGGGTTACGATTTGTTTGTTCTGTTTGATGTCTAAAATGGTAAATGTATAAAGTTTTACGCGACGGAGGGATTAATATTTTATATCATATATATAATGGATTAATACACAATTTTGTCGTTAACGACGTCAAAATCGGTTTCCTATTTTCCAGGGTGAATTTCCTACCATTGACATCACCAACTATGAATTGATTCAATTCAACCAAAAACCCAAAACCCATTTCAAGAAGGAATCACATCACCAAATCTTGAACATGGATCATCACCAAGATGAAGAAACTCCGTTTCAAGAAAATCGCGCACCTAAAGAAAATGCGCAGAAAAATAGAGTCTTGAAATTGCTTCTTGGGCCTTCTCAGTGGCTGAACAAGCTGAGCGATCAGCTGCACTGGAGCTTCGTTTTGGGTGTAGTGATTGTGTACGGGATCAACCAGGGGCTTAGCATGGGGCTGAGCAAGCTGAGCACGCAGTACTACATGAAGGATGAGCAGAAATTGCAGCCTTCTGAAGCTCAGTTTTACTTTGCTCTCATTCAGCTTCCTTGGATTGTTAAGCCCCTTTGGGGTTTGTTGACTGATACTGTTCCTATTGCTGGCCTCAGAAGGAGACCATATTTCGTACTTGCCGGTCAGCTATTGTCAGCTTATGTTGAATTTTATTTACTCTTCATTTCAATTTTCATGTTTTATACTGTGAAACAAGTAAGAAGAGCATAATGGGGATGTATGAATGATGGATTCTGTATCCGGATATGTTTCCGAATTAGTTTACTCATAAATACGCCCATATTTTTTGAATGCATATAACTAGTAGAGTTTTTCATTCATATTATTGGTTGAAATAGACATGCTCAGGGGGAGGGGGGAGATTCTTTCATAGGACGAGTCTATCCGGTATTCCGGTTCTATGATTAAGTTGTAGAATCATGGCTCACAATAACTTACATCACTTAAAAAATGAGTTTAAGTGAAGTCGAAGCAATTTTTTCGAGTCATGTGACTTATTCACAACCACAAGGTCTACTAGTCTATAGAAGTATTTTCCGTCTCGGGGATGTGAAGTAAAAATCATATGTGATGCAATGGATCAAGTTTCTTGTTGATGCTATTTGTTTGAAATATTGTTGCACAAATAGTTTTCTAGTTTCTTCTGCATTTTTGCTTTCTTTATCTTTCAAATTCTAGCTGAAAATAGCTTGCAGTTTTTGAGCTTCTCAGTTCATTTGGCTATCTAGATGCAGTTTAGAGCTTCGAGAATTCTTTTTTATATTGTGTTGTGGATGATTATGGTTCAATTAGGACTTGTAATGCAATCTGGGAGAGTTAGAGTATATATTATACTAGTACATAGCAGGTGATGGTTTTTAAATTGTGGTACTGGTATTGAATACTTGCACTCATTTGTCAATGGCATGTGTTGAAATAGACCAATAGTAAGTAAATGTGGATGCAGTAACAGTGTTGACTGAGTTCCTAATGATTTCAGGTCTTATTGGTGCAATTTCCATGATTATCCTGTCGTTGCAAAAGAACTTGTACCTTGCAGTTGCAATGCTACTCTTAATTGCTGGTAGTGCTGGTGCAGCCATAGCAGACGTCACTATTGATGCTTGTGTGACCGAGAACAGCATTAGTCATCCTAATCTTACTGGAGATATGCAGAGTTTATGTGGCTTTAGCTCTTCTGTGGGACAACTAATTGGCTACGGAATTAGTGGTTTTCTTGTGCACCATATCGGATCAATGGTTACCACTAACACAATCCTGCATCTCCTTTACTTTCACTAGGTCTTATTTAGCTTAACTTTTAGTTATAAATAAATCATTCTTGACGAATGTAGCTTGAAATTGTCAGTTTGAAGTTTTCTCCCCTTTTCTCCGTTATTCTTGATGGACTTACCCTTGAGCTGCATATAGCTTATGTTATGTTGTATTGTTTGTTTTTAGATGACACTTCCCTCTATGACTTTATTTTAACATTTTTTTTACATTACAAACAATTTTTCTTAATTCTTAAAGTGACATTCTTCTCTTACTTGTTACAGGGTGTGTTTGGACTTCTTAGTCTTCCAGCTGGACTGGTAATTTTGGTGGGTATGATGATTCAAGAACCTTTTATACGTAACTTCTCATATAAGCGAGTAAGTAACTATTTGAATCACATTGATGATAGACCTTTTTTCAGGAACACATTGATATATTCATCATTAATTATATTTTTTGACATACTCGAATGCATGGGCCATTGCTCAAATTTCACCTTTAAATAATTTGGTCTTATGTTCTTATGGAGCTGACCTTGAAAAGGATTATGTAAATAGGTTAGTCAAAAGATTCAGGATGCTGGTCATGCTATGTGGATAGCTCTGAAATGTTCAGTTGTTTGGAGGCCATGTTTGTACATGTATCTATCCCTTGCAGTTAGTTTGCTCATACACGAGGGTATGTTTTATTGGGCTACGGATGCAAAACCTGGTCCACATTTCTCTCAGGTGTTTTCTTCTTTCACCAACTGTGTCTAACCATAGTTTCTTAGTGGTTTCAAAAGAGTTTAAACTGAATTGCTTGAAAACTTTTTTGTTTCACCAAGATTAGTACGTACTCTGAAACCTCAAAACATGAATAGTTCAGATTTCAGAATACATTTTCTGCTGATCCGTTTATTTTGGTTTTTCTTGGTTGATATATTAATAAAGTGAGACACATATCAGAACTATTTTGGTTAGAGGTCCATTGTCATAACAAGAAGGTTTTCTGATATAGGCACTTGGAGACTTGGACTAACATGAAAAATAGTAGATGTACGTACAAGTGCCATGTGATGTTAGAGCACTAGTTGTAGGAAACTCAAAATTTTACTGTCAATTTGTGAGAATCCTTTATTTTTGTCAAAATGTGAGGTTACCTATTTACGTCATAAATTTTGGTATGGTCCCACCCAATAAACTACCACCCATATTTACACAATCATTCACACCGGTGCAAATTTGAGAGTGGGCCACACTACTTATTGGTAACCTGGAAATTGATTTTTTTTTTTTATCAACATTTTATCGGGTAATATGCAAGAATGTACCCTATATTATTCGAAATATACACATTTGTACCTCATGTTTTCTAAATTGCACAAATGTATCTTATGTTCTTTAAAACTATGCACACCTGCTCCAATCCGTTCAAAAATAACGGTTTATGTATTATACTCTTACTCTTTTTAGTAAAAAAATAAATCCGAAAAATTCACAAATCTTATAAACACACTTAAAATTATTTTTTTAATAAAATTTTAAGAATTTCTTGTAATATTAAATTTATAGTATTTTCAAAAAATTATAAAATAATTTTATGAATTCAAAGAAACTTATTGACGATTTACAGTAAATATGAAAAATTACAAAAATGAAGAAAATATTTTTTATAATTTTTTTTTGAAAATTAGTAACCAAGTTATTATAACTTTATATTAGAACAATCTGCTAAATTTTTTAACTGAAGTTAGATTAGAGTTACAAAAATTGCAAAACAATTTAATTTAATACAATAATTTATAATTTCCAACTATATTCTGAAAAAAAAAATAGAAACCCCTTTTATTTTCAAAATTTTGATAACTTTTACATATTCATTTTTTATTTATATAAATATTTATTATTTTTAGCTAATATAAATTTTAATATTTCTTATAATTTGAAGTGTTTCTATTTTCTCGTCATTCTATTATAACGTTTTATTAGTTTTAATAATTATTGTGAATTTTAAAGATTTTTATATATAGCTAGAAAAGCAAACACACGCTTGCACATATGGAGAGTGTAGCTCAGACACCGTTACTTTGAACGGATTGGATCAAGTGTGCAGAGTTTTAAAGAACATAAGGTACATCCGTGCAATTCAGAAAGCATGAGGTGCACACATGCATATTTCGAATAACATAGGGTACATTCATGCATTCTACCCACATTTTATCCTAAAATTAGTATAAAATCACTAAATAAGAATTCTACAACTAGTGCTCTTATGCATATAATGGGTTCGTGCAGTTTTGGAGAAAATTTTGAAAAGAAAAAAAATCTTGACCAAAAATCTAGACATGCCTGCAAGTAAAACTAGTTATGAACTTCCAGCATATATAATAGCAACTAGTATAATCCTTATTTATGCAGGAAGTTATCGGGTCTATATCAGCTGTTGGTGCTATAGGCTCCCTATTAGGAGTTCTTTTATATCAAAATGCTTTTAGAAGTCAACCATTCCGCCGTGTACTTTTCTGGGCACAGATTCTCTATGGTGCTTCAGGACTGCTGGATCTGATACTGGTCTTGCGCATAAACTTGAGATTTGGCATACCTGATTATTTAGTCGTCGTTATTGATGCAGTTGTATCTCACATGATAGGGCGTCTGAAATGGATGCCTCTTCTTGTGCTCAGTTCGAAGCTTTGTCCTGCTGGTATAGAAGGGACATTCTTTGCTTTGCTTATGTCAATTGACCATGTAGGTTCATTCACTGCTTCTTGGGCCGGAGGGTTATTGCTCCATGTGTTGAATGTGACAAGGACTACGTTTGATAATCTCTGGTTGGCAATTCTGATAAGGAGCATTTTCCGAGTTCTTCCAATTGGGATCCTGTTTTTGGTACCTAGTTCAGATCCTAATGTTGCTATACTCCCAAGTGAGATGTTGAGAACCAAGAAAAGTGAGGATACATTGGAACCACATAATGTTGAAATGGCCTCTATTCTTAATAGTATCGAACATACTTCTCCTGAATCATGAAAGCAAGTAGCAAGCCTTGGGATACGTGAGCCGATACTGACAGAGGCCTGTTGCTCATTTATTATTTTCCCAGAGAAGAAAACGGTGCAATATTTTCTTGCGGAGGTAGATCGTGTGAGATTAGACTTGGTAGTATGACTGGATGGTGGCACGAAATGTGCGATTCTGTAGAATTCTTGTGTAAAACATTCGTAGATTAGAAACTCATAAAACTCGAGCGAACATTATGTACGTGTTAGAATCCAGAAATATGTGTGAGATCCCTTAATTTCTGGGAAAACTCTGATGATGTTAACATCAATGTATGTACACTAATGTTTCATACTATTCTGTAGCCTACTTGGCTACTTGTGCAAAAAATAAATAAATAAATAAATAAAAAATCAGCAACTGCTTCAGAGATTCCCCCTTCTTTAAACTTTCTGCTGTAAACAATGAATTCTAAAGGATTATGTAACATCAGTTTCTCACTACAGAACAAACATAGAATTCTTCAATATGGTGTAACATCAGTTTTGCACTGCAAAACAGAATTCCCTTTTGTCATTTTATTTGTATGCATGTGATGTACTGCTAAGATTATTTTATCTCAACTTTGTCCATTTCCATAAGGCTTCTGTGGTTTAGAAAGCAGTAGGGTAGATTTTACAATTAGTCATGTAACTTGTTTCTAGGCTCCACTCACAATTATAGATGTGCAATTCTGACAAAACTTGTTCGCGAGCTGCTCACAAACGGCTTGTTGTACGAGTCACGGGTGTAACAAAACACTTTTACGTCAAAACTTGAGTTCAAACAAATCACACCTGGAATTTCTCTTTAAGATGAAGATTATGTTACAGTTGAATAACATGGAGAAACTAACACAATAAGTCTTTAAGTTCTATACCACCCCAATACACACAGTGCAATTTTGTACATAGAACAAAATCTAAGAAAGCAACCCTTTTCAGTCCTGTTCCCCAACATAATTTGTTTATCTTCCAAGTTTAAGCTAAAGTGTGTTAATAACACCACTTGAAGATGTTTATTCCTTGAAAGTATATATCAACTGAAACTACACATCTCCTTGGCAAATCCCAACCTCATCTGCTTAACATCGTACACAACTCTTGTGTTCCTCTGCTGATAATTCCCAATAATCCCAACCTCATCCTCATATGTAAGGCTAGCAAGAGCAAAACACACCTGTGACGCGTCCTTCTTCACGAAATAGAACATTCCAGAAACATCCACAATCATCTCAGCATTCCACTCAAACTGCATCTTAAGTGTTGGAATGTCTACTTCTTCATAAGCTGACAGGTTAAAACAAGTTTCCAGGATTGAGAAACTCGGTGCAGCTGGATAGCCCACAAACTGTTTCAAGAACTCGGATTTAACTGTGTTATAAATAGAAGGAGGAAGTCTTGTGATAACCGTTCCAGAATCAATAAGAATCCCATTTTTTCCAAAACTTGGAGACTGCAAATAAACCCCACCAACGCTCATCCCAGTCAAGTTGAGTACATAAAAGCTGCGTAACTCCGGATTTGGGATTAATCTCGTGTAAGAAATCGCAGTTGTATTTTTGTAAACGGTCGAATCACCTCCAAGAACCAGTGAACCAGAAGTAGAAGCATCAGTATCAGGCAAGCAATAAGAGAAAACTCCACCAAACTGCTCAAAAGTTTGTGAAACCAACGAAAGATCGCTCCTTCCTAATCCCATTAAACCCGAAGCACCACCAAACAAGCCCTTATTGTTTCGGCCACAACCAAAAATAAAATTTTCAACTGGACTAGTTCCAAGAACCAGTTCCTCTTTCCCCAGTTCACCTCTGGTATATGATCCATCACCATAGGTAACAAAATAGCTACATGTGCTACTACCGCAGGAGCCATAGTTGCCTGTGGCAGATTGCAAACTGCTGCAGGCTTGTGAGTTGCACTGAATGGACTGGTACGAATGCGATGTTACAGGGTCGAATAGAGGTTCATGTTGATTGTAACATAATCTACATGGCTGGCATTGGACCCAAGTAAGATCACTTCCAGTGTCAACTATAACAGTTAAGTTTCGATGGCCTAATGTTATTGTGACAATGTAGTTTAGTGTTTGGAGTTTGAGGCCAGAAGTAATGGGAACTTGAGCTTGTGATGAAGATCCTAATTGTGTAGAAAATTTGTGTTTGAGTCTGGATTGGATTGATTTGACACGAAAGTTATCGGTTACTATGCGTTTTTGGAGCTTTTGGTTCCAGTCCCTTATCGGTCCGGAGCAGTAGTCTTTGTGCTTCATTTCTAGTATAGTTGCTCCATTCTGTGTTCCTGATACAGCATATATACATTTCAAATTTTTTCTATAACAAGAAATGCGAAAGAATAAGTATGCTACGTATAAGTTTAAACTTTTAGACGAGTGCACAAGTATTTGTACTTGCAGGGTCAGTATAAGTTTAGACTTGTATCCATTCGCATCACACCATTTCCTCACATAAGATCGACTCTTAAGAGCTAAGACACTATGAAAGAGGACATAATCATTAATATTATCAACAGTTGCAACTCCACTACACAAAAAGCTGAAGTAAACGAATCTAGAAAGAGTTGAAGATATTGTCTTAAACAAAGCATGCAATCATAGATGAACTAAAAAAAGGCAGATTAGTTAAATTTGTAAAAAAGCTAATTAAAGTTGTAAAAGCTAAAAGCTATACTGACTTGATTTGTGAGATAAACAGCTTTGTTTGATCCCTTGTTGTTCTGCCTCTAGCAATTGGAACTTGTTGAGGGAAAGTTGAACCTTTTCTCCATAACCAAACACTTCATGATCACGAGAACAACAACCACTTGCAAGAACCAGAACAAGAAGAGCTGTGAACCAAGAAAAAGCCATTAGGACAGAAACTTTTCAAGATAATGTGTAGAGTTGAGGAAAGGAGAGAAGAGAAGTGAATTGAGATTCTATTTATAACAGGAGAAATTGGAATTTGGCATGGAAGTTGGCTGAAAGATAGGACCCACAATTTCTCATGCAAATTATTGGGTTTTCACGTGAAGATACTTAGGGAATTAAAAATTATAAAATTTAATTTAAAAAAACTGATTATAGTCCGTATAAATACAGGGTTTAAAAGGTACCGATACAGACATTGTGGTTATAGTCAGAAATATTTGAGGTTATTTACTAATAACATACTTAAGTGTTATACATGTACACATAATCATATTGTTTAAAACATTATAGTAAATGTGAGTTGGTTAGCTTGATATCTACTGAAGAAAGGTTGGTGTTATGACAACACTGGATAATGAAGAAGAGCTGGAAGACTGGTGTTACTGGTTCACTTGATGTGTTGTGCTTGGTGTTGCGGAGACACTGGAGAAGACACAAATAGCACAAATGAGTGATGACAAGATATGCTGACGTGTTATAATCTGATTGGCTCTGGTAATTTGAGAGGGAGAATTAGTTAGTTGCATAACTAACTTGCAGAGTTCATTCCTTGATCGAATTGAAAGCGATTTTCATCATATTGGAGTATATAAGCATGTTGTAACTGTGTGTAACACACAATAATCATAATTCTTCATTGTATTTCACTTTCTGGTAGAGAAATTCTCTGATTTCTGATAAGTAGCAGTTAGGCGAAGCAGAGTAGCTTGAGAGGTTGAAACTGCTCAAGGTTGAAACTATTGCAGATTCTCCTTGTAATCTGGTTCTTTCTTGTGATAGTGGAAATCTGGCACTCTCCGTGGATGTAGGTGAAAACCGAACCACGTAAATCGTTGTGTTGTTTGTTCGATTGTTGGTTATTGTGCGATTGTTTGGTTTCGTGTTCATAGTCGATTGGAGATCATTGATTGATTTGCAGAGGTTAATCGTTACAGTAATGAACATCAGTTGGTCGTCCTTCACTTATTCACGTCCCTTACGAGACGAAATAAATAAATTCCACTGGATTATTATTACAGTATATATATACATATATATACATATATATATACATATATATATATACATATATATATATATATATATATATATATAAAAGTGGACAACTATTGGAGTTGTGCAATTGAGTACTAAACTTAAGTTAAATTGAACCGATTTGTAATATATTTGAAAATTAGACTTTAATTACAAAAAACTAATATGTCTTATTCATTCTAATTCTAAGCCCTAGTGCAAATCCAACAAGATCAATTAAAACTCGATTTGTCTTCTCCAATTGAATTTCAAGTTCTAAATCAACCACAACAAAATCAATTCACCATTAAAAAAAAACACAACGATAACCAATATTTTTTCTCCATCTTCTTTAATTAAATTGAAACAGATCAATTCGAACTATATATATATATATATATATATATATATATATATATATATATATATGTATGTATATATATATATATATATATATATACATACATATATATATATATATATATATATATATATATGTATGTATATATATACACACACATATATAGCATATATATACATATATATATATATACACACATATATATACATATATATACATATATATATACACACATATATACACATATATACATATATATATACATATATATAAGTGGACAACTTTTGCAGTTGTGCAATTGAGTACTTAGTTTAAGTTAAATTGAACTCATCTGTAATATATGTGTAAATTAGACTTTAATTACAAAAAAACAATTTGTTTTATTCAGTCAAATTACAAGCCCTAATTCAATCTCAATTCTCAACAAAATCAATGTATCATAACAAAAAAAAAAGCAATCTTCTTTCTCCATTTAATGTTTAAACACTAATTCAACTCCAACAAAATCAAATCATCATTAAGAAAAATAAATCTGTCTTCTTCAATTAAATTGTAAACCCCTTCAACCCAACAAAATCAATTTATCATTAAAAAACAATGATAACCAATCTTTTTGTTCCATCTCCTCTAATTAAATTAAAACAGATCAACTCAAAAACTAATTCAACTTGGAAAAAAGAAATTCATTATCAGAAACAACAATATTATTTGCATTCGTATACGTCTTCTATAATTGTAACTATGTGCCACAATAACGTGTGTTATCACATTCTAGTTATTATTATTGTTGCTGCTGCTGCTGCGTTAAAATAAATGTACAGCAGAGTTTCTATTGGTTTGGTTTAGGTTACATTAGGATAAGGATTGTCCTCTTCACGGATTCAACTGTCACTAACCAACATGAGAAGATATTAAAGAGGCTTATTATGTTCCCGATTAATTGCCAGATTTGTTTCCACCAAGCAAACTACAGTTGATTTCATTTACGAAACAACAAAAGAGGACATCATGTTTATAAACGACATTAACATGTAAATCAGTAAATGAGATTAGATGATGATGAGAGTTCATTTGTTAGAATCCGGAGTTCTTTGTTCATCATCTGTGTATTTATTTCTTCAATTACGTTTTATGCTTAAGCACTGTGTTATAGAGTTTATGAAATTGGTAGAAAGTTGTTCCTTCTATTGATCATAATACAACCTATTCATATAAAAGAGAATGAATCACGAATAGTTAATATTCCTAACTTATATTAGGAATAAAATTGTAAATAATATTATTCCATAATACGCCCCCGCAAAATTAACGTTCCATTGACATCGACTATTTTGGAACAAAGTACTTCAAAGCGAGAGTGTGGCAGGGACTCGTAAGAACATTAGCTAATCGATCCAATGTGTTAACATGAGACACGGTGAGCAAGCCTTTAGCTTGAAGATCACGAACAAAATGACAATCAGTTGCTATATGCTTCATGCGAGAATGCGAGAGTGCATGACAAGATTCAATGCAAAGCATGTCGCACTGATATTATCACAAAAAAACCCGAGGAGGGCACCGAAAGACAATGTCTAAGTCCTGAAAAAGAAGATGCATGGAGCCAGCAAACCTCAGCTGCAACAGAAGCTAAAGAGCGATACTCAGCCTCAGTGCTCGAACGAGCTACACTGTAATGTTTCCTAGATCGCCATGAAATGGGATTAGACCAAAAAAGACGACATAAGCAAAAGTGGACTTTCTCCGCAAAGGCAGAAATACACAAGTCGGTGGATCGACGATGCAAAAGACCATGATGAAGAGTGCCCTTGAGACAGCTAAACAATCCCTTAACAACAGCCTAATCAAAATCCGTAGGAGAGCTCATAGGTTGTGCAAGCCGATTTACTGTAAACGTAATGTCCGGACGTGTAAGTTTGAGGTACTGAAGGGCACCAATCGCACTACGATATGTCGAAGGATTAACATAATCAGAGATAGGTGTGGGGGGCTTAGCCGACATCGGTGTAGACACTGCCTTTGCACCATCCATGTGTAAGCGTCAAAGGAGATCCACAACATATTTATGCTGAGAGAGAAATAAGCCATCATGACAACTAGCAATCTCAATACAAAAAAGTAGCTGATCAAGGAACTAAGTCCTTGACCACAAAGCTACGCATAAGACCTTGGAAAATCAATTTTTGGTACATAACTATGTGAGTTATGTCCTCTATTTAAGTTTACAACATTAGATTTTTGTTCTCCAATATCCTCTTGTATCACCTGTTCAAATACCATTAGCAGGTACATGTCGACCTTGCCCTAGTACGGATTCTGGAGAGAGTCGTCCGCTCATTTGTTCCTGCATCTGGTCAAGTTTGTTCTGAAATAACTAAAGTTATCTTCAAATCACTTGACTCAGTAGTCTGGTTTGAGTAACTACATTTATTTGATCTTGGATGCTACGGTGGAACTCGCTATCATTAGCTTGTTTCCCTGTAAATTCATCCAGTTGATCTTCAAGAGCTCTCTGAGCATGAGCTACTTCAGTGAGCTGGTTGATTTGTTGAGTGGTCATCGTAGGTAAGTAGGCTTCGTATTGACTCTATGCGCAACCTGGTTGTTGATGCCACTTTGTTACATGACTTCCTATTTTGGAGTACGTAACAAGGATACTTTATAGAGAAGAAATGGGGAAAACATAGACGAAAGGGGAGAATTCAAACGATAGAGAGAATTTTTGCTAAAACTATGAACAATTTCATTACTTGGGTAAATCGAATGAAACTGCAGTACAATAAATAGATAGACTGAGCAACAACGGCTATAAATTAGCTAGAAAATGAGAAAACTCTTAAATGTCAAAGATGATTTGATTAAGTGATACAAATGTTGCTCTGATTATGGAGCTAAAAGATGCAGAATTCCTCATTGCCATTGTCGTTGATTAGATACGATGGATTGTCCAGATCTATTTGGTACGATTAAACATGGATCGTTGGATGAGATTCCATCTCACGGCTGTGACTTGTTTGGCGGAATGACGTTATTTGAATTAGTAACCAGGCTTTTAAATAGAAACGCGCCTTCGCCATGTGTTACGTTTTTCTTCTTTGAACTCGCCTTTGCATTTGATAGCATTTGTTCGGAGACTTGGCAGAATTTCCTTGATTTCCAATGATGGACATAAACATGGTTGAAATTTGTGGCTGATCATGTTAGAAAGAAAAAAAAGAACAGAAAAAAGAAAACAAAATATTGAAGTGACAGATAATTTAACTCAGCAACCCACCTTTCCAAGCATCAGAGAAGTAATTGATCAGCCGGAGTTCAAAGAACATGGGCCTCGCTTTCACCAGCCATAAAACTGAGTCCCATGGATCACCTAGATTTTCAACCTATGTATCTTGGTCCGAGTTAATGGCAATTGGGAAAACCATCTCGTTCATCACCTTAACCTCGATACCGGTCACTACTAAAGTATTTCTCTTTGGTATCTCCATATATGTCTATGATGGCCTTGCCTAGAGTACCCGATGTACCCTCTCAGGTGTGTGGGCTTCTCTGCTACATATAAGCCTAAAATTCCAAAATCGACATCTCCGAGTGGAGATGGTATTACGAGACTGCTTGGAAGGTGACATTACAACACGACAGGAAGATCAAGTAGATACCACACTGCCAGAGACATATATGACCACGAAGATTAGCACTCATTATCCCATGGGGTTTTGAGTCCGTCCCCTGAGTTCACAATATATTGAAAGTCCTACATAATAGATAAACATAGACAATTTATACATAAAACTATACAATATAATTTTTTCGCGGCTTGACCCGGTCGCATTTTTTTCTTATAATACACAACCCGCTTTCATGTGTCCATCCAATCATATTGATACTTTGGGTCAAATTGCCTATGTTTGGTATATAGATTTCTCACTGGTATCCGCTACATTACATTAATCCAGTAGAAAGATCGGTGCCTTTTGAGGGGGAGCGACTCTTAAGTGATTTCAGCCGATTTACCACTTAAGCCAACAACCGTTTGTATATGTATGGTATATAATTGTCTATGTTTGATATAAAATTATTAATGACAACCTATTTATCCCAAAAAAACACAATATTTGTAAATAAACATAGAATTCAATTTCATTCATCAATCACTAAATGTCATTACATAAGAAACAATACAAAAAAAATTTAAATCACTATATCCAAACTACATTCATCTTTGAAAAAAAAAAAAAAAACACCCTTGACTTGTTCATCGACTCCTCTATCCACGCCTCCATCTTTATCATCAATCATTCGACCACCATTTTTACGAAAACCTAGTATATGCAACAAAAAAAACAAAAACATCAATAATTTAACTTTTAAAATCAACAATTGCAATATAAACATATGCAATTAGTGGTAAGGAAATCTAAACACGCAAAAATAAAAAGCACCAATAAATATCTCCTATTTGACATTCAATATCAACAATTACAGTATAGACATGCACAATTCACATTGAAAACATAGCAGTTTTACAAAATACATAATCTCTAAAAACAAAAACTAAAACATCAACAATATACGGCTAGACATACATAATTTACATAAAAACCTAAATAAGTAAGAATTTCAAAAGATGAAACAAAAAGTCCATATTAAAACATCATCTATTTACCCTTAAACATCTACTTTTGTAGTATAAACATAGACTATTCATATATACATCCAGTTTTACAAAACTATAAACACTCTATACAAGAAAGGAATGAAACCACAAACATCAATAATTAACAGCTAAATATGCACAATTTACATAAAAAACTAAACAATAATATTTCAACATATGAAACATAAAACATAACCAATTTACCGTTAAACATAAGCAATTCCAGTATGAATATATGCAAACTTAGCCAATAAACACTAGAAATCAAAGATGTGGAACATAATCTGTTTATATAACCAAACATCAACTATTTACACATAAACATGCACAATTCACGCAGACACATAGGCAATTTAAAAGCAATACTACAAAAGGTATAACCATAAAGTAATGAAACCACAACATCATCTATTTACAACTAAACATACAAATTTTACATGAAAACCTAAATAAAATCGAACACTACAATGAAGATCTACCAACAAACGCATCAAAAGCAAAGAAAACACTAATTGAAAATTAGAGAAAGTACACAAACATCAACAATTACTAACCAAACATCCGAAATTAAAGTTCAAATATCAACAATTACACACGAAATATACAGTTACGCGAAATTACTAAAAATCACCAAAACCAAACGAAAAACAAAAAAACTGAAGAATCGAGAGAAGAAACCTGAAAATCGAGGAAACGACAAGGTAATGACTCATGTGTGTTGAGTAGTCGGAGATTCGCCGGAGAAGACAACCGGAAAAGCTTTGAATTCCGTCCAACATTTTTAAAACTCGACCAAATGAAAAAAGAAATCGATAGAAATGTAGATCGGGTCATGGGCTACTCAAATGTGCAATCGGATTTAAGATTGGTGGCCGGACGGCGGAGATATCGCCGGAGAGAGGGGGGGGGGGGGAATGGGGAAAAAAACTGAAAAAAAAAGACTATTTATATGACCCAATAACCCGCGTGAAGATCCAGCAATACCAAATCTAGAACTCCAGGATCCACGAATTAAATCCGCGAGATTACTTCAGCAACCAAGTCTTCCCTAATTGTATATGTTTGTATATTATGAAGGACTCTCATAGACTGTAGGACTCTTTTAAGTTTGGCAATTTACCCCCGTGTATTTCTCATAAAGAGCCGATTGACCCACTGTATTATATTTAAAGGCGATATACCCCATGTGTTTATTTATAAGGGTGCAACTCGCCCCCTTACCCTAATTTTCCGTTAAATACGATTAACGGTGTTAACTATTCCGTTATCCCTTGGCGGATTACCCTTTCGTATTTAATAAATGGCGGATTACCCCCTTATATTATTTTTATTGGCAATTTAACCCCTAAAAAACTGAAATTTTTAAAACCTTGTTCAGTAAATTTTTTAAATAATATCATTAGATCGATGGACACTTAGTCAATTATTATACAATTTTACATCTCTATTTATTTGTTTATTGCAATATAAAATTTTCTCCAAATTTGATAAAAAAATAACCACATTTTAGCAACTACATATATTATAAATTGGCCATCTCTTTCAATGAAAAAAATATAAAAATTAGAAATTTTCCAACAATTATGTGAAAATACTTTTCTTTATCTTAAAAAGCTTCGTAATTTGATTTTAGTGAGAGGATAGGATGTAGAACTCGTTGCTTGTGTATATTAAAAAAAAAAAATTCGGACCAGTCCTTCGTAGATCTCCTATTGGCTTTACAAATTCGCGTCTCTTTCTGTTTTTTCCTAATTATTTTTCAATAGGATATTTTAATTAATTACAAAAATAAGTAATTTTTATTTTAAAATTATTAAAATTTATACTAGTACTTTCTTTTTTCTTTAACCACTAGATTTTTCTAAATAGATGAATCGTAAAAAAACTAATTTACGAAGCAATCCGTGAAGTTGAGTGTATTACACTCTCTAACGTAGGGGCTAATTAATTACACCGTTTAATAAAATACAAGGGATTAAACCGCCTTTAATAATAATACAAGGGGGTTATTTGCCTATTTTAAATAATACATGGGGTTAATCCGCCAAAAACTCTTATCCATGTGTGTATACGATTATTGAAGAAAATGTTTCTCAGGCATGAACACAACACAGACATGATGCCCTGGTCTGTTAACAGAGACAAAGAAGATACAAAAAGAAGTCATACATCCATATATTATTTAAAGCACAATGATCTAAACCTCACCAGATTCATTCAATCCTACGTGTAATTTTATGGAATTAGTTGTATTTTAGCCAGTATATATTTCATTGTTAATTTTGGTATGTTGACTACATATATAGTTTTTATTCAATCTCATATAACATTATCTATAAAAATTCAAAAAATATTTTGAACATATATTTGAATTCGTCGTGACATGACGAATCCATAGACACCAATCTTGAATACTATTATTAATTAAATAAATTATTTTATCTATTCAAATAAAATATAAATTTATTAAATAAGATAAAATGAAATACTAAAATTTTAAAATTAGAGCATTTATTAAATTAATTCAATCCTACGTGGAAGTAGTTGCATTTTTAACCGGTATATACATATTTCATAGTTTATTTTTGGTACGTTGGCTGCATATATAATTTTTATTAAATCTCATATAACATTATCTACAAAAATCCGAAAAATATATTAAACATATATTTGAATTCCCCGTGACAAGACGAATCCATAGGCACCAATCTTGAATACTATTATTCATTAAATAAATTGTATTATTTATTAAAGTAAATATAAGTTTATTAAATAAGATAAAATGAAATAATTAAATTTAAAAAATAGATCATTTATTAAATATAATTCAATCCTACGTGGAATTTTGTGGAATTAGTTGCATTTTCAACCAGTATATATTTCACTGTTTATTTTTTGTATGTTGGCTGCATATATAATTTTGATTAAGTTTCATATAAATTTATCTACAAAACTTCGAAAAAAATTTATGTTTATATTAATAGATATTTATGTTTTCAATCAATATATAATAGATATTTATATTTTCAATTATACATTTTGATTCTACGGTTGACCAGATTTCGAATAGGGGTAGAGAATTTTTGTTGCATAAAGTTTTTTCAGGTTAAACGTGAGGAACTGAGGCTATGGTTTTTAGCGCTTAGATTATGAGTTGGGTGTCTTATATAATAAAAATATAATATAGTATATAAAGTTAATGAGTTAAACCCACCAGATTCATTCAAATTCCATCCATCCTACGTGAAATTTTGATTCTACGGTTAAGCAGAGTCTAAATAAGGGAACGTAGTAGTGTTGTTGCTAAGATCATGTGAGCAATGTTATTGCTTGGTGACAAAATTTTATGTCTTATGGTTGCTGGAAATGCGGAAGGTTTGCCAGCCAAATTAAGAACTAAATTTGTTCGAAATTTTGAGTGGCAACATGTAGTAACTGATAGAGATTTTTCTTTGGTGATTAAATTTCTTAAATTGACAAATTTTAGCTTTGCCCCTTTGTTTCACTTTTCAAAGAAATTCAGGTATTTGATGGAAAATTTTGTTCCATATCTTTCACTATTAAACCTACCTATATACAAATCATTCATCATTTATCTCCATCTTCATGCCCGATATTGATTATCTGTTTGTATTAATAAAGAAAAATCAGTTTGTCGTATTTTTTCTGATTTATTTTTTTACGTTTCAATTGGTGTTTCTCCAATTATGGAGGATGGTTCAAGCATAAAAGAAGTGGAAAAGTATTAAATAATATACTTATTTAAGTCATAGTTATCATGAGAATAATTAAGTTTGACTGTACATATTCAACAAAATTAAAACATTTCGATATAATAGATAGATGTTGATGAAGTGGATTATATACTCTAAGGACAATACTAAGCTAATCCAAGTTTACAAGAATGGAACTTATGCAACCTTAGACCATTCCCAATGGTCATGGTGATGGCCGTGAAAAGGGGCATTCGTGAGCCACGACTGAAACGACGATAAAATCTAGAAAAATCATGTCCAATGGGTCGTGGCCACGACCATGAATAGTGTTTTTAATAGATTATTATTATATTTATTTTTTAATTAAATAAATCATTTCATTCACTAAAATAAAATATTAATCTCATATAACTTTTTCTACAAAAATCCAAAAAATATTTTTAACATATATTTGAATTCGCCGTGACAAGACGAACCTATAGACACCAATATCTTGCATACTATTATTAATTAAATAAATTGTTTTATTCATTAAAATAAAATATAAATTTATTGAATAATATAAAATAAACTAATGGAATTTTAAAAATAAAAAATGACTCATTAAAACACATGATAAATAATTAACGTAGCATCAAGCATTCAAAAAGATACTCATGTTAAATATTTTAGCATCCAACATTCTGGACAAACTAAAATATACGATTATTTTGATTAGTCTCATATATATATCCATACGGCCGTACCATTTGTGCACTTTCGATTATTCTGGGCACTTTAGTATTTTTTTTCTACCATATTCTAAAGTTGATGGTTTACTTTGAAGCACACATGATCCGCAAGTGCATAAATGATACTTGGAGTGTTTTCTAATTACTTGGACATTTTCAAATACAAAATTAATTTAAAAAGAAATTCATTTTAAGTTGTATTAACTCTCTACGTTTCTTTTTTATTTTTGAATTTAGGTTTCGACTTTTCTCTAAATACTTATATGTATGAAAGATAATGAATAATCGTAGGAGATAGTGAATAAAGTAGAAGAGGTGAGAAGGTAAAGAATAAAGTAATAAATTAATTTTCAATTTTTAGGCATGTGAAGATGAGATCTATCTATATATTATAAAGACCAGTTTTTATTATCAATTCTAGCTATAGTATTTTGGCCCCAAATCAATGTGAAAAATTCTTTCATTTTTTTAGATTATAAAATTACAAAATAATATATAATCAGGGTAAATTTATTTTTTGATGCCAAGTTAATGCGTATTTGGTTCTGTTACCTGTACAATTTTAATTTAATTTTGGTTGCATAATTCTGCCAATGATATTCAACCTTTGTAACTATTTATAAATGTGATCAATCAAATCTTCTAAATCCCATATTTCCATCATAATCGCCACCCACACACTAATTTTTTTAATGGGCATGAATCCAGATAGGAGGACCTTTGGATCTATGCTTGACATAGTCCCTTCAACTGATCTTCTATGAATCGTGTACTAGACGTGCTCTTTTTAGTTCCAGAAGATAGAAGAGACACACGTGAGCTAATTGGTGGTGTGTTGATCTTTACATGTCTATCAATAACATTTTACATTTGAATACTTTCAATTTCATTTTTTTTATGTATAAGATTCGATCGGTAGGATGAGGTGTAAGGTTTTTCTTCTCTATGATCGAAATAATGATGTTCAGGTCCGGTCTGGTATATACTCGAACCCATTTCATACATTTATTACAAGACCCGACCGCAACATTTTATGATTAAATTAGTAAAAATTACATTTTCTCGGGGTTGCATATACTCTCTGGGCGGGGAAACTCTCTTCGATCTTCTCTCTACTTTCTTGATACATAACGGGCCTGGGGGATCTGATATTCTCTAGGTAGGGAAACTCTCTTAGATCTTTTCTCTACTTTCCTGATCTCAATAACGAGCCGGGGAGGAGGATCGATTGATACTTTCGAGGCGGGAAAAATGTCTTCAATCTTCTTTGTACTTTCTTGATCTCCATGACGGGCCGGGAGAGTGGGGGGGGGGGGGGGTTATAGGCGGGAAAGCTCTCTTCTATCTTCTCTTTACTTCATCCATAACGGGTAATTTTTGTGTCTTTGGTGGGGTGATGCATACCACCGCGGGGTTGCTGGGAACCGGTGGGTTGGAAAAAACAACCGTAACATGTGAAATTACGTTTGTATAATATTTTTATGTGTGTGTGTGGTGGAGTTAACACATATTACCGCGAGATTGTTGGGAACAACCCTGTTGATTGTGTTGTATACTTTTGTATTTTATTTTTATTCCGTTTGAGGAATAGATTTTTTTATAAAAAAAAACATGTACATTACTAATTAATTAAGATGCGGTAGAGACCTATTTTTACATTCTCTATAGTTAACATAAATAAACATTCAATGATATAATATTGGATGAAGAATGACTAACAACCGACACCACGACCAACGTTGTCTACAAGGAATTTTGAATTAAATTATTTAATCGTCACATTTCTATTTATTATTAAAAGTAAACTATACTGTGGCATCGCCACGGGTTAGTACTAGTATTACATAAAAATACAGTACATTTCTGGAAACAAGAGAATCAGTTAAACTGATTTTGCCTACCATTGAAGTCGACTTGTTAGCAATGTGAACAAAAGCTAGAACTATAAATTCTACAAGCGGATATTGAGGTGAGAACGTTATGCATACAGGCCTACACACATCATATGACACCCTAATAAGTATTTTATTACAATTTACAAATAGACGATTTTTTAGCATGAATATGATAGATAGATGACATCCTATCCTTGTAACTTGTAACAGAAGCAGCAAGCATATATTAATGATAAACTGTGAATACCTGTAGACTCAGCTTAGGCAATGAAACTTGGAAGTGAAGTGAAGTAGCAATTGTGAAAAGGAAAGGCAATTGAAACTAAAAGTGGGTCCAATTGAAAAGTGGGATGATCAGTTGGAGAGTCCAACTGAGTTAATGTGAAAGAACAAGCGACTCCTCTCATTGAACTTGGTTGCCTTGATAATAGGGGTACAACATTGCCATATACTTCAGCTTTTGAGACTGATAAAGAAGTTATTTGAAATATGCAAGTAATAAAATGTTCAAAATACATCACTTAGAATGTCATGCTTCACAATGGTAACCATCCATAAGCAGAAGTTCTAGATGAACCGGTTGAGGTAGTCATCCACAGTTGTGTACTGAATCTCAGGATAGAGCTCTGTTGCCTCAACACCCAACAAAGGATCAGCCGTAAACTTGGTAGATGCCCCTTTAATGAGCACAGAGTGCGAAACAGCCAAATGTGCTTTAGTCGGCATTGGGGCTTCTGCACCATACAACAAACAACAAATCGTCAACAACTCCAAGCAATTAAAGAAAATGTGTTGGACTTGTATTAGTACTCAATATGATCAGCACAAATGTTGGATGCACATGTCTTGCACTTGCCTCAGCAACATATTTTCCTATGTAACCTGTTGCTAGCTATGATCAAAACCTTGCTTTTCTCCGCCATCTACCACGACCGGAATAAACCTCCAAGAAGATAGAGCTAGATGAAGTAGAAGTGATGTGGTATGAAAACGGTTAAGTCCTTTAGCTTAAGTATGATTACTCCAAGCTTAGGTTAGGCAAGGAGAACCCACTTAGAGCCTCGGAATAGAACTTCAACCTGCAAGACAAAGTAGGGTGTTAGACCCTTTTTAGCCGGTCTGCCTAAGACAAACCGGTCGTATGATTTAACACACCTAGTCGGACAAAGTGGAGCCGAGTAAGTTAGAGAGTAGTATATTTGTGGTAGTTGACTTACCTCAATAGAAGTAAATGCACTTGTATTTATAGGCGATGCTCTGGGGGACAGACCTCTGACCCGTCCGGAGGTTGGTCGGATCAATCACCTTGTGACACGTGTTGTCGTCGTAAGGTGGCACGTTTAGATTACGCGGTGGCCTGAGACCTTTAGGAGGTCGGCTCCCAGTGAGGTCGGCAGTTTCTATGTTTCTATCCCCTAGTGACTAGTTCTTCTAGTTGGTGCAGAGGCGCATGGTCGGACCTGTTTGGGTAGGGTCGGTCCGACGAGATGGCTTTATCAGTCTTTTGAGAGACACACAGGATTCTCACCAAGTATAGGAGGTTGGCTTTCATGACGCAAGGCGACTCCTCGACTTTCATGATGGATCGTCTTCAAGTCTTCCTAAGTCGCAGATTGGTGAGAGGGGACTCATCTGTATATATCATAAGTCCCCCAGTTTCCAAGTATCTTAGTAGAAGATTGTTGAGAAACTCTAAAGTTGAAGCCTTCTTGTTAGTTAGTTGGCTTTTCTTCGTATTTCGCAACTTCTTGTATTTTTGACCGAGGAGTGGTTGGGTTTTGGTCTGTTGGGCTCAGATTGGGTTGGCCCAGATAAAGGCCCATGGGTAATAAATGCGGAATGCCACGTGGCGCGTTCCCACTGGCTAGGTTCTTAAATAAATATCGCTTTAGAAAGCGACATTCCATACCATTCCAAACCCATCAGTTGGTCGGTCCTCGACTTTCCCCTTTCTTTTAGTCAAATACCTGGTCGGAAAGGGTGTCGCGTTGGGACAAAATTTCGGTGGGGTATCTATCTCGTCGGCTTGATCGTGCTTTTTGTCTTCTAAGCGACACTCATTCCTTCCAGGTAGTGCGGAGAGCTTTGAGGTCAGCCTTCTTTCATTCCTTGTCGGTTTGGAGTGGTTGTGTCATCGGAACGGAAAGCTGGCGGGAAGAACTCGGACCTCTGGCTGTTCAATTCCAGCTTTTCGTTTTAGATGATACAACTACTCTTCTTGAGACGCAATCCTCTTGATGACCTTCTCTTCAAAATAATGCAAGGGCTACCTTGGGGTGCTTGTGTCCTTCCAAGGTAGTTAGCTGGCGGGGTGATCCGAGTGCCTCGGGGATGGCTGACCATTTCCAGCTTTGTTGTCTTGGAAGATACACAAGCATGCTAAGGGAGAGCAACCTTTTTCCCGTACGCTTGGGGCTCGGCCCTTCATTCCTTGTTGGTTTGGAGCGGCTGTGTCATCTAGATTGAAAACTGGCACGAAGAGCTTGGACATCCGGGCTGTTTGATTCCAGCTTTTAATTTTAGATGATACAACTCCTCTTCTTGAGACAATGACTTTTCCGAGGACTCTCACCTGCCAGGTCGGCAATGCTAGTGGCATAACTCAAGGAGCTACTCTGAGGTGTTTGTGTTCTTCAAAGATAGTTAGCTGGCAGGGTGAGCAAGGTGCCTCGGGCATGGCTGAACATTTCCAGCTTTGTTATCTTTGAAGCCACACAAGCATGTCAAAGGGACGTAACCTTCTTAATTCGTGGGACCATCAGTTCGGACGAAACAAGCAATCCACTTCAAGTGCCAACACTGAGTCTCCGGTGTTCTTAAGATCATTAGCTGGCGTGGAGAGCTCGGTCATAGGGCTATCCGATTCTAGGTTTTGATCTTGCAGAATACTGGGGATTCGACATGGTGCTTCTAATCAAGCACTCAACCAGGAGTCTCTCCGGGCGTTGCATTGGGTCGTAGGGATTATCCAGGATACGTTTCCCCACGACTTCTTCTTCCAGCTAGGTAATTGGTCGGCTTCAAGGGCTACCTTGAGGTGTTTGCATCCTTCGGAGATAGTTAGTTGGCAGGGCGAGCCGAGTGCCTCGGGCACGGCTGACCATTTCTAGCTTTGTTGTATTCGAAGATACGCAAGCACGCCAAGGGAGGCAACCTTTTTCTCATTTGTCTCTTCCTCGGAAGATGTGGGAGTGTTTCAATTGCCGCTATTGAGACACTGGTGTCCTCAAGATCGTGAGCTGGCACGGAGAGCTCGGTCATGGGCTGTTCGATTCCAGGTTTTGATCTTGAAGGACACGTGTTTCAATTAGGTGCTTTACTGGCCGAATGGATCAATAGTCGGGAGCTCTTAGAAAACCTCTTCAAGTGTGGCTTTGGAGCGCGTGGATAATCGGGACGGTAGATTGGCGTGGTGAGATTTCTTGTTGAGCTGACCGATTCCAATCTTTCGTCTCGGATGATCCACCCACCCCTAGGATGTACTTTCTCAATTTCAAGTTGGTCCATCTGCCAACCGAGGAGATACAAATTCAGGTATGATGTATTTCTTTCTCTAGTGGGGTGAGCTAGGCCTCGACCGGGCTTGCCCCCTCAATTGAGTACTAAACCTCTTGTTCTAATCTGGAAGTATTTTTGCAAGGTTTTATCTATGGGGTTCTTCCGCTTTTGATCGGCTTCCTTTCTCCTCGGTTTATCAACCTCTGTTACTTGCCTCTCGTTTACTTGAGTGTCTTTGATGTTCTACTCGTAAGTGAGGACAGGTAACCGAAGTTGCTTGTTCCAAGGTCATGATATTGGGCGGTGTAGTGACAACTTCTTCTCGGTTTCTCAACCTCGGTTACTTGTCGGACATTTACTCGGGTAGTTCCCGGAGTCGAACTCGTAAATGATGACAGGTAACCAAGGTTGTGACATCCGATATAAATATCCAAACAAAAATATATGAGTTCACTCACCTTTGTAAGCAAATGTACAAGGAAACAACTAGATTGGTTGAGTTGATCTTCCCGAGCTCTTGCTCAAGGATTGTATTTCACAAGGAGAACTTCTCGGTTTCTTGGCCTCAGTCACTTGTCTCTCATTTACTTGAGTGTCTTTGATGTTACTACTCGTAAGTGAGGACAAGTGACCGAGGTTTAGATCACCGAGGAACAAGCTCAAGTGAGGGTTCCCGTGCTACAACCGTCGTGTCAGGTAGATCTTTCTTCTCAACTGGGTGAGGTCGGCTTTGGCTAGCCTTACCCAACCCAAAGTATAACAAATCTTCTCGCAATCCTGTGTAACAAACGTCGAGGTTGTCTTCTTGAGATTTTTCCTGGATTTCCGACCTTGGTAACTTGTCTTTCATTTACTCGAGCCTTCTTCAGAGAATGACTCGTAAGTGAAAACAGGTTACTGAGGTTGAGATTTCCGAGGAAAGGTACTGGAGGAAACTTCCCGAGGAAAATACTTCGTCAGGTATGACTCTTATCACTCAACTGGGTGAGGTCGGCTTCGGCTAGCCTTACCCAACCTAATAAGTATAAAATTTTATCGCCTTGGTAAAAAGTTTTTAAACTCCTCGGATATTAATAGTCATCCTCCCCCCAAGTGTTTAGTGTATTGTAATGGACTAAAGACTTGATAAAGAAATGTCTGAGGAGGTTGCTTAAAGCCGAGGGGTTGAAGTGTCGCGGCTCATGAGTGGCGAATTAATGAGAATCAAGGTGAATCGGTGTGTAATGATGGCGATCTTCACGGGAAACGAGGTGATGGTTCGCCAACCGGTTCGTGGGCTTGGTCGAACCAGCCCATTACCCCTATAAATAGGGGGCCTTCCATCATTATCGTTTATTTTATAAACGTTGACTTCTATAGAGATAAAGTTTTAAGCCGAGGAGCTTCTAGAGACAGAAAGAGAAATCGGGTGCTTGCCGAGTAGCTGCAACTTCCATCTCCGCGGTCGATCCTTATTTTTCAAGTAAGTTCTTTTTACCTTCTCGGCTTTCTCGTTTGTGCTTTTCTTTATCTGCTTTTCTATATGCTTTGGCTGGCCGGCTTTTGTTTTCTGCTCGTAGTCGGAACTGTAGAAATTGCATGCCTAGTCTCGGACTTAATCTAAATGGAAAACACATGCCCTTTTTGGTAGCTTTAAGGTGTAGAGGTAGGAACCTTATAAGTGCCCGAGAGCTCGGAGAATCCCTTAGCATCTCCTTTAGAATTCCTTAGCATTTCCCCAAGTTTGGAAGGTCGGCTCCTAGGGGGTCGGCCATTAGTGACTATACGTGAAAAACACTTTATTGACCCTATTTCCTTTTACTTTCGTAGATTATGTCGTCGGATAACTCAAACTCTTCCTCGGATAACCAACCTATAGAAGAATTGATAAATGATGAAGTCGAGGTTAATCAACCCCCTATTAACTTTGATGCTATTTCTAATTCGGACCAGGCCTCTGAAATTGCCGTGGACATTGTGGATTTCATGCCTGACGAATCTGAGGTCCAACTTATGAATAAGCCTCCTCCCCGAGCACCAACAGTAAATAGAGAAGTCTGCCGACCCGGTGTATCTGTACAAATAGCGAACACCGCGGCTCCGACACCCATAAGTTCCCAACCAGCAACCGGTAGGGATCAATACAGCCAATACGGTCACGAGACCATTCCCGAGTCGTTTGGAGACCTCGGATATAGATACAGAACACCCGTCTTCTCTCCTATGCCTTTTGCATCCATGCCTGGGTCGAGTTTTTACCAAGGGATTTTTTCCAATAGTTTGCATGACCCCGATCTTGAACTTTTGGAGGAAAGACCTTACACCCCCCTCCCGAGGAGTAGTCCCCCAAGTCTAGAGTTGATGGAGGGAGATCCCGATGATTCTACCTCCTCGGAATCTGATGATTCGTCTGATGATTCTTCGGAGGATGGTTTCGAGGAAGAGTCTTCTGGGGAGGAAGGAGGAGCTGACAATGCTGAGGAGCATCCTTCAAATCAAGAGGAGCTGATGGAAGATAATGTGGCTGAGGAGAATCAGGATGAGGCGGAAGAAGAAGGTGAAGAAGATGATGAAGTGGAGCCGATGGCGATGGTGGTTTCCGAGAAGTAGGGGAAACAAAAAAAGATGGCAAAAAATTGCCAAGTCATTGAGGTTGGTACCCATTGGTCCTTTGAGGGATGATGCAGAGAAGAATGAATCAGGGCTCATTCCAACTTGTTCGTCGACGGTTACTGAAGCCGAGGTAGAGTACCTTCGACAGAGTTGTGAGATCCCCGCGGAGTACAAAATCATCGTACCCAAGCCCGAGGAGGCGCTATACAATCCGCCCGAGGGGTGCATTTGTTTGCACAAGCAAACTTTTAGGTGTGGGTTCCGAGTACCAATGATAGAGCCGATCCACAAGTTCTTCGTGGAGCAGGGACTTTGTCCGACACAAGTGCTTCCGAACTCCAGGCCCGGCCCTGAGCATGCGCGGGCAGCCCGCCCGCTCAGGGCCCCCTATTTTGAGGGGCCTCAATTTTAAATTTGAGACTCTATGTATATATCCGTGTCCATGCAATGACTAAGCATTAAAATCTCTGTCTCCAAGTGGTAAAGGTCATATATAGCTTATGAAAGGTCTTGTGTTCAATTCTTGATGGTGTAAATTTTTTTATTTTATTTATTTTGAATATTTTTCTATTATTATTACTAATTTTTTTAAAAATTATTTTTACGGGCCCCGATTGAAATTTTTGCACAGGGCCCCCCTAAATCTTTAGGCCGGCCTTGCCGAACTCTATGGGGGCCTTGATGTGTTTCGCCATGGTGCTGGCTTTAAAGCATCAAGAATTTTCGACGGCCAAGTTCCTTTCAGCCTTCAAGATTTCCCGGGTCCCCAATAACCTATTTTACTTCTTCTCGGCCCGACTCAACTACAAGTTGCTTGACCCTTACGATTCTTCCTACTCATGGCGATGGTGGCCTCGGTAGTTCTACATCAAACATCCCTTGGGTACCTGGGAACTTCCTCAGGTATTTCAAAATAAGCACTACCGGCCGGCTCATTTGAGGGAGGTTCCTGTTTGGCTTGGTGAGCTGTGCCAAGTGCCATCCGAAGTGGTGGCGCCACTCGAGGAGGAAGAAGAAGAGGCCAACGACGACGAACAGGCCGAGAATGGGGAAGGAGGAAATGATGACGCCGAGGAAGATGATGAAGAGGGTGGCGAAGAGGGTGAGGAGCCGAGGGCCATAGGTTGTGAGGATATAGATCCTGACATGGTAGTTGAAAGGCTTGCAATACTTGGGACTCCGTAGTGTCCGACCCCAAGTATTCTATCCCTATTCCCTAGCCATTCAACCACAGCTTTGGTTAGCTGGCTTGACCGCGAGCCATGTTTATTGTAACAATAATTCCGACCTGAGTAAGTGCCGAGCGATGTTACTTTGCTTTTATTTGTTTTCCTATAATGTCTTGTCGGTTTTAACACTTGTTTGCAAAAACATTATATCTCTTCTTAACAGAGTATTGGATTATGACGACCGCTACCGAGTTGAACATGCAAAAGGCTATGGCGATGATGAAAGCGCTGGAGGCCGGCAAGGATCTCGGTCGGCATACACTAAAACTGAAGACTCAGGAACCGGTGAATGTGGTGGCTCATCTGGAGCCAGAACGTGGTGCGGCCGAGGAGGGTGGCCAAAAGACTGTAAGTATTCTTCCTCAGATTTCTGATGTTTCTGCAATCCTTCCCTTGTACTAATCATGTTGTCTTTTGTTCACAGGGGGCCGGGGAGAAGCTGATGGGGGACTCCATCAGGGCCGAGCTAAAGGTCCGAAAGCTTGACCGAGGTGAAGGCCACAAGGGCAAGTCGGCCAAGAAGAGCCGATCAACAAAAACTCTCTCCATTCAGGAGTTTCCTGAATGTCTGAAAGGCTTTGACCAAGAAGCCTTGTCGGCCAGCTTGAAGCTGCTTGCTGGCATGGTAAAGCCGACCCTTCCATTTTTATTTTCTCTCAAGTAATTTTTCTCAGGATTCTAATGGTTTCTTTCTTTTTAGATGACCAATCACGCCAAATCCTTGGCCAATTTGAAGATTGGTGGAGATAACTCGGCTTTGTAGGCTGAGCTGGAAGTGGCAAAAAAGGCCCAGGCCGAGGCGGAGGCGGCCAAGCTTGCAGTCGAGACGGAACGTGATTGTCTTCGTGCCGAGGCCGAGGGCTAGCTCATTAGGGTGGATAAGGAGGCTGCTTTGGCCCGTGCCCTACATTCTTCTCGGCAGAGGATGAAGTCCTTCTTGACGGAGAAGTTGAGGACAACCAGGGTGGAGGCGGTGCAGGAGTTCTTCGGGTCGGGATCTTTCCACTCCAAGATCCAGGAGGAGGCAAGAGTTTTTCGAGCCGAGGGTTTTGAATCCTGCCTCGGTCAGCTGATGAAGGCGGAGTTGCTGGATGTGGGGGGTGACATCCGAGCACGAAGACTTGGATGCCTTCATGAATGAAGATGGGGCCGACTATGTTGATCCCGAGGAGAAGCCCATCTGTGAGCTCCAGTCCGAGGAGTGGTGGTATGACACCTGTGGACCACCCTTGGAGAATATGGAAGCGTCCGAGGGGAGTTCTATCCGAAGTACCCCTCTTGGTTCCCCGAGCTCTTCTTCAAGTCTCGGCTGGAGGGCAATGAGTTTGCTCCCCTTAACAGGGACTGGTGCCGACTCACTTCGATTTATGGGCATGTGGACGGCATGGAGGTGGTGGATGAGGAGGTGGATGGTCCCGATGGGGTGAAGAGGATCAGGAAGAACTAGCGGCGGATCCGTAGGGCTGATGCCGAGGAGGGGGAGACCAGTCGTCGGTCCAAGGAAGTGCCTGCCTCTCCTTCTCCCAGTGGACAGTAGAGCAGATGGCTTGCCATCACAACTTTTTGTAAAGTGTGTCTATAAGAACACTTAGCTTGTAGGGCTAATATTTTGCTGATTACGTCCTCAGTTTGTGAGGGCTTCAGTCTTTTGTCGGTCAGTCTTGGATCTTTGCATTTCAACTTGTAAGGAAGCTAACCCTGTAAGATCCGAGGCTGACTCCCTATGTAATGCCGAACTAGGCCTCTTTCGATTAATGAAATATTATTTTATGCTAAGTGTTTCCTTGTCGGTTAGTAAAAGTTTTACTTTTCTTATCGAGTCTACAAAATAGTTAGCTCGGACAAGTGAGTAAGTTCGTACACTAATGCTTCAAATACTCGTGCTCGGATTTTTCGTATCCATCCAACAGCTTTGTTATTGCATTGTGTTTTGAATATGCCGAAGAACTTCAGTTGTTAATTTCATCGAGTCTTATTAACCAGTTAGCTTAGATAAACGAGATGTTTTTCACAAATGTTTTAAGGGATTGAGCTCGGATTCTCATGATCCGGCTTCAAACCTTTGATTGTATAGTGAACCTTGGATTTGTATAATCCGAGGAACTTCACTTGATGTTTTCAAGCAAAACATTTTGCATGAACCATGTTATGAAATATTTTCTTTATTTCTTGGTTCCTCGACAAAGCTGGTGTGGAGCCTGGTCGGATGTACCAGTTATTTTTATATATGCCCCTATTCAGTTTATGACTTAGGTTCCACCTTTAGTGGCATTACCAAGACTCCTAAGGTCTGGTTTGGCCGAGATGGTAGGGGTCGGTCAAAGATATTCTTTTGAAAGAATATCTTTTTGGACGTCCCCATATGTGTCATGTGACTCAACAAAAATGTATAGGACAAAAGAGGATTTCATTGATGGGAGTCTATCTCCTCGGAAAATTCATTACAATGATTTTCAAGCATAAAAATTCTGAAGATTCTTGGCATTCCAGGTTCTTTTGAGGGCCTTTCCTTGTAGGTCGGCTAGTTCATAGCTTCCATTGATGCTTGCTCGGGTAACCTTATAGGGTCCTTCCCAGTTGGGCTCAAGTTTCCCGATGTTGTAAAGGATGCCGGCTTTTCTGAGTACGAGATCGCCGAACTGGATATCCCTCTTCTTTACGTGTTTGTTGTAGGCCCTAGTCATGGTTGCTTGATAGCCGATCGTGCGGGCAAGGGTAGTGCTTCTTGTTGATTCCAACATATCCAAGTCATAGATACGCTTGGTATGATTGCCCGAGGGAGTATACCCCTGGATTCTATAGGTATGCACTGCAATCTCCGTAGGAATGACCGCCTCGGATCCATACACCAGGTTGAAGGGTGTTTATCGGGTGGCTGTTCTGATCGTGGTGCAATACGCCCACAAGACACCTTCCAACTCATCCACCCAGTCTTCCTTGTTGTCATCAAGTCTCCTCTACAGGTTGTCCACAATGGTACGATTGGTGACCTCAGTCTGGCCGTTGATTCGGGGATAGCCGACCGAAGTGAAGCGTTGTTCGATCTTCATTTCCTCACACCAATCTTTGAGTTTGGCACCTGAGAATTGCCGACCATTGTCAGCCACTAGAATCCGGGGTAATCCGAACCGACATGTAAGCTTCCATAGGAAGTCCATGATTTTCTTTTCAGTGATGATGGTGGTGGCCTTGGCTTCTAACCCATTTTGAGAAGTATTCCACGACGACAATGAGAAACTTCTTTCCCCCATGTCCAGGTGGGAAATTTCCGACGATATCAATTCCCCATTGGTCAAAAGGATAAGTGATAGTGGACGGAATCATGCGGATCGTCGGCTGATGGGGGATCCTTGCAAATTTTTGGCACTCTTCACAGGAGCGGGAAAATTTTCTGGCATCCTTCTGCATGGTCGGCCAATAGTATCCGGCCTTTCGGACTTTCTGTGCCAATGCACTGCCACCAGAGTGATTTCCGCAACTCCCAAGGTGGACTTCTTTCAACACAGTTATGGCCTCGGTCGGCGTAAGACACCGGAGATGCGTTCCATCAAAGGATTTTCTATAAAGGTCAGAGCCATTCCAGAAGTAACGAGATGCTTTTCTTTGGAGGCGTCTAACGTCTGCAGGGTCGGTGGGTAAGATTCCCTCCAAGAAGTAGGCTATCAATGCACTCATCCAACAATCCGAGGTGGAAATAGCGGTTACCATCTGGTTCAGAGGAGGGGCGTCAATGGACGGGGTATCCGCAGTCATGAGCACTACTGTCCGAGTATCTACCGCACCCGAGGCGGTCGCCCATTTAGATAGGCCATCTGCCCTTCCATTCTTCGTGCGTTCTATCTTGACCAATGATAACTCCTCAAAAGCTTGCCCCAATTCTTTTACCACCTTCAAATATTTGATCATGGCCATTCTCTTTGTGGTAAACTTTCCAGAGTATTGCTCGGTAACCAATTAGGAATCCGAGAAGGCTTTGACTTTTCTCGCCATGACCGACTTCCCCATCTTCATGCCTACAAGCAAGGCTTCATACTCGGCTTCATTGTTGGTTACTGGAAAAGTCAGTCAGATAGCGTACTCCATCTCGGCACCTTCGGGACTAATGAACAACCCAGTTCCACCTGTGTGTGCCGCCGAGGACCCATCCACGCAGAGTTTCCAGACGTCTTTTTCCGAGGGAAGCAACTCCTTTGGAACAAAGATAGGATGTTGGGTCGGTTCAATCGGTGGGGGAGTTTTCCCAGGCGGAGGTGGAAGCAAGTCCATCGTATCTTGCTTATTCAATATCCATTCGGCCACTGGGTCGACCTCCTGTTGTTTCCCATTCTCAGGTATTCGTACCGTCAGCACATTGAGCTCTTCTTATATTCTTCCGAGTTTCTCAGTCTCGGGTGGTTGATCGGTTGTGTCAGCAAGAGGGTACTTAGCTAGGAAATCGGCTAGGACTTGTGCTTTCTTGGCCGAGGGGGCTTGGTACTCAATGGTGTGGTCCCCCAATTCTATGGTCCACTTAGCCAATCTCCCCGATTTTCCTGCAACACGATGATCTTGTGGGATCGGAAATAGGGCTTGAGCTTTCTTCCCGCTTCGATCAAACAAAAAGCATACTTCTCTATCTCTTTGTAGTTCTTCTCAGCGGAGCTCAACACTTTGCTCAAGTAGTAGACGGGCAAGTGTTCACTTTTGCTGATCCTGACGAGGACCGAGCTGATCACCTCGGTCGAGACGGCTAGGTATAGATGGGTTCACCTTCCTCTGGTTTAGCCATCAAGGGTGGCGTTGCTAAATAAGTTTTCAGATTTTCGAATGCGACCTTACACTCCTCGGTCCATTCGAACTTGTCGGTCTTCCTGAGTGTCTTGAAGAAGGGGATATTTTTCTCTGCGGACCTCAAGATGAATCAACTAAAGGAGATGACTTTTCCGATGAATCGTCGGACGTCCATTAGCTTCTTCGGGTGTGGGAGATCGATGATGGCTTTGATCTTCTCGGGATTGGCCTCAATCCCCCTTTGTGTCACTATGTACCCGAGGAACTTTCCTCCCTTTACACCAAATGTGCACTTTGCTGGGTTCAATTTCATTCCATACCGACGAAGTATCTTGAAGCATCTCTCCAGGGGAGAGACGTGGTTGGTGGCTTCCTTGCTCTTGATGAGAATGTCATCCACATAAACCTCCATGGATTTCCCAATCTCTTCTCGGAACATGAGGTTCATCAACCTTTGGTAGGTTGCTCCAGCATTTATCAAGCCGAAGGGCATCACTTTGAAACAATAAACACTCCCCACTATTATGAAGGCGGTCTTTGGGATGTCTTCCTCGACCATTCGGATTTGGTAAAATCCTTTGAAGGCATCCATGAAGCTAAGAAGGGCTGAATCCCACCAGTCTAGTGGTAACGGGCCTGAGGCCTTCCAAGCTCATGTTCATCTTCCTCACCGTGCTCATGAAAATGATGTTGGAGGAACTACCCGTATCAATCAAAACTTTACTCATTTCATAGCCGGCTATGTCCATTTCTACTACCAACGGAACATCTGGGCTGCTTGTCGCCCCCTGACCCGTACAGGGAGATGGGGCGTCGGCCTCGTCGAAAGTGATGACATTGGTTCCTGGCTTCACATAGATGACATGTTCCTCGTCGGCTTTTTTCAGAGCTCTGGCCATTGATTCTCAGGCATTTCGACATTCTCCCCCGGCTGGACCACCGGCTATGGTCAAGATTCGACCATACCTCACATGATTCTCTTCTTCATAGAGTGGTCTTTAATCTATCTGGGCCACTCGGTTATTGTCTCTCCTCGGACTGTGGGTCCGTCTTGGGCTAGGTGACCTCCTCGGATTTTGTACGCGAGGGGGGCTTGGGACTCTTATAGGGGAACATGCTCTCCTGGGACATGGTGATCTCCTCGGACTTCTGTTCCTTTGGGGGCTATTTCTTCTTTCCTGTCTGGGCTGGCGGTCGGCTAGTCGGTTAATTCGACCACCGTCCCGTGGACCATCTACTTGATCCTGCCTCATGACATACTCCTGGAGGTATCCCAACTCAATCAATCTTTGTATCTCCTAGCGGAGATGATTGCACTTTTCCGTGGAGTGTCCCTTTTGCTTGTGAAAATGACAATACTCTGTCGAACTTCTCGTGTATCAAGTTTCCTTGTGTTTCTCTAGCCTTTGGAAGGGCAGGCCTTTGATTTGCATGATCGTGAAGATCTCATTTTTTGGGGCTCTTAACTCGGAATAATTAAAGAAGTGACACCGAGGAGATCTCCTCATGCCGAGCTCTTTTCTCATTCCTTGGTCGATTTTGTGCTTCATTATTTTGGTTTCCTCCCGGCTTGTTGTTCTGGGGTGGTTTATCCTTCTTGGTTACTGCCTTGACCACTATGGTTCCTAGTGTCTCCTCGGTTTTCAAGAAGCGGTTGGTGAGATCGGTAAGCTCTCGCTCGGTCCTGATGTCAGCATCAACCAATTTGCGGCGGAAGATGGCATTATTCATGTTGGCGCAAAGATGGCCAATCCGCTCCTTAAGAGAATGAGTATCGACCATGGACGCGGCTAACTCGAATCTCCTGACAAAGGATCTCAAGGTTTCATCCTCCCTCTGGATGACTTCCGCCAAGTAGCTTGCTGGTCGGATGGTTTCCCGAAAATTTTCAAACCGAATCGTGAACTCCACTAAAAGGTGATCCCAAGAGAGTATGGAGCCCAATCTCAAGCTCTTCCACCATGTCATTGCTTGTCCGTGGAATGTGCCGGGAAAGATTTTCCAGGCTAACTTAGCTAAGAGTGCTTCATTACTTTCTCTTGTTGTGCGTATTCCCAGTCCTCCTTTATCCTTTGGCAGAATTACCTTTTGCCATCCAACGAGGTGCATCTTTTTCTTGTCAACATCATTGGACCATAAAAAATTCATATTCATTCGGTCAAGCTTATCGCATGCATACTCCGGTAACCAGCTTGATTGCATCGAGTAAATAGGTATTGCGGAAACTACTGATTGGATTAAGGTTGATCTTCCTGCTAGAGATAGGTACTTCGATTTCCAGCCACTCAGTTTACCAAGAACTCTGTCAAAAGTCTCCGCATAGACTCTTTTATCCATACGACCATGTGTCAAATAGATACCTAAGTATTTACCTAGATTAACAGTCTGTCCGAAACCCAGGATTTCACTAAGATCTCTCTTCAAATTTGCACCCCCCGAATTGGAAAAGTAAACCTTCGACTTATTTAGGTTCAGTTTTAGGCCCGAGGCAACACATAATTTATCCAGAGTTTTGCGAATTGTTCTGGCTGTGGCCGCTGTTGCCTTCCCCATTAGGACCAAATCATCCGCAAAGAACATATGTGAAATTGTGGGGCCTCCTCGAAAAGGTAAAATTGGCTAATCAAGTACGATATTCTCTCCACACATAGTACAAATAAATATGGGGATATAGGGTCTCCCTGTCGAAGCCCACACGAATGCTCAAAAGTGTCCAACGGCTCTCCATTCCAGAGAATTTTGGTCGAAGCATTTTTCACACAGAACATGATCAAACTCACAAGAGACTCCGGGAAATTAAAAACCCTGAGTGTTTCTTCTAGAAAATCCCACCTCACTTTATCATATGCTTTCTCTAGGTCTAGCTTCATTATCATACATCCGACTTTATTTTTCTTTTTAGACCGCAAAGAATGCAATATTTTCCTGGAGAACAAAAATGTTGTCTTGTGTGCTTCTACCTTTTATAAAACTCAATTGAGTCGGAGCAATAAGTAGTGGCATCAGATTTTTCAAACGCATCGTCACACACTTCGTGACAAATTTATAAATCACATTGCATAGAGATATCGGTCTAAACTCATATACTAATGTTGGACTTTGTACCTTTGGAATTAGGCACAGGTGTGTTGCGTAGAGCTGTAGATCAAAACTGCTATTCTGGAATGCATCTTGGATAAATTGCAGAAGTGAATTAGCCAGCCAGGGCCAACCCTTCTGATAGAATATCGCTTGTAGATCGTCCGATCCCGGTGCTTTGTAGGCATGAGTTTCCCAAACCACCTGCTTCAACTCTTTCAGATTCACCTCTTTGGTTAAACCAGCGGCATCATCTACAGTGAGCTTCATTTGGTATTTCAACAACTCCAGAAAATTCTGACTCTCTTCACTACGCTGAAATAAACTGGAGAAGTACTGTCTCACATGCTGTCGTAACACCTCATCCGAATTCTCCCACTCATCATTAATCTCTAACATCAGAATTTTATTTTTTATTCTTCGCGCAAGAGTGGATTCATGAAAAAAATTTGTGTTACGTTCTCCGTCCACGAGCCACTTGATTCTAGATTTCTAGAACCAAAACACTTCTTCCTGGTGCAAAATCTGATTATACTCTTGAATTAGTTCAAACTTCGGATTGTCCAGAAAAGCATTGTATCTCTCCGATAGGGACTTCTGTATACCAGCAATTCGAGCCAGAACTTTTTTCTTTCTTCTGAAAATATTTCCAAAATGTTCTTTGTTCCAAGGGATCATCTTATCAGGGACTTTAGATATAGCCTGAACTATATTATGGCTTGTTGCCCAGATATTTCGAAGAATTGATTCACACCTAGGATGAGTGAACCAGGCCACTTCCTTAAATCTTCACATCTCATTCCTTCCTTCTTCGATTCATTCCAAACCTATTCCTATAGCACAATCAAACAACTAAAATCGTGGAACAAGGTTAAGTTAGTGAATAAAGGCAAAATCCTAATTATAGAAATAAAGTGCAACAAACAGAACAGTCACTGTTCGGCAAACATTGATAGTAAACTACTATCGCTGTTATGACAACAGTTACTGTATCTTGCACTTTCAGAACCCAAACAAGTTCTAGATACCAATCATCCTGACACTGATCAGGTTACTAAATGGTTCAAATCTCTACTTGTTACAAATTCTATGTTATATGTTTTGTTATTAATGTGATTAATCTTTGTTACAGGCTGAAAAAGAAACAAAGGAAGGAGAGGAAGCTGAAAAGCTTCCATCCCAGAAGGAAGGAGAGGAAGCTGGAAAGCTTCCTTCACATTCTGAGAAGGAGGATTCTGTACCCTCCATAAATAAGGAATCTGAGCCTGTTACACAAGTAGCTGAAGATTCTTGTGTGTATTCTCAGAGATCTCCCTCCAATGAACTTTCTAACACTTTGTTATGTTTCTTAAAGGCTCCAACTGAGAAGAAAGATGATGTGGCTGAAAGTCAAAGACATCAGAGGATATACCAGAAACCTCAAAGGTTTCTGAGAAACACATATCTGAGCCTCCTGTCAGAGAGGTAGAAATCTCAGATACCAATGTGTGTGAAATCCTACTAAATATTTCTAAGTGTACTAACACTTTTTATTCAGAGGTTCAGAAAGAAATGGAAGTTCAAGAGGATAAGACGCCCAAGTCTCCTCCCAAGATATCTTAGGGTCCTTCCACCTCATTGGTCAAGCCATCTGAGCCTGTTGTTGCGACATAGGTAACTCAGAAACCTGACACCTTTGAAACTCAGATATCTGAACAAGTTTTGACACTTAATCAAAACTCCATTTTCTTTCAGGATCCTACACGCGCCATAAGGGTTCCTGATGATAATTACGAGGATCTCCTTCCGTTCTTCAAGAATCATATTGTGCCCAGACACCTTAACTGCCTCAGACAATGGCAAAAGATAGGGAGCTCCCATTCATATTGATGAAGTCATCAAAATTCTTGATGATCCTATAAGAAGGGCACAGGCACTTGATCTGGAGAACCATGTGCAAAACATGTTCCCTTATGAACAATACTCTTTTTCCAAGCTGATGGGCAAGAGGTTCGGAAAGGAAGTGGCGCGCAAGCTTATTCAAGCTTTTGAGCAAGAAGATGGCCAAAGCAGACTGGAAATGGCTATAAGGCCAATCCTTCCTAAAACAGTGCAGATTGCTCCCACTGAGCAGGAAGAGGTCAATGGTCAAATGGTCACTTTACCAGAGGTCATTAACCGGGTATCTGAAGATGAAGAAGATGATGAGACTGATGAAAATGATGTTGAAAAACCAAAGTCTCCATCTCCATCTTCTCACAAGAAGGATGATGATCCCAAGGATGATGATGATGGCCCTGCACCAGGCACATGAGGGATTGCTGGAACAAAAACTGCCTCAGCTGCTGAAAAGCAACTTGAGAGGACAACTCAAAAATCCCCTCCTCCATCTCCTTCCAGATCATCAAGTCATCATACCCAACAACAAGACTCTACTGAAATAGTAGATGATGAGCACTCTGAAGATACTCCATAGAAGATCCAGGAAGCTAAGTACACAGTAGCTAAACTTAGAGCTCTGTTGGAAGAAGAAACAAGACTGCATCTTGAGCTGGAAATCAAGATGGCAGAAAGACAAGCCAACCTAAGACAGAGGTTGAGGAATTAACTCACAAGGCAGAAGAAACCCTTGCTGAGCAAAAGTAAATCCAGCTTGTTGTAGAAGCATTAGCTAAGGAATTGGATGCTGAAGAAACTCCAGAGGAAGAAACAGGGAAAGATATGCCCTCATCAAGCAAAGGGAAGAAGACTTTGCCAACAAAGGTTGCTAACCTAGACAATGAAGATGCTTGGAGTGATGAAGAAGAAGAAGAAGACAAGGAGTACAATACTCAGAAAGCTCAAGACCATAGTCAACCTCAAACTACTATGTCTAAAAAGACCTTAGTTCCCCTATCGCCATCCAAATTCCTGATGATGAGACTGAGGATTATGAAATGAGATCCCAGCACATGACAGAGCAGTTCAAGGAGCTAGAAGATCAAAACAAGCAATTAATTGCATCTGTGCCTCCTGCATACAACAAGCTTGGTGAAATGATTGCAAGAAGGACTTCCAACATTGTTATGGAACAACAAGATCATGCTATGCTAAGGAAATCAGATGAACAGCTCATGCAGTTTGTAGATACTCATGATGAACTTGCCATGACTACTATAAGTCAAGTAGTCACTGAAGTTTCAAAGCTGACAGATACAGAAAATGGCTTTGCACAGCAGAATCTTGCACTCAGAGCAGAATTGCAACAATTATCCCAAGCTTACATAGGAATTTTGAATCACTATCAGATTCCTTTGTCAAAATAGTTGATAATTTTGATCAGTCTCCTATGACTAAGGGGAAAGAACTAGAAAAGCTACAAAGGGGAAAGGCAAACAAAAGATGATATCTGAAGATGTACAACCTCATACTGCAACCCCTAGTCAACTTCAACTAGTAACTGCTACTGAAAGAAGAGTCACTAGGACACGGTCTCAGAAACCTCCTGTTGCTGCCAAGAGCTCAAGGAGAAGACACAGATTCTATGCTGAGGATGAAGAAAATGTCTCTGGAAAGAGAAGAAGAAGAAGAAGCAATGATGGATGCAAAGACATAGTGCAACCTCATCAAGAAAATGATGATGATGAGGAAGATGATGCTCCTCTTATACAGAGAAGACACTCAAGCAATCCATCTGAGCCTATATCTACAATACCTACCCAGCAAGGTACATCTAGTGACAAGCTCTCAAGAAGAGAAGTTGCAAGACAGCAGAGCGTCAGAGAAAGGATCAAAGAATTCAGAGGAGTTGATACTCTTAGCCCTGAGGAAGCTATGATTGAGTACACTCCAAATCAAACTGATCTAAACTCTGAAATCTACAAGTGCAAGAATGGTTACTAGGTAATTTGTGAGAAACTTGCTACTGAACAAAGCAGGCTTCCCAGTACCAGTATACCTTCAAATGATGGCATGGAGGAAAAACAGAGTAGATCTAGTGCCAAGGGATAAAGTAAAGGATGCACTTGATTTTGAAATTCTTGTCAGGCAGATGGCTATGAAGAAGGAGCTATCTAAAACTTGCCCATACTTTAAGCCTGCTGATGTACACAGAATTGAGAATGTACTTGGCACCGGAACAAAGCCAGGACTAGCAGTACAGGCTTATGAGTCCTTCTACCTTACTAAAGAAGATTACCAACAAGATCTGAAGTATCTGAGGACAATCTATGAAAAGTACAATTAGTCCCCTATTCAGATTGATCATGCTTGGATCTGGGCAAGATACTACTGGGTTGAACAAACAAGCAAAAGAAGACCCACAAAATCCTACAAAGATAATGTTGAGTTTTCAAGAAGAGTTGAAATGGCTGTGAGAACCTACCTGTTTGATTACTCTAATGACATTATCAGATATGGTGACTTCATATACCCAGGCACAGGAAGATGACAAAGATGAAGACTTGAAGACCAACTAGTAGGATGTTCACTTGGAACTTGGACTTTCCTGTTGTCCTACATAGTTGTGTATTTTTTTTTTTTTTTTTTTTGTTGATTGCAATTTAATGATTTATCTTGTAAAAGTTATTTGTACTTTAAATGTAATTATATCTGATGAACCTACTCTCAGATATCTATCTAATGAAAAGATAACTTGTCAGCAAAGATCACACCTTGTGATTTGATTGATGTTTACTTTCTGCACTTAAAATGAAAAAAAGAAATGAAAGATCATAAGAAATGTTTAAGTGTTGGATTGTTTCCTCATCCAGTTCATGATAGGTTTTTAGATAGTCATAGGTGACTGATCAAAAAGAGGTAAATTTGTTAGGAATATTTGTTTAGATTTTGATCAGTAAACCCTAAAGGTAACTAGTACTCTTAGTTCACTTGAACATTGTAAAAGAGGAAGCTTACTGAGTATGTTAGTCAAGCAAATCTTCTCTAGGATGTTAGATCTCTGAATGTAAGTTTTTATATCTTTGAAGAAGACCAAGAAGCAAGCATGCAGTAGAAGGAAGTCATTTCTTGAAGATCAGATGACGGCACAAGATTGCTGAAGACTAAGGAGAAGTGTCTCCTCAGAAACCTTGGCTCAGATACCTTGAAGAAATTAAGTGTCTTTAGAAGATAAGTATTTTAATAAGTCTCTGATTCACAATAGGTCACTGAGAAAGGACTTGCAAAGCCTCAGAAAGCTTGCATTGTTCCGTTGACACTACAGGACAAAAGTTAGTACAGTGCATTAATTACGCAGACAGAGATGTTATGTCGTCTGAGCAAAAGAGGAAATCTCTGTAAAGAGACAAATCTCACTGCCATACTAACTTCAGATTTCAATAGTTTGAATTTCATTGTGCCTAACGGATACTATTCAAACGGCATGATTTTCAATTATAAATATCACCACATAGAATGCTTGAAAGATACATTTGAACACTGAATACACAGAACTACATACATTACATTCAAGCATACAAACCTTCTGCCTACTTACTCTCTAGCTTACTGTTGCGACTAAAGCTCTTGAATTCTAAGTAGCACGAAAGTTCTAAGTGTCCTGATCCTTAACAAGAATTGCATATTGTGAAAGAGTTGAATCCAGAAGATATAGTTGCAACTAATATCTAAGATTCATTCTCTTGAACAACATCAAGACTTGGGTCAGTAAAGAACAACTTACCATACATTGAAAAGTGTATTAAGTGAGCTTGTTTCTACAGAGCACTCCTAGATAACTGTATAAGTTATTAAGAGCCTGCTCACTTGACAAACTACCATAACCAACACCACATAGGCGTTGAGCATAGGAAGTACTTGGCTTTGGAAGCTGAGGAATAGCTCAAAGGTTACTGAGTAGATGAAGTACTTGGTTGGGAAAACCAGGGAACAACTCAGGGGGAACACTTGGTTGGGAACCTAGTGTTTAAGGGATCAATAGATAGGATTTTGTAAAGGAAACTCATCATCTTATCTTATTGGATTCAAGTCCTGAGAAAGGGCGAGTGGATTAGTTGAGGATTACGCCACCCTCAGATACTACTATAAAGCTTTGTGTTATTTACTTACTGCACTTTACTTATTGCGTATTTATTGATTGCTGAGTACTTACACACATTATAGGTTGCTGAGCACGTGCACTTATCACAGAAGTCTTCCGCTCTCTGAATATAACTATCAGATACCTTGCACAGATATCTGAGAAACTATTTTATCGTCAAAAGTTTGAAAAGACTATTCCCCCCACCGTCTTTTACTTTGTCGTTATCTGGACCAACATAGTATTTTCCATAAAAAGAATTGTAACACTTTTAGTAAAAAAACGCCCGAAACGAAAAATTGTTACACTTTTAATGAAACGAATGGAGTAATTGATTATAGGATGCAAATTCATAAGGTTCTTTCGATATGATTGTGGACATATGTTCTGATTCTTTGATCTCTGAGTGCATATTGTGTCTTTTATTCAATGTTCTGCAATTTTGAGTTTAGATTTTTTTGCTTTCAAGGTTGTTTGATCTTCCACATATATAGTATGTGTGTTTCATTAGGTGTATTACTAGTTGTTCATTTTAAATCAGAGGAATGCCATGCATTTATTTTCGAAAGCCGTAAACGTTAGATTTATGTAATCATAATTTGAAGTTGATGGGTAGAAAAATTAAGCTGCGAAATTTCAATTTTGGTGTTGGTTGTTGATTAATATATATATATATATATATATATATATATATATATATATATATATATATATATATATATATATATATATATATATATAACAGGACTAACTTTCTGCCCCTATTGCTTATTTCCAAGAATTGGTGATAATCCATCTGTCATGTTTTAGTTTGAAGATGATGAATGACTCAATGTAAATAAATGCAGTAAGTGCCTTGGTTGCGCTTCATCATGAACAAACCTGAAGCATGTTTCTTTAACAGCAATTAGAAAATGCGTATTTTTCAAACTTTAGGACTCTTTTCTTGATTATGCGAGTATAACATTATGCGGTGCTTCAGGTTCATCAAACATTTATTCTTTTTGCCTAATTTTGCCTATCTTTGGTGCTAAGTATTCCCACTTGATGTTTCTTGCTCCCAGTAGACTCTGATTATGACTATATACAGGTAAATCTTGATTTCTCATATTATGGGATGGGTGTTTACTCATTCTTACTAATGGATTTTGAATAGTTTGTTTGAAGGACATTTTTTTATGCATAATATTTTCTTGGCCTACGATTTTGTCATTCATTACGTGCTAATAGGTTGCTTAATTGGCCCCGTTCAGAGGGTTAGACCGTGGAGTCAGTAGCTGGGTGAAATGTTAATGTTCCATAGAGGATTAGGAGGAAGCATTGATGTTGCTGGCTTTGTACTCTCAGGTGTCTACCATCTTACTTTGGTGTTATTACTTTCACTCTATAAGATTTCAGGATGCTCTTGAAGTTGATTAGACCATCTCTTGCAACCTGATCTGTCTGCCACGTTAGCATTCCACTCACTACAACTCTCTTTGCAACTCTATGCAATTCTATACTCCAACAGTTGAGATCCAAATTTATTTTATTTTCACATATCTTTCAAACTTAATTTTTCATTTCATTTTTTTCTCATTTCCTATTAAACTTTATTCCTTAATTTATTTTAAATATCATCAATTAATTATAATAAAATCACATTATTTTTTTTTAAATACATCACTTGAAAATAAAAATTACATTACTTACAAAAATTACATTACTTGAATTGAAGATTACAATAATTGAAATTGAAAATTACAACAATTAAGCTACTACATGCAAATCCGAGTTATCATATCCGAGAAATTCACACGCTTCCTTATATATAAGTATGTTTACATTGTTACAAATATTATTATCGTATGAAACAAGGCCGGCCTAGAGATTTAAGGGGTTCTGTGCAAAAATTTCAATCGGAGCCCGTAAAAATAATTTTTAAAAAAATTAATAATAATAATAGAAAAATATTCAAAATAAATAAAATAAAAAAATTTACACCATCATGAATTGAATACAAGACCTTTCAGAAGTTATATATGACATTTACCACTTGGAGACAGAGATTTTAATGCTTAGTTATTGCATGGACACGGATATATACATAGAGTCTCAAATTTAAAATTGAGGCCCTGAGCGGACAGGCTGCCCGCGCATACTCAGGGCCGGGGCTGGTATGAAAATATTCAATAATACTTGAAATTGAAAAAAAATTACATTACTTGAAATAAAATTACAATACTTCAAAATAAAGGAAAACAAGAAATACAAATCCAACAGAAAACAAAGATAAAACATAAAGTTAAAAACAAAGACAAAACAAAAAAAAAAATTAAAAAAATCAAAAATATGTTTTGGGACTCGCCCCAAAATATGGGACGAGACCAGGAGCCCAAACTTGCAACTGCTGTTGCAACTCCAGCGGAGTTGCAACAGCATTTGCAACCCCATTTCCAACTCTGTTGGAGATGGTTTTAATTTCAACATTTGAGCTACAGTCCCATCCCTTAACTGAAAAAATCCCATCATTCTTTCTTTCTGAATTTCTCACTATATTTCTTTTAATTATGTTGATTCTTTTTTCACATTTTATCAAGTTGTTAGTTACTTTTATTCTATATATATTATTGCAGGACAGGTGGCAAGAGGATTATGGGGAAGATCAATAGAGCTTTCTACTCATTTTGTGCACTACAAAAAAACTGGGCAACACCAACCAAGACATTCCAACGGATCTAAGTCGGTTGCTATTAGCAACGAATTTGCAACAAAATACCAACAGTAAATTAGCATCGTAAAATAAATAAAAAATCACCAACAATAGAGCAACAAATTTACAACAAAATTAGTTTCCAACAAATTTTCGTTGGGATATTGTTGAAAATAATTAGCGCGATCATCAACAACAACAAAACTTGTCAACGGAAATAATTTGTTGCACTTAGCAACAGATTTACAATAAACTACCAACAACAAAACAACCTCGTTTAATAAATTGAAAAATACCAACAAGTGACCAACTAATTATCAGCAAATTAAAATTTCAACAAATTTTTGTTGGAAATAACTAGAACAAACATAAATTACAACAAAGTTTGCCAAGGAAAAATAATTTGTTGCTGTTAGCAATGAATTTACAACAAAAAAAACAATGATTACAAGTGTCAACGACAAAATATATCACAAAATACCAAGAAATTTAGAAGATTGTTGGAAACTAAAATATAGCAAAACTAATTCTCTTCATATAAGAACAACATGCACTCAGTAATCATTTCATTTTATAACAATAGAATGCATATCATTCTTCAAGGACGCAAAGGACCAGCCATAAAAAGTAGTGTATCAAAACTAACTTAAAGGACATGCTAGAGGGTATAAAATAATCACTCTGCATATAATTGTAAAACCCAATCTCTCAAAAGTATCAGATTTGAAAGTAGCAAAATAGTTCAAATAGATCCTACATAATCATATGGCAGCACCTCATAACCAAAAAGCATCACCAAAAACCAATGTCCTATTTCATAATGTATAACCAAAAAATCACGAAAAACATATGTGCTCTCAATGTGATTTGACCAAGCTTCCAACCATCATGTGCTTCAAATGTGGATTCACTAACCTGAACATAAACAAGAAGACAAAATCAATACATGAACTTCACTCATGAAGTTTTACAACGATAGAAACCATCCAAACATAATACTCGGCCAACAAGAATATAATTGTCTTCTGCAATAATATGTCTAGAACTACTGAGAAAAGAGAAACTTTCATCATTAATCCAATCAACTGGAAGTAGAAAACAACATGCATCAAACAAAGAAACACCACATATAAAAAAACAAGTGATTAGCCATAATACCTTTAGTAGCAGCTCCAAGCACTCAAAACATTCAACCACACTAGACCTAACTAGTGGAGTCCAAAAATGTACAACTACTCCCGACTGCATCAAAAGACAAAATAGTAAATTCTATGTATATAGAATAGAAAATGAAATGCTCATACCATCAAAGTAATTATAAAGACTCAATGTTTAGATAAGAGAAAGAGCCCCAGTTGATAATGGTGAAATTGAGAAAAAAAATCAAAACAAATTTTAAATTAGTATACGTACCTTCTCTCGTAGTCAGTCATATATCTTGCTCCGCCTCATCATCATCATCATCATTACTATGATCTCTGTCTTCTGGCTCATTTTCTGATTCTTCATCCGAGAAAAGATCCCCGAAGGCCTCTTCATATTCTTCATCCTCATCATCTTCTTCATTCTCATTGATAGGCGTGGAGTGGTGGAGCTCAGAAGGATCTACTTCCTCAGTATTCGCATTCTCATCCAACAAAATACTTGGGTCTTCAAGATCGACCACTAAATCATGTTCAATAGGAGTAGATGCTACCCTCTCCTGATATGGGGAATCTTCCCTGAGTTCCTCATCTTCATTCTCATCTGTTAAGTTCAACACAATTCTATTTTTAGCCTTGATTTTACATACTGCTACCCAATCACCTCTATCTCCACGTTTTGGCTTTTTTGGAAACTCAGTATAGTAGACTTGTTGGGCCTGCTTAGCCAATACGAAAATATCATCCGATTTTAGCTTTGTTTTCCTATTAATCTCTATAAGATTAAAGCCACGGTGATCTCTAATACCCCTTCCCGAAGAGGTATCATACCATTCACATTTGAACAAAACAACGGTGTCTCCAAAATAGTCCAACTCCAGTACATCCTCCAACATGCCATAATAATCCATTGCGTCAGTTCCACTTGTATCACCCAAAACCCAAACACCACAATTCATTGTTGCTCTAGATTCCCCATGTTCTACCATGTGGAACTTGAACCCATTAACAAAATATCCCTTATAGCATTTTGCTCTTCGGTGTGGGAAAAACGCTTTGCTCCTAATCTTTCCATCTACCTCATTGTTATCAACCTATTCATGCAAAGAAAGTAGTTAAAATATTATGTTCATTTTCAATATAATACTAAGAGTGTCAACTGTCATTCAAAAATACCTTGTCCATACTACTTAATGGAATATGAGCTACATATCATAAAATTAACAAGTTTAGTCTTAGCCATTCACTTACATAGTCTTGTAGCCACTCGGGAAACCGTGTCTCATGCAATCCACGTAGTGCCGAGATAGATATGTCTGGATCCTCTTCCCTTATATATTCATCAAATTTCCTATTAAAAAAGGTTCGGTTAGTTGATAAAACATAGCTAAAATTAAGCGTCAGTCCACATAATATTTAAGTACCTAACACAAGCAAATTCCAACAAAACCTAATAAAACATAAGTACATGAAAAAACACAATTCTCTCCTATATATAAACAAAAAAAAATACTTACTGAAACATAGGAACCAACTCTTCACAATTTAACAAAACATATTTGTGTGCAGCTTGTAATTCATCATCAGTCAAAGTTCTACGCTCATTCATAGGCCCCAAAGGTCTGCCTGGATGTGAGAAAATAGATAGACGCCCCCTAGGTTCAACATGTCCACCATCATCATTTCTAGGCATGATGTGCTCAAATTAGTACTTGATAAAAATTAAAGTAACTAAAGCAGTGTTGAGTAAACAAGCCTTAACTACGAGATCGTTCTCAAGGAGCTAACTAGTCAACTATGACGTTTTCTAGTATCAAGCGCAAGAGTTTGCAAGTGCCAATTTGTATGATTGCGTTGGTTTTGTAAATTAAACTAAGTAAACGAGAGTGAATTTGAATCAAGAGAAATGAAATAGACACGGTAGCATTTCAGATTAATCGAATACAGAATCAAACCTATTGTTCATATGTTGTCACAGTTATTTGTCCAAATAAACGACCAATTTCAGTTTAACCAAAGCATTCTTTGAAAATATGACGTAGAGAAATCAATCGATTGTCAGACGATTGATTCTTAACCTGAAAGCGTTTGAGGATTTAGAGTAAGACTACCAAAATTGGGGTTTTTACGAAGTTTGGGAAGAAGCTTAACCCATATGAACAAACCCTAGGTAAAAATTCCAATTCGATTAATCCTTAATAGCTACCGCATCTATCGAAGAAATTAGCTACTCATATCACAAGGATTGGCATGCATATTGACAATCACAATCGAATCAAACATACAAGACGATATCACAACCATTCCCCAAGAAATCAAGCACAAGAGAGATTGTGAAAGAAGAAGGAACTGAATTGATAATCTAACCTCAATGAGTGAATCCGATGTCAACAATACAATTACAAGTCAAGATCAATGATCCACTAAAGCAAAGGACCATAACAAGGGTTTTTTTTGCTCCAGAGTAAAAGTGAAAAGCGAAGAAAAAGAAGTCTGTCTGTAATGAGTTGAATCGCCTTAGTTATAGTGCAGAAACAGGTCTGCAGCGCTAGTCACGACCAAGGCAATGCCGATCGCGACCAGCGGCTTTCTGGTCGCAACCTGCGGCTTCCTGGAAAGGAATTCACCGCTGGTCGCGATCGGATATCTTCCTGGTTGCGACCTGCGGCTTCCTTGGCCTAGATTCACATAGGGTCGCGACCAGCGACCTCTTCATGCATTTCTTCACATTCTGAGCAGAACGGAGTTTCAAGTGGGGTTTTTTGAGCTTCTTCTCGGACATGACCTTCAAAAAGCATCGTTTCTTCCACTTTGAAAGATCTATATTCATCTATAAATTTCCAAAGCCATCAATTTACTCCGATTTTCATCTCTAAACACACGAAAACCTGTAAAACACAACTGAAACATAAAACACATAAAAACGCACAAAATACGCTACGAAAGACAAATAGAGACGAATGAAAGCTGGCAAATAGAACGAAATGAGAGCCTAAAATACAGGCTCATCAAGGCACACGGTTCAATTTTGTCCGCACACTTGAATGAAAGTACAGTGAGCAAAATGTGGATACTTCCTCATTCAAGTATGCCTTGACAATAGGTGCCTCAACTCTAGTAGGATTACGAGCTTTCATCTTCAAACTATGCAGAATTCTAAATTTTCATATGTTATTAGCAAGCTCATGATAAGAATTTCATTTGAGTATTTAATAACAAAATAAATTGTGACATTTTTTATTAGTAAAAGAAAGTGCAAATATGTAGATTCAATAAATTTGTACCTCGCAAATATGTAGATTGAATAAATTTGTACCTCTCTTCTTGACCCAATTATGGGATTCTTTAAATCCAGGTATCAATTGCTTTCCACTTTCTGTACCAAATATGATATTCGGGAGTTGTTCAACTTGATGTCGGATTTGTTCACCAGATAAACAAGGTGGGGGTGAATCATTTTCTAATCGAGCCTTTTTAGATTCCCACCTGACTTTCCTATAACGATGACGGCGAGGCAAGAATTGACGGTGCCAATCAAACCATGGCATCTTTCCTCCATGTTTCAAGCGAAAAGATTTTGAGCGACCCATGCAGTAAGGACAAGCTAACCTTCCATGTGTGCTCCATCCTGACAACATGGCATATGCTGGGAAGTCTCTTGTAGTCCACAAAACCGCTACTCTCATCCAAAAGGTTTCTTTCTTGCTCACATCAAAAGTTTCGACCCCTTCTACCCACAAATTCTTAAGCTCATCAATGAATGGTCGTAGAAATACATCCAAACTCTTTCCGGGGCCTTTAGGGCCAAGAATCCCCATGCTCAGAAAAAGGTAAGGTTCTTGCATACACATCCATGGTGGGAGATTGTATATTGCTATAATCACTGGCCAACATGAATATGAACGCCCATAATTGTTAAATGGGGTAAATCCATTTGTACATAGCCCTATACGAATATTACGTGGTTCAGAGGCAAATGATGGATTCTCATGGTCAAAATGTTTCCATGCCTCCCCATGAGATGGATGTGTCATGGTTCCCGGTTCACAAGGTTTCGTGTGCCAAGTCATGTGCTCTGCAGTGTGGCTGGACATGTACAACCTTTGAAGCCTCGGAGTCACCGAAAGGTAGTGCAAAACTTTGAATGGGACTTTCATTCGCCTTCTCTTTCGACGTTCATTGATAGTCTTATAGCGAGGATGGTGACATATGCTACATTCTTGCAAATCTTGATTTTCTTTGTAATACAACATGCAGTTGTTCTTGCAAGCATCAATCTTCTCATATGCAAGACCTAGTGTTTCTAATTATTTTTTGGTTCTGTACAAATTACGTGGCAGCTTATCTCCTTCAGGCAAAATACTCTTAATTATAGCCACCATACGATCATAACATGCCTCTGACATGTTAAATTTAGATTTCAAATTGAACAACTCCGACAATGCCGATAGTTTTGAGTGTGTAGTGCAACTATCATAAAGTGGCTCATCTGCCGCATGTAGTAAATCAAAAAACTTTTTTGCATCCTGGTTAGGCGGTTGTTGCTCTGATTCTGGGCTCCAATTAAAATCAGGACCAGCAACGTCCCTCACCATAGTTTCCATGGCATTAGTATCCACCTCATGTTCCTCATTAGTCATTTCATCTGTCTCACCATCTTCAGCAAACTCACCAGATGACTCTCCATGATTTACCCATCGATCATAGCCCAACATGAATCCTTTTGCACGAAGATCTAATTCAACATCATCCCGCGTCTTCATAGATTTCAGTTTGCAAGTTCTACATGGGCATTTTATTTTGTTATTCTCAACATAATCTTCATGGGAGAACGCGAAATTAAGAAAATTAAGCACCCCTTCCATGTACTCATTTGTTACACGTCCATCAGTATCTTTGTGCCTTCTCATCCAACTAAGGCCTGAAGACATTATTAGCCTAGAGAACCCACATAAATCATTTCAGATAGGAATAGATTACTGTTGATACGGACATATGTCCAATCCGTTAAGGTCGCCATAGAGCGTGTCCTAGAGCGCATCAAAGCTGAGATAGCCAATCCAGTGCTAGTCCGACCTCCAAATGGTCCGACCTAAGGGAAACCATCTTAGGTCAACTAGTATTTACAAGTCAACATACCTTCTCAGCTGGGCCCGACCAAGCTAGGTGAATGACTTCCGAACCTGACAAAAGGTCACATGGTCCTTCCAAGTACCACAAACTGTCAGTCCTAGGATGCCAAATGGACCGGACGAGGGAATCGCGGACGCCACCATCGCAATAAGACCAAATGTACATAACAGAACCACTGAGATACTTTCGTGGAACTCTAGGCTCGGACACCTTGAGTTACCTAAGGGCAGATCCACCAAGCAGAAGGATCTGTCCGAAGGAGTTACACGGACCCAACGCATTTTAACAAGACTCTCAGAGGGAAAGGTCCAAACTACCCTCCCAGGCCCATTAATTAGTATTGGATTACTGTTCACTATTGGGCTATGGGCTAAAGGTAGCATTGGTGTCCAAATCTAAAGCATACACTTGGCACTATCTTATGAGTCACTTCATAAGATATGTTAACTATAAATATAGCACAAGGTCCAAGACCTTAAGGTAAGCAACAATCCTTAAGTCTGATTGATATCATAACCTTCCTCATAACTATTACATTGAGAGCTACCAACTCTCTCTTGAGTAAAGTCTCTTACCGGATTGACATACGCAATCTGGGTAACCCTTTCTAACCCCCCCCCCCCCCCACCTAGTCCTTTCAGGTACTCCAGCTCGGACAGGAACTGCTTCGGAGTTCAAGTGGGAGGCAGGTCCTAAACTAGGTTACTTGTAATAGTTTAGTTAGTTAGTGTTCGAGGTTTCACCCCTCAACATTTTGGCGTCGTCTGTGGGAAACTTTACAAAAAGTTTCGCAACTGAGTTAGGCTGATGGCAAGAACAAGACGGACAGCACGGACTAGTGCTGCAGGCGTAGGGACTCCACCACCATGCCCATGCGGACGTCCACCCACCCGGGGACGAAGGGCCACTGTGGCTGAAAGGAACGTCGGAAGGGGATATCCGAAGCGGTCAGACGACCCATCCTCAGATGAAGGAATAGACGTTCCGCTCAGGGGGGTCTGAAATGTTCCTGAGAACGTTGCACCTGCGGACCATGGAGAGGGGACCATATGAGTTTCTCCGGCAGAAGCTCAAGGCCCCATTACAGGTCAACAGTTTACTATGCATGATGGTCGTGCAGTCCGGACTAGTGACCTCGGATTAAGTGAGACTCAGTTCGATAGATTGCTCACGATAATTCAAGGTTGTCTAGGGTCTAACAATGCCCATCCTCAGCAAGCCACTCCGCCAGTGGCTACTCCGGCTCAAGTAGAGCCTGCCCTATCAAGAAACAGGCAAAGTCCGATTCAGCAGAGGTTGGGGAATCAGCTACCCCAAGAGGATCTGCGGAACCTTCTAGATCGGAGAGCATCCGCTTCCCAAATTCTGGGTGAAGGAATTCTGAATGAAAGGAGAGACCATCAGGAGGATGATAACAGGCAGCCTAGAGCTCTGCAACAAGCACCTCCGAGAGCCAGGGATCACGTAGCGGAAACCATTCCAGTGGTCCGCCTAGATGAACTCCCCTCGGATGTAGCAGTTCATCCAAGGACGGGGGAGATAATGATTGCGGAAGAAATCTATGCTCAACAAAAAGCTTTGGAGGCCCAAATTCTAAATCTCGGACGCCTGGTAAAGGATCATGAGCAGATAGCTACTAGTGCACCAAACCCTTTGTGCGATGAAATCATGAGAGAAAAGGAAAGGAACAGGAACTCGGATCAAGTGATTCCAAACTTGGAATACTATTACGGGGATACCTGTCCCGTTGGTAACCTGACAAGGTACAACAGTAAGATGGATTCCAAAGGGATGAGTGACAATACGAAAGCTCTCTCGTTCTCATCTACTCTCTTTGGAACGGCCATGGATTGGTACACTGCTTTACCAAACAAGTCGATAAGGTCGTATGCGGACCTCTCCTCCAAGTATCTGGGACGATTTGGAAAGTCGAAAAGAAGAAAGCGTACCGTCGAGCACCTGGCAGAAATTATACAGAGGGAGCAAGAGGATCTAAGGACCTTCCTAGATCACTTTCATGCGGAAGTTCTTCGAGTTGAGCCACACAGTATTAAGGAACGGGTCCGTCACCTGTATGCTAATACTTTCAACTCAGAGCTCCGCAGAAAACTCTCTAGTCAGGAAGTGAGGAGTGAAAAGCATTTGGATGACATCTGTGAAGAAGTGATGTATGTAGAGGATTACCGACGGAACGTTCCGGTGAGAGCAGGATCCAAGAAGGGAAAGGAGCCAGTAAAACAAGAGCATCGCCCTAATAAGTTTGACCCGAGGAAGGATCACAGAGATAAGGGCTTCCACAGAGAAAGGAGTCCGCCAAGGAGATACGCAGATTATACCCGTCTCAATAGACCAAGATCCGACATCTTGGAAACTATCATTGAGAAGAAGCTGGATGTTCAATGGCCAAAGACCTCTCACAACAACCGGAAGAATAAGAATGCAAAGGGGTACTCCAAGTTCCACAAGTGTCGTGGTCACGAGACGGACGATTGCATTCAACTGAAAACGGAGGTTGAACATTTGATAAGAGAGGGAAAACTGGAAGAGCACATCTATACGGATGAGCCTTCTAGACATGATAAGACGGAACGAAGAAGGCATGATAGAGCTACAGAGCCGCCACCTCGTCCTCTATCCTTGCCACCTCCTCCACCCAACCATCCATCTCGCACAGACCGACACCCATACAGGTACGATGATGACGTTGAAATGGAGAACCCTCCATACAGTGGAGTGCTCAACACCATCGCAGGCGGACCAACTGGGGGCAATAGTAGGAACGCGAGAGAACAGACAGCTCAGAATCTTCGGAACAATGACAGATCGTATGCTTCTCCAGCAATTCGAGGGACAAATGCTATATACTTTGATGATAGTGAAATCCCTCCTCCTACGGAAGGAGGCGAAGATATAGATGATCCGGATGTTCCGCTGGTGGTTTCTTTAACCATCGCAACTTATCGGGTAAACAAGATTCTGGTAGACACTGGGAGTTCCTCAAACATCATCTCCAAATCGGCAATAGATCAGATGAATCTGGGAGGAATCCGATATGAGAGAGTCAACACCTCCATACTAGGGTTCAGAGGAGGTACTGTCCGTCCTCTAGGAAGTGTCATGCTTCACGTTTCACTTGGGACACATCCCGCAAGAGTGACACAGTAAGTCCGTTTTGTAGTGGTGGACCGAACTTTCAACTACAATGCTATTTTTGGTCGTCCGGGACTCAATCAATTCCAAGCTATACCTTCCATAATAGGATGAAATTCCCGACCCTGTGCGGAGTTGGAGGGAGGTAGGGAACATCCGAGAAGCTTGGGAGTGCTATATTATGTCCACAAGGAGAGCATCTGCGCCTGTGTTGGATGTCACGGTGACCCCTGATCCGCCAGTTGTTCTTCCATCGAAGAAAGAGAATCCACACATTGGAGTAGGGAGCCAGAAGGACAATTTTTCTAAAACTGCACGGATCGAGCCTCATGAAACCCTCAAGGAAGTTGAGCTCGTCGTTGGAAGCCCGGATAAGAAGACTAGAATCGGAGCAGAGATGAATGCGGAAGTAGAAATGAAGCTTATTGCTTGTCTCCGAGATAATGTTGATGTATTTGCTTGGAGTACTGAAGACCTAAAGGGGATAGATCCGAGAATTGCTGTTCACCGTCTGAACATGGATCCCTCGATCAAGTATACTCGTCAAAAGAGAAAAGATTTTGGTCCGATCAAGGATACCATTATATCCACCGAAGTTGATCGACTCCTGAAGGCAGGTCACATCGAGGAAGTCTGTTATTCCGATTGGGTTTACAACGTGGTTCTGGTAGAAAAATCGCCAAGTAAATGGCGGATGTGCAATGATTTCACCAGGCTAAACAAGTTCTGCCCGAAGGATCCGTACCCTTTGCCACGGATAGATTAATTGGTTGACTCCACGTCCGGATGTACGTTACTGAGTTTCATGGACGCATACCAAGGCTTTTACCAAATTCGGATGGCCAAGGAGGACATCAAGAAAATGACTTTTCCGCAGGGGAGGTGTCGCTTTAAGGTGATGCCCTTCGGATTGAAAAATGCGGGAGCCACTTACCAACGACTGGTGAATCAGATGTTCAAGGAAGATATTGGCAAAACCATGGAAGTGTATGTGGATGACATGCTCGTTAAGAGCGAAATTGAAGAACAACATGTGGATCACTTGAACAAGTGCATTGCTATCCTTAGGAAGTACGGAATGAAGCTAAATCCAGAAAAGTGCACCTTTGGAGTGAAGGGCGGAAAGTTTTTGGGATACATGGTCACAGAGAGAGGGATAAGCGCAAACCCTGAGAAGATCAAGGCAATCCTAGATCTGCCTCATCCGAAGAACCTCAATGAGGTACAACAGCTTATTGGATGTCTTATGTCCTTAAGTCGCTTTATTTCGCGATCCGCAGAGAAGAACCTTCCGTTCTTCAAAATCCTCCGGAAAGGAGAGAGCTTTGAGTGGACCGCGGAATGTTCTGAGGCTTTTGAAAATTTGAAAAAGTACCCCCATTCCCCCCCCCCCCCCCCCGCTGCTCTCCAAACCCGTGGAAGGAGAGCCACTCTACCTCTACCTAGCAATAACGGAAGAGGCAATGAGTTCCGTATTAGTACGGATTCAAGCCAACGATCACTTGACAATCTACTATCTTAGTAAAGCCCTTGCTGGGGCCGAGACAAGATATGTGAGGATTGAGAAATTTGCATATGCTTTGGTTTACACCGCAAGGCGGTTAAAGCCATATTTCAAGTCTCATAAAGTTGTGGTACTAACTATGGAACCTTTGAAACAGGTCCTGGGAAAGCCCGACCAATCTGGACGACTCTCTAAATGGGCAATTGAGCTGAGCGAATACGACATTAGCTACCAGGCTCCGACAGCCAAGAAAGCTCAAGTTGTTCCTGACTTCTTAGCGGAGTACCCTGAAGCGGATTTAGAGAAATTCCCGGACAAACAGGCATTTGAATGCTTAATCGCCAAGCAGATCATCCGAAAGCCAGTTCCACCAACGATCAACCCGGAAAACCTTGAGGATGCTCAGTTCATTAATCAGTCTCGGACTACATCATGGGAGGAAACTCGGGTTAACCAAATGTTCCTTCTTGATGATATCACAGGGGAATCCGGTACTAACAACTCTTTACCGGATATTAAAAAGAAAGGGGAACACAAGTTGGAATCTCAGGAGCTTACAGAAGACCTCCAAGCCAGAGAACATCTCTCTGATGTTTGGATATTGGAAGTGGATGGTTCCTCCACTGGAAGAGTAGGAGGAATTGGAATCTATCTTAAAAGCCCTGATGGCACGGAACTCGACTACGCGATATCCTTGGAATTTAAAGTTACCAATAATGAGGCTGAGTATGAAGCATTGTTGGTCGGGCTACGTCTGGCCAAGTCCCTGCAGGTCCGGAAACTCAAGGCTTACACCAACTCACATTTAGTTGAAGCCCAGTTCTCCGGTACTTTTGCAACAAAAGGTCCTTCGATGATCAAGTACCTTGAGCTACTCAAGCAGGAAGTCAGCCTCTTTGATGAGTTTACCCTGAAGAAGTTTGATAGGGCCTGGAATGAAAGAGCGGACACTCTGACAAAGTATGCATCCGCAACATCTGCCCTAGACATGCGGAGAGTAATCCTACTCTCTATTACTGACTCATCCGTCATGAGTCCTACTCCTAGTGTTGTGATAACTGAAACAGGAAGAAACTGGATGACTGACATCTTTAGTTATCTCAAAGACGGATCATTACCAGCTGATCCGAAGGAGTCAAGGAGGGTGCAGTGCCGAGCCAATAGATACTTTATACTTGGAGAAGATTTGTACAAGAGATCTTTTGCTGGGACTCATTTAAGATGTTTAGGCCCACAAGAGGCAGAGACTGTACTGGAAGAAATTCACAGCGGAAGCCATTCCGGAGGAAGAACTTTAGCTCAGAAGATCATTCGACAGGGCTACTACTGGCCTACCATTGATAAGGATTCCGCTAGCTTCGCCAGGAAATGTCCTGATTGACAATATTATGCGAATATTCCCCATCGTCCGACACACCCTATGATTTCGTCAGTCATAGCGTGTCCATTTGATCAATGGGGCATCGATATTGTCGGACCATTCCCAAGGGGCACTCAACAGAAGAAGTTCTTAATTGTGGCCGTGGAATATTTCACCAAATGGGTAGAATCTGAAGCTGTGGCGACTATCACGGAAAGCCGAGTGCGAACCTTCATTTGCAAAAACATCATTTGTCGCTTTGGCCTACCCAGAGTTCTTATCTCGGGCAATGGTGCTCAATTTTCGGGCAACAGACTCAAGGAATGGTTGGCATCTTTCAAGATTGAACAACGCTTCACATCTGTCGGATACCCACAAGCCAATGGACAAGCTGAGTCCACAAACAAGACAATTGTTAAGATCCTGGAAAAACGGTTGAGAACTTCTCAAGAAAGTTGGGCGGATGATCTAGATGACGTACTGTGGGCTCAACGCACCACTGCGCGGACCGCGACTAGAGAAACTCCATTTGCCCTGGTTTATGGCTCGGAGGCAGTCATACCAGCGGAAATTGCCATCGAGACTATGAGGGTCCAAGAATTCAATGATTTCGTCAATCATGAAGCTGGGATATTCGATCCGACATGCCGGAATGAAAAAGAATCAAGCTCGCTAATATCCACAGTACCAAGCAACCGCACTGTGCCTACAACAGGCATGTTCAAGCGAAGGATACAGGTCGGAGACCTAGTGCTCCGCCGAGCTGATATCTTGAGCAATATTGGGAAGCTTAAGCCTAAATGGGAAGGACCTTACAAGATTGTCGGTGCGAGACTGAACAGACGCTACGAATTGGAGGACGAGTACGGACACCCACTCAAGCGTACTTGGAATGCCAGGAACCTTCAAAAGTTTTACGCATAAGGGTGGTTACGCGGACCCCTGTCAATCATTTGGATATTTTGGGCTTAAACTGTCTATTACACGGAACTCGCCGATTGCTTTTGTTAACCTTTTGCCATTATGCATCACAAGTTGTAATTGCATTTCCATCAAATCAATACAACTTCTATCTTTCAATTTGTGAATCTGAGATTTAACGTTCAAATGATAAGAAAAATCAAGCAATGAGTTTTATTCATACATGAAACAAAGTATACATAACATTGTCTTTGCAGTCTACAATCTCCGATCTTTATCCGGATCTACAGCTACAATACATAAATTATAGGGAAAGTCTCTAGAGATACGTCATCTCTTGTCGAGATTATTCCTCCGACAGGAATGTACTCTACTTAGTAGTCACTTCCGGAGACACCAAGGATCTGATGTGCCTGTACAATACGGAAAGATTCAGTGAGTTGGAATCCTACAATATCACCATACCTTTGATTCCCTCTACGGATCTCGTGCTCGATGTGCACGGACACATTAAAAAAGTGAATTATGAGCACTTGGAATCTCATGCCCATGAGCAGATTGGACGGACACATCTACTATGTCCGACATCAAACCTTCTATCTCCAGCCTGTTTGGTCGAATCGGAGCACGGATCTGACGCATTGATCGTATGGCGACCCACCCGCCAGCAGCTCCCCGGAAGGGAAAATCTCCTACCGGGTGGATCGCACATACGACCGATAAGGCCATCCGTTAGTCTACCCCCGGATCTGAACATTTTTCACAATCTGTATTTTCTACCAACTGATCTCGAGTAATCATCCCCTCCAGACCCACGCCACTCTCAAACTCAAGACAAGCACCGATTTGAGAGTGGACGGGAGTCTCGAGGGGGAGACTAGTCAAGAAATCATCTTCTTATGGCCACTACCAGGCTCAAACTATGGAGACCTATCCTAGTTTAAGAAGAAAGTGGAAATTTTAAGAGAGGAGATAATCAGTGCAAAGGAGAGCTCGGGTATTTATAGACGGGACGAACCAATAAGCGTCCGACACGTAAGAACCTTGACGTCGAAAATGGGCTTGGGCCATCCGTAGGGCCGAACAGTGTTGGGTCGATTGAGCTTACCCTGTCTGATCTAGACAAGCCCATTAACCACGTCCTCATTTGTATTTGCTAGTCATCTTACAGGGACATTTGCATGAATATGATCCGACAAAGTAAGGATATGAACAAGGTGATGATTTCATCTAATAAGGACAGTCTAAATTTCATTGAAAAACCATCCGAGCATACAGAAAACAGAGAGTACAATTTTTCCAAGGTCCGAAGACCATACATAGGTCAACGTGGCATACCCCGACTTGTTCCTTCAGTGGATTCCCGAGGTTGAGCCTTGAGATTCTGGGCCCCCACCTTGAACCCGACGAGCTTGCTGCCGCATTCGGATCCTCCTACAGATCATCTTCAAAGTCCGCTCTCTCTCTTCTTCGGCTCGCCTCCTGGAAACCACCGGACACAGAGGGGGGTCGCCTTTTGGATCGAGAATAATTGGGTCATCCGTCGTGCCTTTACCAGAGTAATTCGGAGGGTGCATGTTCCATACGCGATTTACCCAAAGTCTTGTGACAATCATACTGGATCGTCTGGTTCTCCAAAGTCGAAGTTCTCCAAGTCGGATAGCACCGCGCTTGCATTAAGGTGAAGTTGTCTAGCTCGGACTAATTTTTCTCGAGCAGATTCCGACATCCTAAAGAAATCTGACTTCTTCGAAGAATTAAATTTCTAAAAAAGGAGAGATTGAAGAAGGGTAAAGCAGTGAGAAGGGAAGAATTACCATGGTCCTTATTTATAGTAGAGACGAATCTTTACGATCGCGCCACATGTCCATCATCCGACGGCTCGGAAGATGAAGGGATGCAGTAATAATGACAATTTCACTGCTTCAACTTCCTCCTTCTAGAAGATTACGCATCCCCACAAACTAATCTGGTATAATAAAGACGTACGGTCCGAGGATCAGAAAGACAATTGTTTGATTATCTTACAATCAGACGTCATTCAGCGAGATCCGTGTTTTTAAGAGACGTATTTACGATAACTTAGCGTATGAACAACGGAATACAGGAAATAAAGAGGAAAGCAATGATTCAAAGAACGAAAAGCATGGTTCCGAAGATAGTTACTACTAATAAAGGAGAGTAAATATTGTACATGGCAACAATCCGTGCCATCAAAAGATCACAATTCTAAATGTTACAAACTTCTCACGGGGCATACCCCGGACTCCTCACTGGGGGGCAGGTTAGCTCGGACCGACTTCTTCAGCTGTAGGCGGATTGGTGGAAGACGGGTTGGCAGTGACACGAGCTGCGAGGGATTCAGCAATTCCGAACAGGTTGAAATTTGCATCATGGTCAACGACCCAAGCAGGCATGAAGTACCAGTTCTTTAGGAACGCCCTGTAGTTATCAAAAGGCACGAAACATACCTTTCGAAGGGCCTCCGGGACACTTCGGGAGAAAGGGTCCGCCATTCCTGATGTCAATCTCACCTTCCTCGGTGACCAGCTCCGCAAATTCACACGCGGCCAACCGTTCATCCGGCACATTGTCCACTGGGACCTCCACTCCATTAGCATCCGCGGAACGAATCAATCCTTCCGCCTTCCAGTCGAAGTTCTTTGGAAGTAATCCCTTGGACTGCAACTGGCCAATGGCGGATGAAAACCCATCCAAGCGGGAAGCATCGGATTTGTCCGCCATGAAAAACTTGAAGGAGTCCGACTTCATAAAGTCTCAAAATTTCAAGGCGAGCAAATTGGAGGTCCTCGAGGAGCAGATCCTTCGAGTTCAGGAAGGCCTTCATCGACTTGCTGATAAAATCCTCCTGCCAGTCCAAGTCCGATTTTATCTCCTGCCAGCTAGCCTTCAACTTATTGATAAGCGTATCCTTTTCTTTTAGTTGAGCCTCCGCCTGCTTCACCTTCTCCGCCTCATCCGCGGATGCGGCCATGGCCTTATGCAGGGCCTCTTCGATGGTGGCCCGCTCACTAGCCTTCCACTGCAGAGCCTTGACGAAACATCCGAGCTACAGGCAGTCCGAATAGACACAAGTTATGTTTCTATCATACTGAGAACTTGGCAAAAAAAAAAACATGAACGAGTTACTTACCCTCTGGTACAGCTCATGGAGCTCTCCAACCCGCTCGGCCTCGGGGAGTCCGCGAGCCCGTTCATATTCCTTATCGAGAGCAGCTTGGTCGGATGGCAGGATAGCGGATAGCTGCTGCCTCTTAGCTGCAAGAGAGGCATCCGAGGCTGCTCCCCTCTTCCTCCCCGAGGTGATGGCGTCTCGCATCAACACATCCCGCTGAGGTGCGGATGCAGCGGAAGCTGGTGGCTTGGAGGCAGTGGTGCTGCGAGTCGTAGGGCCCTTGCCCTTGTCGGGCATCACCAAGACTTGCGGATCCTCACCCGCCTTCTCCCACCTCTCTTCCTCCGCCGCAAACACCGCCGCATTTTTTGGGTCCGCCATAGGAAGACCCGCGGACGTATTGATGATCTTGGCCCTTTGGCCAGTAGCAAGCTCAAGGGCTTGTTGCTCCCTCTGCAATCTCTTCTTCTCACGGAGTGTCGACATGATATAATCGAACCAGTGAGCTACATAACAAAATAAACGTATCAACCACGGATACATAAAGGGGAGAATAACAGGAATCTCAGAAATGAAAATTCATGGCAAGGCATTCAAGAGAAAGGAAAGCATAAATTCAAAGTTAAGGATCCTTACTAAAGTCGGTCTTTCCCCCAACTTCCACGACATCAGTCAGTCCGCACAAATAGGGTAGCGGCTGAAAAATCAATCCATGGAACGGATACGTAGGTGTATTGTTCTTCTTATGAATCTCCGCCACCCATGGAGTCACATTCTTCGGAAGGGGGCGCCAGTCCGGAATACTCTCTCTTAGGAACTTTTTTGGCAGCCTCCACTACTCTCGCCTCCTTGCGGACATCCCGGGCTTCAAAGCCATCCGCACAAAAATGTATTTATTCAACCACTTCGACCCCAGATAAGAAATGGAGTCGGAAATGAAGTTGTAAGGTTTCCTATTTACAAAGGTATAAAATAGGGGATTCCCCGGACTAAAAGCAACGTGGAAGAGCTGCCTAAAGTTCTCAAAATTCACAGGCTTCCCCTTCTTTTTACAAACAACAGCAAAACAAATAAGGTTACCCAAAGACTTTGGGATAACCTAGCTCGGACCGATCCCAATATGGTTTAGGATATGCTTCAGCTCGGGCGCGATTGGGATCTTCGACCCACAAGCGAAGGCCACTTCGTGCACACACATGTATCCATCGGGCGGATTGTAAAAGGCATGTCCGGGCTCTGGAACCATGATTTCAACGAACTTCGCGATCTCCCACTTCCGCCTCCACTCAGGAATGTCCTCAGGTTTTACTTTGGACGGACAAGTGGGGAGTAGCCCGTCTACATTCAACTCTCTGTATTCATCCGCTATCACAACGGCGGACGCAGGACGAGGGAATTTGATTTGCGCCGCCTTGGCCCCACGACCCTCAATCAGCGGAAGAGTGGATTGAATGGGCACCCCAGGATGCAACGCAATTCGACGACCACCACGTCTTCGTGGGCGGGCAGCTTGAGTAGCTTCTTCCTCTTCCTCCTCATCATCCTCTTCTTCTTCACCATCTTCCTCCTCCTCTTCTTCACCGTCGGATCTCCCGGATGTGCTTGGGTTGGTCGGACCTTTCTCCACTACAACTCGATCCTCTACACCAGCCTCAAACATCTCTACATCATCCGCCTCCAGACCACTCTCGCCTCCCTGCTCGGCCCGAGGTTCATTTGGACCAACGGACGCCTCAACACCACCTATGGTCCGCGTCTGGACTAGAGACCTAGTCCTAGCACCATCTCCCTGGCCCGCTGCCACGTCGGACTGAGTCTCTGTTGACGGACTCTTTGTCCAGCGTCAGAGTCCCTGGAAGACACGAGCTCCACGACCAGATAGTCTCCTACGGACGTGGTTAAGTCCACGGACTCAGTCCCCAAGTTTACTCCACCATCGTAACCTTGAGCCTCGTGCTGGTTCTGACTATCGCTCCCGGACATCCTAGGGCAGAAGGAAACGGATCAGAAACGATGATTGTGATTGTCCGAGAGTTCATTTAGATATCTTATTAAGTCAAGCGATCTGAGGAAGTTCTACTTTACCAGACTTTCTGGATGAAGTACAGTCTCATAACTATGAGCACTAAACTTGGCACACAAGGACGTGCCATTGGCACTATTATCTACCCTACCCAGCACGTTAACAGGGACAACTTACGAAAGACTATGTGCCAATCGGCACCAACACATCACCAAACAGGCATGCATTATCGAATTTTAGTTACATTGGACATGATATACAGGGCGAGCGAACAAGTTACCAGTGAAGGAAGTTAGTACAATATAGCACACTGGAAGAGTATTCCAACTAAGTATATTACTGGAATCTACCACTAGCAGCATTTACAACCATGGAATCAACAGGCAGGTTATCGACCAAGGGAAAGGCATACAAGCATGAAGCAAACGTATCATAACAAAGAAAAACTTCAGAAAGAATCGAGGTATACTTACTTGATAAAGTTGACTTAGTAAATTTGGACGGACGACGAAGCCTTGCTAGCTCTCCGAGAGTGCAGATCTGAGGTGGAAAGTGCAAGATTTTGCGAGTTTTAGTTGCTCGGATTGTTCTTTGATTGCTCGGATTGCTTGAGAATCGCTCTGAGTATTCGAGGTGGCTAAAGTGTGAAAGCGACAGATTAGGTAACTATTTATAAGGGACAATTGGGGAAGTCGAAACGTCGCATCACCTGGATTCTAAGCCCAACCGCTGATCTTTTTAATTCAACGGCTGCGCCGGTTCGCAAAAGGCGCAATGCCAGTACTCCCCAATTAATTCTCCTCAGAAACGTCACATCACTTGAGTTTCTATCCCCACCGTTGATCTCCTCAAATCCAACGGTTGCATCGGTTCCTTCGGGATCCTTTCCAGTGGGCCGGATAGATGCCATATTGGGCCTTTTAAACCACTATTCATCAGCCCAAGTGAACCATTCCACGTGTTTGGCCCAACGGATGGCTTCTTTTACACTCTTCCAAATAGGGCTTCTTCAGATCCTAACCGTACTCGGATCTATATATCTCGGATACAAATACCTTTTCCATCTACAGTTCGAGCGATTACATAACTCGGACTGTAGAAGGAAGGGGGGGGGGGGGGGAGAGAGATATATCGAATTCCTAAGAACACGGACGATGAATCCCACAAAAAAGGATTTTTTTCCTTTTCAGTTAACGATTCAGACACGCCCCACAACACACTTGTTCTTTTCATAGTTACCAACTATCTTCTACTAAGCTACTTGGAAACTAGGGGGACATATGTTGATACGGACATCTGTTCAATCCGTTAAGGGCGCCATAGAGCGTGTCCTAGAGCGCATCAAGGCTGAGATAGCCAATCCAGTGCTAGTCCGACCTAAGGGAAACCATCCCAGGTCAACTAGTATTTACAAGTCAACATACCTTCTCAGCTGGGCCCGACCAAGCTAGGTGAATGACTTCCGAACCTGACAAAAGGACACATAGTCCTTCCAAGTACCACAAACTGTCAGTCCTAGGATGCCAAACGGACCGGACGAGGGAATCTCGGACGCCACCATCGCAATAAGACCAAACGTATACAGTAACCATCGAGATACTTCCGTGGAACTCCAGCTCAGACACCTTGAGTTACCTAAGGCGATCCACCAAGGATGATCCGTCTCAAGGAGTTACATGACTGACTTTAACAAGATACTCTCGAGGAAAGGTCCAAACTACCGTCCCAGGCCCATTAATTAGTATTGGATTACTGTTCACTATTGGGCTATGGGCTAAATGTAGCATTGGTTTCCAAATCTGAAGCATACACTTGGCACCATCTTGTGAGTCACTTCATAAGATATGTTAACTATAAATATAGCACAAGGTCCAAGACCTTAAGGTAAGCAACAATCCCTAAGTCTAATTGATATCATAACCTTCCTCATAACTATTACATTGAGAGCTACCAACTCTCTCTTGAGTAAAGTCTCTTACCGGATTGACATACTAATTGGTAACCTTTCTAACCCCCCCACCTAGTCTTTTCAGGTACTCCAGCTCGGACAGGAACCGCATCGGAGTTCAAGTGGGAGGCAGGTCCTAAACTAGGTTACTTGTAATAGTTTAGTTAGTTAGTGTTCGAGGTTTCACCCCTCAACAATTACATAAGCTAACAATATACACTATTACACTATCAATATTCAACCAAATATAATTCTACTTTTGAAATAGCAGGCATCAGAATAATCACATCATAAGAAGAAGTGATCAGAAGCAAACAACAGGGACAATTGTTAGATCATACCAGTAAGGAGAAACGAACTTTACTGTAATAACAAACTTGTAGAATTCATTCAGTATATTCAATAATGCGAAAAACCTTAAGCCCAGTTTCTATCAATTAAAGCAAATAGAGGACAATTAAAGTACTGAAGTTCACTATACCGTGCTACAAGATGTTTTTCTTTGCCAAAGTCCCGTTCTTTCTCCTTCGATAGCTCTCCGGTCAATGGCTACTTGGCTGGAGCTCCTTTCTTTTCAACTACTACTAGGACAATATTATACAGATAAAGAAGCAAAGTCACCATCAATCATCGATCATTTAGACATAAAAAGCGTAGAAAGGCTGTTATATTTTGTAAGTCTAAGAATCCAAAAGACTGGAAGAGTTACAAATCATGGGTCCGTAAGAAATGGTGGGCTGGACTGATAGATGAAGTGGGTCCACTGAAAAATGGCAAAATAAATCTAACGCAGGGAAGAAGAATAGATTGGCTGCAGATGGGATGACACCTCCTACCCAGTATGGTGGTTCATGTTCATTTGAGGTCCACTGTGAGAAGATGGTAAAACTTACAGTTCATATTTAATTTGTGTTATATATGAAGTTCATTGATTAATAGTAGTATTTGTTATCTTTAAGGCTTTGAAACTGTTTGCTTGTTATATCTATAGGAAAAAAATCTCAAGCGTTCAATAACCAATCTAGAGTTATATGATAGAACTCATAAAATGGAAAAAGGGAAAGGAGATTATATTTGTCCCAAGGCAAAGAAAGTGCGGGTAAGATTTACAGTATTTAGTTGTTGGTTTATGTAGATGTAATATTGAATACTTGGTCCGGTTTTGAACAGTATCATATTGTTGCTAGTTTAAAGTTTGTGTGATATTCTTGTGAATATAGAGATGTGAAAAAACCTCCCTGGACCAAGACATGTAATCTGCTGCTTCATTCTTCTTCAACTAGATCCAACTAATAAATAAGTTCTAATAGTCTGCTCCAGCATGCTACACTTTCTATTCATACATCATACAACACTTTATATTCATACAACATACTACACTTGCATACATCATGTTTAGTTCTTTTATAATATTATTGAGACTTCATATGCTTGATTTCTAAAATATTTGTAAATAATGTAAACTTTTTATTATGTAGGAGACTTATGAAATATCTTTTGAAAAGTCGTACCCTGATTTAGAAACACATCCAGAATTCGATGTTGATTTATGGCGGGAGGCATCCGGTGATCCAGCACGAAAAAGAATTTATGGATTTGGGCTTAGTCAAGGAGTTAGGACATACTTGTTTGACTCTCAAGAACATGTTCAAACTATTGAGCAATAGTTGAAAGAATTAAAATCAGCTAGAGATAAGGCTATGGATGAAGTTGAAGCACTAAAAACGCAGCTGCCAAGCATGTTAAGGACAATGTTAGGAGAGTTGGGGCTCACTAATATAATCGATATATTACCCATCGATATATGAATCTATACATTTTCTTCCACAAAATTTATTTCAACTGTTTTATAACAAATGTATTTCATCAAGTGACATCATAGTAAACTTGGCATTGCGCTTAGTGCGACGCTTAATTAGTGTAAAAAAGATTAATAGCAGTAAAACTATGGTTATTCCATATATAAACTAAGAAATTATCAATGTGAAAATGGTACTTTATCATTTTGCTTGATTTCAAAATGTTTTGTTATGCTGGATTATAATATATTTAAGTTGACGTAATAATTCACGCTGCAATCCTCCCGCCTATCCATCCGCCATTGTTATCGTCCAAATCACGAGTTGGAAAATTATTCTACCCATCACAGGCTAGCAAAATAATTACCCGCCATAGATAAGTTGATTTGATTCTTTTTAAATACATGTTAGTACCTGTCCGCACTCACCCAACTGAGGAGGTTGTTGTGAGAGTGTTAGCTCAACAATGATATGTATCGTTGAACGGTTTAGATTAAATATGGAAATCTTAACGGTGGTGATCAAATCTGGAAGATGGAAAACTGGAGAATTAGTTAGTCATTAACTGATTCAGTTTCCTGATTCTACAAGAAGTTCTAACTAGTTTCCTTATGCAAGAAGGTTACCTAAAAGAGTTTTCTTATTCTAGTTGGATTTGGTTGTTGAGTTCTTTATGTATAGTCAAGGGAGCTTGTTTGTTACATAGATCAGATCAGATCACATCAGACTAGAATATCAACAGTAGAAGATTGATAGGAAGTTAGGGATACTTCGGAGAATATCATATCAGGTTGGTCTTATCTTTTATGTAGGATTATTCTTGTTACGTCGTATGGTTGTAAACTAAGTATCAATAAAGGTTGTTGATTGATCTCTGTGGACGTAGGCATTGCCGAACCACGTTAAATCTTGTGTCTCTGACTTTCTGGTTTTAGTTCATTTTTTGTTCGATTATTATTTTATATCATTGTTGCATTATTCTTTATTGTTTTTGTAACGATCCGGACCACTAATGGTAAGTAGCGATTCTTCGTAGACATTCTCGGGTGATATATTGTCTTAACACATGTCTTTCCATGACTTTGTCGCCACTGGAGTTATAGATGGATTAGGAAAAAAGGTCTGGCTTGTTATAAGTAGTGTTCTCAATCCCTTTAATCTTTTTGAACTTGACTTGAAACTTTTGGTGATTACCGTTTTAATTAACAATTGTGGTGCGGTTGATGATGGTCCACGAATAATGCGCTAGTGAGTGTAGTTAGCTCCCGAAACTAGGTAAACGACAATGTTTGCAATCATGAATGAACATTATCCAAACACCGCCAAGGAGAAGAAGTACGACTACTACATACGTGTCCCCCAAGCACTGTGATGCTTCCACGTGTATCGTGCGCCAAACACAATAAGTTTGGCTTTTCTTTTACCTCCCACTCGCACCCTTCAAACCGCATTATCCAACTACGCTCACATTCCACCATGCCACTTCACCAATACTCCTTCATTTCCCTCATACACGATTTTTTTTGAATTTTTTACGAGGATGGTTAAAAAAAGAAAGAATAATTAATAAAGTATGATTTTGTACCGTATTTGAAAATTAATAAATGAAGATATTAATTTTTCGTAAAAAAAATTGAAATTTTAATTAGTGAATGTGTGTTGTAAAATGTTTTTAGTAAAATTTAGGGAATAGTAACTATTGAAATGAAAGAGTGAGTATGTTGAAAGCAAAGCATTCCAGTTGGTTATTACACCAAATTTTTTCGGAGTCTCATAATAAAAAATGAAGTGAAACAATACCTTTTTCGAAGTTTAGCCATTACATACAATAATAAAACCATCATAAATTTAAAAAATTACACTCCAATAATTAATTGTCTGTTTGGCATGCAACTAAAACGTTGAGTTAAGGAAAAATTCAGGTGTTTTTAACTTGTTTTTTTAGTTTTAGGCTCGGTTCTATTTGTCTGAACTAAACTGAACGGAATGGAACTAAACTGAATTTATTTATAGTATCAAAAACAACTAAGCAACCGATGAACTGAACTGAAATTAATGGATTTTTAAATGAAATACAACATATCCTTAGTCGAAAATAAAATGGTAGAGCGCGTGGAGTACATGTAATGATGAGAGAGCGTGTGGATTAGGCAGCCGTCTGGAATAATTCAAGGACTAGACAAAACCATTTTCACTACAAAACCAAACTTGTGTTGTGATTCAATTTCTCCTCCTCCTTGTTCCTCTTCTCATTCGTCTATGTTCTTTCGCCTACCATTTTACGCAAGATCACAACTTTTTAGAAAACTCGTCCGAGTTGACTCACTTACCCAACTTGTACTGTACACTTGTTCTCTAATACCCCTAAATTTTCGATCTGAGTTCACATAAATGGTCCAGCTCATGAAGAACGGCAAAAAAACCGAAACCCACGCAGACAAAATGGCGGCTGTCAAGAATGAGGTTGAGGATCCTTTGGAAGATGAACATGCTCCTTTCCAGAAGCGTCTCAAAGTAATCTTTCGGTTTTATTGCTTATTCTTTTTTCTGGGTTTTCTTTAACATCCGTTTTTTGTTAGCTCTATTTGCTCTTTCTTGAGGTCTTGTACCTTTTTCCCTTTCTAGATCAGCCTGGTTCAGTTTTCCGTTTTAAAGATTTTATTTTTTTTATATTATGAAGTAAAAGTTGCTTGTGAAACGAGAATCTTATGTGATCTTTGATGAAATTTGTCTAATTATTGCTTACCTAGCTACTTTTTGCAGTTTTAAAGCTTTGATTTTTTTTGTTCCTTTTTTTTATTTGGAGTTGCTTGTGAATGATAATTTTCCTAATGGTTACTGGAATGTTGTGTAATTGGTTACTTGTGAACGACTTTTCGTGCCGAATCAGAGTTTGGAAGAAGGTGTTTCTCTGTACAATCCGTTGAATGAGCCTAGTCCGTTGGGGTTGCGTTTGAGGAAAAGTCCTTCTCTGTTGGAGTTGATCCAAATGAAACTTTCTGAGACGAGCAATTCGAAATCTGGAAGTCATGGTCATGCCAAAAAGGAATCGAAAGGTAGTGGTGGTGCCGATAAGCTCAAGGCTTCCAATTTTCCTGCTTCGGTTCTTAGAATCGGGACGTGGGAGGTAAAGCTCTAGGTTTGGTATTTGTCAAAAGTTTGAAATGTTGAAATTGCTTAGTTGTTAGTTCTTGGTGTCTGCAGTACAAATCGAGATACGAAGGGGACTTGGTGGCGAAATGTTACTTTGCAAAACATAAGTTGGTTTGGGAAGTTCTTGATGGGGGTCTTAAAAATAAGATAGAAATTCAGTGGGCTGACATTATGGCTTTGAAAGCAAACTGCCCGGATGATGCCCCCAGCACGTTGGATGTTGTGGTAATGATTTGTCTATTTTGTTCGAGTTTATCTTATTGAATATATATCTGGGTGCCTCTTCAGTTTAAAGCTCGACTAAACTTTCCTGGTGCAGCTGGCTCGGCAACCTCTATTCTTCAGGGAGACTAATCCACAGCCAAGGAAGCACACACTCTGGCAAGCAACTTCAGATTTCACTGGAGGAGAAGCTAGTATAAACAGGTAGCAAAAGTCTTCAGTTCTTCGATGTCTGCATATGGTTTTTGTTTTACGCTAAGTTGCTAACAAGGAGCATTCATTTGACTTATTTCTCTGCATAAATGATTATCAAATCAAAGTCTTGGATTGGATGTAAAATTTAATCTTCAGTCTTATGCATGGCTGGCTCTTAGTTCCAGGGTTCATCTATCCTTTTTAACCAGTTTATCCTAGTTTACATTCTTGAGACCAAATATTGTAGTGTGTATAGTTGTATTATTACTGAAATGTGACACCAAAGTAGAGTGATATAATCCTTGCCAGGCGCCAACTATGGTTATTTTGTACATTCCTTATTTCATGCATTCACCAGAACCTCTGAAGTTTTTTTAATCATATCTCGAGCTTTAAGTAGGGGGGATTTCAAAAAATTTGTTGATTGCTGATGCTTTGGCCCAAGTACTGCTTAACACTTTTATATCTCCTACACGGTTGTGCAAGCTGGCCTTTCTACCCTGCTTGTTTTGTTCTTCTAGCTAACTTATGTATCTCCATCTTGTGGTGTTGTATTTTGTTCAACTCTAGTATATATCTATACCTTATGATGTAGTACCGATTCATTAAATTGTTAATCCGTGGAGGGGCTTAGCGCCACTTTTTTGACCTGGTTTTGTTGCAGGCGGCATTATCTGGAATCCCCACAGGGGCTGTTAGCGAAGCATTTTGAGAAACTTACCCAGTGTGATCCACGCTTGCACTTCCTTAGCCGGCAAGGAGAGATAACGCTTGATTCTCCGTATTTTGAACCCAGGGGTTCTGTGTTTGAAGATCATAGTGATGACAATAATGAATTCGACTTGAATGTTGAGGGAAGTCCATCCTTTCTCAGCTTGCAGGATACTGCTTCGCAATCGGGAATTCAATCTTCATCCTCAAAGAACGACCAGGATGCTCGCGGTAAACATTCAGAATTTTACCACCGGGAAACACCATCACCAAGCTCAGGTGAAGTTTATATGGACACTCATGTTAAAAACTATATGCATATATCTTGCTTGGTGTAATGTTATGCCTCCAGTGTCTGAGAGGACTATGGTTAACTAGGTAAAACTGGGGCTTAATGGTTTTTCGCTGCCCTTTCTCATGAAAGTGATTAAGATTTGTTAGAGTTGGATTTTTCTGTCTACAAGAGACAGGAGAACTACAGATTCTAGCACTTCACTACAGAGTATGAGAGTACATCCAGAAAATTAGTCTATAGATGTAAACGACTGGTATTTAGGTAGTGGTGCCCGTAAAATCACAGGGAAACTGAGCTGCAAAAAAGAAAGGGCCTGAGCAGCTTGATCCAGAGAACATATACATAAGACAGAAACTACTAAGCACGTCACTCGGTGGCTAACCCTGGAATGCATAGTATCTGTCCCTTCACCTATTTGTAGCAGTATGTTCTAACTGTTACATGAAGTGTGCCAGGAAATCATAGATGGTGCGAAATAAATTTACTGATAAACTTACAGGGGGGAAAAACCAACAAATTTACTGCAGAACTTGCCTGGGGAAATTACAAGGTTGAGTACCTTGGCCAAGAAAAGATTCACAGTAAATACTATTAATCGCATTTGTCTGGTTACTCTTGGTAGAGTGCATTGCATTTATCTATTCATATGCCAAACTCTAGTAGTAGCTAATTACCAGCTAGGTGCGTGATATGTGTCAAGAATCATATATATATTGCAGGTTTTTGGTTAATGCAAGCCAGATTAAGAAATGCTTTGGTCATGTGATAGTGGATTGAGTAGCTGTAGCAAACCCAAAATCAAATTTTTTGATGCTTGTTTGTAGGTAAATTAGCTTGACAAGTATAGGAATCAAAGAACAACTATGTTCTCTCCATATCAATAGATGCTAGTATTCACCAAGTAGTGATGAGTCATGAGTGACTAGGCCTGTATACGAACCGAACGAGCCGAGCTTTACACTAAACGAGCCTTGTTCGTGAACAATGCACTTATGTTCGTGATCGACGATCTTTTCAAGATCGAGCTTGGCTCGTGTTCGGTCCACTTCTAATTATGATCGGATATGTTCGTGAACAGTTCGTTCGTTTATGTTCGTTTGTGTTCTGTTCGTTTGTGTTCGACAATTATGATCGTTTATGTTCAAAAAAGCTCGTTAATGCTCGAAATTTGCTCGTTTAGCTCGAACAAGGTCAAATATATATCAATTTTCGAATCTAACATATACAAGATGCATAAAATACTTCTATTTGTTACATTCGAAACACGAGGTTTCAAATTTCCATTACAAAATATGCGTTCCACAAATTCGAAACCAAAAATGAAGTTCACAACTAAACATATACATTATCCTCAAAAATGTCTTCGCTTGCGTCACGGTATCTAGGAGGCAATCCTGAAATACAGATCATGTGTACCGAGTTAATATCTTGCAATTCAGATCCATCTAAAGTTAAAACCACAGAATTAAACCCTTCAGGCCAATACCAAGTAAACATAAACCGACTCAAAATTTTATCATCTAGAAAAGCATAAATAGTCCAAATAATTTTATAGTTTTGTTTGATTCCATAAACCATAAACAGTAAACAAACAGGACAAAGAATTCATAATATACACCATAACACTAACAGATCATAAACCAAGTTAAAGCTTGAAATTTCAATGACAAATATCCAAAAAAATGCAAAGAAAACCACACAAACACATAAAAAGCTTCAAACTTTCAAATCAATAGCAGCTAAACCTTGTCTAATTCCATATAGAAACTACGAAACCAAGTCCAAGAAACAAGAGCAAAATCCATAACACATCAATAATGATCAAACAAACATAATTCATAAAAAAAAAAAAAAAAAGAATTAGAAAAAAAACATACCAAAAAGCTCCCTTTTGAGATTCTCCGCCATTGTATCATTGTTGCAGACAAAAATATATCCCCCAATAGGATACATGAACAATCACAACAAGAAAATTATACTACTCATTCTAAGATATGAAATTGATAAATACATTACATTTTCAGAGGGAGCAGTAAATGTGCTTAAAGCAGTAGGATAATCAACCACTAGGCATTTTATATTGAGAGACAAAATCAAAGATCTTCAGCAAAGTTCAACACATCAAACCAAACTTAATCCACATATTAAAAAGATGTTGAAAATGACAATGAGAAAAAACCTGAGATATAAAAAAAATGTGATTCAGACAATGAAACAACACAATTCTAAGTAATATAGCTTGTTAGATTGGCCGCAATGAACTCACATTTATAACTTATGAGTCGGGTAACTTATGGATTAGGTAGTGTAATCACAAATGGATCTTCCATCTTCTGTAAAAGAAAAGGGCAAATATTAGTTTGCGAGTGGTAGTAGGAAAGAAAAATAATAAAGAATTACATAGTAGGAAAGTTAGGAAGCTTTTAATGGAACTAAGACTATAAATTAGATAGTAGGAAAGTATAAATATTAGTTTGCAAGTGGTAGTAGCCTAGTAGGAAAGAAAAATAATAAAGAATTAGCTAGTAGGAAAGTTAGGAAGTTTTTAATGGAAGTATAATAGAGCAGATAGTACATACATAGAAGAAAATTAATATTTATACGAATCATACCTTATCTTTCTTTTTCACTCCATGAAGCTTACGACACCAACCTCCAGTGCACATCAACATTTCTACGGTCTCTGGTGCCAAAGAAGCACGGTAGGTATCAATCACTCTTGTACCAGCACTAAAAGTTGATTCCGAAGCCACAGTACTAATTGGGATAGCTAGAATATCCGCAGCCATCCGAGAAAGAATTTTGTACTTTGTAGCATTTTTCAACAATTTTAAAGCATCCAGGTTCACCAGATCCATGCCAGGTGTGTTTTCTTGAGCGAGTCGACCATCTTCAAAATATGAGTCAAGCTCATTTTTTTTGTGGTTGAACGCTTTCTACAGAAGATATGTGACTAAGAAATGCACGCATACCCGTAGAGTGGGCTGCCGATAAAATAGATGTATCAAAGCTCAATGATTGAGAATTAGGTGTCGAAGAAGATGATGTAGAAGAACCTGTTAAATTTGAAGAATACATCTTCTCATATTGATCATAGAGAAGATAAAGAGTTGTTCGAACATTCTTTTTATGATCTGCAACATCACATGCTGGATATATCTTTGGGAAGCAATGATCAATCACCAACATTTTCAACCTGGGATCCAAGATAGCAGCTATTGACATCAACAAGTGACATTCACCCCAATACTTGTTGAATTTCAGCTTCATTTTACCAACCATGACTCTGATGAAGTCATCTTCATCATTAAGTTTACTATCCAACAACTCCTTAATCGCACAAACTTCTATAGGATACAAATTTGCAGTTGGATACTCGGAACCAGATATCACATGTGTTGCTTTCCAAAATGCTTGTAATACCACATAAACCTTTTCCACATTTACCCAATCATCATCATCTGGACAATAAGCAAAATCCTTATCTCTTAGCTGGTACTTCGGAAAACAATCTTTAAACTTAAGCGCATAAACAATCATCTCATATGTAGAATTCCACCTAGTTTTGCAATTATAATGCAACATCCTATCATTCAAAAAACATTGCTCGACAACTTTTGTGAATTCTAGGCGTCGTGCATCTGTTTTGTTTATGTAATCCACCGCATCTCTTATTGTGCTAACTACAGTTTTAATCATGCTAAAACCATCCTGTACTAGTAAGTTAAGAATATGCGCACAACACCTGACATGAAACAATTTTCCATTAAGAAGTAAGGACTTGTTCCTGGAAAAAGCATCCTTCAAATGCTTGATAGCAGCGTCATTATTAGATGCATTGTCAACTGAGACTGTATAAACTTTAGACTCCAAACCCCACTCTCTTAAGCACTTGTATATTCCATCTGCAATGACATGGCCTGGACGAGGAGGTGGGACATGAATAAAATTTAGTACCCTCTTCTGAAGCTTCCAGTTGCTATCAACCCAATGGCCTGTCAATACCATATATTCAATCTTCTGATTCTTCGACTTCCACAAGTCTGTAGTGAGATTGATCCTCTTAACTTTCTTGAACATATTCTTCAACTTGGTTTTTTCTCTCTCATACACAGAAAAACAGTCTTTTGTTACAGCAGCCCGACTTATGTTTACCTAATCGGACATCCCTCTTTTCATCATTATATTAAACCTGACTTCCTCGACAATAGAAAAAGGATGCTCGTGCATAGACACCCACTCTGCTACACTTTCTGTCATGGCTGCCATATCAAATTTTCCGGTGTGAATATAAGTTTGGCCTGGTGTAGCTTCTGAACCAGCAGGAAAGTTAAGCTTTGCTTGTTTCTTCTCATCGGCGTCCAATTTCCTCTTCAATTTTGGGCACATGTGGCTGTTCATATTAGTGGTGCTGCCTGTACCATAATGCTTGATTTTTGAACTACAATGTACACATTGCACATTTGTTGCTTTTCCATTGACAAAGTCGACCTCTTTGAAATTATCCCATGCCTTCGATGTCCTTTTTCTTTTCTTTCTATAAGAATCAAGCCCATCACCTACACCAGCTTCTTCATTCTCCTTATCGCCCGAATCATCATCTTCGGTCCCCTCTTCATCCTCTTCACCATTACTTAATTGTTCATCTCCATCATCGACAGGCTGATTAATTTCAGCATTAGCTAGCTCTTCTCCAGTAATTAGGGACTCGGGATCAAGAATTTCAAGAGATGTAGCCATTTCAAAACCTTATAGCAAATATATCACAGTTAGTTATGATTGTGAAACTGAAAAATTGAGATGAAATTAATCCCAAACTAATCAGCATTTCTAATCCTATAACAAAATGCAATGAATACTCTTGCCCAAAAGCTTCTAGAGTACAAGAATTCAATCCACAACAACCTAAATAGAATCTATAATTTCATTCCACAATAACCTAAATCTGAGGAAGTACATTGTTTATAAAGTAGAGGTTGAGAATTAACCTGCAGAGACTCAGTAAAGGAGAGCCCAGCCGCCGGAAGTCGTCGGAGGGGGAGTGGCGGCAGAATTGGAAGGCAGATCGGAAGGCAGATCGGAAGGAAGACTGATTCAATTCCAAGAGTTTCTAGAGAGGAAGAATACAAGATTGGAAGTGGCGCCGCAGAGGAGAGGTGCGGCGGTAGAGGAGAGGTGCCGGTAGAGGAGAGGCACCGCAGTCGGAGTGGAGCAGAGTAGAGGCGCCGCAGAGGAGAGGTGCGGCGGTGGAGTCTGATGAAGAAGTCGATTGTGGATTGGAAGGAAGAAGTCGATTGTTGGCAGAAAAAAGAAAGCGACTGGAGTGTTTGAATAATTGGATCTGGATGTTAGGGTTAGGTATAATTGTTTTGTTTTATACAAATATAATTATAAAAATAATAATTGAATATATATACACCTATGTTCGCGAACCGTTCGCGAACACTCGAGCCATAACCAATTAAGCTCGAAACTCATTCGATAATTACTCGAACATGTTCGCGAACCGTTCGAGTTCGGTCAACTCGATAACGAACCGAGTGTTGACCGAGCTTTTTCGCGAACGTTCACGAACGGCTCTGTTCATTTACACCCCTATGAGTGACAACCTGGATTATTATTGCATTTAACACTCTATTGTAGAATTGATTTTGTTAAGTAGTTCTTTTCTTACTGGTATTTGTCATATGCTAGAGCGTACTGTTTATTGTAGCAGTATTGGGCAATCGATATTGGTTCTTTGTTGAATTACTAAGTTACATGGGCATATCCCAAGTGCAGTCATGTGGTATTGCTTGATTGCTATTAGCATGTGTGGTTGTGCCATCATTAAGATAACATGCTTTGATTGTTGAACCAAGCTGGAAACAAAACATTTTGTGATGGTTTAGATATACGGGGAGTTGTGAAAGAATTGCTTGATACAGTCATGTGTTGTATGCAAGGAAAGTGGAGTTAGCTTTTTGCATTTTCTTCTTGCTGGTAGTCTAAAAATCTATAATATGCTTGACAAATTATGTTTGTAGAGAGGCCTGAAAGAACCACTCATAATTATCGAATAGGGAGAGAGGAGGGTAGAATTTGAATTGTGGAGTAATGTGCTTGGGTGGTAGTCTACAATATGTGCTGGTATAACCAGATTGATTGATACCTGTCATGATTTTTTTTCTATAGATGGTATAGAAGGATCCGGTATATAGTTTATATCAATACAGAGTCTTGCTTTGGTGACAATCCCTTAATACATGAAAAGAAAGATGAATTACTAATATTTTGAAACTGGTTCTTTTCTGATTCAGATGCTCAGTTCTGTAGATTATTTAATCTGAAACCATATGTAGTAAACACCCTAGGTCCGTCAATATGATTCTGCCTTTAGAAGTAGTTCAGAGATGCTCTCATGGTAGTTGGCAGTATAAATGTAGCTTGTAACAAGGGCGATTTGCACTCTTTTTGTTTAGTGGCTTGCTATGATTACAGATTTTTCTCTTGCTCTTTTTATCTTGAGCTAAGGAACTAATCTGCCATAGTGAGGTTGTGCAACTGTCCGAAATCTCCGTGTAATATGATGAATAAGCACTTAAACCTGAAAAAGTAACTATACTGAGTGTTGAAATTTTGTCCACTTGTCTTTTTTGTCATTCCAAACAATATTCTAGTTTATGAAGGTGGTGAAATTACGCACCAGATTATTTTAATTGAGATAGTTTCACTACTTGGTTCGTGAAATGTCTGTGTGCTTGCATAGTTTGTGCGAAAAAAGAATGCTGTAAAACATAAAGAATAGTCAACTGTTGGTTTTAGGTTGCTCTGGTTAATGGTATATTTTAATTTCTTTTGTTATATTGCTATCTATGACATGCAGCTCGGGAAATATTCACCATTGAAGACATAAAAGCCGGTGGAATAGAGCATCTCAAAGCGCTTGGAGGCAACTTGGATCAGGTCAGGGTGCAGGGTCTGCACTCGTCTATGTCAATGAGCGACTTAGTAAGCCATCTTGAACAACGTGTTTCAGAGCAGGGTAACACTGCTCTCTCCAATGATGACTGGGAGAGCCTTGAAATTTTAGACGATATCAACCGGTGTTTATTCTCAGACGTCCAGGAGATGCAAGATTCAGACGAGAAGTCACTAATGTCGAGGGTCAATTCTCTTTGCTGCCTCTTGCAGAAAGAACCTCAGACCAAAGTCGAAAAATATACAGATGCAGAACAGAAAGCTGATAAATATAAAAGTACTGGGACCTCGAGCAGTGGATACAAGACTGAAGATGACAGGTCTGACGAGGATCAGGGGTTGGGTATGTCAAGAAAGGACTCAGTCGGAGAGTTACTTCTAAATCTTCCACGGATAGCTTCTCTGCCACAGTTCTTGTTCAATATATCGGAAGATCACGAGAACAAAGCTAGATGATTGTGTTTCAGTTGTATTTTGTGCATAACTTTACACGTGTAGCTGTGTCCTGAGTCCAGTTTGAGAATTGGTGAATCAGTTTGCTGATTAATCACGAAGTTGAACATGTCCATCTTTCGGTTTGAATTTTAGACATGTTTGTGATAGTTCATTAGGCTTCTTGTCAAGTACTTAAAGTATAGGTTGTGGTCTACAAGAGAGTCTGCATAACTGAAATGTTTTGCAATAATAAGCTTCCGTGGAAAATCATCCATTGTTACAGAATTAACTTCATACTCCCTCCGTCCCACAGAAATTTATATATGTAAGAACATACAGATTAGACTTTTTTTTTAAACACCATTGTTAAGAATATGTTATAACAGTTGATGTCGAACGAACAATCACTGACAAATGAATGTAAAAGTGAGCAAGAATAAGATGATTTCTAGTAGGTATATAAATATCTCATCGTAAAACAAATATCCACTATAATAAGAGGATTTACAAAAAAGTGATCGTAACTATTCCAAAGACCAAACTAACATTGAATCTTGGTAGTAATTAAAAACGATTACAAGTAAAGAGAGAATGATGTATATGATTGCTCTATTGCTCTACACTTGCACACCCTTTGTGATGGCCCTGAGCTTGTATATATAGTGTAGAAAACGTCCATAAGATCAGGTCCAATCAGATCTTGTTGCTCATCCTTATCTTCAAGAGTTCAAATCATTCAATTTTCTAAGAGTCCATAAGATATTGACCTTCAAGAGTCCCTTGTATCTTGTCTTCTAAGACTCCATGGCTTTCTTGAATATAAGTCGATTCCTATCTGAAAACACAAACTCAGATCCGTGGAACTAGGTTATATAGTTAGTGAAAAAAGGCATTATCAATAAAATCTCTAAAAGTCAGATTTTACGACGATACTTTTATAATATTATTCTTTATGCAATCATATATATTGTCGCAACATCTGCACTTTCAATATATTACCAAAAAAAGAAGCTATTCAACACCCAACAAATAATAAATAATTTCAATTTTACCCTTAAATTATACCTTATGCCACTAAAGGTACAATTTTTCATACATTTTTTATATTCTATCATTACTTTAACTTTTCGCATAAAACAGCGCGTTAACCCTAATGTATAAAGTTCTCCGGGACGGAGGGAGTACTGTTCTAACCAGTTGCGATTACTTTGTTACAGACGAACTTGCACTATACTAAGAGACTGGGTTTTAGAAATCAGGCTTACTGGGTCTGTGATTGATGATTGAGTAAACTTTCAGTTTGATGGATAGAAGATAAACCACTTTGTAAAGAAAACCACTTGGAAGCAAATGGCACATTAATTAAGTTAAACAGGAAAGTAACTGACTGATAGCATTTCATTGAACTCCATCAGGCTGTTGGGGCCAAATGAGGACTATTATCCATCACTTGTGAACTCGGAACCGGAGATGGAGAAGATGGGGTCGGAGCATTCATCGTCTCCTCCTCTACGACAACACTGACTTTCAGTCCTAACTGACAATAATTCGAAATGTTACATATGAAATAAGACGCACCCTTCTCAACCAAAGGAAAATCTATAGGACCCTCCATGAACACTTTAAACGCCTGATTTGAACTGCAGCTGTCGTACTCTCCACGTGACACTTGAATCACGTCGTAAAGCCCTGAACTGAAGTCGAAATCTGCATTATAGTACATCATGTCAATATTGGCAAAAAGAAGAGATTCAGAGATGTGGAAGAAGATTTACTTACAGAGAGTGTCACCAACGTGGAAGGAATAAGAGGAGGACCAGTTTGCATAGAAGTCGTTGCTAGGCGGTATTGACCAAATCGAGTCCCCGACTGTGTATTGGATTCGGGAAGCATATGAACAAGTAATCGACGATGAGAGTAGCAATAGCGAGATGAAGACGTTCGTCATTGATGGCTTTTTTTTGGTTTCTTTTCACTCCACAGTTGGGCTCAAGGGAAGAAGATCAAGTTGGCGGTTGCAATTCCACTCAATTTGCAACCTCTGTTTTCTGGGTATTTTGCAGTTTGCAATCTACACTTTGAGTTCTTTCGTATTCCAACCCAACCTTCAGAGCCTACTTGGTTCTAAAGTGCATTTCATTTTGGTGAAATAGCATACATCTTAGGTTCGGATGCATTTTTAAGTTGTGAAACACAATTTGACCGTGAAACGCGGTGCTTGGTTGCAGTTTTACGAGATGAATTTCAGACAAATAAAACTGCTTTTAGTGTTTTAGTGTTTCGGGTCTACTTTTAGCATACAACTTGGCATAAATATATCTTTAAATTGCATCTTTACTATATAAAAGAGAACTACCTTTTACACCAATCAATTTATTTTTTATCAATAAATTTAATTTTGACTACAAATTTCATCTATAAAAATAAATCTAAAAAGGAAAATAAAAAAATAAGGGCGTTGCACAACATCTCCCACAACTCCACCTATTGTAATCACCAAAATTTATATTTTCATTAATAACTCATATAATATATATTATGATTGAATTTATATAACTAAGTATAAGTTTAATTATAATGTTTATGTCATGCATATTTAACTTTAATATAAGACACTCATTTATTTGGCATGTGAATTATCACGTGCACAATTTTACTAGAGGGTTTGGTCTAATTTATTTGCCATTGAAGTGCATTTTAGAAAAACACACAATATTTTAAAAGTTCAAGAACAAAAACATAGTTTAAGCCACCATTAGCAAAAAATGAAGTGCAATTAACAAGTAACAACTTACTTGGATTTGGCATATTGGGTTTAAACTTTCTTGTGTGTCTTTTGCAAGTTTTCGCTCAAACAATTATAGAGTTTGACTAGTTTTTATTGAGTTTTATTAGTTTATTTTATGTTTTTGTATTTCTTTCGACCCGAAGAAACTGAACCGAAATCGAATTACGCTTGAAGGAATCATTCACGTTTTATTCTAACCGGCAATTATGTAGCCGACTAGTTTTTTTGGCCAAGTAAATAACAATTATTATAAATATTTTAAATATTTACCTTTTCCTCTGTATATTTAATAATAAAAAAGGGTTTTACACAATTTAGTTAAAAAGTTTTAAGTTTTGAGCTTTAAAATATTTAGTAAGTGTGTAAACCCCCTCTTCTTTTTTGTAAATTTATCCAATATTTTTTTTATTGTTTAGGGGTGGAGTTTTGTAAAATTAATGATCCATGAGATCAAACTATTTTAAAAACTACGAGGTCATGAAGAAAGATCTGCCCTTTACGTTTGGAATATTATTAAAAACACATTTTTATTTTATTTCTTTAAACAAATCAACTGTTCGAAGCCGGCAAACCGTCTATTCAAAACTGGTGGTTGACGATTATGAAAAGTACGGTCAATTATTAAACGCCCATAACCGTAATCGAACAAAAGGCCGGTTAGAAAATCATAACCGTACTACGGTTTGAAATTTTTCGTGACATCTAACTAGCGTTTAGTCCAACGTTCAGGTCTAGGTTGGTTGCTTTTTCTAAGCATGTGTTTAATCCGTGTAGAAACGAGTCTAAAACGATGCATTTGCATTGTGATTCATTAATAGAAGTAAGAAAGTTTCAAGTTCTTAGTTGGACGGATGGGGCATGGATTGGATAAAGTGGTGTAGAAAATCAAGCTCAAAGGTCGAAACGAAAGTAGATTCGGAGTTCGGATGGAAATTCTAGAGTTTTTTTGAGTGAAAACTTGCAAAAGTAAACTTGTACTTCCTCCGTCTCGTCCCATGTTACTCACTTTGACTTTTTCCAGTCAACAGTGTCCAACTTTGATTACAAATTAATCTTAAACAGCAAATGTAAAATGTTCAATTAAATTATATTATGAAACTTTAGTCCTTAAAGTATCATAATATAATTTAATTGAACATTTTATATTTAACGTTTAAGATTTATTCGTAGTCAAAGTTGAAAACGATTGACCGAAAAAAGTCAAAATGGATAACATGGTACGGGACGGAGGAAATAGTACGTTTGACATTTTGGACATAACTTTCTAATAAGAATTTCAATTAAACTAAAATTAGCGCTAAGGCGCATATAAAATCATGATCAAATATGAAGTATAATTTTGACTTTGCAAATTATTCACATCAAGATTATTCCCATTTGAAAATCAATTTCTTATCTTTGCAAGTCAAAATTATACTTCATATTTGCATGAAACTCGAATCAAATAAATTAGCCTCATAGATAACCAAGTTGAGCAACAAGGACATAAACAAGAGATATGTACAGTCACTAATTCAATTTTTTTTTTTACCAAACGATAGAAACAAATAAACGTTCCCCAATAGTCTATGTTCCCACGAGCCACGTCCGTGTTGGGCCAATTTGACTTATACCGAACCGAGTCGGGGAGGATCGTGCGAAGGGCAAGATGGTTGTGTTTGAATTCGTGGGATTCTTAGAAGCAAGAATGATCAATGAGTTACGAAGGTTGAAGAAAATGGCGCTGTTGAGACTAGGTTTTATCAGTGATCAGATCTGATAGAGAGTCAAATGGGCTCGAATGCTCGATAGTGTTGGTTGGGGGGCATTGGGCCACAGAACGGACGTAGTTAAATTTCATAATCATCCTTACATATTCTGTTCATATTTTATTAAGAATGCCACTACAACAATTCTTTCGTTCCACTTACTTTACAAGCACATTTCACAGAGTCACCTTATAAATACTATAGTAACATTTTGTTAAAGTGTCACTTAATCATGTTTTACTCACATTTAATAAAAAATGGAAGTAGGTGAAATGACACTGATTATTACACAGGTTAAAATGTCACTAATCTAAATTTTACCCACATTTCATTAAAAATGTCACAAACTAAAGTGTGACTAATTCTCACTTTTTTTTTGTAGTGAGAAGAAGAAGAAGCTTAGTCTCTGATGTCTTCGTGCTGCTTCTAGGGTTTCCTCCTTCTGGGTGCCTGACGGTCAGCGGTTTTGAATTTCACTTCCCCAATGACTGGTTCTCTCTCAGGAGAGCTGCTTTGTGAGCGGTGAATGATTATGAGACCCCAAGGGTGTTATTTATACTTGAAAATCCGTGCCCTGGCCGACATTCATCATAAGGAAGGTTTAGAATGGCGGGCTTTAGCCTGACAGGCCAAGAAAAAAGCCTGTTTCTGGATTCTTCTATTGCACTGCGGTCGACGATGGACAGTAGAGAGGCTTTTGCGGTCGACTGTCGACCGCCAAGGCTCGATTTCCCCAGGTTCGAATATGTTTTCTCTATTCTTAGATTTCGGTCTTCGTACACTACAAGAAAATCCGGAAAATCCGACGTTATGGGGCGACGGATTTTATCCGTTGCCCCATAACGACGGATCGCTAATTGGGGCAACGGATTCTATCCGTCGCCCCAATCGGCGACGGATAATAGTTATCCGTCGCTTATTAGCGACGGATAACTTATCTGTCCCTAAATTAGGCGACGGATAATAATTATCCGTCGCCCAAGTTTGACTTTAAAAAAAAAAAAAAGGAAATTATTAACGACGGATAATTTTATCCATCGTTAATATTTTGATTTAAAAAAAAACAAACTGGGCGACGGATAGATTATCCGTCGCTCCGTCGCTATGGGGCGACGGATAATCTATCCATTGCCCAGTTTGTTTTTTTTTTTTAAATCAAAATATTAACGACGGATAAAATTATCCGTCGTTAATAATTACCTATCCGTCGTCCACTGGGCCGACGGATACGTGTCCGTCGGCCCAGTTTTCATATGTTCAGACAGAGAGCAAAATCTCTCATTTTCTTCATCTTCTTCATTCTTCCATCCTCATTTTCTTCTTCTCCTCAATCCGTTTTCCGGCCAATCATCCGTTATTCCAGCCAATCTTGGTGCCTAATCGAAGCTCGTGTGACAAGGAGTTTGATTCTTCGATCAATTTCATATTTCTACCGATTAATCAAGGTATTTTGGCTAAAACCCTAGTTTTTAAAAATTTGGGAATTTTGTTTATTTTGATTAATTTGAGCAATTATATGTATATATGATAAGTATGTAGCAGTTAGTTTAGTTAATTTCATCAATTATATGTAATTTGTTCAATTTGATATATATATATATATATATATGTAATTTGATAGTTAATTTAGTTAATGATATGTATATATGATAGGTATGATATGAATGTATGTAGTATGTTAAGTTTGGTATGTATGAATGTATGTAGTTAGTTTGATTTGTATGTTAAGTATATATAGTTAGTTTAGTTAATTTGATATGTTTGTTAAGTATAGAAGTATGTAGTTTTAATTTGATAAATTTGTATGTTAAGTACGTAATTTGATATGAATATATGTAGTAATTCGATATGTATAGAGTAATTAGTTAATTTGATATGTAGTTAAGTATATAATATATGTACTAAGAGGTTGAAATGGTTAAAATATATGCCCAATTTTGTAACATATCGAACACTTAATTCATAATTTATTTATAAGGAACAAATAATAATTAACAATTAACCTCCACAATCTTCTTATCCGAATTGGAATCGATCTAATAAATTAAATACGATCTAAACAATTGGAACGTGTCAGGTTAAAAATAAAGTATACAATGAATTCCGACGGTTCATGGATGTACGATCGTACGACGGTAAATGGCAGCGTTTCTAGGAGTTTTGTAGAAGGGGTTAAAGGTTTCATCTCGTTTGCCATGGGACGTCCGGTTTGTGCAACTGGGGGTTGATAAAGTGTCCTTGCACATTGGAAACCTGCAGAAACAAGCAATTTATGACGCCTACAGCAGTATTCGAGCACTTGCGACGTTACGGATTCATGCCTGAGTATCATGTATGGATTCATCACGGTGAGGAAGCACCGTCCATGGCATACCTCCAATGGAGGGAGAGGCGGGGTTTGGGGCCGCCTATCGAGTGCCTTTCTACTTGTCGGAACATGTGTATGGTGTATTGGGAGGAGGATGTAGATCTGTTGGAATGAGCGTCACAAGTGATGAGGAGGATCGTGCATGAGAATGAGGAATTTCATCCGTTTTGTCTCTAAGCTTGTATAACTAGTAATCATTAGTTGATATATATATGAAACCAAACATTATGGTAAAATTGAAGCTGATGTAACTTATATTATGTAATGCCGTAACAATTGACTGGATCTAATATAACTTATATTACGTAGCAATTGATTGAATTATTGTGAAAATGATTTATTATCGTAAATGAAAGACCTCGATCTAATGAATTCAAACGTGTCAGGTTATTATCTAATTATTCAATGAATACCGATCGTTCATGGATGTATTGTCGTACTCTCAATGGCAGAGTTCAATGGAGTTTTCTGAAAGGGGTTGAAGGTTTCATTGCATTTGCAATGTCAAATCCGGCTTGTGTAAAGGATGGGTTGATAAAGTGCCCTTGTGCAATGAAACAGTGCATAAACAAGAATACGTGGCTCCTAAAGCGGTAGTCCAACACTTGAGGAAAAATGGATTCCTGCCTGGGTATCAGGTATGGAATCATCATGGTGAGGAAGCAGCACCGTCCAATACATATGACCAATATGTCTGACGTGGAAGGAAGAGAAAAATGAACAAGTCGGGAACAAAGTACATCCGAAGGCGATGCTATTCGAGCTCGAGTCGAACAAATGGTGTATGATCTTTGCAGGGCGAGTTCGAGACACAACTAACATCGAAACCGAGGTGGAGGTGGAGGAACCACCGAATCCGAGGATCGCTTGTTCTTTGACTTGTTAGAATCATCAAGGAAGCCGGTTTATCCGGGGTGTAAGCTCACTGAGTTGTCTTTGTTGGCTCGGCTAATGAGTTGTAAGGCTAAAGGCCAGCAATCTGAAACGAGCTTCAATGAATGGGTTGACGTAATGTCGGACCTTTGTCCTGAAGAAAACCTAGTTCCCACCAACTTTTACCAAGCGAAGAAAAAGATGCGGGGTTTAGGGCTGCCTGTGGTAACCATAGACTGTTGTCCGAAAATGTGCATGATATATTGGGTGGAGGATGCAGATCTAATAGAGTACAAGTTCTGTGGTAAGGAACGGTACAAGCGCTACAAGGAGGGGGCTGCAAAGAAACGACAGAAGAAAAATCTCCAACATAAGAAAATGTGGTACTTCCCTCTAGAAGAAAAATCTGCTATTTACGATTTCAGGCTGAGGTTGATGCTCAGGTGGCGAGGCAGGAGGACGAGACGGGTGATGTGTTGTCAACTGAACAAGTTGACAACATCTTCGTAGAGGTCAACAAACCGGACAAGAAAGGACGAATATATGGACTCGGTTTGAGCCTGGCTAGTCCAGGGTGCTCCTCATCATCATCCCAAAGATCAGGGCGTCCGGTTTACACAGTGACGTGTCTCGGAAATGGTGCGCAGTCCGAACAAAGAGTTGCAGCTCTAACTCAAGAGATGCAGCGTGCCGCCCAAGAACAAAGGGAGGAGAACGAGCGCCTTCGGTTACATATGGAGTAGTTCATGTCCCAGTTCCGCCATCACCCACCCCCGTCTGATAGCTAGTTAGTTATGTATCTGTATGTTCGGATTTTTTTTTCATATTTACACTTGTGTAGATAATTTCTCCAGCTCCGGATATTACTTTTTTTATTCAAAATTTATTGAAATATTTTCCGTATTATTAATTTATTATCGAACATTATATTGATTAAATAGGTGAACTACGAAAAACAGAGATTAATATGAAATAAATAGTGACGGAATTAGTGACGGATTCACAGTGACGGAATTAGTGACGGAATTTCAAATTCCGTCACTAATTCCAATAAAATGTTGGACGACGGATAGAATCTATCCGTCGCTAAATATAACGACGGATAGATTCTATCCGTCATCCGGTTTAGCGACGGATAGATTCTATCCGTCGCTAAAGGTAACGACGGATAGATTCTATCCGTCGTTATATTTCGATTAAAAAAAAAAGTCAAATATATAATCCGTCGTCCAATCCGTCGCGAATTGGACGACGGATTATCTATCCGTCGGCCCAACTCCAGCGGGGCGACGGATTTTTTATCCGTCGCCCGATCCGTCGCCAGGGCTGGGGCGACGGATCGTTGGGCTGAAGCGACGGATCTATCCGTCGCCCCAGCCCAGTTTTTTTATAGTGGTAACTTTGTTTTCTCGAAAAGTGGTCTTCTACAATGTTGTAGCATTTTCAATTATCTTCGCATTGGTTGGTCATATGACATGTTTCGACACCTCGAACTCCGTGCAACGGCCAAATTAGCGTATTTGCTTAACTTCTCCGATTTCTCCTAAATATGACGTTTTGGTATCTGAAATCGTGCAATTACTCAAAAACACGATCACGGCCTACAAAATACACAAGAAGTTGGTAATTGGCCAAAATATGATACGAATATTAAATTTTGGGCAAAAAAGAGGGTCTAAAAGCATGCAAAATCGCACATTTCATTGTCACATAAGTTGTCGTGTCCCAATATTTGTTCGTATAGTATATATATTGAATAATTTTCACACATCTATGCAATTTCAATATTTTAAATAGATAGTATAATGTAATACTTATTTTAGTTAATTTGAAGAATTACTGCTAAAGTATCTCAATATACCAAACATACCTTACAAGTTACAACTATATAGTACAACGACTAGCTAGGCACATATTACCCTATAACTAGCGGAGATAAGATTCAGTGGTTATCTTCTCTGTCTTCGTCCAGAAGATGCGCTTGGGGGTGGAGGCGAGGACAATGACGGCCTATAAACAACATGTGGTGGTGCTACGAACTCATGATCACATAGAAAGGCAACATCTGTTACGTATGCAAGCCAGTTGCAGAAGTTCTTTCGCACTCGAAATAAAAGATTTGCCATATGAGTTGGCTTTGCCACCAAATGTTTTTTTTTAAACTAAAGAAAACTTATATCAACTTAAAGATCTGACGAGGATACAACCCTATGAGTACCGTCAGCGATGACCAACCTAGGTACTCGATCATACATGTCCGAGTTTACAGAAGCCAAAAGCCACGACGGACAAACATCCCAAATCATCAAATCATACCTACAGGGTACATCGGATGATAGGGTGGGGTCTAGTCTACTAACACTAGTACTACCATACTTAGCTAAATAGTCCAAAGTCCGGTTACTTTCCCTGAAAACAAAGTGCACCTCCCATCCAGTGAAATGTCTAAGGATCCATCTGATCTCGTCCACAAGAGGAAGATGCGACCATGGTGGGGTCATCGTCCTGTTCAAACAATTCAACACAAAGCACGAGTCAGTTTGTATCTCGAGAAAATCAATATTCAACTGACGTGTAATTATCAAGCTTACTTTTAAGTCACTACAAAAAATCTGGCCTGTAGCGACGGATAGATCCGTCGCTACAGGCCATCTATCCGTCGCCCCAGCTCTGGCGATGGATAGAAAATCCGTCGCCCTCCTGGAGCTGTGGCGACGGATAACAATCCGTCGTCCAATTCGCGACGGATTGGATGACGGATTGACCAATTTTTTTTTTTTTAAATTGATAATGGGGCGACGGATAGATCTATCCGTCGCCCCATTTCTATTTTTTTTTTAAAAAATAAAATTCGTATTCGAATTTTTATATTCAGATATCTGGATTAATTCAGTATCAATTTGTATTCATTATCGAGATATTGATTTGTATTCAGATATCGGATTAATTTGTATTAATTTTATATTCAGTATCAATTTGTATTAAATGCAGTGCGGTGGTGGTGGGAGGAGAAAGGTGGTGCGGTGGTGGCAGTGGTGGTGGCAGGGTGGTGGTGGTGCGGTGGTGGCAGTGGTGGTGGCAGGGTGGTGGTGGTGCGGTGGTGGCAATGGTGGTGGCAGGGTGGTGGTGGTGCGGTGGTGGTGGGAGGAGGAAAGGTGGTGGTGGTGGCAGGGTGGTGGTGGTGGAGGAGATGGTGGTGGTGGCAGGGTGGTGGTGCGGTGGTGGTGGGAGGAGAGAGGTGGTGGTGGTGGTGGTGGAGATGGTGGTGGTGCGGTGGTGGTGGGAGGAGAGAGGTGGTGGTGGTGGAGATGGTGGTGGAGGAGGATGGTGGTGGGAGGAGAGAGGTGGTGGTGGTGGAGATGGTGGTGGAGGAGGATGGTGGTGGTGGAGGATGGTGGTGGATGGTGGTGGTGGAGGAGAAAGGTGGTGGAAGGAGAAAGGTGGTGGTGGGAGGAGGAGGAGAGGAGAAATGGAGGAGAAGTGGTGGAGGAGATAAATGGTTTTATTTTTAGGCTTTTAGCGACGGATAGATCCGTCTAGATCTATCCATCGCTAACTTTTTTTTTTTTTTCGGCTATAGCGACGGATAGATCTATCCGTCGCTAAAATTTTTTTTTTTTTTTAAATCTTGGTCAACGCTCTGTAGCGACGGATAAACTTATCCGTCGCTACAGAGCGACGGATAAGTTTTATCCGTCGCCCCATTTGGCGATCCGTCGCTACAGGGGCGACGGATTTTTCCGTCCCGTTACAGCAGAATTCTTGTAGTGAGTGTTAGCAATTCCGCCATATTATTATCTGTGATGCCTATATAAGAAGAGCAGGCCCGAATAAACTTACCAGAATTATCTCTTAAAATGCAACCCATCCCGCATGCCCCGGATTCTCAAGGGAAGACCCACCAATATTTAAACAGAAAGGCTTACTAGACCAGGACTTCTAGGTACAGAAAATAACTTGTTTACGCAAATGTGTCGGGGGTGGGAACATGATTCTAATGTCAGAGTGCAGTTTAAAGAGCATGTTCACAATACTTAACTAATTAATATTAATGTTTCTAAAGACAAACTCATTACGTGCTTTCCAAAATAACCAGGCTAGAAGAACTAAATTACGAAGCATATCAGAGTTCTTATTGAAAGCAGTAAACAACTGAGTAAAACTAAAGTAGGTGAAATGCGATGGGAAAAAAACAAAGCATAACCAATCGAAAGCCTTGCATCGAAAGAAGAGATGGTCAAACGTCTCATCCTCTACCTGGCAAAGCGGACACAAGGAGGGTACTGGAACATGACGACTTATCAGAAAACTAGTAGTAGGCAACACATTCCAAGCTACCATCCAAACGAAAGTCCTAACCCGCGGAGGAACTTTTAAACTCCAGATTCTATGCCAAGCCCACTGGGGCAACACCTTTGCACCATGCAGTATAACAGAATACGCAGATTTGAGAGTGAAGGCTCCCGAGCTATGATGAGGCAAAATCAACTTGTCAACAGAAGAAAAGGAAGGTAATGGAATGGAGACGATTTTCGCAACAATGTTAGGAGGCAAGCAAGTTGTCAGATATCCCACAGAAAATTAACAATGTAATCACTCACTTTTTCCTCCAAGTTCGCTCCAGGAGGCGCAAAATTCTAAAATGTGAAACTGTAGTAGACAGTTTAGCCTGATGATTATAATCTATTTGGGAATTTCTTGCTTGGATTAATCCAGCAAAAGCCAGAAAGCTTATAAGTACAATTGCTCTTATAGTTGGCTTCATGTTTTTTGGGAACTAAATATATAGCTTATGAAATATGGGTTGCAATAATCTAAGGATAAATGATATACTATATTTATAATGGCACTGAAATGGTTGCTTAGTTATTAGACTGTTGACGAAGTCGTTTATGTGTTTTACATGCTTAGTGGTTCGATATAAGTCAAATTGGCCCAACACGGACGTGGCTCGTGGAGGATCGTGCAAAGGGCAAGATGGTTGTGTTCGAATTCGGGGGATTCTTAGAAGCAAGAGTGATCGATGAGTTACGAAGGTTGAAGAAAATGGCGCTGTTGAGACTAGGTATTCTCAGTGATCAGATATGTGATAGAGAGATTTGAACAACTCAGTAACCTGATCATTGTGAGGCTGATCGGTATCTGGAACTTGTGGAGGTTCCATGTGTTGGTCTTATTGTTCAATGACCTCTTCTTTGTTTGAAGTTTTATGTACTTCAGACCTTTCTGGAGACTTTAGCTCAGTTGCTGCGTGTGATCTCCCTGAGTCGCAACCTCAGTTTGATCCATCTCATGTGAGAGTTGGGGAACGTGCTCTCTTGCAGGATTTTCTTCAGCAACAACAAAGTGTGCTGGTATATCTTGTATCATTTGTAATTCTATCACCATGTCAACATCATCCCCTTCTGTCTGGGGCTGTTGTGGTGATCTTGATCTGGAAGATGATGGTGTTGCAGTGTGAGGTCTGTCCAGATCTTCTTGAGATGATGTTCTTTGTACTGATGCATTGGGAGTGTCATCCAGTACTAAGTCATCATTCATCAAAGCATCCTGCATCTGTTGAAAAGATATTTTCTTTGATGCAGTTGCTTGTTCAACAACTATAGGGTTTAAAGTTCCCCCCCCCCCCCCCAACTTCTTCAGAGTCCTCATCAAGAGATGGGACTGAATTATCAACAATCACTGCTGCTTCAGCAGAGAGTGCCAGTGGTCTTTCACCACTTTCTTCAATGTTTGCTAAGGATGCACTGACATTGGTGTTATCCTCAGCACTGGGGACTGATATCTGAGAGTCTACCTCCACTATGGGAGTTTCCTTCTTGGCAGCTGCCTTCTTCCTCTTGGAAGATCTAGCTTTCTTGGTCGCAACTGGGACCTCAGATATCTTCTCTACCTTTCTTTTCTTGGTACTCTTCTTGGCCCCTTTTGGCTCAACAATCTTTTTCATCTGATTGTTGTACTCATAGTGTCTGAGTAGGTTGTTGTTGGCTATTTCAGCCTTTCCTCTGAGTACCAAGCCAAGTTTCTCCAGTAAGTAACAAATCTTCAAACCAAAGCGTTCAGCCAGGCCTTTGACAATTATAGGCTCAAAGCCTTGAAGTTTGTCAACAAACTTCATAAAGGCATACTTTCCCTAGTTAAAGGGGTTTTCCAGCCTTTGGTCATGCTTGCTGAGTAATAGCATAGCCATCCATCTTTCCATGCTGATCTTGTCAGATCCTCCTTGGTTTGAATCGAAACATCTGTGGAGTATGTGGGCCATCATATTCCATTGCTCCACTAGATGCCTTCTTTTGATGGTGGTGAGTAAGAGCTCACTGGGAGCGCCTTCATCAAGATCACAGATATCTGTGTAGAGGCTTTCAACTCCAGTCAAATTTGATACTGTAGTTCATCGGTCATCTGATAGCTACTTGGACTCATTAATCTGCTGGAAACACTGGAGCAACACAAATGTCGAAGGTATATGCTATTTTACTGCCAAATACTTTTATTATCTTACACACATATTTCAGAGTAGACTCCTTTCATATGTTCAAAGGTAAAGTATAGATTTACTTGTTTCGGGCCATGTGTTCGACAAAATGTCAGAAGGTAGACAGTGATAACTCTGGCGAGTAATGCTTGTGTTTTACTTCAAGATAGTCATTTTAGGTGGCGTTCTATTATTTTCTTAAGCTAGAATTCAAGTGTTCAATATGATCATGCATGATGCTATTAGTTTCTATATTAGTCTTGCAATAGAAGTTCAGTGAGGTGTAATTTCAGCTTTTTAGGCTGTTTTTGTGTATGTGTATAGGATGTGTAAAATTGTGTACTACTATTAGTTAATCGAATAGTTGGGTCGTTCCATAATTTTGTAGAGTGGATCGATAATGTATAGGTAGAAATATTAACTTTTTGCGATAGGAAAGGCCTCATAACTGCAACACCACTACCTTTGCCCCTAGGCTCTCCATATAACTAGAGTTGCATAGATGAATATAAACTTTTCTTTAACTGGTAATTGTAAAGATAGATGATGCGTGCCTATTCAGAAACCATATCGTTTAAGTTACGTACTTACGTGTGATAATCAAGAGTGTTTTGATGGTACGTAGAAGTAGACCATTCACTAGATACCGTGTCTCACAATAGAGTTAGATTCATAATGGTTCCTACTCTGAGCTGCTACCCCGATTTCTTCAACGGATTTTCTATTTCATCTTCCTAACTGGTACATTTTGGGATTTGCTATTGGTAACTTATTTACAATCAGCTTTACTACTATTAAGCTTTAATTATCAGTTTAATGTATCTGACAAGTTTTCTGTAACATGAAGGTGGAAACTCATAATATACCGGAGCTGAATCCAGAAATGGTTAGAAACGACTCCCTTTATCTTAATGGAACTTATACATAACACTGTGATTTCAGATGTTCATGACAACAAGTACGTCAAGGTTCCGACCTGCTATTTCCTATTGGTTCTCATTCTCCATGTCATATTTATTTATTTAAAGCAAAAGCATATCCATCTTTTTTTTTAGGTTTATGTTCTACTTCATACGTTTAACGTATTCATTTTAACTTTTTTGATTAACTGTTTTCGATTTTTACGAATAAATCTTAAACGGTAAATGTAAAATGTTCAATTAAATTATATTATGATACTTTAAGTACTAAAGTTTCATAATATAATTTAATTGAACATTTTACATTTACAGTTTAAGAATTTAATTAAAGTTGAACCATTATTGGAAAAAATCGAAAGTAAATAACGAAGACAAATAAGTTGGATATATTGGACAAGGGGTGGTTGGGTGCTAAATTGTGATAGTGTATGAATTGCACTTATGGAACTTGTTTAAATAGATGTCGAATGTTATCTATACCAATTGCCGTGTATATGCTTCTGCAACATGTACTTTTTCATATTGGTTACTTGGCTTCTAATAGAAAAACTTGATTTTTTGCAAATCGTCTTGCACCATTCTCTTTACTATCTTGCACCTATGGAGCTCACCATTTAAATTATCTATAGTTCTTTTCACTAAGTACTTTTTTTCTTTTGTTTCCGCTGCTCCTATTTTTTCTAGGAAGCACGCAGCATGCTCCTAATATGTCCAAACCTTTTCAACCTTCTTTTTTTTTTTTTTTTTTTCCCTACAGCCTTCAAGCGTCTGGATGCAGTAAGAGACGGACGGAAAAGATTGAAAAGGGAAAACTGCTGATGTTCACAACCAGTTGGGTGTACCATTTCCCATATCATATTTGGAGGACCACTGGCCATTAGGTCCATGTATTTAGCATATACAGTAGCTATTTACTTTAGTTATGTGGTTTTTGTATACCGTGACTAGTAGTCTTTGTATTCAATTATTAAATTAATAAAATCATGAAAGTTCTTACATTCTATTTTTTGCTAATTACCAGTTTTTGTATCATATAAACATTTTCTTATTTATAATAATTATCTAAAAATAAGGATAATAAAAGAACAAAGATATATTGTCATTAGTCCTATATAGTGACTTTTGCAAGTGTAAAAATAAAAATGTTACTGTGACATTTTTAAATGAGGTAATTTCATATTTGTGTGTCATTTGGAACTGTCACGCTTGATTTATGCGGTGACACTCATAATTGTCGGGTTTGCTAATTAATCTGTCACTAAAGAAAATGTCACACTATAATATTTTTGTGATATTACTATTAGACTATGTAAATATTATGGAATAGAATATTTAGTATACTTAGAGTTATAGTATATTCCTTATAGTAGTTTTCCAATCCCAATTGAGTTATACTCTTGTAATTGTAACTAGTATATATATTGAATGAGATCAATAGAAAGAGTCACGGACTCATATTCTTTCATGGTATCACATTAGGTTCGATTCTCTTCCGCTGCCTATTCAAAAATACCGTGTCTCTATTCTTTCTCCTTCTTATTGTTCGTACGCTACAGTACGCTACTGATGTCTGCTTTTGTGCATTAGCGATCCTCTCTACAGCTTCCTATAAATCCGTTTATTTGTCTGAAGTCCGCAGATATGACTAACGGTACCTCCACTCCCAAAACAGCTACGGCTGCTCCCACCTTCCACCCCGCCCTCACGGTGTCAAATATCCGCAATAATATTCCAATCATCTTAGATTTGGAAAACTCGCAGTATGGTACCTGGGCTGAACTCTTCAAGATCCATGCTCGATCACACCGGGTTCTCTACCATATCCTCCCTCCTCCTGAAGGTGTGGTTATTCCTCCTCCGACTACGGCCGACGAGAAAGAACTCTGGTTAACCATTGATGCAACTGTACTTCAATGGATTTATTCGACAATTTCGTTGGATCTGCTGAACACCGTCATTGAACCAGATGCTACTGCAAAGCAAGCCTGGAATCAATTGAAGGATATTTTTCAAGACCACGAGACGTCTCGAGCAATTACTCTTGGACAGGAATTTGCGACTACTCGCATGGAAGATTTTCCCAATGCGAATGCTTATTGTCAACGTCTTAAGAGCCTTGCCGATCAACTCAAGAATGTTGGGGCTCCGGTTGATGATCATCGCTTGGTGTTACAATTGGTTTCCGGTCTTACGGAAGCTTACAAAGGTGTTGGCACACAAATACGTCATGCTAATCCATTGTCGAAGTTTTCTCAAGCTCGTTCTTCCTTATGTCTTAAGGAACGAGAACTCGTGCTATGGCATCTAACTCTTCCAACGTGCGGCTCGTTACTCGACATGATGCTAGCTATGACAATAATATGGCACCCCGTCCATCCGGACAGGGAAACAAGCGCGGAAACGGCAAAAAGAAGCAGTCTGGCACAGGGAATAGACGTTCTGGCACGCAGCAGTCAGCGCTGCGGCGGCCAAGAAGACCAAGAAGTTCTCGCGATGGTAAGCCGGTCAGGCCGCTCTGCGCCGCCATCATCACCGGGCATGATCCGCCAACCATTACCCGGCCCACCTTCCCATGCGCCAACACCGCGCCATCCTCATGGAATTTTGGGTGCGGCACCTAATCCACAAGCTTACATGGCGTCGATGGCTCCACCGAGTCAATATGCTCCAACCGAGATTAAATCCGCACTGCATACAATGACTTTACAACAACCGGATCCAAATTGGTACGTAGACACTGGAGCAACGTCTCATATGACATCCGCCAAAGGTAATCTCTCGTCTTATTTTAATATGAGCAATCAAAATAATGGCGTTATTGTAGGCGATGGTAGTTCGATTCCAATTCGTGGTTATGGTCATACATCTTTGCCTCCCCCAAACCCTCCTCTCAAATTACGTAATGTTTTGCACGCCTCATCTTGTTAAAAATTTGATATCTATGCAAATTTACTTCGATAATTGCTTTGGTTGAGTTTGATCTCACGGATTTTCTGTGAAAATTTACTGACGGGATAGCCATTATGAGATGTGATAGTTCGGGATCTCTACCCACTCACCACAATCGCCTCCCTACATCCCACCTCCACTTTTGTCGCTCTCCTCTCCTTTGGCATGCTCTCTTAGGACATCCAGATCACCGCTTTTAGATTTTTCTTAAACGTGATTCTAGCATAGCATGTAATAAGGATTTTTCTTCTAGCATTTGTCGCTTGTGTTTGGGTAAACATGTTAAGTTACCATTTGACACTTCGTTGTCTAAAACTCCGCCTGCTTGATATTATTCATAGTGATTTGTAGACCTCTCTGTCTTAAGTTCTATGGGACATCGCTATTATGTTCTCTTTCTTGATGACTTCTCAAATTTTTGTGGACTTTTCCTCTTGCTAAAAAGTCGATGTTTGCTAAATTCTTAGAATTACGCACATTAATCCTCACACAATTTGAGAAACAAGTAAAAATCTCGGTGTGATAATGGGAAAGAATTTGATAATAGACAATTTCGACTGTTTTGTGCTTCCAATGGGATGACCTTTCGTTTTTCTTGTCCCCATACATCTCCACAAAATGGTAAAGCTGAGAGAAAAATCCGATCCATAAATAATATCATTCGTACTCTTCTTGCACATGCTTCTTTGCCTCATTCGTTTTGGCATCATGCTCTTCATATGGCTACATATTTACTTAATATATTACCCACCAAAGTGCTTGACAATGCCTCTCCCTTCCAGATGTTATATCATCGAAAACCTACTTATACACATCTCCGGGTTTTTGGGTGTTTATGCTATCCTCTTACTCCTTCTACTACTATCCATAAATTGCATGCACGTTCCTCTCCTTGTGTGTTTTTAGGATATCCGCAGAATCATCGAGGATATAAATGTTATGAATTATCTTCTCACAAAATTATTATTTCTCGACATGTAATTTTTTATGAGACTATATTTCCCTTTGCTTCATCCCCTTCCCCGAACCCTTCCAATTATGGTTTTCTTGATAATACTTCTGATTCTTCTTGGCTTCGCACGCTTGCTCATACATCCGGGTTTCATAACCCAATAATCGAGTCCAAGCAAACCGGCCCCGTTCCATCTACTTCTGGACCACGGGTCCAGGAGCCTCAGCTAGGCCAGAGCCTCACGCCGGCCCAGCACCACACTCCCCAGCCCACTGGGCGTTCTGCCCCGCACCCACAGCGGGCCCACTCCTCTTCCCCGGCCCAGCCAGTGGGCTCTTCTCCTTCCCCAGCCCATATCGTTCCCTCCCCACCACAAAATCCTCCACCGGTCCATAATGCACCCGGCCAACCCTTACGGTCCGGTCGTGCTCGAGTCCCTAATCCAAAATTTTTTGGACCAGATTATGTCAATCTCCACACAGTTTCAAAATCTCCTCTTCCTCGTAATCCTCTTTTTGCTTCGTGACCCGAATTGGAAATGTGCTATGGAAGAAGAATTTGATGCTCTTATTAAAAATAAGACGTGGGATTTGGTACCCCGTCCACCTAATGTTAATATTATTCGCTCTATGTGGATATTTGCTCATAAAGTTAAATCTGACGGTTCTTTTGAGAGGCATAAGGCCCGTCTTGTAGGTGACATAGAAAGAGTCACGGACTCATATTCTTTCAATTACAAAATTAACCACAAGGCTTGAAGTGACACTTCACATTCAATGTCACAGAAGTTGAATTGTTATTGAATGTATTAATTAGCAACACTTTCTAGTGTTGTTAATTCACACTTTTGTTGTAGTGTCTTCTTTCTTGCTTTTTTCGATTTCTGTTTGTAGTAGAATACTAAGAGTAGCTAACTTTCTCTTGTAAAGGCGAACCGTCAAAACTCTGTTGTTGCTACTTCTTTATATGCCGGGTTATATTAATGGAATAGTTCTTAGACGTAAATCGTGATTATATAACTCTATACATCCTTCGTGGTGTGATGTTCTGCTGAGTGACACAGTAGTTTCATTGAACTGAGTAGGGGTACTCGTGCCGACTACACCTTGACACCATAGTATTATGCCTGCTGTCGTTAGACACTACAAAAAATCTGGCCTGTAGCGACGGATAGATCCGTCAAAGCCTATCCGTCGCCCAGCCTCGGCGACGGATAGAAAATCCGTCGCCCCCCTGGAGCTGTGGCGACGGATAACAATCCGTCGTCCAATTCGCGACGGATTGGACGACGGATTGACCAATTATTATTTTTTTTAATTCCGAAATTTAGCGACGGATAGATTCTATCCGTCGCTAAATATTTTAATTGGACTAGTGACGGAATTTGAAATTCCGTCACTAATTCCGTCACTGTGAATTCCGTCACTACTTCCGTCACTATTTATTTCATATTAATCCCTATTTTTAGTAGTTCACCTATTTAATCAATATAATGTTCGATAATAAATCAATAATACGGAAAATGTTTCAATGAATAAAAAGTAATATTGAATGGAGAAATTATCCAAACAAGTGTAAATATGAAAAAATCCAACATACTGATACATAACTAGCTATCGACGGGTGGGGTGGGTGATGGCGAACTGGACATGAATCGCTCCATTCAGAATCAAGGCGCTCGTTCTCCTCCCTTCGTTCTCTGTCGCGGCGCTCCATCTCGTCCCTTTGTTGCTCCATCTCTTGAGTTAGCCGAGCAACATGTTCCCGGACCTGCGACTGCACCATTTCCGAGACCTGGTCCTGTGTGTAAACCGGACGTCTGGACTGCTGGGATGATGATGAGGAGCACGCCGGACTAGCCAGATGCAAACCGAGGCTCCCGAGTCCATATATTCGTCCTTTCTTGTCCGGTTTGTTGACCTCTAGGAAGATGTTGTCAACTTGTTCAGTTGACAACACATCACCCGTCTCGCCCTTCCTCGCCACCTGAGCATCAACCTCAGCCTGAAATCGTAAATAGCAGATATAATGATCAGTTACTGTTTTTAAAAAGTAACTTGTAATAGTGTACAAATATGAACTTTATCCGACATAAACATACCGCAATAGACGAGGCCCGGCAGTCGGTCCATACCCCGCCCTTCTGCTTGGCCTTCTTGAAGATGGCATACTTGGATGTCACCTCCCGTACACCCGAATCAAACCAGATCTAGTCAACAATTTATCATCTACAAGTAATAGAGCAGCAGAGACTTCATACATACACGTAATGCTAGCTTGCAAAAACACATATATACGCACCGATTGATAATAATCAGTAACAGTAGATCGCCTCCCAAGGTGGTGAACGCCCTTCCGCCAGACGATCGGGATGCCCGCTCGCTGTTGGTCCAAGCAACGCCCCGACATCGATTCGGCGCCAAGGCATCCCAAAGGGCCCACTCACGTTGCATCAACTCGTGGAGGGATTGGGCCACCCGATCCCGAATGGCCTTCCACGCAGACCATATCCTCAGCAGTTTGGATCCCATAGCCGTAACGCCAGATCTGTGGATCAACTCGCCGGGAATGAAGTACTCCTTCTACATTCCCAATTTCATACAACATCCAAAGTCAATACATGTCCTAACAACATAATGAGATATGGTGACTAACATATCACCCAAATAAAGTGGCTAACATACCACTCATATAGTGGCTAACATACCACTCACATACAATGGCTAACATACCACTCACATTGTCCTAAAATTTACTAACACAATGGTGACTAACATATCACCCAAATAAAGTGGCTAACATACCACTCACATACAATGGCTAACATACCACTCACATTGTCCTAAAATTTACTAACACAATGGTGACTAACATATCACCCAAATAAAGTGGCTAACATACCACTCACATACAGTGGCTAACATACCACTCACATTGTCCTAAAATTTACTAACACAATGGTGACTAACATATCACCCAAATAAAGTGGCTAACATACCACTCACATACAGTGGCTAACATACCACTCACATTGTCCTAAAATTTACTAACACAATGGTGACTAACATATCACCCAAATAAAGTGGCTAACATACCACTCACATACAATGGCTAACATACCACTCATATTAAAACGATTATAATTACAAACAAATGAATGTCATATTTTAACTTACCTCACTCATCAAGTACTCGGCCTCATGAGCTCCGATATGTGGCTCCAACACTCACCACCCTGCCCCGGTGGCTCTCTCCTGCTCCGGAAGATGTCACCTAGTTTGTTGTGCACTTCCCGAGGCCATAAGCTGTTGTCAATGTATAAGATACAAGAAACGAATATGCATTACTTTAGTACAACAATTTATACTTGTCAACTATCATTATCGTTATGTTTTACATATTTAAGAAGAATGTATAATACTTACTTGGCAGACCAAAGGGAAAATCACAGCAAGCCGTCCACGTGACGTTGGGATTGTTTGATCGAACACGAGGTAGGGACAATCGTCGTGGTCGCCCTTCAGCATGTGTCCCGTTGGTAGAGCCACTACCGCCTTCTCTGCCTCGGGGTCTCAGAATCCGAGACCTCTTGTCACGATCTTCGAGCCCTCCTCGTTCGACGGTGTCCCCGACCCAGCACTATCATGCGGCCGGCTGCATGGGGGGGGGGGGGGGGCCGATAGGTGGACGGCCTCTGTCATGCATCTGCAAAAAAATGTAATAAATGATAAAAATGTGTTAGTACGAGTTATAATACATAACATTATAAAATAACACATATAATTACTCATAATACACATAATATACCATTATAGCCGTCCTCTAAGACTACATATTGGTCCTCGTGCAGATCAAACAACTCATCATCTGCTTCTATGGGATCTTCGCTTGTTTATCGACATCCTCTTGTTGGTACGAGTTGGTAATCGAGTCGTCTTTCTCAATGTACTCCACTTTCGAGCGAGCACGAATAGGTACCGCACTAACCATTCCCCTTATCGCGTTTACGCTTGGATATTCAAGAAACACCACTTGTCGTGCTTGAGTCGCCGTAATAAATGGTTCATACTTGGTTCGGTACCTCTTCTTTTGGTTCACATCAACCATTTCATACCGCTCTTCCTCGTACTCCCGGATTAGGATCATACCACTCAACGTCAAACAAGAAGGTTCGTTTAAATGGCAATCCGAATATTCAATCCTCACAATTCGCTTTAGCTTGCCGTGAAATCAAACAAAGTAGCGTCCATACTCTTACGCACCATTAACACACACCTTGAGTTGCTTGTCGCCATGGCCGTGTTACATTCAAATGTGGAACCTAAGGCCATTGACTATATAACACAGGAATGTGTAGACCTTTTGAATGGACCCTCGCGAGAGCCTTTAAGTATATGCATGTGACGTTGTTAATAGGATTCGGACATACTCCGGAACCAATCTGGAAATTTCAGAGGAATTTTTGGTCAAGTAGTTCCTCTAGTGTATCCTCCGTCATCGAGGATTTTCTTCCAAACAACGCTTTTTGAAAAAACTGCAAACATTGATTCGATGATAAGTCTATAATTGAAGTAGAGACTTGCGTAGCTATATTAAAATTTAAATAAATGGTTGCTAACCTCGCAAATAGTACCAATTCGTGAGGACATAATATTGAGCTGCTTTCAACTCTTTATCCGTAAGATATTCTTTCTTAGCTGCACCAAGAGGTCTCCCTGATACCCTGAAGACAGATAGGGAAAACTCATCATCCGCTTGAACTAAGAATGTATGCGCATTTCGAGCCGCCTTCTTTCGTAGGGACGTGTTCATCAAAGTAATAAGAGCGAAGGTTGCGCTTCTCGAATGTAGGCATTGGCAATCGAACCTTCAGGTTTACCTTTGTTGTTGACATACTTCTTCAATTTCCCCAAGTACCTCTCGAATGGATACATCCATCGATACTGAACCGGACCAGCAAGTCTCGCTTCATGAGGAAGGTGAACCGACAAGTGCTCCATAGAATCAAACCAGCTCGGTGGAAAGATACGCTCGAGCTTGCATAGAATCAATGGTATGTTCCTTTCAAGATTTTCCAACACTTTATCATGAACCACCCTTGTGCCTAAATTTTTGAAAAATAAGCTCAACTCGGTGATAGCAGTCCATACGTGTTTCGTGAAGCTCGAATGCTACCGGATAAGCCTCCATGAACACATGACACCGTGGCTCTTCATCCCATAAACCTTTGTCTTCTTCAAATCCACACACCTCTCTAAATTTGAGGCGTAATTATCTGGGAAACTCAATGCCCTCACCCAATCAAACAAAATTGACCTAGAAGCGTTGTCAATTGTGTAGCACGCTTTCGGCCACTTACCATTCTCATCCTTCTTTGTCAACTCAGGCCTTTTACACCACGTCGACAACTCGGATCTAGACTTCGCATGGTCCTTTGTTTTTCCCTCAATGTTGCAAAGTGTATTGAATAAGTTCTAACACGTTCTTCTCAATGTGCATGAAATCTAAGTTGTGACGGATAAGAAGATCGCCCAAGAAGGCAAGTCCCGTAAAATGCTTCTCTTCCAACCACATTTTTACCAATTTTCTCGTTATGCTTCATCCACCCAAGCTCACCTTCATAAGACCCAATCTATCAATCTCCGCAAGAATTTGTGCACCAAGAAGTCTTGTCGGGCTTTTTTCGACGACTTTATTTTTCAAGAATTGATCCTTGTTCTTCCCGAACGGATGGTCACTTTCTAGCAACCTACGATGACAATCAAACCAACAAAATTTTCCACTACCCTTCGCCTAAATGCATCTCAGATCCTCCAAGCAATGTGGACATGCATATTTCCATTGCTTTTCCTTCCAGATAGCATGGAGTACGCAGGGAAGTCACTCACGGTCCAAAGAAGAGCTGCTCTCAAGGTGAAGTTCTTTTTTGTCGACACATCATATGATGGGATACCATCCGTCCACAACTCGATCAGCTCCTTGATTAGGGGTTGCAAGAAAACATCCAACGTCAGTCCAGGATCTTTCGGCCCAGGCACCAATGCAGTCAGAAACATGAATGGCTCCTTCATGCACTCACCGGGGGGCAGATTGTACGGTGTGAGCATAACTGGCCAACAAGAGTATTTACGTTCACTACCGAACGGGTTAAAACCATCCGTACAAAGTCCCAAACGTACATTTCTAGATTCGGCTGCAAACTCTGGATATGTCTTGTCAAACGATTTCCATGCGGGTGAGTCTGCTGGATGGTCCATTCTACCACCTTCAGCATTATCCGAGATTACTCGCTCCTTGTGCCACCGCATTTTATCCGCAGAAGCACTTGAAGCATACAATCTTTTCAAACGAGGTGCTAGAGGGAAGTACCACATTTTCTTATGTGAGAGGTTTTTCTTTGTCGCTTTTGCACTCCCCTCCTTGTAACGCTTGACTGCTCCTTACCACGTAACTTGCATTCTATTAATTAGATCCGCATCCTCCTCCCAATATATCATGCACATTTTGGACAATCCTATGGTTACCACAAAATTTCTAATCCCGCATCTTTTCTTCGCTTGGTAAAAGTTGGTGGAACTAGGTTTTTCAGACAAAGGTCCGACATTACGCCAACCCATTCATTGAAGCTCGTTTCAGATTGCTGGCCATTAGCCTTACAACTCATTAGCCGAGATAACAAAGACAACTCAGTGAGCTTACACCCCGGGTAAACCGGCTTCCTTGATGATTCTAACAAGTCAAAGAACAACTGATCCTCGGGATTCGGTGGTTCCTCCACCTCCACCTCGGTTTCAGTGTTGGTTGTGTCCCTGAACTCCGCCCCTGCAGCATCGTACACCATTTGTTCGACTCGAGCTCGAATAGCATCGCCTTCAGATTGGGATTGTTCCCCGACTTGTTCATTTTTTCTCTTCCTTCCACGTTGTCTGTATTGGTCATATGTATTGGACGGTGCTGCTTCCTCACCATGATGATTCCATACCTGATACGCAGGAAGGAATCCATTTTTCCTCAAGTGCTGGACTACCACTTTAGGAGTCACGTATTGCTTGTTTCTGCACAAGGACACTTTATCAACCCATCCTTTACACAAGACGGATTTGACATTGCAAATTCAATGAAACCTTCAACCCCTTTCAGAAAACTCCATTGAACTCTGCCATTGAGAGTACGACAATACATCCATCCACGATCGGTATTCATTGAATAATTAGATAATAACCTGACACGTTTGAATTCATTAGATCGAGGTCTTTCATTTACGGTAATAAATCAATTTCACAATAATTCAATCAATTGCTACGTAATATAAGTTATATTAGCTTCAGTCAATTGTTAAGGCATTACATAATATAAGTTACATCAGCTTCAATTTTACCATAATGTTTGGTTTCATATATATATCAACTAATGATTACTAGTTATACAAGCCTAGAGACAAAACGGATGAAACTCCTCATTCTCATGCACCCCCTCCTCATCACTTGTGACGCCCCTACCACGTAACTTGCATTCCAATGATCTACATCCTCCTCCCAATACTCCATGCACATGTTCCGAAGCGTAAAGGCACTCAATAGGCGGCCCCAAACCCGCCTCTCCCTCCACCGGGAGGTATGCCACAGACGGTGCTTCCTCACCGTGATGAATCCATACATGATACTCAGGCATGAATCCATAACGTCGCAAGTGCTCGAATACTGCAGTAGGCGTCATAAATTGCTTGTTTCCGCAGGTTTCCAATGTGCAAGGACACTTTATCAACCCCCCAATTGCACAAACCGGATGTCCCATGGCAAACGAGATGAAACCTTTAACCCCTTCTACGAAACTCCTAGAAACTCTGTCATTTACCGTGCATTTATCGTATACATCCATGAACGGTCGGAATTCATTGTTTACTTTATTTTTAACCTGAGACGTTCCAATTGATTAGATCGTATTTAATTTATTAGATCGATTCCAATTCGGATAAGAAGATTGTAGAGGTTAATTGTTAATTATTATATGTTCCTTATAAATTAATTATTAATTAAGTGTTCGATGTGTTACAAAATTGGACATATATAATAACCATTTCAACCTCTTAGTACATATATTATATACTTAACATACATATCAAATTAACTAATTACTCTATACATATCGAATTACTACATATATTCATATCAAATTACATACTTAACATACAAATTTATCAAATCAAAACTACATACTTCTATACTTAACAAACATATCAAATTAACTAAACTAACTATATATACTTAACACACAAATCAAACTAACTACATACATTCATACATACCAAACTTAACATACTACATACATTCATATCATTCAAATTGAACAAATTACATATAATTGATCAAATTAACTAAACTAACTACTACATACTTATCATATATACATATAATTGCTCAAATTAATCAAAAATAAACAAAATCCCCAAATTTTTAAAAACTATGGTTTTAGCAAAAATACCTTGATTAATCTGTAGAAATATTAAATTGATCGAAGAACCAAACTCCTTGTCACACGAGCTTCGATTAGGCACCAAGATTGGCCGGAATAACGGATGATTGGCCGGAAAACGGGATTGAGGAGAAGAAGAAAATGAGGAAGAAGAAGGAAGAAGATGAAGAAATGAGGCATCGCCTCCGTCTTCATTCAATTGAATCGGGCCGACGGACACGTGTCCGTCGGCCCAGAGTCGATGCCGCGCCCATTTTGGGGACCGGTAGGTATACGTCGCTATAAGGCGACGGATAAAATATCCGTCGCTTTTCAAAAAAATAATTTCTTTTTTTTTTTAATAAAAGTCAAACTTGGGCGACGGATAAATATTTATCCGTCGCCCATGTTAGCGACGGATAAGTTATCCGTCGCTAATAAGCGACGGATAACTATTATCCGTCGCCAAACTGGGCGACGGATAGATTCCGTCGCCCAGTTTACCGATCCGTCGTTATGGGGCGACGGATTTTTAACGTCGTTTTTTCCTGGTTTTCTTGTAGTGAGAGGTAATCACGTCGGATATTACCTAGGAAGTTGGGAGAAGCATAGTGAGAGGGAGTTCGGGGGTCCTTTACACCTTCACACCATCGAATTCACCAAGTCAATTAGGGTTTACTCCGAATTAATCGTCTGTTTACTTTCAATCTGCTTGTTGTCTGCATGAGAAATTAAAGGGATACTTGTTTGTTCCTATGCTAAGTGTCCATGGAGAACGACATCCCGAGTTAACTTACTGCTATTGTTGTCAGTTTGTGAGCTTACGACTAATATAAATTTAATCTTTGATTGCAATTGAGAATTACAGGTACTACAACGCATTCAAATTTCCAAGTGCACATCAACAACCGAATCGTAAGTATAATTTTTCTTATTAATTCACTTCAAACATAAACCTTGGTACATTGATCAGTTTGCTCAATCAGTGTTAAGCAAGTAATCTACAACTACGATCAAAATAGGATTATTGAATGGACCTGTAGGTTAAATCTGGAGACTAAGGGGGAAGTTGATGTTCACATGTGAAAGTTTGATATGTTTAATGTTGGTCGTGGTGGATTTCTGGAGCAAGTGTTTGAAAAAGAACAACTAAAGAGTTTATGAGAATAGTAGAGTTGATAGTTGGACTATTTCTTCTTCGGACAATATTGTACCACTTATAATTAGATACTTATGGGTCTTTGGTTAGCGAATCAGCAATATTATCCTTTGATTTCATAAAGTCCAAAGCGATAATTTCTATGGAGATCAAGTGTCTAATGGTCTTATATATGTCTATGATGAATGTGTCTAGACTCACTTGCTATTATACATATTACTCAATGCCCTTCCCAACAACAATTGACTATCGCAATAAATCGTTACAGAAAGCACTCGCTTATCCAAGAAGTGATATCCTCTAGAAACTAGAAAGTCATGAATAAGAGTTTGTTTAGAGGATTTTCCAATACACCACACCTTTTCCAATCATAAATACACATACCCGCTTGTGGATTCGGTGTTCTTACTATCAGATATCTAGTTTGCATCACTATATCTTTCCATTACAGTCAGAGTAATGTTGATCATACTTAAGCGTCTGTTTTAGATATCTCCATATCTAATCGAACGATGTCCAATGAACCTGACTCTGGTTATGCAAAATCTTGCCAACTTGTTGACCGAGTATGCTAAGTTCGATCTTGTACAATTGGTTAAGTACATATGGCAACCAATAACTTGCACGTACCACTTTTGCTCCTTGGGCTGATCACAATTGAAATTTATGGACAAACAAAGTTGAAACTTAACATATTCGATGACAGATATTTTTTTGTTGAATGTTCATCTGCGCTCTATTACGTATTTGTCTATGTGTGCGGATAAAGCATGTCGTGCCTAAATTATCAAATATGTAGGATTAATTCATTTTATCAAGCCAAATAACTTAGTTAACTACAATACTAGTAGTATTCAAAAAGTACAATGATCAATTGTATATATTCCGCAGCAATAAAAGGAATGAGAAGTGGACAAATTAGCCCTAATCGTAGTCAAGAAAATAAACAACGGAGCCATGAGGTAATTAAGGGATTAGTATAATGCCATTCTTTTAATTTTGTATGATCAAGTTGATCAATTTGGATCTGTAAACATACAAGTGACAAGACATTAATTAATTAACACAAAGTATTAATTGGAAATGACCTCAAATAGGGAGATAACAACAGCTATTCTTGGTTGAATGTATAATATTTTATACGTGAACATTTTATGTGTACGTATAACAATGAATAATTTTCTACCCTGATATTTATATAAATGGCTGTAATATTTATCGGTTTATTTTAATCACTATATAAGAAGAATCTCTTAGGTTACTCATTAATTAAATAAACAATGTACAATAGGAAGAAATTAATAATCATCCATGTTTGGATGTTTGACTAAATCCAACCACATGCAAAACCAGCAAATGAGCGACCTAATCTAATTGTTTAAGTAACAAATTAAAATAGTCATTGATGATTAACATACACCATTATAAATCAATCAGCTGAGTACGTACTGAGTTCATTTCACTAATCACACAAACTTCATCACAATAAATCTCACTAAATCGGCCTGTAGATACTACTGTCTATTATGAAGCCTTCTCCTAAGCATGCTATCATACTTTTAACCTTCTTGGCTTTTGCAGGGTTAAACCAAGCAAGGAATTTCCCTTCCGATAGTGCAAAGGATGAAATATTCAGTATAGTTCAAGGTAATTTCCACGAGACTAATTTTAACATAGTGGAATCTTTTCTTCAAGCGCAGAAGAACTTATGTGAGTGGCTCGTTTACGTGGCGTCTCATGATGTTGGGAGGACGCCAGCACCTGCGCCTCCGAGGCCGAGGCCAGCTCCTGGCCAGCGACCATTGTAGATTTGGTTCTGTATCGATCTTAATCTATTTACAAAAGTTTGGAGTAATTCAGCTAAATAAATTGTGTTAGATCCTTATTAAAGGGTTTCTAATACGTACCAACGTACCTTTCCTTTTTCTATTTCTACCTTATTATGTATCATTACCATATGTGACAATGCGACTCAAAAAAAAAAAAATAATAAAAAAATGACACTCTTTATATTACCATTACCATTTATTCTTGATTTTTGCCCGTAATCTTATATGTGAATTATATGCGTGCATGAGTATTGAAGAGGAGAAAAAGGTACCTAGGATTAATTTGGTTCAATAGAAAATAGGAGAAAAACAAAAGAATAGGAGAAAATAAGATAATGTTGGAAAATAATTTGAATCCCTTTTTATGAATGTCAAACCAATTTTTTTAATACCCGAAGAAAGTTCCAATGAGTATAAGCAGTACTAAACGTCTCATCAGTAAAACAAACAAGCGAATACTAATTAATCTTAAACATTCGCCATTGATTTAAAGCAAGGTGATCATACCGTGGTTTAGTATGTAACACATTTTCTAACCGAGTAGAGGTACGTTATACATTGCAATCAAATCCAATATGGGAGAAATAATCAACACCTTAAATAAATAATACCTCAACAGAGATGTTGTGGTATTTAAGCTACTCTCCATTTGTATTCTAAAATTTTGTACATTAAAGTTTACGCGTAGTTTTAGGAGAGAATTAACACAAATGATAAACATAAAAATGTGACAAAAATTGTGCTTTAATGGCAAAAAAGTGTAGTTTAGAGACCGAAATATGTGATTTGTGTGTAAATGTAAGATTTTTTACTATTTGTTTTTTCTAGTAATTTATGAAGTTTTATGTGACATTTAAAAATGACAAATGTATGCAGTTTTGCAAGAGAGGTGTAGTATATTTCTACAATATAGGGCTAAAAACCAAGTCTAGCTAAACAAAACCTCAAAGTATAGTCACCTCAGTTGGAATTTTAGTTAACCAAGCTAAAGTGGTTTGTCTAGGACTTTTTACCTCAACCAAGTGGGGTCCCACGCACACTACTAAAAAAACCATAGAATGGGTGACAATGGAATTTTGTTCGCTAAAGCCATTTTATGTTGGTGAAACTCTTTGGCCAAGGAAACTGTGTTGTCTATGTTTGTCACTGATTTTCTTGTTGCCAGCATGGCTGACAGTGTGTTAGCTATAAACAATAGACAACAGACTATGAGTGACATAAATATATTATCTAACAATGGTCAACGAATACACTTCCTATATTCATACAACACATATGGCTAACAAATGTTTCTCACCTCTATTGCAAATACGAACTGAAGAAAAATACTGTATTTCACACATGGCTAACAAATTTATCTTAGTTATATGCCAAATACGAGAATTAAAAAATATAGCAGGAAACTGCTAGAAATGGCAATTTTCTGTAAATTATACATCTTCCATTTACATGACAATATTTGTGCTAATTATGGAGTATGTTTCATTTTAATCACAATATTTATGCTAATCAACGAATATGTTTTGTTGAGTCACAACAATAATCTCAACCAAACAAACACAAATAACAATCGATCAACAAGAACAAACACAAAGAAACACGGAATTTACGTGGTTCGGCCAATATAGCCTACATCCACGGGAAACCAAGCACGTATATTGATATCAACTGAGATTCGATTACAAGCTTATGCAATCTATACAAAGATCAAGCTCAATCGGCTATCTATACTCCTCAATCAATCAAAATGAGAAAACAAGATCACAATCTCAATGACAAACAAACGATGACGAAAACTCGAACCAATGTGCAGATCACGAAACCTGAATCTTTCAATTGTCAGTCGTGCGAATAACCTTCTTCAAACTCTATCCAAAAACTCAGATCAAATGATGAAGAATTGAGAGAGAATTTCTGAGAGTTTTCCAAGCTAGCAACTTGCTCTGTTTTCTGTTCTCTTCTCTTTAATAACCGTCCAACTAACTTGAGATTTAATCTCAGCCCTGGATCCCTCAGAATTAATCTGGTCCGCCCAATCATCTTGAGTAAGCATTAGCTGAAACTTGGTTTCATAAGATTTCTGAAACTTGAAACTAGTTTCAGAAATTTCTGAAACTAGTTTCACCCGTCTGAAACTTGGTTTCAGAATTTCTGAAACTTTCTGAAACTATCTGAAACTAGTTTCATTCGTCTGAAACCAACTTTCTGAAACTATCTGAAACTAGTTTCACTCGTCTGAAACCAACTTTCTGAAACTAGTTTCACTCGTCTGAAACCAACTGAAACTTGATTTGAGATAAAACACAACAAACTCCACCTTAGCTCAAAATCAAGTCTACATGCTCTTTTCCCAATTTACTGTTCTTTACTCGGTAGAACAAACAACCACTTAAGCTCCCTTATGGCTAGAGCATGCCTTCCAGAATCTCTGTGCAAAAAATTCAGACCAATTCACCAACATTTATCAGCTCTGCACAATGATTGAACTTGGCAGCTGACAATGGTTTTGTGAAAAAATCTGCAGCATTCTCTGTAGTATGAACCTTCTCCACTCTTACAGTTCCTCCATCAATGATATCTCTTATGAAATATAATCTCACATCTATATGCTTGGTTAGGGGTGTTCAAAAATACCGAAAAACCGAAAAAACCGAAAAACCGAACCGAAACCGAACCGAAAAACCGAACCGATAACAAAGGGTTCGGTTTTCGGTTTGCTATTTTTAAGCAAATCGGTTTTCGGTAATTTTCGGTACAATACCGAAAATTACCGAAACCGAACCGAAAACCGAAATTCTTAAAAAATTCAAATATTCTTACATTCTCGAAAAAGTATGGCCTTATTTCATTGAGTATTGCATTATTTATTAAAGCAAAAATTATACATTACTAACATAAAATAACAAGAATGCAATGTTTATGCATTGCTAACATGTTACAGTAATTAAGTTTGATAAAACAAACTACTACTTCTTCTAGTCTAACTACTGTGAGCTTATTTTCATACAAATATTTTCATGTAGGGAGGTTATTAAAACAAATATTGAAACGTAACGAGGTTATTTTTTCATTTTTAAAATGATTTTTCGGTATTTTCGGTTTTTACCGTCATACGAAATTTTTAGATGGTACCGAACCGAAAAATAAATTCGGTTCGGTTTTCGGTTTTCATAATTTTTGCAATTTCGGTTTTCGGTTTCGGTTCGGTTCGGTATACCGAAACCGAAATGAACACCCCTATGCTTGGTCCTTTCATGAAAATGCTGATGCTTTGCTAACTGAATGGCACTCTGATTATCACACATCACAGAAACACAACCTTGTTCAATGCCCAACACTGTAATCAAACCATTCAACCATATGGCTTCCTTGATTCCCTCAGTTACTGCAATAAACTCAGCCTCAGTTGTTGATAATGCAACTATAGACTGCTGAGAACATTTCCATGAGACGGCAGTACCAAACAAAGTAAATACAAACCCTGTGACAGATTTTCTAGTGTCAACATTAGAAGCAAAATCTGCATCAACAAAACCTTTCAGAGGTAAAGCTGAACCTTTAGATGCCTTGAACCTTAGACCATAGTGAATTGTTCCCTTAATATACCTGAGAACACCCTTCACTATATTCCAATGTATCATACCTGGATTGCTCATAAATCTACTAATTATACTCATTGCAAAAGCAAGATCAGGTCTGCAGCAAATCATTGAATACATTATGCTTCCTACTGCATTTGCATAAGGAATCTTGAACATTTCCTGTATATCAGCTTGATTCACAGGACATTGACTTACTGACAGCTTAGTTCCAGGGTTTACAGGTACAGAAACAGGCTTGGACATATTCATGTTGAACTTTGCAAGCACCTTAGTCAGATATGCAGATTGTGAGAGAAATAAACTTCTGTCATGTTCTTGTCTACTAATATCCATACCAAGAATCCTACTAGCCTTTCCCAGATCCTTCATTTCAAACTCAGAGCTCAACTTAGCCTTTAACATACTAATTTCATCAAGAGACTTCCCAGCTATCAATATATCATCAACATATAACAACAAATAAATGCAACTCTCACTGTGTATATTTGAAAAATATATGCAACTGTCATACCTGCTCCTTGTAAACTGTATTGAGCTCATAAATTCATCAAACCTCTTATACCATTGTCGAGGACTTTGTTTTAAACCATATAGAGACCTTTTCAACAAACATGCCTTGTTTTCCTTGTCTTCAATATGAATGCCTTCAGGGATTTTCATATATATTGTTTCTTCTAGCAGACCATGTAAAAATGCGGTTTTAACATCCATCTGTTGTAGTTGTAAATCCCATTGAGTTACCATGGCTAAGAGAATCCTTATAGAAACATGCTTTACCACAGGTGAAAAGATTTCTGTATAATCTACACCTTCCTTCTGTGTGAAACCCCTTGCAACAAGCCTTGCCTTAAATCTGATTGAGTGAGCTGTCCCAGTTTCAACTTTCCTTTTGAATATCCATTTGCACCCCACAAGCTTCTTGTTCTTGGGTATAGTAATTATATCCCAAGTATCATTTTTCTCCAGGGAAGCTAACTCCTCATGAATGGCTGTAATCCACTTTTCACTATCAGTACAACTAATGGCTTCTTGATAAGTGCTTGGTTCTGAGTAGTTGATATCTTCTGCAACTGAGAGAGCATAAGCAACATTGTATGATTTTCCCATCTGTCCATAACCATACATGTCAGGAACTTTCCTATTTAACCTCCTCTCTCTATCTTTAGCAAGTTGTATGTAGATAGCACATTAATTTCATCTGCAGAGATGCCTGAAACTGTGTCTCTAGTGGATAAATTTTCCATATCAGTTTGTTCCCTATTCTCATCCACAGATGTATGCTTCTCATTTGCATGTAAATCACCAGACATCGCAATGCTCCACACAATTCTGTATTGATGTCCACGAGCTTGAGTGGCATGATAGTTTCATTAAATACCACATCCTCGCTAATGATGCACTTTCTCGATCAATTATCCACAACTTGTACTTTTACACCATTGGGGTATCCTGAAAAATGCATCTAAGTGCCCTTGGTTCCAGCTTCCCTTGCCTCACATGAGCCAGAGCCAAACACCCAAATACCTTCAAATGTCCTAGGTAAGGAGGCTTGCCTGACCACAATTCCTCAGGTGTTAAGTTGTTCAGAGGTGTTGTGGGGCTCCTATTTATGAGATAGCATGCTGTAGTAGCAGCTTCACCCCAGAAGCATTTGCTCAAACCTGAGCTAATCAACATGCATCTGATTCTCTCTAGCACAGTTCTATTGAACCTCTCAGCAACTCCATTCTGTTGAGGTGTGCCTGGTATTGTTTTATGTCTAACAATGCCCTTGTTTTTGCAGAATTCATTGAATTCACTAGAGAGAAACTCTAAGCCATTATCTGTTCTGAGATGCTTTATTTCCTTCCTGTAGTGTTCTCCACCTCAATTGACCATTCTCTGAATTTGCTGAAAGCTTCATCTTTTGATTTCAATATTATCAGCCACACTTTTCTTGAATAATCATCAATGATTGACATGAAATACCTTCCTCCACCCATGGTTTGTGTATTTGTTGGTCCCCACAAATCTGAATGAAGGTAATCAAGTGGTGCTAGAGTATTGTGCTTTGCTGTGTCAAAACCAACCTTGTGAGATTTTCCTAATACACAGTTTTCACAGAACTGCAGATGATTTATTTGATCCCCACACAGCAGGTTTTGCTTTGATAATTCTCTGAGTCCCTTCTCACTGAGATGTCCCAACCTTGCATGCCAGAGCTGAGTATTGTCTTGAGCACTAACATGTGAAGATTCCCCAGAAACTGTATCACTTACCAGGTAATAGAGGCCATTTTCCTTCAAGCCTTTCATTACAATGATGCCAGACTTAGTAATGCTCAGAACACCATTTTCTGAGGAATATTTGTGACCAGTACTATCTAGTACACCAAGGGAAATGAGATTCCTCTTCAGTTTGGGTATGTACCTAACATTTGTAAGCATTCTTACAACTCCATCATGCAGCTTGAGCCTTATATCACCAATTCCTTCAATGTTGCATTCAAAATCATCACCTAGTAGTACTGAACCACCTTTCCCAGCTTTGTAGTTTATGAACCACTCAAGGTTAGGGCTCATATGAAATGAGCATCCAGAATCCAGTACCCAGTAATCATTAGACTTTGATTTCACCACTGAACAAGCCTCAGAAACCACTAAAGCTTCAGCATCACCATACACCTGTGCAGACTCAGCAATATGAGCATTATGAGCCATATTGTTTTCTGTACCATTAACCTGCAATTTTCCTGCCTTCTTGTCTCTCTTATACTTGAAACACTGCTTCTTGAGATGGCCTGGCATTTTGCAATAGAAGCACTTCCTTTTTCTCGAGTTATTTCCATCTGCATTTGTGTTTTCAAATCTTACGGCATCCGCAGAACAGTGTCCTCTGCTTAACTTTGCATCTTATGGCTCCACCTCTCCTTGATATTTAAACTTTCAATTTGCATTGTCATTACCGAGAGGGTCCCTTATGCAGCTCCTTGTTCCTCAGGGCAACATCAACATCATCATATGTCAGCTTGGTGCTCTTATGAATAACTAGAGCATCAATGAAGTGCTCATATGATTTAGGCAGGGCTCCCAAGATTACTAATGCCTTATCCTCATCAGAAACTTCAATGCTAACACTCTCCAGATCCTGGCACATCTTGTTAAACTCATCAAGCTGCTGGGAAATAGATTTATCTGTGCTGATTCGAAAATTAAACAATCTTTTCCTCAGATGCAACTTGTTTGCAGAAGTTTTAGAGTTATACATATCTTCCAGCTTGTCCCAGATTTCTTTAGCTGTTTTGATCTTGATTACTTCCCGGAGAATCTTGTCATCAAGGGACAATATGATTGTGCTACGAGCTCTTCCCATGATAGTAGCCTTCTCCTTGGCATCAAATCCTTCTGCAAATCCTTTTTCTCCCAAGAGTGCTGCATCTAAACCTTGATGAATCCAGTGCCTCCATCTTGGCCTTCCATAATCCGAAATCGGTTTTCTCCGTGAACTTTTCAACATCAAACCTCATGGATGATCCCATTGCTTGATCGAAAACAGTTGAGATTCAAAACTTTCCCACAGACGGCGCCAATTGTTGAGTCACAACAATAATCTCAACCAAACAAACACAAATAACAATCGATCAACAAGAACAAACACAAAGAAACACGGAATTTACGTGGTTCGGCCAATATAGCCTACATCCACGGGAAACCAAGCACGTATATTGATATCAACTGAGATTCGATTACAAGCTTATGCAATCTATACAAAGATCAAGCTCAATCGGCTATCTATACTCCTCAATCAATCAAAATGAGAAAACAAGATCACAATCTCAATGACAAACAAACGATGACGAAAACTCGAACCAATGTGCAGATCACGAAACCTGAATCTTTCAATTGTCAGTCGTGCGAATAACCTTCTTCAAACTCTATCCAAAAACTCAGATCAAATGATGAATAATTGAGAGAGAATTTCTGAGAGTTTTCCAAGCTAGCAACTTGCTCTGTTTTCTGTTCTCTTCTCTTTAATAACCGTCCAACTAACTTGAGATTTAATCTCAGCCCTGGATCCCTCAGAATTAATCTGGTCCGCCCAATCATCTTGAGTAAGCATTAGCTGAAACTTGGTTTCATAAGATTTCTGAAACTTGAAACTGGTTTCAGAAATTTCTGAAACTAGTTTCACCCGTCTGAAACTTGGTTTCAGAATTTCTGAAACTTTCTGAAACTATCTGAAACTAGTTTCACTCGTCTGAAACCAACTTTCTGAAACTAGTTTCACTCGTCTGAAACCAACTTTCTGAAACTAGTTTCACTCGTCTGAAACCAACTGAAACTTGATTTGAGATAAAACACAACATGTTTGTATTTGTTTGAGAATAACGTTTCATTAGTCACCAATTTAAGTGGCAACAAATTAAGTAAAAAAGAAAAATAGTGTGAATAAAAGGAAAAAGAATACAAACATGAGAAAAAATAACAGATTTGCTAATATATCTAGTCTATTTCTTCATTCCCATCTTCATATTATTTCTTCAACCAAAAACACTTGAAAATAATAGAAGAATAAGTGAATTTTTTTTATTGCAATTAGTTTGTTAAACAATAAAAAGAGTGATCTATGTAAACAAGAATTAATTAACTTTACAAGAAGTATACCTTGTTCAAGAATTTGAACATCAATCCTACATAAAAGTAATAGAAAGATTAGTTATTAGTTGGGTTACATATATACAATTATGCATCAATATACAAAAGCTATATAGGTATAACTTGTAATATAACATTACCTTTTTGATGAATTGATTCTTGAGACATGAATGAAGAATGGAAGAACTAAGAGGATAATCAAGGAAGAAGTAGAGAAGAAGAGATAGAAAAATGCAGTACCAATTAAGCAACAGATAACAATGAGTGTGCATGTATATATAATTAATTGTCTTACTTTAGGTAATACACATGTCACCTATAATTGATTTTTAAGTGGTAATTGAAATTTTTCGCCGAACAAGGGGAAAATTCAAAAAAAATCAGGATTATATTGAAGCTGAAAATATTTGGAACTGGATTTCTGGCGTTAGAATCAGGATGGATTCTCATGAATTCCATTTTTTGTCTTTGATACAACAGACACAAGCTAATTCATGATCAAAAAAAGGTACACTCCCTTGGATACTTTCAACTTTATTGTGAATTTCTCCAATTTCTATAAGTCGAACATGTTCAATCCGGTTGGAATTCTCAATGGGCAGCAACCTACTGTTCATGGGCCATGGTCTGCACCACCTGATGGGTGGATAAAAATGAATTTTGATGTCGCTGTGCCCCAAAATGACCTGGGTGGTGTAGCCGTTGTTGCTAGAGATAGTACTGGATTGGTTTTAGCTTGGAGTCGCAAAAAACTTCAAGGGCATTTTGATGTTGAGGTTGCTGAACTTTCAACAGCTCGCCTTCCTGTTTCACTAGCAAAGGAAATGGGCTTCGATAAAATTATTCTCGAAGGTGACGCTTTGTTGGTTATAAATAATTTACAATCCTCTACGGGCCTCGAGCTACCAATGGACATGTATATTGTGTTGTTCTTCAAATGCTAAGTGTATTTGCCGATTTTCGTGTGTGTCATATACGGCGTGAAGCAAATCGTCTCGCTCATCAGCTTTGTCACCACTTTGCTACGGATTCACATGGCTACCTATCTTTACCCTTTGAGTTTCATGAATTCCTGTAATTTGTTTCAATTTTCTTGCATGATCTGCTACAGTACTACAGTAGTCTTTGTATTGAGGTATGGCTCCTTTTTCCTGATTTCCTAATGAAATCTTTCTTTCTCAAAAAAAAAAAAAAAATTGCCTTTGGGTGATATATATCTGTTGGCCATACTAAGATTCTAAAAAATTCTCCAGCCAATACACTTAAGGTGCGAAGTTTAAATTTTTGGGATAATTCAATTTTTTTACGAGATTTAACGATTCTTGTTGAAAGATTAATTTTATTCATATAATTAATATGAAATTTGTATTCATTATTTTATTAATACTCTTAATTGTAAATAAGTGTGAGCAATTAATTTAGAACTTTTGTTTTTAAAAAAAAAGTAATATTTTATTCTGTAATAAATGTTCGTTTTAGAAACATGCTAAAAGTGATCCAAACAGTTTATACAACAATCTTAACATTTTTACCACACATGTTCTTTATCAAATATCTTTGTTATTATCCAAATAACAGTTTTGACATTTTACATTTGTAAAAATAAGAAACTTTCATTATTTGTAAAATAGCCCCTGGACTTTTTCAAATATAAGTGTTCCAATGATTCTGAAACAATAATAAAATTTTCTCATTCAAATGTCAAGAGATAGGATTTTTAGAGAGCTTCCCCCTAGAGCCCCCAACCTAGGAGTCCCAGTCGCTCACCGACCATTATACCGTGACCTCCATAGCCGAAACTCCAAACTGTTCTACCTGCAGCCCCCAATCGTTCCCTTAGACCACCTTAGGAAACCCGTTAGTACTGGTTATGTCGTCAGGAATACGTCATCCAAGGGTAAAGTTCCGATAGTGCAAAGGAAATGGATTGATAAAAGAGCGGCGAATTCATCGACGGTGTATGTGACAAACTTTCCGGAAGATTGGGTCAATAAAGATGTTAAGGATGCTATGGAGAAAGTAGATTGTGTGAAGGATGTTTTTATGCCGGATAAGAGGAACAAAATAGGTAGACGTTTCGCTTTCGGGAGATTCGACTCAAAGGAGGATTGTGAAAAAATACTAAAGACATTAAAAGGGCTTTGGATAGGTGACTATAAGATCATGGCGAATCCGGCGAGATTCGATAGAGAGGAGGTTAGGGACAGAAGCCAATTCAAAGCGGTGAAGGAGGTGTTGTTCCAGTCGAGAACAAGAGATGAAGGTTACAGTTATCTCCAAGTGGCGACATTTAAAAACAGGGGAGCGGAGCAGCTGGATGAAAATGGAGCCAAGAAGACTGGGAAGGATTCTCAGGTGAATACTGATAATTGTGGTGTAAAAAATAGCAGCCTGGAAAAAGGGAGAAACAATGTAAGAGGACAAGTCTTTGTACCGGATAAAGGCATGATCGAGTGGGCAAGAAATAGTTTGGTTTGTGGTACAGAGGAAGGTATTCAGCAGGAAGAGGTTATTAAGTTCTTTCAGGAAAAAGGTTTTGAAAATTTAATAGTAAGCAGGTTAGCTATGGATACATGGGTTCTCAATTTAGAGACAAAATCAGAGCAAAAGAGACTGTTAGAGGAAGCAAAGAAGTGGCAGTGTTTCAGCTTCGCAAGAGGGTGGGAGGAACAGGATAGGAATGGAAGGAGGAAGGTCTGGCTTGGGGTGTATGGAGTCCCACTGCATGCATGGAGCGAGCAAATGTTCAAGAGAATTGGAAATAATCTGGGAAATGTCCTGCAAATTGAAGAACAGACGATCTTGAGAAAAAATCTGGAAAGAGGAAGATTGCTAGTAGAGACTCCCATATTCGAGGCGATTCGCAGGAAATTCAATTTCAAGATTTGGAATAAATCATATGAAATCAATGTTGTCGAAGACTGCGGCTGCGACGTGATTAGAAGTGATAAGGACGATGAAGGAGAAGAACAGTGGTCGGAGAGTGAGGAGTCCGGCGAGGGTCTGTCAGATTCCGATGAAGAAGTTGAAGAGACATCTTGGAGGCAATTAGGAATTAATGATGATCAGTTAGAGTTGGCGACTCAAGGTTTAATGGAGCATGGGGAAGTAGAGGGTGAGTTCTCGAGGTGCATTGGAAATCAGGTTCAAGGTGAAAAGTTTAATGATAATGATAATCCAACGGAAGAAGAAATTGAAAAGGTGTTGATGGAATGTTTTGGGAAAGACTGTGAGGATGGAAAGCAGGCTGATGTGAGAAAGGGTAATGGACTAATAATTGGGCCAAATGGTAGGGATTTTTGTGTTGGGCCTGTGGTGGTTTTGAGCGCATTAATTGAACAAACAGAGAAAATAGTGGGCCTTGAGGGGACTGAAGTGTTTGAGGGATCAATTGGGCCAGAATCTGCGAAAGAAAAATTAGGCGAGGAAAGTGAAAAGAATAGAGTTGTAAGTTCAGATAACAATTTGGAGAATCAAGCTTTTAGGTTGGATGGAGAAAATGCGTGTATGCTTCCAGTAGATAAATTGTCGGTGAACTCTGAGATTTCGGAAGACCCATTCGGATTATATCCAATCATAAACATAAGCAATCTTGCTCCAAGAAAGAACGCAAAGAAAAAAGTTTCGAAATCCAAATCGTATAAAGATCTGAATGGGAAGGTGAGTCAAGACGAACTGGAGTCGATCGCGGGTCTCTATAGTGATGGCAGTGAGGAGAGATTTGATGATAATGGCAATGAAGGAGTTCAAAGGCGAATTAAGAGAGGAAGGAAAATGCTCAGCAGAAGCAAAGAGAGTGGAATCGGGAAGGTTACGCTGGATGGAGGAATTCATATCTCATATGAAGAATTTGTTGCTTGTAATAAACTGATACTGAGAAGAGGAGCGTTGGAGGAGGGTGCTGATTTAGGAAGAGAGAGCATTGGGGTTTATTGAGTCTGTAGATCAGGAAAGAGCTATGAATTTGTTTGCATCTTGGGAGAGTAGAGACAGAGCGGTAATGGAAGGCAGAGAGCGGGCGGAGGTTTTGGAGAAGACAATGTCGATTAATGAAGATAGTTAGTTTCAACGTGAGGGGATTGGGGGGGGGGGGGGGGGAGTAAAGAGGAGATCAATTAGAGAATTAGTGGAGAAGGAGAAGATAGATTTTCTGTGTGTTCAGGAAACAAAATTGGAGAGAGTCGATGAGAAACTGGCGTATGGTTTATGGGGCAATAAAGAATGTGATTGGATATTTAGTGGTGCGGAAGGAGCGTCTGGAGGATTGTGTTGTGTATGGGATAAAGCAGTTTTTCAGAGATCGGAGTGGTGGGGCGATAAAGGATTACTGGGAGTGTCTGGAGTGTGGAAAGGCTTACGAGTCAATATTGTAAATGTCTATGCCCCGTGTAATGCAGAGGGGAAGAGGGCAATTTGGGCATCTTTGGAGGAAAGAATGAGGGGTCGAGAGAATGAGAGGTGGTGTATCTGCGGAGATTTTAATGTTGTACGCCGGGAGGAGGAAAGGAGAGGCAGTAGTAGAAACAGCAAAGGTCTGGAGACAAGAGAGTTCAATGAGTTCATCAATAAGTTGAATTTGGTTGATTTACCATTGGAAAGGAGAAAATTTACTGGTATCGAAGCAATGGAACTAGTGGGAGTCGTTTGGATCGATTCTTATTGTCTAGTGAGTGGTTGAAATCGTGTCCTAGTTTGGCTCAATTTGGTTTGAAGCGTAAGGTGTCGGATCATGTCGCTATCTTGCTAAAGATTGATGAGAAGGACTGGGGACCAAAGCCGTTTAAGTTTATGAATTTTTGGATGAAAGAAAAAGGGTTTAAGGAGATGTTAGAATATGAATGGAAGAGCTGCAAAATTAGTGGATGGAGTGGTTTTGTGCTAAAAGAAAAACTGAAGAGGTTGAGACTGAAAATTAGAGAGTGGCACTCAAAAAATTTCGCTAATTTGAAAGGAAGAATCGAAGAAAAATCAGAGAAAGTCGATTTACTGGATAGAAAAGCCGAACATGAGAGTCTGTCGGAAGAAGAACAGCAGGAGCGGATTTCGGATTGGAAAGAATTGCGTAGACTACTGGAAATTCAGGATAATACTTGCTTCCAACAAGCAAAAGTCAGATGGTTAAAAGAGGGCGATACTAACTCCAGATTTTTCCATAAATGTGTGGAGAAAAAGAGAAGGAACAGAGGTATTAGAGGGATGCGCTTTGGGGGTCGTTGGAAGGAGGATGTCCAAGAGGTGAAAGAGGAAGCGAGAAATTATTTTGCAAACCATTTTGCAAAAGGAACTGGAGGAAGTGGTTCGATCCCTGAAATTCTGAAAGGAAAATCTATTACTTCGAGAGCAAAGGAGGAATTGGAAAGAAAGTTTGAGGAATCGGAAATAGAAGATGCTGTTTGGGGATGTGGACTTGATAAAAGTCCGGGCCCGGACGGATTCAACTTCTGTTTCTTTAGAGAGTGCTGGGATTTAGTTAAAGGGGATTTGTTGGCAGTATTTGAAGATTTCTACAACAACTCCAGGTTGGTTCGCGGGCTAAACTCTTTTTTCCTAACTCTCATTCCTAAATTTGACAATCCACAGGCCATTGAGGATTACAGGCCAATCTCGTTAATTAGAAGTGTCTATAAAATTATGTCAAAGGTTCTTGCGAGTAGATTAGCGAGAGTGCTGGATGAAGTGATTTCTCCTAATCAGTCTGCTTTTCTAGGAGGTAGAAATATACTTGATGGGGTGGCTACTAATGAGATAGTGGATGAAGCCAATATGAAAAAAGCTAAGTTGATTTTATTCAAGATTGACTTTGAAAAGGCTTACGACTCAGTTGATTGGGGTTTTCTGCTGGGTATGATGCGTCTGTTAGGATTTGGTGAAAAATGGATTGGCTGGATTTCGGAGTGTATTTCGACGGCGGAAGCTTCCATTCTTATTTGTAAATTAAGTTATGGAAACCTTGTTCCTATTATTAGTGACTGCATGTGGAATAAGCTATCACCCTTTTTAGATCATTCTGTAAGATGCCTGTCGTTGCTCGGGAGTCCCACTAGGACGTTTAAGATAGAGAGGGGTCTACGTCAAGGTGACCCGTTGTCTCCGTTTCTTTTTCTCATTGTGGCGGAAGGTCTTAGCCGTATGATGGAGGAGGTTTGTAGAGTGGGGAACTATGAGCCGTGGAAGGTCGGGAAGGATGATGTTTGTGTATCGCATCTCCAATATGCGGACGACACTATTTTTGTTGGGGAAGCAAAATCTGAAAATCTGACTACTCTCAAGTGTGTTCTCCGCTGTTTTGAATGGCTCTCGGGACTAAAGATAAATTTTCAGAAGAGTAATTTGATTGGGATTGGAGTGTCTGATGAGGAGTTTAAGGAGTGGGCTGGTATGTTAAACTGTAATACAGGAGAGCTCCCTTTTGTTTATTTGGGACTGCCAGTTAGGGCGCATCCAAGTGACAGGAAGATATGGGATAAAATGATTCTGAGAATTCAGAAATGGCTGAGCAGCTGGGAGAATAAGTTCCTGACTCTGGGTGGACGTATTGTGATGATTAAATCAGTGCTATCTTCTCTACCTATTTACTTCTTTTCTTTCTTCAACACTCCTGCCTATGCCCTGAACCAAATTAAACAATTGTTTTGTCATTTTCTGTGGGGGGCTTTTATGGGTGGGAAGAAAAAAGTTGCATGGGTGAAGTGGGATAATGTTTGTAAATCGAAGGAGGATGGGGGTCTAGGAATTAAGAATGTTGAGTGGTTTAATCCTCGCTGTTGGGTAAATGGGTGTGGAGGTTTTTAGAGGGAAGGAATGAGTTGTGGAGTCGTATTCTTAGGTCGAAGTATGGGAACTTTTTTGAGTGTGTTGAGAGTGTTAAGGGGGGGGGTAGAGTGTTTGGGAAAAACTGGTCGTCGTGGTGGAGGGATCGTGTCAATCTTGTAGGTTTCAGTGATTGGTTTGTGGAGGGGTTGGTGAGAAAAATTGTAGATGGAGTGTCTACTCGTTTTTGGGAGGATGTGTGGATCGCCAGTGGGGTAAAATTGAAGGAGGTGTTTCCTAGATTGTATAGTTTAGAGATGTCAAAGAGTTGTTCGGTGTATGATAGAATTGGGGGTTGTTTTGAGAGTAATAGGTTTAGTTGGGAGTGGAGAAGGACTTTATTTAGCTGGGAAGAGGATTTGGTGACTGATCTTTGTAAATTGGTGGATAAATTTGTCTTAGTTCAACAGGTACCTGATGTGTGGGTTTGGGTTAATACTCCGGAACAGATTTATTCTACAAGTGCTGGATATGGTCAGTTGAGACAGAACTATGGGGAAAACATTGTACAGCAGCCGAGGTGGTCAAAGGTGATTTGGAACAATTTTGTTCCATTAAAGATCAATGCTTTTATCTGGAAGCTGATGCAAAATCGGATCCCTTCTCTTGTCAACCTGAATCGGCGCAATCTGATCAGAAATGGAGAGTCAATTTGGTGCAAAAGATGCAAAGAAAAGGAGGATGAAACTTTGTTTCATATCTTCTTTGGTTGTAAGAAGGCAAAAGAGCTGTGGCGATTAATCGGTAGATGGGTTGGTTTTTCTTTCCCATTGGAAGGTTCCATAGAAGAAATACTGCTGGAGTTTGGAGATATGGCTACGCATAGAGCAAGGAAATTGTGGCAAGTTTTTTGGCATGGAACAATTTGGTTCATTTGGCATGCGCGGAACGCACAGGTGTTTCAAGGAGAGGACTGGAAAATTGAAGACTTATTCGAGAAAATCAAGTTTAATATTTGGTCTTGGGTGAAAGAAAATTATCCAGGCTTCAGATACAGTTATAGTGCGAGCTGGAATTTATGTCCGTTAGGAGTTCTTGATATTGAAAAGGATATCAAGACTGTGCCAAGTTCTTAAGGGATGGAGGCTGCAATTTTTTCTGGAAGCTGAAAGTTTTTTTTCTTGCTGGTTTGTGTCTGACTTAGTCTGCGTTTGTTTGGGATCAGCTGCTAGTAGGAATTATTATCACCATAGGTGTATCAGGTCAGTTTTTCCTCTTATTGCCATACTGGATTTTAGTCTATTGGATGCCATTTGGGAACATCATCGATCTATTCTTTCCATCTTTCTTGATCGATATTCCCTCCCTTTTGGCTCTTGGTTTGTACCCCTATACTCTTGGCTCGGTATTTAGGTACTGAGACACGCTAGACGAGGGGGTAGCCGAGATAATCATCCGGGATGGTACCTTGGTTTTGGTTTTGAGATTGAGTTCTGTGTTTTGTTATATATGTGGTTAGTTTTTTTTGGATTTGGAAAAGTATTGGCAGTTTTGAGTTCCTGTAGTAGAGTTGTGGTTTCTTTTGCTGATAGTGTCTGTTTGGGGATTGGAGAAACTTGTAATACTTTGTACGTGAACACTGCTTGTGTTCAGTTTCGGATCTCTTGGTTGATGAATAAATTTAATTCTTCCAAAAAAAATAATAAAATTTTCTCAATTATACATGACACATGTATTATTAATCTGTACATAATAATAATTTTCAAGTGTCGTATTTGCAACTTTCGGTAAATTACAATTTAGTCCTTGTACTTAATTTAATTACCAAAACATATCTTAATGTTCCATTTACTTACATATAGACTTCCCAAGTCTAAATGTGAATGAAACATACATCATTCAAGTAATTATACTCTAATGCATATAAATACGAACATATTATCATAGTATCATAGTTATTATTCACACACACATTCTCGTCTACGTGAAACTAGATAAACCAAGTGACTAAAATCGGTTTCAATCGGTGGTGAACACTCCCTAGAAACTCAAAGTTAAACAACAACACAAATTAGATGCGATGTGACTAGTTAAGATCCATCGCATCTGATCATCGGTGACGATACTAATATTGAACCAATCACCAGACCTTGTTCAACGATATTGGTTAGTAAATGTTCGCTTCTCGACGTGTCCAGTCATATATGGTTTATCCTGAAATTATGTAAGTGTAATTCATATCCGATCACTTCAGATGGTTGACTAGGATAAGTCAACCTACTAATTTGGCCAAGTAATACACTAACGATTTTATCTTCATATCCCAATCCTAAAGATATGATGTCGTCGTTGACTATTTAATGAACATCATCATTGCAAGTCTAATCCAACAGTATACATCCCATGTATACTAGACTAGAGTACGCATGATATGCTCATTTGTAAATCTGGATAATTGTTTAAGCGTTTAACTCATACTCCCCCCCCCCCCCCCAATTCTTTTACAAGGTTTATCTTTTGGTTTTGTGAAATTTTAAGAAAATGGAATAAAATATTAAGTAAGTGGTAAAAACTAAGATGAAGAATCCATATATATTTTAAAAGTGCTGATGGTATTGGAAGGAGAAGCATGCCACATAGGACAAAATCATATGTGGCAAATTCTAGCCAAAACAATTGATTTATTAATCTTCCTAATTTCATGGGAAAATTCTACCATTCATAAATTCTACCATCGAATTTGTATATCCGCTTCTTCAATTGAATCTGTTATTCTCCTATCCTAACAGGATTCTATTTGTCCTATTTAAAAGGAGAAATTTTCTTCCTTCTATTTTTTATAACAGAAAACATTTACAATGCTTTATTATTATTAACCATACAATTAAATGAATAGTAAAATATTATAATACAAAATAAGTCTGTCTGTGTGATTCCGTAATCATACCACCAATTAATTAGATTTTGACTCATTGATTAATTATTTTAAAACTTTGTGTGTGTGTGTATATATATATATATAACTGTTTTGGATCATTTAAGTTCAAAAACCTGAAACCACTTATGTGGAAAAAAAAAAATAAAATGTATTGATTCTATGTGTACTAAGTACTAACCGATAGGAACAAGAATGGGTACCTCTCAATTTTTAAGAGTTAATTTTTTGCATTTAGTTATTGAACTTAAATTTTTTTTTTTTTTTTGGAACCAAGGACGTACTTTCTCTATTCCAAAACAGTGTCAAAACAAAGTCGATCCCAACCGGATCCAGACTATACAACCGCTAACAAAGACAAGTTTATCGAGTTAAAATAGAATCAAGCATCGCTACTCTAATCTTACTAGTCAAAACTGAATCTAACCGACTTCTGATAAGCACAATCTGTAAAATATCTTGTGCACTCCCTACTCGACTTGTGGCATTACCAAACACCTTCTCATTTCGGAGTCTCCATACATAGTACAGTGTTTCCGCAGCACACAATCTCAGAACTATTGATTTCCAACCTTTGCAACTTCCAGCTTGTTGTAGCCAAACCAATTCTCTACTCCATTTCAAAGGCACATGATTACAACCAAACCATTGAAGAATAGTTTTCCAAATCTGGGAGGCGAAAGAGCATTCAAAGAATAGATGGTTAATACTCTCTCCCAAACCACAAAAGCAACATAATCCATCCGTAGCAATCCCCCACTTCAAGATTCTGTCCTTCGTAGCAACTTTACCATGACAAATCATCCACATGAGGAACTGAGCTCTAGGCCTCGCTAAATTGTTATAGAACAGCTTCCTCCATACCATATCAATCCCAGCACCACGAAGATCACTATATACAGTAGCAGTTCTATACTTGCCACCAAGTTGAGCATCACTCCATCCGTTAGTCTATGACACTACAGTCCTATGCTTGAAAATAGCTTTTACAATCCAGGAACAACTTGTGGATGGGTGATACTCCATGACATCAACCTGCTTCAAGTAATAACTATGAATCCACTTAACCCACATCTTATCTGCCTTGGCTTGAAGATCCCAAAGCAGCTCCCCAAAAGTGGCAATATTCCATTCAGCCAGTGAAATCACCTGCAGCCCCCCCCCCCCCCTTTCTTTGGTTCACATATAGTATTCCATGCTATAGGCGCCATTCTGGTGATTTTCTCACTTCCACTCCAAAGGAAGCTCCTGCAGTGTGCCTCAATATTCCATGACCAAGACAAAGAGAAGAGGTGAAATAGGATCCCCCTGTCGTAGTCCCCTTCTAGCTTTCAGAATGTCAGATGGACACCCATTAATGGAGTATCGATAGGAAACAAAAGTAACACATAACATTATCCATCCAATAAACTGTGCAGGAAAACCTAGACCTTGCAAGATATGTTCAAGAGCAGACCACTCAACAGTGTCGTAAGCTTTCTGCAAATCCATCTGGATCATACACCTTGGTGAAACCCCTTTCCTGTCATAGCCCTTAATCAATTCAGAAGCCATCAAAATGTTGTCATGGATAACTTTTCCAGGTAGGAAAGCGGATTGGCTATTATCTACCACACTATTGATAACCCCACCCAATCTAGTAGTAAGAATCTTAGATATTATCTTGTACACCGTGGTACAACAAGAAATAGGTCGCATATCCTTCATAATCTTAGCATCTGGAGACTTTGGGATCAAAGTAACCAAAGTACAATTAAGAGCTGGATAAATTCTGCCACATCCAAAAAACTCCCTCACTGCACGTTGCACATCCAATTTGACAATATGCCAGGCAACTTTAAAAAAGCGGGCATTATACCCATCTATCCCCGGTGCCTTAGAATCACCAATACCCTTGACAGCGTCCCATATTTCCTGATCAGTAATCCGGGAAACTAAAAATCTGCCATCTGATAAACTTAGCAAAGGACCAGACCTAATAGCCTCAATATAAATCCCCTTCAATCTAGCAGTAGACTTCCCCACCAAGTTATGATAAAAACTCAATACCTCAGAAGAAATCTCTTGGTGTGACGTGAGCAGAGTACCTGTACTAGTCTCCAGTCTGTATAGTCCAGAATGTTGATTCTTAGCTCTTATAGAAGCATGAAAGTAAGCGTTGTTGCCATCTCCTAATTGTAGCCATTTTATTTTTGCTCTTTGGGACATAATTTTTTCATCAATGTCAATCCACTTCACCAACTCTGTTGTACAAAGCTTCTCCTCATCCAACAAATCCAAATTGAACTTATCCAAACAAACCCTCTTCTGGATATCCTCCAATTTCGCACGAGCAATTTCTATCTTCTGAGGCACATTAGAAAACTTGCTATTAATTTTCCTCAAAAGAGGCTGCAATCGAATCAACTTGCGCCACAAAACAAACATAGGCCTTCCAGGGAGATATTGAGACCTATTAAGCTGCACAGTTGTAAGGAAATCCTGTGAATCAGCTATACAATTTAAGAACTTGAAAAGATGCCCTTTGGGAGGACTTGGACACTGTATATGTATCCTCAAAGGGGCATGATCCGAAATGTGTGGCTCAAGCACCTCAACCTTACATCTTGTAAACTGCTGAAACCAATCTACATTACCCATCACATGATCAATCTTTGAATAAATAACATATGTTCTATGTTTGTTAGACCATGTAAACTGGTTACCCACAGAAGGTACAACAAATAAACCCACTCTATTCATTAACAACTCCAAGTCCTGATACTCATGTAACATCACCATATGCCCACCAATTCTATCACCAACCGACATAACATTATTGAAATCTCCCGCTAAAATCCATGATCCAGTGACAGATGGAGCTATAGAGCCAATATCAGTCCAAAGAAATCTTCTATTCTCTAATTGATTGTGTCCATATATAATAGTGAGCCATAGCATGAAAATACCATCTATGCCATGTACACTACAATGAATCAACTGGTCCGTGGCCTGCACGAACCTCACATCAATCCTAGTATGATCCCATAGAAGCCAAATTCGACCATTGTCATGATAATTATAATTATCAACAACAGACCAGTGTGTACCCAACTTCCTTCTTATTCGACTAGCATTAACCTTTTTAACTCTAGTTTCAAACAAAGCAACACAGATAACATTTAGAGACTTGAGATGGGAGCCAATCTCAACATGCCTGGCTATTTTATTAAGCCCCCGAACATTCCATGTAAGGATCATGGAACTTTGTCAGGCCCTCTATCCAGACCATTCCCTGTCAGTAGAGGCTGAAAAGCATTACGACAAAATACTTCACCAATTCAAATAGAATCCGCATTAGACCCATTTGGTACAGGAGCAGGAGGCTCACTCTGCATAGGAGCTTTTCCCTTGTCTAAAATTCTAGATGAACCAGCACGGGTAGACGCAAGATTGGAGGTGGCAGTAGTTGTACCCTCACCCTGCGTTTTCCTGTGATCAGCTCTAGCCTGCCACTGCTTTGCAGGCTGCTTATTTGGTGGTTTGCGCACATCCACATCAGGTCTAGTGTGTATAGAGCAATCATGGCCTACTGTTTGACATTTCCTACAAAAAGGAGGTTTCCACTCATAAACAACCTTCTGCACCAATTTCCTACCCTTAGCATCCTTAGTAATATGCTCTTAACATTGTTGAGTAATGTCAACTTCAATAAGCACTCGAGCGTAAGACACCCTCAATTTCCGGGCAGTGCACTCATCCGTAACAATAGGCTTCCCGATAGCACTAGCTATCTTACCAAGGCTCTTCTCTCCCCACAAATAAAGTGGCAGATGAGGAAAAGTTACCCATATCGGCATAACTCTAAGCAAGTCTTCTTTTAACTCAAAATCCTCCTTCCATGTGCAAAGAAACATGGGCATGTTGTAGATAGTATACGGACCCTTGGTATAACCTGCATCCCTGTCCTCTGCTGATACAAATCGAATGATGAAGTAGCCTTCATCCCTATAGTATAGCTCAGGCAACGTTACAAAATCCCATACCTTCTGCATAAATTTCTTTACAGCTTTCATCGAGAGATCCGCACCCAACGCAAACATAATGAGAGAGTGAGCCCAAAACTCAACCTCATCTTTCACATCCTCCTCAACCAATTCCACTTCAATATCGCCATCCAACACAGAAGGAGCAGTGAAAACCATACTAGTACCTTTTGTCGGAAGTCGGTTGCCGCGGATAACATCCACCCAAGGTTGTCTTTCCTGCACAACAACATCGCACTGTTTCGCCATCTACACCACCGAGAAGCTCCGCTCCTGCTCAATATCCACACTAATAGGCAGCATCCCATTCAAATCCAAGTTACGTATCACCGTCACCAAAGAAGTCTCCAAGACCGCTAATCAAAGCTACCAGTCACCGAGATGGAAACCCTCAAACCACTAGGGCTACCCACAAATGAATTACCCAAATTTCGAGCCGTACCATGGCCACCACTGTTACTTGTCGAACCTGAAGCCCTACCCAACGTCAATTGAGGAGTTGCAACCTTCGTCTTCGGTTTTCTTCCCCCGCCATCGATCGAAAGAGTAGGTTTTCACCAGATACAGAGAAGATCTTATTGAACTTAAAATTATATATATATATATATAAATGTTCAGTTAAAAAATGTTATGAAATTTGAGAACATCAGTCGGTTCCTCAATGAAAGAGGTCAATTACGCGACTTTCTGATTATGAAATATGCACGTGAAATGAAATTACTAATAAAAATTATTTGAAATCATCAGCTAAAAATTATAATGAACAATCCTAAAGACATGAAATGCTTTATGATTTTCTTCCAATCCAGAGTTTGGTTTGTGTTGTAGTCGTGGTAAAATTCAAGTTCCCCTCCTTAAACAACCTCCACGCCTGTTACGTGATCTTCTGCAAAATAGGCACATTAAGAGTCGTAATTATATTGAGCACATACGTGCTTATAATATGATGCACGCCTTTACTTCGATGGGTGGAATCCAATACCATTCAGTCAACAATGGACATGGTCCGTATTCGTATAGGCTTGGTGGAAATAACTATCATCTGATGGGTAGTTTGTTACCTAAAATCTCCTAAATTTTCGCAGTTGCATATGTATTGCGGCGAGGATGAAACTCAAGATAGGATTGATGTCGTCAGGTATTTTCTATTTGAATTTATATTAGTACTAACCATTTTCTTTCGCTAATTATAATATATACATGTTTTATTCTACATATTGATATTTGTATTTTATTTTCCATAGCTCAAGAGCTGCTCCTACGATTGATCCATCTATTGTAGATAATCTAAAGAATATGATAGATAAAGATAATCCAATTGCAAAGAATTTTAGTATTGTTATTGAACGCTTCAAGGAAAATCACGATATGAATGTTAAGTTGTGTCCCATTGGAAGGAGATCACGTGATGGACACATGTACAATCTACCAACATGTTCTGAAGTAGCTGCATTAATTGTTGGTATGTTTGACTATGAATAATATGTATCAAGAGAGATTATATATTTTTAAGTACGTACTTTTAATGAATTTAACATTGTCTCATTTATAAATTATCAGGAGACGATGAGTTCGACATGGATCCCTGTGATATTGTACTGGAGCAAAGAAACGGTGATTTCCATAGAATTTCGAAATTGCAACTAAGTTACATTCCAATGCAGTATCCCCTACTTTTCCCATATTGTGAGGATGGATAGCATACGGAGATATTGAACTCGGATAAGTCAAAAGGAGTAAGACACACACTTACAATTAAGGAGTTCCTATCATTTAGGCTTTTTGATCGTGTTGAGGAGGCTCAGACCATACTGCTTAGTAGAAAGTTGTTTCAGCAGTTCATAGTAGATGGTTATATGATGAAGGAAGCCCAAAGGCTTGCTTTCATAATGAGGAACCAACCATATTGAGGTCTGATAAATATAAGTCACTTGATGATGCGATTCGAACATGTGATATTGATCCCGCCGATCCATCAGGAAACCTCGGTGTTGAGGATGAAGTCCCCCAAACTCTAAGTAAGTTCTTCCTAAGTCGTCAAAGTCCAAACCACTGCGAATCGCCCCGATTCAGGGTCCAAAGTTCTAAAGGGTAAGAACCTGCACAAGTAACCTTGGGGGGGGGGGGGGGTTTAGGACCAAAGACCCGGTTTGCGTAGTGTCAAACCGGGTAAAGACTTTACTTGAGAGAGAATGAAGATCTACTCTGTATAGTATTCGGGAATAGTTCGTAAAGATGGCTTGACTTACCTCCATTATCATGGGAATGTGTGCCATATATATATAGAGATCTCCCAAAGAGGATGGGCTCCGTTGGATCGTGCCAAGTGTAAGGCTCGGATCGTGCCAACAATGCTCTATTAGGCCCATAGCCCATTAAGAGACTTAACACATTTCCCTTTTGGGCTTTCGAGGGTAGTTTAGTCATTCTCCGAGAGAAATTAGGGACTTCTGAAGTCCGTCTCGGACCTTCATCTGAGAGTGTAGGTCCGAGGGCCTGGTCCGGGTCATCATCCTGTCTGCAAGCAACTCTCATAAACCACAAGGCATAGTGGTTCGGACATTAATAGTCTCGGATCCTATTTTCTCTCTTGGTGCCATTCCACTTGGTTCCTTATGAGGATAGGGACTTATGTCTGGACCATCGTCCGGGTTGGACCCACATGGTCTCGGACCATGGTTTGGGTCGGACCTACTGTCTTTGAGGTCCAGTTCACCGTTTCACTCAGGAAGATCGGACCTTGAGGCCTTGGACCTTAGACAGCTTGAAATGCCTTAGGATTCGTTCCAAAGGCATTTATGACGGATTGGACATATTTTCGTATCAACACTCGGTAAACAGTTTGTCTTGCCATCGTCTTTTGTTGGAGGACCAAGATATATGGTGCAGAACTTCCAGGACACTATGTCCATATGCAAGAGTATAGGTTATCCCGAACTTGTCTTCACATTCACGTGTAATCCCAAATGGCCTGAGATAACACGTTTTGTCGAGTCGAAGGGTTTACGACCTGAGGTTAGGCCTGATGTTATAAGTCACATCTTTAAAATGAAGTTGGACCAACTGATAAAAGACTTAAAGACAGAACATGTATTTGACAATGCAATCGGAGGTAAATATTTATAAATATTGTATCTTATCAAATATCAACGTATTGATATCGTATACATTTCACATTTACTTAATTTATTTTTATTTTATTATATTTGTAGTCATGTATACTATTGAATTTAAAAAACGCAGGCTTCCTCATGCACATATACTACTATGGGTTGATCGAGCAAATAGAAATATGTCAGCAAGTTCCATATATGATTTCATTAGCGCTGAGAGATACCTGATAAGGAACTCAATCCGGAGCTATACAAAGCTGTCTCTGAGTATATGGTTCATGGACTGTGCGGACCATTGACTTCGACTTGCATGCATGATGGCAAGAAATGCTCTAAGAAATTTCCAAAGTCGTTTAATGAGCGGACTATATTCAACGGTAATGGCTATCATGTGTAAAGGAGGCGTGATACCGGTGCCACTATTGAGAAGAATGGCAATATCATTGATAACATGTGCAATTTAAATTATCTATCAATTAATCTTGAAGTATTAAATTATATTCCATCTATATTTATCGAACTTGATTGTCACGTGTATTAAAAAATAAAAAGTTGTTTCACTCTTCATTTATAGGTTTATTGTTCCATACAATCCATTCATGTTGATGAAGTACCAGTCGTACATAAATGTTGAATCGTGCAATAAGACCAATTCAATCAAATATCTGTTCAAGTACGTCAATAAGGGTGTGGATAGGATATGTGCAAAACTAACTTTGGATAATAAGGTGAAGGATTATGTTGACTGTCGGTACGTATCTGCATATGAGGCAATATAGTGAATAATGGGATATGATATCCATTATAGAGATCCACCTGTAGAGCATTTATCATTTCATATGGAAGGTGAACAGTCAATCACATTCAAAGATGGTGATCTGATTACTGACTTATTGCAGAAGCATACTATTGCGGAGATAATAAAGTTCCTGAAATGGATGGAATTCAACATACATCATCCCGAGGTATGTAAGTATCTATATTGTGAGTTCCCTAGATATTATGTATGGTATCTTTCAGGGAAAACGTGGAGAGATAGGAAGAATTTCAACAATAAAGTTGGAAGAAATTACCATGTTCCAATTAAGACCGGACTCTATATTTCATGTGAATAATGTTGAATCACATAAGGGGTACCACTTGCTATGAGGATTTGCAGACTATCGATGGTGTTATTCATCCAACATACCGCAATGCATGCTACGCTTTGGGGTTGCTCGATGATGACAAAGAATACATCCACGCTATTAAGGAAGTAAGTTTTTTGGGTTCCGGACGATTCCTTCGACATTTGTTCTCCATACTCCTCCAGTCTGATAGTATGTCCAGGCATGTTCATGTTTGGGAAAATACATGGGAGTATCTATCTGACGACATCGAGTACATCATGCGAAGGAAGTTGAATAATCCTGATATAAATTTCAATATTGTATTCGAATTAAAATTTTTTACGATAAATACTTGAAGAAATGTCCTACGATGTTGATGATATGATTGAGCAGCACAGCCGTTTGTATATGTCTCTCACCGATGAGCAAATGACTGTGTACCATACTATTATGGATGTAGTCGATTCTGGTAGTGGTGGAGTTTACTTTCTCTATGGTTACGGTGGCACTGGAAAGACATTTTTGTGGAATACATTGTATCCTGCATTACGTGGTAGATGTGATATTGTTCTCCCAATTGCATTGAGTGGTATAGCTTCTCTACTTCTTCCTGGTGGTCGTACTACACACTCTAGATTCAGTATTCGTTTGCAGGTCGATGAAACTACTACGTGCAGTAGGATAACTCCTGACTGCGATCTTACCGGACTCTTAAAGAATACAAAGTTAATAATCTGGGATGAGGCACCCATGACTAATAAGTTTTTATTTTAAGGCTCTTGATCGCAGTCTAAAGGACATAATGAGAGATCAACAAGGTAGAGAATCGAACAAGCCATTTGGTGGTTTGGTTGTCGTTTTTGTGGGGATTTCGGACAGATACTGCCAGTCATACCTAAGGGTAGCAGGACATAGTCCATCCATCTCTCTGCTCATTGAAGAAGCTTTGGAGTTCATGTCGTGTGTTGAAGCTCACTAAGAACATGTGATGCGGGTATTTTTTTCATAACCTTTTATATTAATTAATAATTTTATATACAATTTATATATTTGAAATGCATGTAAATTACTTTTAACATTAATTATGTTTATTGTATTTTATTCAATTACAGTCTGGCCGCTCAAATGCTGAGATTGAGAGTATTAGGGAGTTTGTTGATTGGTTGTTGAAAGTTGGAGATGGTGAAGTTGGTGGCGATAATGATGGTGAGGTATAATTTAAATTGCCTGATGATATCTTGATTTCGTTCTACTTGTGAACCAATTGCTGCAATAGTTCAGAGCACATATCCTAGCATATTGGACCATGTTGGCGATGGTCGGTACTTCCAGGATAGAGCTATTAAGGTGGGTTGTCCTATAATGCTTCTTAGGAACATTGATCAGTCCTCGGAGCTTTGTAATGGTACTCGGTTGATTGTTACTGCAAATGGCAATCACGTTATTGATGCGAAGACCATACATGGGAAGAACGCAGGAGTTAAGGTTTTTATACCTAGGATGGTACTCACACCTTCTGACCTTACGATGTTTCCTATTAGATTTCAGCGAAGGCAATTTTCCATATCAGTTTATTATGCGATGACTATCAACAAGAGTCAGGGACAATCGTTATCTAATGTTGGACTATATCTTCCAAAGTCTGTTTTCTGTCATGGTTAGCTCTATGTGGCTTTTTCTAGTGTCACAAGCAGGAGAGGTCTCAAGGTTTTAGCGCTGGATGAGGAAGGCAATCCAACAGATACAACTACTAATGCCATGTACAAAGAGGTGTTTAGAAAGCTTTGAGGTATGGTTTATTATATTAAATAACTCTAAATTTAAATTATCAACATTCAATTATTTTAATTTCAAAACTAACTACCTTTTTATATTTTTTTTTGCAGTTGGCGATTATTGATATACCTCCCGCGATTGTTATACATTCCCTTTCAAATAATTCAATATATTCAACCTTTAAATATTTTTATATGACTTTACGATCATCTGATATGTTTTTCACTAAGCTCAATTATAATTGAAAGTTAAACATGCCGTGGCAATGCCACGGGTTAGTACTAGTAGGAAAAGTAAGTGAGAGAATAGATAAAGTATGAGAGAGAGAGAGAGAGAGAGAGAGAGAGAGTGTTTAAAAAATTAATAAATAGAAATAGTGGGTTTCCAAAAAAGGAAACGTTAAACTTTAAAAAAAACTCCCGAAATGGCAAAAAGTAAACCTTTAAAAAGAATGGAGGGAGTATAAATAAATGCATATGAAACACAAGTAAGAGATTTGAATAATATGATTTGTTTCAATTAAGATATTGAAATACGGTTTATTACAATCAAATTTGGTATGCGGACATAATTCTACCAACAACAACAAGAATAAAACGTTGTGAAATCAGTTACTAATAAGCAATTGGCACAATGATTGTTGCATTGGATTTCATATGTGAAAATGTATGGACCGGGAGTTGGTGCTAAGTAAACAAGTGTATTCAGTACACCAAAGAACACTATTGAAAAGTGTCTTCGATATACTGTAACAAACAGTGTATTAACTACAATAGTTAACTCACTAACTCTAAAGTTAATCCGAAGAGCAAAACAAGAACACAACGGAAATTAAGAACACCAAGTCATAACGGATTATAAAAATAATTCGCAACTTAATTAAAGTGATTAAGTTGTGAATAAACCACTAAGTAGTTGAATTGAACTAACAATCCTAATCTAGTAAAAAGACTAGACAAAGCTTAGAAAACTGTCTAGTACGTTAGGTGTTGTGAATACACGACTACTGCTCTAAACTCACGTACTTAATGAAATTAACTTCCGACTTTATATATAGACTTACAATGCTCAATGCCAGAAGGTAAGTTCTTATATTGTTGCTTCAGATCTTGAATTGAAATCAATAAGAAAATCTTCCAAAAGATCTTTCCTAAACTCTTCTCTTCAATAAGGAAAATATTTCTTCCTTGCAATATTGCTTTCCACATTTACAATATCTTCACACGCTTTCCTTCCTCCTTGATATCTTTCCTTTCTTCTTGGCAATCTTAACTGAATTCGAACTTGCACAATTAATATCAACCAAAACCGTGGAATCCAATTAAGTGAATAAAGGCAAAATATAAACTAGAAGCACTCAAGTGCAATATAAAGTGCAGTCAGTTGGTGTTGTGAAAACACTGACTGATACACTTGCACTTTCAATATGATAGATGATGGTTTGATTCCTCTTGGCAACAAGTTTTTGGATTTTTTTAAAAGACTTCTTGGTTGAGTTATTAGTTATGAATTGAAAGGTTATGCGTTCCATCCCTTTTTGGCAACAAGTTTTTGCAATTTTTCGGCCATATAATGTTTATTTTGATACAGTATACGGCATAATTTTTTTACACTATATTATTCATAAATGTGTATACGGAATTATGTGAATATGATATACTGTATACTTTTTTGGCACTATAATCGATTCCTCTTGGCATCAAGTTTTTTTAAAGACTTCTTGGTTGAGTTATTAGTCGTGAATTGAAAGTTATGCGTTCCATTCCTTATTCGACAACAATTGTTTTACACTATAATGCGTATTTTTATACAATATATGGTATAATTGTTTGCACAATATTATTCATAGTTGTGAATACGGAATTATGTGAATAAGGTATATGGTATACTTTGTTGGCACAACAATGTGTCTTTTAATACAATATACGAACGTATAAGTTTTATAACAATAAAATGCACATCAAACTTATGTTATAAATAAGTTTTAAATATATTTTTATTACTTTAATATACTATGGCCAACAAACTTATGTAGACTATATAATTTTGGTCAACATCAAAGCCTGCTCGCCCGGGTTGGGGCCACTAATAAAGTGAACAACATAATTCTGTTAGCCATTATTTTTCTAAGTTGATTAAAATATCATAGCCAACAAACAATCTGTATGTTACCTTGTTTGTTAGCTATTGTAACATTTTCTAGTAGTGACATCGGAAAAGGAGTTTTCTTGAACGTATATTGTCTACTAGTGTAGTAGAAGACACTTGCACAAGTATTGCTAAAAGTTATCATATGATGGAAGAGTAATTAATGCTTGAAATTTATCAAATGGTGAAAGAGTAATTAATATTTAAAGTGTGTTGGTTGATGCATTAAATAAGGATGACCAAGGGTTGGATTTCTAATGATTCGAGCTAGAGCCGAAAATCTTGAAGAAGAAAAGAATTCTCTTGAAAAGGAAAATTCTCAATTAGTTAAAGAATCTGAGAGAAAGGATGCTGAAAATGCATTTCTCAAAGCTCAGATATCTGAGACTGAATAGTCACATGAAGAAGCAATGGCTGAGTTACAAAAGAATTATGAAAATCTTCTTTCTGAAAACAAGGAACTCAAGAAGAAAGAACTATCTTTTCAATCTTATGCCAAAGCTAGTGACACTCTTACTGAAGTACAATCTTACTTAAGAGATCCTTCAGAAAAGAAAGGACTTGGGCTGAATACACAGACAAATTGTTCTATCACTCTGAATAAGAGTAAGGAGAAAAGAACATTTGTAAGTACTCAGCAAGACGGTTCCCATGCAATCTATAGTATTGGTGAAAAGATAAAGATTGTTGACAAAGGAAAGGCAGTTGCGACTAGACCTCTGTGGGAAAAACAAGTCAAAAACAAAACTGTTGGGTATGTTTCTGAAAAGAAACACAGCACTGAAAAGTGTAAACACCCACAGTGCTATGTCTCTAAAAAAGGTAGAATTGTAGGAGCTGGCAAATTCTCCCATGTCACTTTTTCTGGAAAGAAATTGGATCAACCAGAGACTAGCAAAGCTGCTGAGAAAAGACCTCAGATAGCTTCAAGTGCTCGAAACGGCATTGGCTACAAAGGCATCGGAAAACAACTTGCTCATGAGTACAAGTAGGAGCAAGAACGATGGCTGAAAGCTAGAATTGCTCAAAGCAATTATCAGAAGTGGAAGTTAAATCAAGCCACTGAAAATCGAAGCCGGGCTAGAAGAAATCAGCAAGGAAGGCTAAGTTTGCTGAAAAGCAAACTCAGAAACCTGACAGGTATCTGAAAGCATCATATGGAGCACCTAGGAACACACCAAGGAAGAAAATAATTCTTACTAATGATAACTTTCATTCAAAAAGAATTCCTCCTTACGTTCCTGCCAGACAAAAGAATATTTCAAAGAAATTCATTCAAAAATGGATTCCTTCTGGAAGAACTTTTGATTCTGACGGTTCCATCAAAGATATGAGAACCTAATCTCCTGTTTCCTGTTTTGTGCAGAATGCTTCCTGGACTAAAGCACAATGGCTATTTGATAGTGGATGCGGAAAGCACATGACAGGAGACAAAGCAAATCTGGTTGATTACAAAGCTTGCAACACCGGACCAGATATCAGATTTGCTGGAGGAGAATTAAATCCCTCTCTGGGATTTGGCAACGTCAAATTGGGAACTTTAACAATCACTGACGTATTACATGATAAGGATTTGAATTACAATCTATTTAGCATGAGCCAGTTTGCAGATAAGGGTTTTACTATAAAATTCAAAGCTAAATACTGCAAACTAATTGACAATGAGTCAAAGCAGACAGTCTTAGTTGGTCGGCGGAAAGGCAGTCTTTATGTTGCCGATTGGGCATCTGCCACAACTGAAGAATGTCTCATGGTGAGTCAATCTGGTCACACAGAAGAGCACTGGTTATGGCACAAAAGAATGAGTCACTTGAACTTCAAAACTCTGAACAGACTTGCCAAGAAAGAGTTAGTGGTTGGTCTTCCCAGAACATCTTTCAGAAAGGATGGTATCATTACTGTCAGATGGGGAAACAATCTAAGATCTCTTTCAAGTCCAAAATCAGACACTCTAGTGTTAGACCACTGCAACTTTTACACATGGATCTATTTGAATCATCTGTAACTAGTTATGCAGGAAAGAAGTATGGACTGGTTGTTGTAGATGACTTCTCCATATTCACTTGGGTTGTCTTTCTGAAACACAAATCTGATGCCAGGGTGGAGATACCAAACTTGCTGAAAAAGCTTGAAATCATGAAGAATGACAAGGTATCTGCAATCAGAACAGATCATGGTACTGAGTTTGTCAACCAGTACATAAAGGAGTTTTGTACCTGCAAAGGTATATAACACCAACTTTCCTCTGTAAGAACACCTCAACAAAATGGTGTTGCAGAAAGGAAAAACAAAACCCTTAAAGAAGCTGCAAGGACAATGCTAGCTGACACTGAGATAAGTGAAATATATTGGGTTGAAGCTGTAAACACAGCCTGCTACACTCAGAACAGATGCTTGATAAACAAACACCATGACAGGACCCCCTATGAAATCTTGGTTGGAAGACCTCCTAATATCAAACATCTGAGAGTATTTGGTTGTAGATGCTTTGTTCTAAACAATGGGAAAGATTATCTGAGAACATTTCAACCAAAGGCAGATGAAGGTGTTTTTCTTGGCTATTCCACAAACAGCAAAGCTTACAGAGTTTACAACAAAAGAACAAAGAAACTTGAAGAATCAGTTCATGTTGTATTCTATGAAGGAAGCAAGAAAACACCTCCTATTGATGAACTCTCAGAAAAGTTCAAAGAACTATTACTGAGGGATACTAAAGAAGAATCCTCAGAAAGGAAAAAACATCATTATGGAAAGTGAGGATGACTCTGACATAGAAAAGCTTGAAAAGCCTAGTAACAACAAGATGACTCACAAACATGATGAGGAATTTCCTATGAGTTTTCCAGAAATGGAACAGGTTACTGAGAACCTTCATCATGAAGAGGTATCTGAAAAAGAGAATGCTGAAATGCATGTCTCAGATATCTCTAACACTGAAAAAGTGTCAGATATCCATGACATTTCCCATATGTCAGATATCTCAGATACTGAAAAAGTATCAAATCAAAATCTTAGTGATTCACATTCAGATCACCTGGATATTGATCCTACTAGCACTAAACCTATGATGAAATGGATCAAAGATCATCCTACAAAGGATATAATTGGACCAATTAATCAGGGTGTTAGGACTAGGAGAGCAATAGCTGAAAATGCTAACTCTCTCTTTGGATGTTTCATCTCGAATATTGAACCTAAAAATATAGAAGAAGCATTAGGAGACCAAGACTGGATCTCTGCAATGCAAGAAGAGTTGGATCAATTTGAGAGAAACTAGTTCCATTTATAGAAGGAATATCTGTGATTGGAACTAAATGAGTTTTCAGAAACAAGATGAATGAATCTGGTGAAATAACCAGAAACAAAGCAAGATTGGTTGCCAAGGGATTTACTCAGACTGAAGGCCTAGATTTTGTGAGTCATATGCGCCATTGCGGATTGGATGCAATAAGACTCTTTCTAGCCTTTGCAGCTCATAAAGATTTCAAAGTTTATCAGATGGATGTCAAAAGTGCATTCCTAAACGGTGAACTTGCAGAAGAAGTTTATGTTGAGCAACCACCTGGCTTTGAAGTTTCCTCAGAAAGTAGAATGGTCTATAAACTACAGAAAGCTCTGTATGGACTGAAACAGGCTCCAAGAGCATGGTATGACACTTTGGCCAAATACCTTCTGGAAAGTGGTTTTAAGAAAGGTGAAGTTGATAAAACTTTATTTACCTTAAATCATGATGGGAAACTACTCTTAGTTCAAGTATATGTTGATGACATCATATTTAGATCTAAGGACAAGCAAGTTTGAGATGAGCATGATGGGAGAAATGAATTATTTCCTAGGATTGCAAGTCAAGCAACTCAATGATGGAATATTCATTAGTCAAACAAAGTATGCGAAAGATATGCTCACAAAATTCAATCTTAAGCCTTCTGAAAAGAATGCTAAGATACCTATGAGCATTGGAACCAAAATGACCTATACTGAATCAGATAAGAGTGTTGAAGAACATAAGTATAGGAAATTGATAGGTTCACTACTTTATCTCACTGCAAGTAGACCTGATATTCAATATGTTGTTGGAGTATGTGCTAGATTTCAGACAAATCCAATGCAAACACACTACAACATTGCTATGAAAATATTAAGGTATGTGAAGGGTACAGTAGATGTAGGACTGTGGTATCCTAAAGAAAGTGGATTGAGTTCAATTTGGATACTCGGATCTTTGATTATCTTTGGATCATCGCTTGATAGGAAAAGCACCTCAGAACTTGTATGGGTTTAGACTTATCTCATGGTTTAGCAAGAAGCAAAACTCAATTGCAACTTCTACCACGGAGGTGAATATATTCTTTTTGGTTGTTGTGCAACACAAATTCTGTGGATACAACAACAACTTAAAGACTATGGACTCGATGAAAAGAAAACTCCAATTTTCTGTGACAACACAAGTTCTATTGCGATTACACAGAATCCTAAATTTCATGCCAGAACAAAGCACATTGATGTTAGACATCACTTCATCAGAGACTATGTTGAAAAAGGCAATATAGAGATACTCAAGATTGGCACTGAAGACCAACTTGCAGATATCTTCACTAAGACACTACAAGAAAGTAGATTCTTAGCCTTAAGACATAGTCTTGGACTAATGGAACTACCAATGAACTGAAAAAGTTCAGATATCTGGAACGGGCATCCAGAGAAGAGGTATCTGGAACTGGCATCCAGAGAAGAGGTATCTGGAACAGGCATCCAGAGAAGAGGTATCTGGAACGGGTATCCAGACAAGAGAAAGGAGAAATCTGGAACGGTAATCCAGAAGTCAAAAAGGCTAAAGAGAAAAAAGATAGCTTAAGATCTCTGAGACGGGAACTCAGATATCTGAATCATTCCATAAACGGGGAACACAAAAGAGAATAGTATAACTATCTGCAGTCAACTACTCTCTTGAAACTCGCATTATTTCTATCTTGATGAAAACTTGGAAAAATCCTAAGTATAAGACAGATTCAGATGCGAACAGTGTCCTTGCTCAAACAGAATTGTGATTCAGATAGCTATTAGCCAAAATTCATTAAATGGGCACAATTACAATTGTTGATTGTGATCACTGCTGGAGAAGCAATGGTGACCCTTGATGAATTCAAGCGCTTGATCTGAACGGCAGAAATTAATTCACAGTAAATAGTGGACTGTAAAAATTCCGACAAAGACCACTTTGCATTTAATGCCGAAGTTACTTTTGATCTTGCCGGCTTGCAAATCACAGATACGTACACACAAAATTAATTTGTATGTATTCGTCTGTTGAGATTCACTTGCTATATATATAGGATTTTGGCAAATGAAATCACTTTTGCCTAATCCAAAATTTCAACTTGCATCAAAACAGCAAAAACCTTCTCCTGATCCTCTGCAACTTCTCTAAAATCTCTGCAAATCTTGATTAAGTTTTTCTGAAAAGAATCACTCAATCGAATCTCTTTCAAACACAAGCTTCAAATTCCTATACTATATAAAGAGATGGCCTCCAAGAACACTTCGACATAGAAATCCCAATCCTCCACTGGTACTGCTAAAAAGCAAGCACCAGAGTTGGTTATTATTAACAATCGACTGGTAGGAGTTTTCAATCCTGACCATTGGACTTCAAGTCACAGAATGATTTGGGGTGGTGCCATGGTTGAGGAATACCTCACTGCTGCAATAGAAAACCAAAGTGACAGAAAATTGATTCTTGACATGCTTGAAAAGGCACAAATCAAGGGTTTTCTATCTGCTCGCCCTAGTGGAATTTCATCACTCGATGTGTTGGAATTTTACAACAACTCCAGGATTATTTCCTGTGTATCGAAAACCTTTGAAATAGTGTCTATCAAAACCTCGATCGAGAAAGGAAATCCTACGGACTTAACAACTTTCGTAAGTTGTTTGAGGTTCAAAATCTTGGAAAGGATTTTGAAATAAACACCAAGGATGAGGAATTCCTTGAAGGTGTTAAAGAACTCTGATGATGTGTGTGATCTTGAAATCGGATACACCACCTGAGTTCAAGCTTGTCGACATCCGAACCGGACATCTGTTGGTTCCTTTGGGATGTCTTGGCTTGCATTCTTCACAGATGCTTTGATGGTCTACAAGGAGGTGCTGACCAGATAAGCCAAGAACGATGGATCATGATGTTCTTGCTGAATCAACAAGACAAAAGGCTGGAAAACCCTTTTAACTGGGGAAAGTACGCCTTCATGAAATTCGTGAAGAAGATTCAAGGCTTCGAGCCTAAGATTATCAAAGGACTAGCTGAGCCAAAGGCCATAGTAGGATATGGTCTGAAGATATGCTACTTGCTGGAAAAGCTTGGCATTGAGCTCGAATGTAATTTGAAATCGCTGATAACTTACTCTACAAGTACGAGTATACAAATCTGATGAAAAAGGTTACTGGGTCTCAAAAAGGTCCTAAGAAGAGAAAATCTGAAAAGATACCAGAAGAAAAGGTTGCGACCAAGAAGCCCAGAACTTTAAGAAAGAAGTCTGCTGGCAAATCAGAAGACACACCCAAAGAGGTTGTCAATTCTCAGTTATCTGCAAGCATGGCAGATGAACTCATCAATGCTGCAAAAGAGTTATCAACTACTGAACAAGTAGACTCAGCAAGAGAAAGTGCTTTCAGAAATGTTGCGACTAATGCAGAAAGCCTTGCTGATGAACTCATAAATGCTGCCAAGAGTGGTGAAAAGCATCAAGCCCCATCTGCAAAAACCGAGGGAATAATGGACCAATCAGTTCCCAATGCTGATGAGAGCTCTGACGATGAAGATGATGAACTAGTCATCTCTCAAGTCCTAGAAAAATCAAAAAGGGCTAAGGTTACTGAACAAGTAACTGGTGATAAGGTATCTGAAGAAGAACCTACACCACAGGTTACTGAACCTATAGCAAAGGTTGTTGGTGCAAACACATCATCAGGGAATGACTCTCTTGCACAACTTCACAAAGCCCTGATGAGTGGTATCTTAGTCTTTGGCGGAATCTTGATGGAAATGCCACATCTAAGAATCTGGAAGAACACTCTACTGATCAATCTTCTGCTTCCAGACAACCACAACAACCACAAACACAACAACCACAACAGCCACAAGTGGTTTATGAAATGGTAAATGAACTCCATTTCGAATTACCAGCAATCTGATATCTTTGAAGAAAATCCTGTAATTGAGCAGGTTCCCCAACTCAATAAGAGGGATCAAACTGAGACATCTACTCAGAATGATCAACCAGGGGAGGCAACTGAGTTGCATACTCAGGAAAGGTGTGAAGTACCAGAAACTTCAAACGAAGAAACTGAACTGGGACAAGACGACCAATGTATAGAAAGGTCATAAGTTCCAGAGACCAATCGACTGAACCGCTTCGGGTAAATGGTGGTTTAACTCTTACCTTGGGAAAAATTTTATACTTATAAATCTTGTTACGATAAGAATTTCTTTATTCTGGTGAGTTAGAAACACGAAACAAGAGGAAGTGAAAAGCTTACCTCGAGATCTTGAAAAGAGGTTCCTTCAACCTCAACTCTTGAGAAATCGAGCACATGCCGGGTAAATGATTCTTAAAGAGAACTAACTTTTTAGTAAAAATGTTTGTATGCTCATTCATGATAAATGTTTCTAACAGGCTCCAACTGAGATGGAAGAAGATAAGGCAGAAATGCTAGAGACAAACCCAGAAACCAACAAGGTTTCTGAAGAACTCATCACTGAGCCTTCAAAGTTGAAGGTATATGACAATCAAGTGACAAGTATTCTTCATCCTGGGTTATCTTTTATCTCTTCTAAAAATCAATACTTTCTACTTACAGGCTTTTTCAGAAGTAGAAATGCAAGGGGATGAAGTTGCGACTTCCCCTGCATCAATGGAAATTGATGAAGCCCCTAAGGCAACTTCACTCGAAAGAACTCCATAAACTGCACAAGTTTCTGAGAAAAATGAATCTGAGCTTCCTGATGAGGAAGTAAGTAGCTCAAATCAGAATTCATTAAAAGCATATTATTGCATAGATTCTTTCAAACTATTTCCTAAGTATTGTATTTATCTCAGGTTCAAGAAAGAAAGGTTGATGAGGACCAGACTTCCAAGTCTCCACCTCACAACAAGATATCTGAGACACCAATCGTCTCAGTAGAACAAGTATCTGAGACTGATGTTCATACTCAGGTAACTCAGAAACTAAACTACACTTCTACTCAGATATCTACAAAAGTTTTGAAACTCACTCAAAACTCTTTCTTTCAGGCTCAAACAGATGCAAAGCAGGTTCCCATTGAAGAAACAAGGGACCTACTTCACTTCTTCAAAGCTCACACTTTGCCAAAGCATATTCAATGCTTCAAGAAATGGCAGAAGTTAAGGTGCTCTGATCTCTCTGAAATATTGAGAATAACTGATCAACCAACCAGACGAGCACGAGCTCTTGACCTGGAAACATATGTCCAAGCAATGTTCGCTACAGAACAACATACATTTGCGACTCTACTACACAAGGACTTTTCCAGAGAAGTGGCGCATAGTTTGATACATGCCTTTGAACAGGCAGATGGTCAGACAAGATTACAGATGGCATTCAAGCCAGTTCTGCCCCAGACTCTGCAATTCATACCTTCTGAACAAGAAGAAGTTAATGGGCAGAAGATCACTATCCCGGAAGTGATCAATCTTGTATCTGAAGATGACGAGGAGGAAGAAATGAATGAAAATTACTTTCATGAACCTCCCACTGACCAAAAGGATGATAATGACAAAAAGGATGATGATGAAGCCCCTGCACCAGGGACCGGAGGAATTTCACAGAGAAATGATGCCTCAGCTGCTGAAAAGCACACTGAGAAGACTTCACAGAAATCTCCGTCTCCATCTCCTCAGAAATCTACTCATCCATCTTCTAACCAACACGCAGTTACTACTGAACAAGTAGTTGAGCTTTCTGAAGAAACCAATGAGAAAATCTTAAACACTCAAACTAGATCTGCTCAACTCAGACAACTGTTGGAAGAAAAACAACAGCTCCATCTTCAACTGGAAGATCAAATAGCTAAATCCAGAGATAAGATTGATCAACTACAAGATCTATACTTAGAAGAAATGATTGCTTACTCTGAGGTTAAAGAGATACGGGATGCTGTGCAAGAGATCGCCAAAGAACTCGATACTGAAGAAGTATCTGAAGTCAAGCATGATGCTAAGGCTGCATCATCTTCGAAAGAAGTACCATCCTCCTCCCAGAAAGGAAAGAAACCAATCTCTGAGATGGTTGCTGGACTTGATACGATTGATGAAAATGTCCAAGAGGATGAAGATCACTGGGCTAATCACTCAGATGATGAAGAAGACAAGACTTTGGCAGGACACCGCCATGAACATCTAGCGGTTTCTCACTTGAAAAGAAAGTTGATTGCTCCTACAATCTTCAACAAACTGCCAAACGTCCACTCCCATGAGTACATGAGCAGATACCAAGTACTGGCTACTCTGAATAAGGAGATGTCTTCACAGAACAAGGAAGTAATTGCCTCAGTCCCCTCTGAAATGAGAAAGTTCACTGAGCTCATCACTCAGAGAACAACTAGCATGGTCATTGCTCAGAAAGATCTGGGAATGACAAGGGACGATGATATGTCTTTAGCTGAAAAAGCTTTTCAAGAGGCAAGTTACACTGCTGGAAAAGCAGATGCCATCCTAGGCCCATTGGCAGAGCTCACTGATAAGGACAATGGACTTATCAAGCAAAATCAGGAGCTCAAAGCCGAACTTCAGAAGTTGGTCACTGCCTACAACTATCTACAAGGGCATTTTGACTCTCTCTCAGATTCCTTTATGAGACTGAGTCAGCCAACAATGACTAAGGGGGAAAGAAAGTACAAATCTGGACCTCAAAGTCAGGGGGAATGGGAAGAAGGAGATGAAAAGAAGAAGAAATCTGAAGCTGGTGCGGCTCAGAAAGGAAGAAGAAAAACTTCCCAGCCACCACTCAGAATCAATGAATCCTCCTCAAGCCAAGCTGCTTCCCAGAGACCTACTGAAGGAACCAAAATGGTAACAAGGGCCAGCACGAAACCTCCAAGGAGTACCAAGGATCCAGGAGAAGACAAGTTAGAGGATTGATGAATCTTGAAGAAGAAGAAGAAGAAGGTCAAATCAAGTCCCAGGGCAATGAAGAAGGCTGCAAAGATCTCACAAGAATTGATCTTGATGATGATGAAGAAACTGATGGAGATGAAGCTCCTCTTCATAGAAAAAGGAAAATTGAAAGCCTAACTGAGCCCATATCTGCAAAGCCACTAGCAGCTAAAACACCATCTGGAAATACCAAGTCTATCCAGGGTGGTAGTTCTTCAAGCAACAACCCCAAAGAGAATTCAAGACAGAAAAGGAATAGACTGAGAGCTGAGCAAAGACAAAGTCAACTTCCACTCAGGCCAGAAGAAGCCAAAATTGAGTATGTGAAGTATGACAATGATTCCTCTGTCTACAGGTGCATCAATCAGAAAAATGGCTATTGGATTCTGGAACTTAAGCATCTATTGCTAAATTCAAGATTTCCAGAATCAATCCTTAAACAACTTATGGCATGGAGAAAGGATAAACTTACCTTGATCAACACCAATCACATCAAAGCATGGTTGGATTCTGAAGTTGTCAAGAGAACTGAAGCCATGAAGAAGGACCTCTCTGATGATTGTCCATATGGAAAGCCAGATGATGTGCACAAAATTCTGAATATCACAGGAACAGGCACAAGACCAAGACTTGCTGTGGAACCCTATGAGTCGTTCTATCTGACAGAAGATCAATACAAGGGTGACATCAGATATCTGAAGATTATCTACGAATACTTCAAGATTTCAGATATCAGAATAGAGCATGCCTGGAAGTGGGGAAAGTACCTATGGGTCAAGCATTTTTCAAAGAAAAATCCTTCCAAAACCTATAATTATTCTGATGACATCAAAAGGTTTGGAGATAGGAAATTTGCAGACTGATCCGTAGAAACACTGTTGAAGACTTGAAGATTGAAGACTTGAAGACTAGTTCTTTAGGATGTTTACTTGGAGCTTGGTTACTCCTGTTGTCCTAATTTACTAAGTAGTTTTTGTATTTTTGCTGACTGAGCTTAACTATATCATGTATGTAAGTTATCTGTAATCTTTAGTTGCGACTTATCTGAAGAACTTACTCTCAGATAGTATTCTATAAAAGATAACTTGTCAGCAAAGATCACACCTTGTGATTTGGTTGATGTCTACTTTCTGCACTTGATTATATGATTTGAAAGATCTTAAGAAATGATTAAGTGGTGGATTGTTTCCTCATCCAGATTTGTAATAGGGAAGATAGTCATCGTTGACTGATCAAAATGGGGGAAATTTGTTAGATATTTTGTTAGAATATCTGTTTAGATTTTGTTCAGCAACATGATGACTTATCTTAGTCTCAGAAAGGTGATTAGTACTCTTGGTTCACTTGAACATTGTAAAAGAGGAAACCCACTAAGTATGATAGTCTAGCTAATCTTGTATAGGATGTTAGGTCTCAAAATGTAATTTTTATTTTATGAAGAGAAGACCAAGAAGAAGACATCCAAGCAGAAAGCTCAACAAAATTTGAAGATTTGAAGAAAACTGCACAAGATTACTGGATCTGTTATTCAAATATCTTAGCCAGATATCTTGTAGACGCAAACAGTTTCAAACAAACTGTGTCACAAGAGATATCTGAGAAATGAGATACATATCTGAAAACAAGGAAAGTGTCTACAGATATCTATTCTCAGATACCTTGAGCGTTAACCACGTTTCTGAAAGAGAAACATATATTGCAAACAAAGTTGTTTCAATAATTACATTACAAGTGGTATCTGAAGAATGAAGATAAGGACGTGCAAAGAATCAGACAACAAGTCTAGTCTCTGATACAAAGCATAGTTCCGTTGACACTACAGGACAAAAAGTATAGTACAATGTATTTAATGCACGGACAGAGATGTCTGAATAAAAGCAACGGCAACTTCTGAGAAGAAGACAAAACCTGCTACAGTACTATACACAGATATCGATAGTTTGAATTTGAGCCTAACGGATACTATTCAAACGGCACTCAAATTCATCTATAAATATCAACACTTAGACAGCTTGAGAGAACACACGGAACACAACTCAGAACACTCCATACGCTGAAACATAGAACTCTGAACATCCTACTCTCTCAAAGCAGCTTACTTATTATCAAAGCTTTCTGTTGCGACCAAAGCTTTTTGATCTTGAGTAAACACTGAAGTTCTAAGTGTCCTGATCCTAAACAAGCAAAGCTATCTGTGAAGGAGTTGAATCAAAAGATCAACTATCTGAGATTCATTCTCTTGAACAGATATCATAAGACTTGGGTCAGTAAACTCGAACAAGATACCATACGCTGTAAAGTAGATCTAAAGCTAGCAGAAAACAAGAAGCCTAAACTTAGGCAAAATATCTACTGACATGAAAAGTAGATCTAATCAACTAGGTTTAATACAATCACAAACGATTGATTAAACAACCAAAACTAGCCCTAGAAGAACCAACAGTAAAAGCTATTCTAGGTCGATGTTTGAAAGAGTTATTCCAACAATGAATATTCTTAGACAAACTCTAAAGCTAGCAGAAAACAAGAAGCCTAAACTCTTTTAATAAAATCTCGATTGATCATCAAGAAAGGCTCAATGGTTGCTCGGCTGAATCCTTGTATATATACTTGAGATATCGAAAGGCAATAGGATCTCAGCAAAGGCAATTTTCCATGTTCTTGTTTTCTTCAATAATCAGCTAGAAGGAAATTCCCATATTAGTGTCTTCTACAATATATTTCCTTCTTGCTTTCTTCAACAATCTTCTTGAAAGATTCTCTCTTTGATCTCAGCAGGAAGAAACTAACGTTGTTTCTCTGTATATGGCTGGCTGGAAAATCTTTGCAAGATTATCTCTGGAGAATCTTTTATTTCCTTCTTTCTTTCAAGGTGCCCATAACTTGTCAAACTCTTTCCTTCTTATTAGATTGCATTCCTTATGTCCAAAGTAGCTCAAACTCTTTCCTTATTCCTGCAGAAATTCGAATTGATTGCTTCCAGTCCAAGTCATCAGTCCAATTGGCCTGCTTGTTTCTATGTTGTCTGCTGTTGTCCGTAATGTTGTTCCAACATTGTATCGGCACTATTTCGCAATGTTGCACAACATTGAAATCCTGCAGTTCACAAACAACAACAACAAACACAAACATTGAACTGAATCATGAAAGATAAGATTAACTAATCAAGTGCAACTTGCATTTTCAATCTCCCCCTTAATCTTAGTCTTTCATCAAGCAATAGCATTCCTTTGGGCTCATTGATTCCTTTTGATCCAATAAGCATGTTTGAGCCCAACTTGATATATCCTACAAAATATTCATAGAAAAACAACTACAAACATTGAACCGGTTATGTTACGAAGAAAGGTTGAATTACTAAACAAAGTGCACTAAATCGCACTTTCAATCTCCCCCTTAATTCTGATCTTTCTTCACACATCCTAAAACCAGTTTGTTAGTCAAATCGAACAAGTAGGATTTAAACAAGTAAAGAGGAATCCTTTGTTGGGAACTGAAAGATAAAGTGCAATCGATCAATGCTGATGGACAATGTTGAGTCAACACAGAACTCAACATTGCTGTAAATATGCACTTTCAAACTCCCTCTTTTGTCTTTGTCTACTCATCTCCTTTGAACTCATCATGGGCATCATATCATACTTCTTTTGACAATTCCTGCACTCAGTAGTTAGTGAATAAAGACAAACTTGCGTAGAATCACAGTATAAGTGCAGTAAACAAAGTCGTCTGCAATGTTGACACAACATTGTAGTCAACACTGCACTATTCAATCTCCCCCTTTGTCTTTCTTCACAAAAACACACCTGAACAAACTTGTTAGACACAAACAAATATATCAGGCATGAAACTACAGAACTCCCCCTCAACATTAGACGAGAGCAATATAACAAAATAAAGTATGTTAGCTTTTTGTTCAATCTCTTCTCTTCTCCCCCTTTTTTTTTGAGAAGAAAGATATCTCTCAGATTATTCAACCAAGTTCACAGAAGGAGACAACAAGACATGCAATGAGTTGTGGACTAGGACCTGCAATAAGAACTGTGCAATATTGGAGAATGATGTTGAAAACATTGAGTTCAACACTGGCAGCCAAGGTGATAGCAGAAGCAGGAAGAGAATTTGGATCGGCTGGAGGGCAGTAATCAGGAATAGAGGTTGGATTAGCTGAAGAGCAGTGTTAGGATAAGAGTGGATGGTCATGATGGGTGTTGTTGGGTTTGCCTTAAAAGATCCTGCAAATATATGTCAATGCTACAAAAACTGTGCACAACTGTTAATAAAAGATTAAAGTTGCAAGTAAAACAGTTATCCGTCAAGTCATAGTAATTAGATAAACAGATAAACCCTAGGGAGGTTGACACTAAAACTCTTGATCTTAAATAATGACTTTAAATGCAAGAACAGGAAAGCAAAAACCCTAAACCCCAATGAAACATCTTAGACCTGAAACACCTCAGACCTACTCCCCCTCAAACCCAAAAACACACAGAAAGGTCAGATAGAGAAGCACATATAAAAAAGAGCAAATATAAGTCAGAAAGTACTCCAAGGACAGCCAATGATGACCAGCATGTTGACTCAACATTGATGACAACATCGGGAAATCAGACCACTCTTAATGTAAGTCAGCCAGAAAACCAAGTCTCAAGATGTGCAGATTCGATTAACACCACTGATGCTGCAGGCAAAGACAGAGAGAGAAAGGAATACCAAAGAAACACACTCAACATTGCCTCAAAAAGTAAATTGAACAATTAGCATAAGTTTGAGTGGGGGTGACCATGAGACCGTGAACCATGTCAAATAATTGGAACACGTATGAATCCGCTCCAAAGCCGAAGCCTATGCGGAGTTAGGCAAACACACGTCTCATGGCATAAAATCACTCAATTGACCACATTTGGTAATTTGGTACTCAGAAAGTGAACCAGCAGCATTACGAGAATCGGCACTTTTGTGCGTGTCGGTTTCCTGTACAGGTCATCAACCCTCACGACATATGACACATTGGCCACGTCGATATCTGGATAGTATTTGAAACCTGCCCAACACGATCCTCGACGGAAACACTTCGAGCCCTTTTTATCATAATTCATCAGATTTATTAAGCATAAAGGACAGGAGGCAACATCAAGTGTGAGTCAAGGTACGAGTAAAAATAGCCAAAAAACAGCAAAAGTGGGTTTTACATAAAGCAAACACACAAGAGACTCGATCCCTTTCAACCTTGATTTCAAATAGCCTTTCAACCCCTAAGCATCACCACTGTAAAATACAAAGTAGGAACAACCATAGACCAGTACAGAAGCACAGAAAGCACATAGACACACACACAAAAAAAATAAAAAAAATCAAAAGGCAACAAAAAACACATCACTTTTCTGCAGCCAGTGTTGACTGTGATGTTGAGTCAACACTGGTTTCAACATCGAAGATCACAAAGAGCACAAATCAAGAGATCTCCTAAGACTGAAGAATCTCTCACAATCTAATGGTTTGGTAAAAATATCTGCAAGTTGATTGGTTGTATCTAAGTGTTGTATGACTATTACTTGCAGATTGACCATATCCTTAAGAAAATTATGCCTAATGTCTATGTGTTTCGTGCGTGATGGCAAAACAGGCTTCTTAAAATTATTTATGGCACTAAGGTCATCACAGAATATCAACAAGGTATCGCATTGTCGACCAAAGTCATGCAGCATATTTTTCACTCTGGGAGTTGTGTAACACAACTCCCAGATGTTACATGTTCAGATTCAACATATGAGAGTGACACATTGTTCTGTTTCTTGAAATACCATGACATTAAATTAGAATCAAGATAAAAGCAACCTCCACTAGTGTATTTTCTATCATCTAGAACACCAGCCCAATCAGAATCACTAAATCCCACTAGATTAGTGTTTGTATCACATGCATACCATAATCTAAGATTAACAGTTCTTGATATATATATGAAAAATCTTTTAAGAACAATCAGGTGTGGGATTTTAGGGTTAGACTGATACCTGGCACAAACACACACATAAAACATAATGTGAGGTATGCTGGTTGATAGATATAGAAGGCTGTGAGTCATTGTTCTGTACAATGTTAGGTCAACATCATCTCCAACATCGATTCTGCTGAGCATAAGACCATTAGCCATAGGAGTGCTGGGTTCACCTATCATGCTCATCTCATGGGTACCGTCAGATGGAATTTCTGCCTGTGATGTTGAGCTCAATGTTGTGTCATCATTGCTGTCAGCATTGACAATTTCTCCTTGTACACCATTTGGAGTTCTTGGTTTGAAGCTTTTCGAGTTCGATGTCGGTTTTATCGAGTAGTGTCTTTAACTGCTCAAGACACTGCAACAACTGTTTATTCTTGTATGCAGTGCCTTTCCGGATAGAGACATCGAAGTAGCAGTTTGAAAGCAGACAATGTTGATGTCAATGTTGACTCAACATTGTTTTCATTCATCGATTTGGCTCTTCCGTGATAATCTGCAGATAGATCAATCGAACCATGTAGACACAAAACATTAGTAGAAACTGATTCCTCAGGGTTAGTCCAGAAAAGTGTTTCACAGTTTTGAGAATCATCATAGTCGAAAAAGACTTCTTTTGTCAATGTTGGACCATCCATGTTGGACCAACATTGTTTCTCAACATTGTTCAGAACAGCAGATAGGGCTTTGGCATGAACTTCTGGATCATCGTCTTCCTGTTCGTCATCTGAAACATCACTAAGACAAGCAAGCATAGTCTTTTTCTCCTTTCGAAGAGTGTTAGCACATTCATTCTGATAATTCCCCCATCCTTGACATTCAAAACATCTAACTTTACTAAGTTTACTAAGACTAGGGCTAGAGTTAGACACACCAGTTTTCTTTTTGAAATTTCTAGTTCCTTTTGAGTTGCTCGAAGAGCCTCTATTAGAATTCTTCCTGAATCTAAGTTTCTCAATTTTCCTAACCAAGTCATTGTAGGCTTCTTCAGTCATGTCTTCAGAATCATCACTACTGCTTTCAAGCTCAGTAACTTTAGCTTTAGATTTAGAGTGAAGGGACATACTAAGGATTTTCGTACCTTTTCTTTCGTTATTAATTATCTCAAAAATTTTCAATTTGTTCATCAAGGTATGAAAATCCATAGTAGCCAGATTGTGAGTGTCTTCCAAAATAGTAACTTTAGTGTCAAATTTTGAAGAGAGAGAACGTATGGCTTTAGAAATCAGTTGCTTGTAGGAAATAGCATCACCAAGAAGTTGAACATCATTAGACAAAGTCAAAAGCTTTTCAAAATAAGAATCAATGGTTTTAGCTTCTTCCATTCTCAGATTTTCAAATTTTGACCAAAGCATTCGAAGTTTAGTTTGTTTGACACTATTATCACCTTCACAATGATTCTGAAGTATGTCCCAAGCTTGTTTAGCAGTAGTGCAATTTTGAATGATTTTAAACATATGAGCATCAACATGTCCAAAAATGGCATTTAAAGCTTTTTCATTGTAAGAGCTTAAAAGAAAGTCACCTGCAGTGAAGCGTTCTTGGGAACAATATCTCCATCAAGATCGGTTCCTTGATGGGCGGACAAATCCTTCTAGAACAGATCTCCAAGCTCGACCTTCAATGGACTTGATGTATGTCCTCATCCTGATTTTCCAGTAGTGGTAGTTCGATCCATCAAGAATAGGTGGCCTGTAGACACTTGAGTTTGCAACTTCCATTGTAGTAGTACCAAATCCAGACACCAGTAGTTAGGTGGCTGGCTCTGATACCACTTGTTAGAACTTAGGATCCCGGATTGGTACTTGAAACAAGATCAATAGACAATGTTGCCAACAATGTTGTTCAACATTGTCTTCAACATAGCAAACAGATGGCAGCAGATGAATAAGAATGAAACTTCTATTACCAAGCCAATATATAGAAAAATATACTGGCAGCGCCTTAGGCAAAATATCTACTGACAGGAAAAGTAGATCTAATCAACTAGGTTTAATACAATCACAAACGATTGATTAAACAACCAAAACTAGCCCTAGAAGAACCAACAGTAAAAGCTATTCTAGGTCGATGTTTGAAAGAGTTATTCCAACAATGAATACTCTTAGACAAACTCTAAAGCTAGCAGAAAACAAGAAGCCTAAACTCTTTTAATAAAATCTCGATTGATCATCAAGAAAGGCTCAATGATTGCTCGGCTGAATCCTTGTATATATACTTGAGATATCGAAAGGCAATAGGATCTCAGCAAAGGCAATTTTCCATGTTCTTGTTTTCTTCAATAATCAGCTAGAAGGAAATTCCCATATTAGTGTCTTCTACAATATATTTCCTTCTTTCTTTCTTCAACAATCTTCTTGAAAGATTCTCTCTTTGATCTCAGCAGGAAGAAACTAACGTTGTTTCTCTGTATATGGCTGGCTGGAAAATCTTTCCAAGATTATCTCTGGAGAATCTTTTATTTCCTTCTTTCTTTCAAGGTGCCCATAACTTGTCAAACTCTTTCCTTCTTTTTAGATTGCATTCCTTATGTCCAAAGCAGCTCAAACTCTTTCCTTATTCCTGCAGAAATTCGAATTGATTGCTTCCACTCCAAGTCATCAGTCCAATTGGCCTGCTTGTTTCTATGTTGTCTGCTGTTGTCCGTAATGTTGTTCCAACATTGTATCGGCACTATTTCGCAATGTTGCACAACATTGAAATCCTGCTGTTCACAAACAACAACAACAAACACAAACATTGAACTGAATCATGAAAGATAAGATTAACTAATCAAGTGCAACTTGCATTTTCAGAGATGTCTGAATAAAAGCAACGGCAACTTCTGAGAAGAAGACAAAACCTGCTACAGTACTATACACAGATATCGATAGTTTGAATTTGAGCCTAACGGATACTATTCAAACGGCACTCAAATTCATCTATAAATATCAACACTTAGACAGCTTGAGAGAACACACGGAACGCAACTCAGAACACTGCATACGCTGAAACATAGAACTCTGAACATCCTACTCTCTCAAAGCAGCTTACTTATTATCAAAGCTTTCTGTTGCGACCAAAGCTTTTTGATCTTGAGTAAACACTGAAGTTCTAAGTGTCCTGATCCTAAACAAGCAAAGCTATCTGTGAAGGAGTTGAATCAAAAGATCAACTATCTGAGATTCATTCTCTTGAACAGATATCATAAGACTTAGTCGAGAACTCGAACAAGATACCATACGCTGTAAAGTGTATTAAGTAACTTAGTTCACAGAGCTATCTGAATAACTGAAAATTTATTAAGACGCTCATCTGACAACTCAAACCGAAACCAACACAAAAACCGGCGTGGAGTACAGGAAGTACTTAGTTTGAAAAATCAGGGAATAACTCCAAGGTTACCGGAGTATAGGAAGTACTTGATTTGGGAAACTAAGGAATAACTCCAAGGTTATTGAGTATAGGAAGTACTTAGCTTAGGAATCTAGGGAATAACTCAAAGGTTTCTGAGTATAGGAAGTACTTGGCTGAAGAAGCTAGGGAACAACTCAGGGGGAACATTTGGTTGGGAACCAATTGTTCAGAATCTTAGAATAGGATTATTGTAAGCTTATCTCAATTATCTGTTCTAGTGAATTCTAGGTCTCTGATAGACCGAAGTGGATTAGTTGGAGGATTACGCCACCTCCAGATACCACTATAATTGCTGTGTCATTTATGTTTCTGTATTTATACTTCAGCAACACAAACACACTTATTAACTGTTTCTACACTTATCTTTATTAAGTCTTCCGCACTCTGATTCTAAGTATCAGATATCCATTCAGATATCTGAGAAACATTTGTTATCGACAAAAGTTTCAAAAGACTATTCACCCCCCCCCCCCTCTAGTCTTTTACTTTGCCGTTATTTGGACCAATAGAAAGGACTTGGGCTGATTACACAGACAGATTGTTCTACCATTCTGAATAAGAGTGAGGAAAGAAGAACATTTGTAAGTACTCAGCAAGATGGTTCCCATGCAATCTATAATATCGGACACAAGACAAAGATTGTAGACAAAGGAAAGGCAGTTGCGACTAAACCTTTGTGGGAAAAACAAGTCAAAAACAAAACTGTTGGGCATATCTCTGAAAAGAGACACGACACTGAAAAGTGTAAACACCCACAATGCTATATCTCTCAGAAAGGTAGAATTGCAGGAGCTGGCAAATTCTCCCATGTCACATTTTCTGGAAAGAAAATAGACCAACCAGAGACTAGCAAAGCTGCTGAGAAAAGATCTCAGATAGCTTCAAGTGCTCGAAACGGTATTGGCTACAAAGGCATCGGAAAACAACTTACTCATGAGTACAAACAGGAGCAAGAACGATGGCTGAAAGCTAGAATTTCTCAAAGCAATTATCAGAAGTGGAAGTTAAATCAAGCCACTGAAAATCTGAATGCCAGGGCTAGAAGAAATCTGGCAAGGAAAGCAAAGTTTGCTGAAAAGCAAACTCGAAATTCAGTATCTGAAAGCACCAAATGGAGCACCTAGGAACACACCAAGGAAGAAAATAATTCTTAACAATGATAATCATTATATTAGAATTCCTCCTTATGTTCCTGTCAGAAGAAAGAATATTCCTAGGAAATTCATTCAAAAATGGCTTCCTACTGGAAGATTGTTTAGTTCTGACAGTTCCAATTGTAAATTGAGAACCTAATCTCCTGTTTCCTGTTGTGTGCAGAATGCTTCCTGGACTAAAGCACAATGGCTATTTGATAGTGGATGCGGAAAGCACATGACAGAGATAGCAAATCTGTCAATTACAAAGCTTGCAACACAGGACCGGATATCGAGTTCTTTGGAGGAGAATTAAATCCCTCTCTGGGATTTGGCAACGTCAAATTGGGTTCATTAACAATCACTGACGTATTACATGTTAAGGATTTGAAATATAATCTATTTAGCATGAGGCAGTTTGCAGACAAGGGTTTTACTATAAAATTCAAAGCAAAATACTGCAAACTTATTGACAATGAGTCAAAGCAGACAGTCTTGGTTGCTCGGCGGAAAGGCAGTCTTTATGTTGCATCGGGCATCTGCCACAACTGAAGAATGTCTCATGGTGAGTCAATCTGGTCACACAGAAGAGCACTGGTTATGGCACAAAAGAATGAGTCACTTGAACTTCAAAACTCTGAACAAACTTGCCAAGAAAGAGTTAGTGGTTGGCCTTCCCAGAACATCTTTCAGAAAGGATGGTATCTGTTCGGCCTGTCAGATGGGAAAACAATCTAAGATCTCTTTCAAGTCCAAAATCAGACACTCTAGTGTTAGACCACTGCAACTATTACACATGGATCTTTTTGAATCATCTGTAACTAGTTATGCAGGATAGAAGTATGGTCTGGTTGTTGTAGATGACTTCTCAAGATTCACTTGGGTTGTCTTTCTGAAACACAAATCTGATGCCAGGATGGAGATACCAAACTTGCTGAAAAAGCTTGAAGTCATGAAAAATGAAAAGGTATCTGCAATCAGAACAGACCATGGTACTGAGTTTGTCAACCAGTACATAAAGTAGTTTTGTATCTGCAAAGGTATACAACACCAACTTTCCTCTGTAAGAACACCTCAACAAAACGGTGTTGCAGAAAGGAAAAACATAACCCTTAAGGAAGCTGCAAGAACAATGCTAGCTGACACTAAAATAAGTGAAATTTATTGGGTTGAAGCTTTAAACAAAGCCTGCTACACTCAGAACAAATGTTTGATAAACAAACACCATGACAAGACCCCCTATGAAATCTTGGTTGGTAGACCCCCTAATATCAGACATCTGAGAGTATTTGGTTGTAGATGTTTTGTTCTAAACAATGCGAAAGACTATCTGAGAACATTTCAACCAAAGGCAGATGAAGGTGTATTTCTTGGTTATTCCACGAAAAGCAAAGCCTATAGAATTTACAACAAAAGAACAAAGAAAATTGAAGAATCAGTTCATGTTGTATTCTATGAAGGAAGTAAGGAAACACCTCCTATTGATGAACTCTCAGAAAAATTCAGAGAACTAATACTGATGGATTCTGAAGAAGAATGCTCAGAAAGGAGAAACATCATTATGGAAAGAGAGGATGACTCTGACGTAGAAAAGCTTGATAAGCCTAGTAACAACAAGATGACTCACAGACATGATGAAGAATTTCCTATGAGACTTCCAGAAATGGAAAAGGTTACTGAGAACCTTCATCATGAAGAAAATGAAACTGCTGAAATGCAAATTCCAGATATCTCTAACACTGAAAAAGTGTGTGATATCAATGACATTTCCCATATGTCAGATATCTCAGATACTGAAAAAGTATCAAATCAAAATCTTAGTGATTCACATTCAAATCACTTGGATATTGATCCTAATAGCACTAAACCTATGAAGAGATGGATCAAAGATCATCCTACAAAGGATGTAATTGGACCAATTAATCAAGGTGTTAAGACTAGGAGAGCAATAGCTTAAAATGCTAATTCTCTTTTTGGATGTTTCATCTCAAATATTGAACCTAAAAATATAGAAGAATCACTAGGAGACCAAGACTGGATCTCTGCAATGTAAGAAGAGTTGGATCAATTTGAGAGAAACAAAGTCTGGAAACTAGTTCCATTTGTAGAAGGAATATCTGTGATTGGAACTAAATGGGTTTTCAGAAACAAGATGAATGAATCTGGTGAAATAACCAGAAACAAAGCAAGATTGGTTGCCAAGGGATTTACCCAGACTGAAGGCTTAGACTTTGATGAGTCATATGCACCAGTTGCTAGATTGGATGCAATAAGACTCTTTCTAGCCTTTGCAGCTCATAAAGATTTTAAAGTTTATCAGATGGATGTCAAAAGTGCATTCTTGAACGGTGAACTTGCAGAAGAAGTTTATGTTGAGCAACCACCTGGCTTTGAAGTTTCCTCAGAAAGTAGAATGGTCTATAAACTACAGAAAGCTCTGTATGGACTGAAACAGGCTCCAAGAGCGTGGTATGACACTTTGGCCAAATACCTTCTGGAAAGTGGTTTCAAGAAAGGTGAAGTTGATAAAACTTTATTTACCTTAAATCATGATGGGAAACTACTCTTAGTTCAAGTATATGTAGATGACATTATATTTAGATCTAAGGACAAGCAACTTTGTGATGACTTTGCAAATCTCATGAAAAACAAGTTTTTGAGATGAGCATGATGGGCGAATTGAATTATTTCCTAGGATTGCAAGTCAAACAACTCAATGATGGAATATTCATTAGTCAAACAAAGTACGCGAAAGATATGCTCACAAAGTTTAATCTTAAGCTTTCTGAAAAGAATGCTAAGATACCTATGAGCATTGGAACCAAAATGACCTATACTGAATCAGATAAGAGTGTTGAAGAACATAAGTATAGGAAATTGATAGGTTCACTACTTTACCTCACTGCAAGTAGACCTGATATTCAATACGCCGTTGGAGTGTGTGCTAGATTTCAGACAAATCCAATGCAAACACACTACAATGTTGCCATGAAAATATTAAGGTATGTGAAAGGTACAGTAGATGTAGGATTGTGGTATCCCAAATAAAGTGGATTGAGTTTAGCTGGTTATTCAGATGCTGATTATGCCGGATCATTGCTAGATAGGAAAAGCACCTCAGGAACCTGTCAGTTTCTGGGTACAAGACTTATCTCATGGTTTAGCAAGAAGCAAAACTCAATTGCAACTTCTACCACAGAGGCTGAATATATTGCTGCTGGTTGTTGTGCAACACAAATTCTGTGGATACAACAACAACTTAAAGACTATGGACTCGATGAGAAGAAAACTCCCATTTTCTGTGACAACACAAGTGCTATTGCAATTACACAGAATCCTAAGTTTCATGCCAGAACAAAGCATATTGATGTTAGACATCACTTCATCAGAGACCATGTTGAAAAAGGCAATATAGAGATACTCAAGATTGGCACTGAAGACCAACTTGCAGATATCTTCACTAAGCCACTGCAAGAAAGTAGATTCTTACTCTTAAGACACAGTCTTGGATTAATGGAACTACCAAAGAACTGAAAAAGTTCAGAAATCTGAAACGGGCATTCAGAGGAGAGGTATCTGGAACGGGCATCCAGAGCAGAGGTATCTGGAACGAGCATCCAGAAAAGAGAAAAGAGAAAACTGGAATGGGTATCCAGAAGTCAAAAAGGAGAAAGAGTAAAAGGCGACTTAAGATCTACGAGGCGGAACTCAGATATCTGAATCAATCTATAAACAGGGAACACAAAGGAGAATAGTACAACTATCTGCAGTCAACTACTCTCTTGAAATTTGCATTGTTTCTATCTTGATGAAAAACTTGAAAAATCCTAAGTGTAAGACAGATTCAGATGCAAACAGTGTTCTTAGTCATACAAAGATGTGATTCAGATAGCTAATAGCCAAAAATTCATTAATGGGCACAATTACACTTGTTGATTGTGATCATTGCTGAAGAAGCAATAGTGACCCTTGATGAAAATAAGCGTTTGATCTTAACGGACGAAATTAATTCTCTGAAAGTAGTGGACTGTCGAAATTCAGACGTGGCCCACTTTGCATTTAATGCTGAACTAACTTTTGCTCACGCCTTCTTGCAATTCACAGATACTTACACACAAAATCAATTTGTATGTATTTGTCTGTTGAGATTCTATTGCTATATATATAGGATTTTGTCAAATGAAATCACTTTTGCCTAATCCGAAAACTCATCTTGCATAAAAATAGCAAATCCTTCTCTTAATTCTCTGCAAACTTTCTACAAACTCTGCAAATCCAGATTAAGTTCTTCTGCAAAGAATTACTAAATCAAATCTCTTTCAAACATAAAACTACTACACTATATAAAGAGATGGCTGCCATGAATTCAACCACACAGAAATCCCAATCCTCCACTGGTATTGCTGAAAAGCAAGCACCAGAGTTGGTTATTGTGAACAACCGACTGATAGGAAATTTTAATCCTGACCATTGGACCACAAATCACAGAATGATTTGGGGTGGTGCCATGGTTGAGGAATACCTCTTTGCTGCAATAGAAAACCAAACCGATAGAAAACTGATCTTGACATGCTTGAAAAGGCACAAATCAAGGGTTTTCTATCTGCTCGCCCAAGTGGAATTTCACCACTCGATGTGTTGGAATTTTACAACAACTCCAGGATAATTTCCTGTGTTTCTAAAGGCACTGAAATAGTGTCTATCAAAACCTCAGTCCAAGGAAAGGAAATCCTTCTGGACTTAACAACTTTCTGTAAGTTGTTTGAGGTTCAAAATCTTGGAAAGGATTTTGAAATAAACACCAAGGATGACGATCTCCTTGAAGGTGTTAAACAGTTATGCGATGGCGTGTGTGATCTTGAAAATCGATACACCCACCGAGTTCAAACTTCTCGACATCCCAACCGGACATCGATGGTTCCTTTGGGATGTATTGGCTTGCATTCTTCAGATGCTTTGATGGTCTATAAGGAGGTCTTGACGGATAAGCCAAGAACGATGGATCATGATGTTCTTCTGAATCAACAAGATGTATTTGGAAAACCCTTTCAATCGGGAAAATGCGCCTTCATGAAATTCGTGAAGAAGATTCAAGGCTTGAACCTAAGATTGTCAAAGGACTAGCTGAGCCAAAGGCCACGATGGGTTATGGTCTGAAGATATGCTTCTTGCTGGAAAAGCTTGGCATTGAGCTCAGAGAGACGGCTGAAATAGCCAACAGTAACCTACTCTATAAATATGAGTATACAAATTTGATGAAAAAGGTTACTGGGTCTCAGAAAGAAGCCCAGAACTTCAAGAAAAGGTTGCGACCAAGAAGCCCAGAACTTCAAGAAAGAAGGCTGCTGGCAAATCAGAAGACATACCCAAAGAGGTTGTCAATTCACAGTTATCTGCAAGCATGGCAGATGAACTCATTAATGCTGCAAAAGAGTTATCAACTACTGAACAAGTGGACTCAGCAAGAGAAAGTACTTTCAGAAATGTGAAGACTATTACAGAAAGCCTTACTGATGAACTCATAAATGCTGCCAAAGAAGGTGAAAAGCACCAAGCCCCATCTGCAGAAATCGCAGGAGTAATGGACCAATCAGTTCCCAATGCTGATGAAAGCTCTGACGATGAAGATGATGAACTAGTCATCTCTCAAGTCCTAGAAAGAACAAAGAGGGCTAAGGTTACTGTACAAGTAACTAGTGGTAAGGTATCTGAAGAAGAACCTACACCACAGGTTGCTGAACCTATAGCAAAGGTTGTTGGTGCAAACACTTCATCAGGGAATGTCTCCTATGCACAACTACAAAAGGCCCTGATGAGTGGTATTTTAGTGCAGACAGATGCTGATGGAAATGCCACATCTAAAAGTCTGGAAGAACGTTCAAGTGATCAAACTTCTGCTTCCAGACAACCACAACAACCACAACCACAATAGCCACAAGTGGTTGATGAAATGGTAAGTGAACTCCATTTCGACTTACCAGCAATGCAGAATGCTGAAGAAAATACTGCAAAAGAGCAGGTTCCCCAACTCACTGAGAGGGATCAAACTGAGACATCTACTCAGAATGATCAACCAGGGGAGGCAACTGAGTTGCATACTCAGGAAAGGTGTGAAGTACCAGAAACTTCAAGCAAAGAAACTGCACTGGGACAAGACGACCAATGTATAGAAAGGTCACAAGTTCCAGAGACCAATCAGCCTGAAACTACTCAGGTAGCTGACTGGTTTAACTCTTACCTTGTGAAAATTTTTATGCTTATAAATCTTTTCACTCATAGAATTTCTTTGTTACAGGCTGAGTTAGAAATACAGAAACAAGTGGAAGCTGAAAAGCTTACCGCAGAAACTGAGAAGGAGGTTTCCTCAACCTCGCCTCTTAAGATATCTGAGCTTGTACCACAGGTAATAATTGATTCTTAAGATAACACTTCTTCAGTTATCTGTTTATGTGCTTAACCATTAAGTAAATGTTTCTAACAGGCTTCAACTGAGATGGAAGAAGATAAGGCAGAAATGCGAGAGATAAACTCAGAGACCAACAAGGTTTCTGAAGAACACATCACTAAGCCTTCTAACGTGAAGGTATATATATATGACAAACCAAGTGATAAGTTTTCTTCATCTTGGGTTATCTTATATCTCTTCTAAAAATGTTCAATACTTTCTACTTACAGGAATCAGAAGTAGAAATGCACGGGGAAAAAGTTGCGACTTCCCCTGCATCAATGGAAATTGATGAAGCCCCCAAGGCAACATCACTCGAAAGAACACCAGAAACTGAAAAAGTTTCTAAGAAAAATGACTCTGAGCTTCCTATTGAGGAAGTAAGTAACTCAGAACTCATTAAAAGCATATATGTGCACAGTTTCTTTCAAACAATTTCCTAAGTATTGGATTATTTTATTTCTCAGGTTCAAGAAAGAAAGGTTGATGAGGACCAGACTTCCAAGTCTCCACCTCACAACAAGATATCTGAGACACCCATTGTCTCAGTGGTTCAAGTATCTGAGCCTGATGTTCACACTTAGGTAACTCAGAAACTAAACTACATTTCTACTCAGATATCTACAAAAGTTTTGAAACTCACTCAAAACTCTTTCTTTCAGGCTCAAACAGATGCAAAGCAGGTTCCCATTGATGAAACAAGGGACCTACTTCCCTTCTTCAAGGCTCACACCCTGCCTAAGAATATTCAATGCTTCAAGAAATGGCAGAGGTTAAGGTGCTCTGATCTCTCTGAAATATTGAGAATCACAGATCAACCAATCAGACGAGCACGAGCTCTTGACTTGGAGACTTATATCCATGCAATGTTCACCGAACAATACACGATTGCGACCTTATTGGATAAGGATTTCTCCAAAGAAGTGGCGATAGTTTGATACATGCCTTGAGCAGGCGGATGGTCGACAAGATTACGATGGCATTCAAGCCGCCCCGCCTGCACTCTGCAATTTATACCTTCTGAACAAGAAGAAGTTAATGGGCAAAAGATCACTATCCCGGAAGTGATCAATCTTGTATCTGAAGATGATGAGGAGGAAGAAATGAATGAAAATTACTTCGATGAACCTCCCACTGACCATCACCACAAGGATGATAATGACAAAAAGGATGATGATGATGATGCCCCTGCACCAGGGACCGGAGGAATTTCACTAAGAAATAATACCTCAGCTGCTGAAAAGCACACTGAGAAGACTTCATAGAAATCTCCGTCTCCATCTCCTCAGAAATCTACTCATCCCTCTTCTCACCAACATCAAGTTACTACTGAATAAGTAGTTGAGCTTTCTGACGAAATCAATCAGAAAATTTTGAATACTCAAAATAGAACTGCTCAACTCAGACAACTGTTGGAAGAAGAACAACATCTCCATCTTCAACTGGAAGATCAAATAGCTCAATCCAGAGACAAGCTTGATCAACTACAAGATCAATATCTGCAAGAGATGATTGCTTACTCTGAGGTTAAAGAGCTACAGGATGCTGTAAATGCTATCACCAAGGAACTTGATACTGAAGAAGTATCTGAAGACAAGCATGATGCTAAGGCTGCATCATCCTCAAAAGAAGTACCATCCTCCTCACAGATAGGAAAGAAACCAATGTCTGAGATGGTTGCTGGACTCGACACAATCGATGAAAATGTCCAAGAGGATGAAGATCACTGGGATGATTACTCAGATGATGAAGAAGACAAGACTTTGGCAGAACACCGCAATGAACATTTAGCGGTTTCTCACTTGAAAAGGAAGTTGATTGCTCCTGCAATATTCAACAAACTGCCAAACGTCCACTCCATTGAATACATGAACAGATACCAAGTACTGTCTCATCTCATAAAGGAGTTATGTTCACAAAACAAGGAAGTAATTGCCTCCGTCCCCTCTGAAATGAAAAAGTTCACTGAGCTGATGACTCAGAGAACAACCAGCATAATCATTGCTCAGAAAGATCTGGGAATGACAAGGGACGATGATGTGTCATTAGCTGAAAAAGCTTTTCAAGAGGCAAGTTACACTGCTGGAAAAGCAGATGCTATCCTAGGCCCATTGGCAGAGATTACTGATAAGGATAAAGGACTTATCAAACAAAATCAGGAACTCAAAGCCGAACTTCAGAAGTTGGTCACTGCCCACAATTATCTGCAAGGGCATTTTGACTCTCTCTCAGATTCTTTTATAAGATTGAGTCAGCCAACAATGACTAAGGGGGAAAGAACATACAAATCTGGACCTCAAAGTCAGGGGGAATGGGAAGAAGGAGAAGAAAACAAGAAGAAATCTGGAGCTGGTGTGACTCAGAGAGGAAGAAGAAACATGAAAACTTCCCAGCCACCACTCAGAATCAATGAATCCTCCTCAAGCCAAGCTGCTTTGCAAATAGTAGCTACTTCCCAGAAACCTACTGAAGGAACCAAAATGATAACAAGGTCCATGGCACAGAAGTCTCCAAGGAGTACCAAGGCTCCAAGGAGAATATAGGTTAAAGGGATTGATAAATCTTCTGAAGAAGAAGAAGAAGGTCAAGTCAATTCCCTCGGCAATGAAGAAGGCTGTAAAAATCTCACAAGATTTAATCTTGATGATGATGAGGAAACTGATGAAGATGAAGCTCCTCTTCACAAGAAAAGGAAAATTGAAAGCCTAACTGAGCCCATAGTCAAAGCCCTAGCGACTAAAACACCCTCTGGAAATACCAAGTCTATCCAGGGTGGTTCTTCAAGCAACAACCCCAAAGAGAATTCAAGACAGAGAAGGAACAGACTAAGAGCTGAGCAAAGACAAAGTCAACTTCCACTCAGGCCAGAAGAAGCCAAAATAGAGTATGTGAAGCATGACAATGATTCCTCCGCTCTGATGCATCAATCAGAAAAATGGCTATTGGATTCTGGAACTTAAGCATCTACTGGTAAATTCAAGATTTCCAGAACCAATCCATAAACAACTTATGGCATGGAGAAAAGACAAGCCAACCTTGATCAACCCCAATCACATTAAAGCCTGGTTGGATTTTGAAGTTGTCAAGAGAACTGAATCCATGAAGAAGGACCTCTCTGATGAATGTCCATATGGAAAGCCAGATGATGTGCATGTAATTTACGAACATTACTGGAACAGGCACAAGAGCAAGACTCGCTGTGGAACCCTATGAGTCGTTCTATCTAACTGAAGATCAATACAAGGGTGACATCAGATATCTGAAGATTATCTATGAATATTTCAGGCTGTCAGATATCAGAATAGAGCATGCCTGGAAGTGGGGAAAATATCTTTGGGTCAAGCATTTTGTCAAGAAAAATCCTACCAAAACCTACAAAGAGGTTTGTGGATTTGCCAGAGACACAGAGATGCTCGTCAGAACTCTTCTCTATGACTATTCTGATGACATCAAAAGGTTTGGAGATAGGAAATTTGCAGACTGATCCTTAGAACAACTGTTGAAGACTTGAAGAGATGAAGACTAGCTCTTTAGGATGTTTACTTGGAGCTTGGTTACTCCTGTTGTCCTAATTTACTATGTATTTTGTTGTATTTTTGCTGACTGAGCTTAAACTGTTTTATGTATTAAAGTTATCTGTAATCTTTCATTATAACTTATCTGATGAACTTACTCTCAGATAGTATTCTATAAAAGATAACTTGTCAGCAAAGATCACACCTTGTGATTTGGTTGATGTTTACTTTCTGCACTTAATTGAATGAATTGATTATCTTAAGAAAAGATTAAGTGTTGGATTGTTCACTCATCCAGATTTGTAATAGGTCAGATAGTGATCGTTGAATGATCAAAAAGGGGGAAATTTGTTAGGAAATTTGTTTAGATATTTTGTTAGAAATATCTGTTTAGATTTTGATCAGCAACATGATGACTTATCTTAGTCTCAGAAAGGTGATTAGTACTCTTGGTTCACTTGAACATTGTAAAAGAGGAAACCCACTAAGTATGATAGTCTAGCTAATCTTGTATAGGATGTTAGGTCTCAAATGTAATTTTTATTTATGAAGAGAAGACCAAGAAGAAGACATCCAAGCAGAACAAGTTCAACGACATTGAAGACTTGAAGAAACTGGACAAGGTTACTGAAACAGTTTTCCAGATACCTTGACCAGATATCTTGGAGACACGATTAGTTTTTAACAAACTGCGTCACAAGAGATATCTGAGAAATGGAAGGTATATCTGAAAACAAGGAGAGTGTCCACAGATATCTACACTCAGATACCTTGCGCTTTAACAACATTTCTGAAAAAGAAATATATTGCAAACAAAGCTGTTTCAAAAAAAGTGGTATCTGAAGATTGAAGATAAGGACGTGCAAAGAATCAGAGAAATCTGATTATTATAGTCTCTGATACAAAGCACAGTTCCGTTGACACTACAGGACAAAAAGTATAGTACAATGCATTTAATGCACGGACAGAGATGTCTGAACAAAAGCAACGGTAGCTTCTGAAGAAGAAGACAAAACCTGCTACAGTACTGTACACAGATATCAATAGTTTGAATTTGAGCCTAACGGATACTATTCAACGGCATTCAAATTCATCTATAAATATCAACACTTAGACTGCTTGAGAAGAGAACCTTAGAACACTGAACCTTGAACTCTGATACACGAATATCTTACTCAAAGCAACTTACTTATCCTCAAAGCTTTCTGTTGCGACCAAAGCTTTTGATCTTGAGTAATACTGAAGTTCTAAGTGTCCTGATCCTAAACAAGCACAGCTATCTGTGAAAGAGTTGAATCAAAAAGATCAAGTATCTGAGATTCATTCTCTTGAACACTTATCTAAGACTTGGGTCAGTATATAAAAAGAACAAGATACCATACATTGAAAAGTGTATTAAGTATACTTGATTCACAGAGCTATCTGAATAACTGAATAAGTTATTAAAGAAGCTCATCTAACAACTCAAACCAAAACCAACACCATAACTGGCGTGGAGTACAGGAAGTACTTAGTTTGGAAAATCAGGGAATAACTCCAAGGTTACCGGAGTATAGGAAGTACTTAATTTGGGAAACTAAGGAATAACTCCAAGGTTATTGAGTATAGGAAGTACTTATCTTGGGAAGCTAGGGAATAACTCAAAAAGGTTTATGAGTATAGGAAGTACTTGGCTGAAGAAGCTAGGGAATAACTCAGGGGGAACATTTGGTTGGGAACCATTTATTCCAAGGATTTCTTAGAATAGGATTATTGTAAGGTGAACACAATTATCTGTTCTAGTGAATTCTAGGTCTTTGGCAGACCGAAGTGGATTAGTTGGAGGATTACGCCACCTCCAGATACAACTATACTTGCTGTGTTATTTATCTTTCTGTATTTATATCTCAGCAACACACACACACAATTTAACTGTTTCCACACTTATCTATCTTAAGTCTTCCGCGCTCTGTTTATAAGTATCGGATATCTACACAGATATCTGAGAAATTGTTTTTATCGACAAAAGTTTAAAAGACTATTCACCCCCCCCCCCCTCTAGTCTTTTACGTTGCCGTTATCTGGACCAACATACTTCTTTGTTCTGTGAAGACAACTCCTTTTTAAGATGTGCCAGTACTTGGTATCTATTCATGTATTCATGGGAGTGGACATTTGGCAGCTTGCTGAATATTGCAGGAGCAATCAGCTTCCTTTTCAAATGAATAACCGCTAAATGTTCATTGCGGTGTTCTGCCAAAGTCTTGTCTTCTTCATCATCTGAGTAATCAGCCCAGTGATCTTCATCCTTCTTGACATTTTCATCAATTGTGTCTAGTCCAGCAACCATCTCAGAGATAGGTTCCTTTCCTTTTTGTGAGGAGGATGGTACATCTTTTGAAGATGATGCAGCCTTAGCATCATGCTTTGCTTCAGATACTTCTTCAGTATCGAGTTCCTTGGTGATTGAATTCACAGCATCCTGTAGCTCTTTAACCTCAGAGTAAGCTACCATTTCTTGTAAATATTGATCTTGTAGTTGATCAAGCTTATCTCTGGATATAGCTAGCTGTTCTTCAAGTTGAAGATGGAGCTGTTGTTCTTCTTCGAACAGTTGTTTGAGTTGAGTAGTTCTGGATTGAGTATTCAGAATTTTCTGAGTGGTTTCCTCAGAATGCTCAACTACTTGTACATTAGTAGCTTGTTGTTGTTGAGAAGATGGATGAGTAGATTGTTGAGGAGATGGAGGCGGAGATTTCTGTACTGTCCTCTCAGTGTGCTTTTCAGCAGCTGAGGCATTATTTCTTTGTGAAATTCCTCCGGTCCCTGGTGCAGGGGCATCATCATCATCCTTTTTATCATCCTTTTTGTAATGGTCAGTGGGAGGTTCATCAAAGTCATTCTCGTTTGTTTCTTCCTCCTCGTCATCTTCATATACAAGATTGATCACTTCAGCAATAGTGATCTTCTGCCCATTTACCTCTTCTTGTTCAGAAGGAATAAATTGTAGAGTCTTGGGCAGGACTGGCTTGAGTGCCATCTGTAATCCTGTCTGGCCATCAGCCTGATTAAAGGCTTGAATAAAGCTATGTTCCACTTCTTTGGAGAAATCCTTATGCAATATAGTCGCAACTGGATATTGTTCTGTTGGGAACATTGCATGGATATATGTCTCCAGATTAAGAGCTCGTGCTCATCTTGTAGGTTGATCTATGATTCTCAATATTTCAGAGAGATCAGAGCACCTTAACTTCTGCCATTTCTTAAAGCATTGGATGTGCTTTGGCAGAGTGTGAGCTTTGAAGAAGGGAAGTAGGTCCTTTTGCTCATCATCAGGAACCTGCTTGGCACTGGTTTGAGCCTGAAAGAAAGTGTTTTGAGTTAGATTAAAAACTGGTGTAGATATCTGAGTACAAGTGTTGTTTGGTATCTGAGTTACCTGAATGAGTGAATCAGGCTCAGAGACTTGTACTACTGAGACATGGGGTGTCTCAGATATCTTGTTGTGAGGTGGAGACTTGGAAGTCTAGTCCTCATCAACCTTTCTTTCTTGAACCTGAGAATTAAAATTATCACAATACTTAGGAAATTGTCATGAAAGAATTTATGCATTTATGCTTTAATGATTTCTGAATTTTCCACTTACTTCCTCAACAGGAAGCTCAGAATCATTTTTTGCAGAAACTTTTTCAGTCTCTGGAGTTCTTTCAGGTGATGTTGCCTTGGGGGCTTCATCAATTTCCATAGATGCAGGGGATGTGGCAACTCTGTCCCCTTGCATTTCTACTTCTGAGTGAGCCTGTGAGTAGAAAGTATTGAGTAATTAGAGAAGAAGTTACAGTAACCCAAGATGAAGAATATTTATCATTGATTTTCATATACCTTCATATTGGAAGGCTCAATGATATTTTCGTCAGAAACCTTGTCGGTCTCTGGGTTCTTTTCTGGCATTTCTGCCTGATCTTCCTCTTTCTCAGTTGGAGCCTGTTAGAAACATTCACTTAATTAGTTAAGTAAATTAACATATAACTGAAAAGTGATATCTTAAGGAACACTTTATCACCTGTAGTACAGGCTTAGATTCCTTAAGAGGCGAGGTTGTTGAAACCTCCTTCTCAGTTTCTGAGGCAAGCTTTCCAGCTTCCTCTTGTTCTTGTGTTTCTAATTCAGCCTGTAAACAAAGAAATTTTATAAGTAACAAGATTTTTAAGCATAAAATTTCACAAGTTGTGAGTTAAACCATTCAGCTACCTGAACAGTGTCAGGCTGATTGGTCTCTGAAACTCGTGACCCTTCTATACATTGGTCTTCTTGTTCCAGTACAGCTTCTTTGTTTGAAGTTTCAGGTACTTCACACCTTTCCTGAGTAAGCAACTCAGTTGCCTCCCCTGGTTGATCATTTTGAGTAGATGTCTCAGTTTGATCGCTCTCAATGAGAGGGGAACCCGCTCTTTCGTAGGATTTTCTTCAGCATATTGTATTGCTGGTAAGTTGAAATGGAGTTCACTTAACATTTCATCAACCACTTGTGGCTGTTGTGGTTTTGGTTGTTGTGGTTGTCTGGAAGCAGAAGAGTGATCAGTTGAAGGTTCTTCCAGATTTTTAAGTGTGGCGTTGTCATCAGCATCTGCCAACACTAAATCACCACTCATCAGTGCTTCTTGAAGTTGTTCATATGAGACTTTCCCTGATGGTGTGTTTGCACCAACAACCTTTGCTATAGGTGCTTGTTCAGCAACCTGTGGTGTGGGTTCTTTTTCAGATACCTAAACACCAATTACTATTTCAGTAACTTTAGACCTTTTTAATCTTTCTAGGACTTGAGAGATGACTAGTTCATCATCTTCATCGTCAGAGCTCTCATCAGCATTAGGAACTGATTGGTCCATAACTCCTGCGGTTTCTGCAGATAGGGCTTGGTGTCTTTCACCACTTTTGGCAGCATTAATGAGTTCATCAGCAAGGCGTTCTGTATTAGTCTTAACATTTCTAAACGCACTTTCTCTTGCTGAGTCTACTTGTTCAGTAGTTAATGCCTCTTTTGCAGCATTGATGAGTTCATCTGCATTAATGAGTTCATCGACAATGGCTGCAGGTATCTCGAAATCGACAACCTCTATGGGTGTGTCATCTGATTTGCCATTAGACTTGTTTCTTGAAGTTCTGGGCTTCTTGGTCGCAACTTTTCCCTCAGATACCTCTTCAGTCTTTTGCTTCTTGGAACTTTTCTGAGATCCAGTAACCTTTTTCATCATGTTCGTATACTCATATTTGTAGAGTAGGTTACTGTTGGCTATATCAGCCTTCTCTCTGAGCTCAAAGCCAAGCTTTTCCACCAAGTAGCATATATTTAGACCATAGCCTACTGTGGCCTTTGGCTCAGCAAGTCCTTAGCGATTATAGGCTCAAACCCTTGAATCTTCTTCACAAACTTCATAACGGCGTACTTTCCCCAATTAAAAGGGTTTTCCAGCCTTTTGTCGTGTTGATTCAGTAAGAACATCATTATCCAACGTTCTTGGCTTATCTGGCCAGCACCTCCTTGTAGACCATCAAAGCATCTGTGAAGAATGCATGCCAATACATCCCAGTGAACCAACAGATGTCTGGTTCGGATGTCAGCAAGCTTGAACTCAGTGTGTGTATCTGATTTTTCAAGATCACACACATCATTGTACAGCTGTTTCACACCTTCAAGGAGATCGTCATCCTTGGTGTTTATTTCAAAATCCTTTCCAAGATTTTGAATATCAAATAACTTGCAGAAAGTTGTTAAGTCCAAAAGGATTTCCTTTCCTTGGACTGAGGTTTTTATAGACACTATTGCAGTGCCTTCAGAAACACAGGATACAATCCAGGAATTATTGTAGAATTCTAACACATCTAGTGAAGAAGTTCCACTTGGACGGGCAGATAGAAAACCCTTGATTTGTGCCTTTTCAAGCATGTCAAGAATCAGTTTTCTACCGGCTTGGTTTTCTATAGCCGCTGTGAGGCATTCCTCAATCATGGCAGCACCCCAAATCATCCTGTGATTTGAAGTCCAATGATCGGGATTGAATTCTCCTATCAATCGGGTGTTCACAATAACCAACTCTGGTGCTTGATTTTCAGCAGTACCAGTAGAGGATCGGGATTTCTATGCTGTTGAACGCTTAGGGACCATCTCTTTATATAGTGTAAGAAATTCGGTGTTTGAAAGAGATTTGGTTTAGGGATTAGTAATTCTTTGCAGAAAAACTAAACGAGATTTGCAGAGATTGAAGAAGTTTTGCAGAGAAACAAGAGAGTGAAATTGCTATTCTTGTGTAAGTCGGAATTTTGGATTAGGCGAAAGTGATTTCTTTTGCCAAAATCCTATATATATAGCAACAGAATCTCAACAGACATATACATACAAATTGATTTTGTGTGTAAGTATCTGTGAATTGTGGGCAGGCATGAGCAAAAGCTTGTTCGACATTAAATGCAAAGTGGGCCTTGTCAGAATTTTAACAGTCCACTATTTACTGAGAATTAATTTCCACCGTAAAGATCAAACGCTCAATTTCATCAAGGGTCACCATTGCTTCTTCAGCAATGATCACAATCAACAAATGTAATTTTGCCCATTTAATGAATTTTGGCTATTAGCTATCTGAATCACGTTTCTGTATGACCAAGAACACTGTTTGCATCTGAGTCGATCTGTTACTTAGGATTTGTCCAAGTTTTACATGAAGATAGAAATACTGCAAATTTAAAGAGAGTAGTTTACTGCAGACAGTTGTACTATTCTCTTTTTGTGTTCCTTCTTACTATCTGACCCAGATATCTGAGTTCCTGTATCAGAGATCTTTAAGCAGTCTTTTTGCCTTTTAGCCTTTGGTATCTGGATATTTATTCTAGATTCTTTTCTTTCTAGATTCCCGTTCCAGATATCTCTTCTCTGGATACTGCTCCATTTCTCTTGTCAATACTGCTCAGATTTTTCTTTTCAGATAATTGCTCTGATTTCTTCTTTACGAATTCGCTCCATTTCTCTTCTCTGGATACCCTTTCCAGATATCTGAACTTTTTCAGTTCTTTGGTAGCTCCATTAGTCCAAGACTATGTCTTAAGGCTAAGAATCTACTTTCTTGTAGTGGCTTAGTGAAGAGATCTGCAAGTTGGTCTTCAGTGCTAATCTTGAGTATCTCTATATTGCATTTTTCAACATGGTCTCTGATGAACTGGTGTCTAACATCAATGTGCTTTGTTCTGTCATGAAACTTAGGATTCTGTGTGATGCAATAGCACTTGTGTTGTCACAGAAAATAGGAGTTTTCTCTTCATTGAGTCCATAGTCTTTAAGTTGTTGTTGAATCCACAAGATTTGTGTTGCACAACAACCAGCATCAATATATTCAGCCTCTGTGGTAGAAGTTGCAATTGAGTTTTGCTTCTTGCTAAACAATGAGATAAGTCTAGCTCCCAGATACTGACAAGTTCCTGAGGTACTTTTCCTATCAAGCATTGATCCAGCATAATCAGCATCTGAGTAACTAGCCAAACTCAATCTGCTTTCTTTAGGATACCACAAACCTACATCTACTGTACCTTTTACATACCTTAATATTTTCATAGCAATGTTGTAGTGTGATTGCATTGGATTTGTCTGAAATCTAGCACACACTCCAACTGCATATTGAATAACAGGTCTACTTGCAGTAAGGTAAAGTAGTGAACCTATCAATTTGCTATACTTATGTTCTTCAACACTCTTGTCTGATTCAATATAGGTCATCTTGGTTCCTATGCTCATAGTTATCTTAGCATTCTTTTCAGAGGGCTTAAGATTGAACTTGGTGAGCATATCTTTTGGATACTTTGTCTGACTAATGAATATTCCATCATTGAGTTGCCTGACTTGCAATCCTAGGAAATAATTCAATTCTCCCATCATGCTCATCTCAAACTTACTTTTCATGAGATTTGCAAAGTCATCACAAAGTTGCTTGTCCTTAGATCCAAATATAATGTCATCAACATATACTTGAACTAAGAGTAGTTTCCCATCATGATTTAAGGTAAATAAAGGTTTATCAACTTCACCTTTCTTAAAACCACTTTCCCGAAGGTATTTGGCCAATATGTCATAACATGCTCTTGGAGCTTGTTTCAGTCCATACAGAGCTTTCTGTAGCTTCTAGACCATTCTACTTTCTGAGGAAACTTCAAAGCCAGGTGGTTGCTCAACATAGACTTCCTCAGCAAGTTCACCATTCAAGAATGCACTCTTGACATCCATCTGATAAACTTTAAAATCTTTATCAGCTACAAAGGCCAGAAAAAGTCTTATTGTATCCAATCTCGCAACTGGTGCATATGACTCATCAAAATCTAGACATTCAGTCTGGGTGAATCCGTTGGCAACCTATCTTGCTTTGTTTCTGGTTATTTCACCAGACTCATTCATTTTGTTTCTGAAAATCCACTTTGTTCCAATCACATATATTCCTTCTATAAATGGAACTAGTTTCCAGACTTTGTTTCTCTCAAACTGATCTAACTCTTCCTGCATTGCTGAGATCCAATCTTGGTCTCTTAATGCTTCTTCTATAGTTTTAGGTTCAATGTTTGAGATGAAACATCCGAAAAGAGAATTAGCATTTTCAGCTATTGCTCTTCTAGTCCTAACACCTTGATTAATTGGTCCAATTACATCTTTTGCAGGATGATCCTTGATCCATCTCATCATGGGTTTAGTGCTAGTAGGATCAATATCCAAGTGATTTGAATGTGAATCACTAAGATTATGATTTGATACTTTTTCAGTATCTAAGATATTTTGCACCTCAGAAGAGTGGTTAATGTCTGACACTTGTTCAGTGTTTGAGCTATCTGGAACATGTCTTTCAGAGAGATTATTTCCAGAGATAGATTTATGATGAATATCTTCAGTTTCCATTTCTGGAAATCTCATAGGAAATTCTTCATCATGTCTAAGAGTCATCTGGTTGTTACTAGGCATTTCATGCTTTTCTTTGTCAGAGTCATCCTCACTTTCCACAATGATGTTTTTCCTTTTTAAGGGTTCTTCTTTGGAATCATTTACCATTAGTTCCATGAACCTTTCTGAGAGTTCATCAGTAAGAGGTGTTTTCTTACTTCCTTCATAGAATACAACACGAACTGATTCTTCAGTCTTCTTTGTTCTTTTGTTGTAAACTCTGTATGCTTTGCTATTCATACAATAACCAAGAAATACACCTTCATCTGCCTTAGTTGAAATGTTCCAAGATACACTTTTCCATTGTTAAGAATAAAACATCTACAACCAAACACTTTCAGATGTTTAATATTAGGGGGTCTACCAACCAAGATTTCATAAGGGGTCTTGTCATGGTGTTTGTTTATCAAACATACATTACGTGTGTAGCAGTGTGTTTACTGACTTCAACCCAATAAACTTCACTTATTTGATTTCATAGCATTGTCCTTCTTTGCTTCTTTAAGGGTTCTATTTTTCCTTTCTGCAACACCATTTTGTTGTGGTGTTCTTACAGAGGAAAGTTGGTGTTGTATACCTTTGCAGGTACAGAACTCCTTTATGTACTGGTTGACAAACTCAGTACCATGGTCTGTTCTAATTGCAGATACCTTGTCATTTTACATGACTTCAAGCTTTTTCAGCAAGTTTGGTATCTCCACCCTAGCATTAGATTTGTGCTTCAGAAATACAACCCAAGTGAATCTTGAGAAGTCATCTACAACAACCAGACCATACTTCTTTTCTGCATAACTAGTTACAGATGATTAAAAAAGATCCATATGTAAAAGTTGCAGTGGTCTAACACTAGAGTGTTTGGTTTTGGACTTGAAAGAGATCTTGGATTGTTTCCTCATCTGACAGGTAGAACAGATACCATCCTTTCTGAAAGATGTTTTGGGAAGACCAACCACCAACTCTTTCTTGGCAAGTTTGTTCAGAGTTTTGAAATTCAAGTGACTCATTCTTTTGTGCCATAACCAGTTCTCTTCTGTGTGACCTGATTGACTCACCATGAGACATTCTTCAGTTGTGGCAGATGCCCAATTGGCAACATAAAGACTACCTTTCCGTCGAGTAACCAAGACTGTCTACTTTGACTCATTGTCAATAAGTTTGCAATACTTTGCTTTGAATTTCACAGTGAAACCTTTGTCTGCAAACTGGCTCATGCTAAATAGATTATATTTCAAATCTTTAACATGTAATACGTCAGTGATTGTCAATGATCCCAATTTGACATTGCCAAATCCCAGAGAGGGATTTAATTCTCCTCCAGCAAATCTGATATCTGGTCCTGTGTTGCAAGCTTTGTAGTTGACCAAATTTGCTTTGTCTCCTATCAGTATACCTCCTCTTGTGGTGCTTCCGCTTCGGGCTGCTTCCTTTATATGGCTAGATGAGACCTGCACATATTGGCTCCATGTCCAGGGTTCTTGCAGACTCCACAAACCTCAGTAGTTAAGCTGGGGCTGCTATTAAAGGCATGTGCCTTAAGTTACTTGATTTCATTTGTAAGCGCTGCAATCTCTGCGCTCGATCCCTGTCCTTCGTCATAGGTTGCGTTGGCTTCACCTCTTTGCCCCCTGGTGTTTCTCCTGGGGTTCCTGTGCTGGTTATTCTGTGCCAGCTTAGCGAACTTGTCCTTTAGAGCATCGGCGGTTAGCTCCATCATGCTACCCCTACAAGACACATCTATCAAAGCATGCTGGTTCTCATTTAATCCGTCATAGAAATACTGATTTAAATCAGCTTGTGGAAACCCGTGATGAGGACACTAAGAGAGAAGACCCTTGAACCTATCCCACGCCTCATATGGAGACTCATCATACATCTGGGTAAAAGTGTTGATCTGTTGCCTAATCACAGAAGTTTTAGACTGGGGGTAATATTTCTGCATGAATGCACTGTATACCTGAGGCCATGTGGTTAGGCTTCCTTCGTCCAAGCCATTCATCCATGTCCGTGCCTTGTCATTCAAACACAGTGGAAAAACCTTCATCCTTAGATCATTAACCGTAACACTCTCACCCTTAGCTAGGCTCCCAATGAACAGCTCCAGCTCTAACATAAATCCCATGACATCCTCATTCCTCTGCCCATAGAACTTCGGAAGTAGGGCCATAAGAAGGCCCTTAATATCTAAGTTCCTCATATTGTCTAGGACGACAATGCTGGGGCGGTGGTTGCCCAGAGGTGGTGCGAAGATAGCAGCCATGGAAGGTGGTGGTTCGTTAGCCATTTCGATATGCTGCTGAATTACCGGTGCACTTACTGTTTCCCTGATCCTTCTATGCCTACTACGATGCCTGTCGATATCGTCAATAAACGGTGCAATAGGTGAATCAAGACCTCTTGTTCCGTTCATGCACTACCTGATAAGGGATGCGTTAGACACAGAGAATAGAAAAAACAGTGAATTAAAAATAAAAGTAACAATATGAAAAGCAGTAAAAGTTTGTTTGCTTCGGCAGCGAGATGATAAACTAAAGTAAACAACTACTTGCAACTACTAGAAACCGATTTAACACTAACGAGATTGAAATATGAATGGGGAAAAATTATGGAGCGGTAACGTCAACAAGCTAGCTAGCAGGATACATGTGATTCACAGGATTGACTATGCAAGTTGTCACAGTCTTAAGTTAGATCAAGCAAGATGAAAGACATTTTGGTTGGCAAGGCTTAAATGCCTAATCTAACAGTGATTTTGTCTAGAAGATCACCAAACATGATAGCAAGAATAGTAATTAATCTAAAAGGCACAAGTAGTCAAATCCCGATGCACTTCGAATCACATGAACCCTAGCTAGCATGCATTGAATCAGTCACCACCCCATAATAGGGGTGTTTAGCTACTCATGACAAACGAAGGGCATAATCATACTGTCCATAAACATAATCTCAAGCACAAAACAAAGATTCGAGAGGAATTATACAATTTTACCCTTCGTTGTCACAAACCCTAGGTAGAAATTTAAGAACCAGAATGAATCGATGCAAAAGCTGTGTAGATAATCTCCCAATCAACGTCAATCGTCGGATTACAAGACAAAATGGTTCAATTACCTCAAATCGGGTAATTGCCTTTGAAATTAGGTCTAGCTTAGAGCAAAGTGTGTGTTCTTGACAATAGAATGAATATCAAAAAGTAATAGTCGATGTCTAACTCATAGAAAGAAATAAAAACTAAGTCTGGATGAATTAGGAAAGAAAACGGGGAACTGGGGCAAAAAATCCGCACTCTACAGACGAGCTGGCATCCGCCAAGTCTGTATCTTGGTGAGCGCCAAGATCCGATCCTTGGCGCCCGCCAACACACACTGATGGTGTTGGCGGGCGCCATCTTCAAATTGTCGTGCGCCACCTCTTCCGGTAAATTATAATTTTGCCTTTTCTGTCCTTTTCGCTCGATTTTGCTCCATTTAACTTCATTTCTTTGTATTTTTGATTCCCCGCTCCACTTCTAGCAACCATACGAGGCATTAGGACTTCCATATCTTGTAGGTTCATATAAAATACACCATTTTTGCCTTCAATTAGCTCGGTTTAGCCAAATACCTGCAAAATACACAAAGAACAAAACAAGTAAAAAGACTCTTAGAAAACTTCTAAAACTATACTTACGGCTAATAAAAAGACGGTAAAAAAGACCAGATGAGACGATGTAAAACCGACTCATCAGAAGATCAGGAATGTTTTTGCTATTTTCGTGCAAGTTATTTGTGGAATTAGGCAAAAGTATTTTTCTTTGCCAAATCTGCCTTCATATAGCAATGCAAGTACATGCGATACAGATGAATTCTGTAGGTATATTACTCGCAGTTCTGCACAGGCATGGTGAAAAGGCGTTATTGCTTTTCATGCAAGTGGGGTCAGTTACTTGGTTGCTGCGCGAGTGGGGTTAGTGGACACATCTTGGCCGTTGAATGCCAACTATTAAACAACTTATTAGAAATACAAGACAGCCAATTCGAAATGTCACGAAATCCCCCGCTCTTCGGGGATGTCCTCAGCGCCGAGGAACATGTACTAGGGTGTATGTGCGACTCGTTTAGATCATGAGCTAAAGCAAGAAAATCGCTTTTCAGTATAAATGATCGGTACCGTAAATAGGATCGAATGGAAGATAGAACTCCATTCACTATTAAAATGCAAAATAAGCCAATGGATCCCTTTATTGTGTATGAAGTTTATGGTTTTCTTTGGTGAAAATCCAATCACCTGAATTAAAGATGAGAGGAAATTCTCCATTTTTAATTTCTGAAGGGTTGAGATTGAGTCTCAGAGAAATGATATCAATCAACACATGTCATTGTGCCCCATCAATGTAATTTGTCACACCAGATGAGACTGTAATTTAGAGTCTCAGTTGGTCGTTTTTAGCGGTCTTTGTGAGTCTTTTTTTCCGGAAGAAGTAAAAATATATTGAAGCCCAATAAGAGTACACAACTAAGAGGGGCACACCCCAATATAAAGTACACAAATCATCAAAAAACTCAAATCCAAAACTAACTCAAATAATAGAGCAAGTAAATAGCAAGGGACTCCAAATGTAGTCTCCTAGGTACACCCTACTCAACTTACATAGTCCCACCCATACAAACTACACTGAATCATAAAGGAGAAACAAAAAGCATCCTGCATAATGGAACTCCTAGCCTGTTCAGGAATTAAGCCTCTGATACAACTGGGTAAACAACACACAGTTCAAATCTTGACTCCAGAAACCAGGTCTGTGATCAAGTTCCAAATCTTCAGCATGAAGAAAAGGCTCCCACTGTAGTAGTCTGCATGTGCTCAATACTCCCTGGGCTCCAAACCTAACCAACCATGCAACGTCAACCAAACACAAACCAAATATCTTCATTATCATCCACTCAGAATAGCTAAATCCTGGCAAATTCAACCTGCACAGCATACACTTGAACATCAATCAAGTAAACCATATCCCAGTTTAAAAGCACTACCAATTACAGTGGAGCAAGAAAATGATACCAGTCAACAAATCCATACTCCCCTTAAACCATAAAAACCACCATCTGGGACAAGAAACATCCCAAGGAGAACAGACCTGCACAAACATAAAACACACAGCCACCACTACATCAAAGTAACAGAGCATTCAGTTTTGCAAAAATACTTTTACCAAGTCTATTAGGCTTTTTCTTACAAGCAATAGTCACCAAATTTAATAAAAGCTGCACTACATGCTTACATAAAACACTAGGTACACTCACCGCATCCCTGAAACATTTCTGATTCCTAGCATTCCAAATAGCATCTAAAATACAACAAAAAGCAGTAGATCTAATCTTGTACAGACAAGAAGACTCACAAGAGTTATTGGCAAAGTAATCAATCCAACTATCAATTGTAGAACCCCTGAACTTAACACCTAGAGCACCCATAACTTTGTCAATTAAACCACTAGCCACAGAACACTGGCAAAAAATATGATCATGAGACTCAACCAACACAGTACAAAAACTACAAGTAGAATCAGAGATCAGACCAAACTTTACCAATATGTCCTTAGTGGGAAGCCTCTTCAGCATCACTCATCAATGTAAGAAAGCAATTCTAGGAGTAGAATAAGACTTCCAAACCTGATGATACCAAGAAACAATAGTCCCAGGAGTGACAAACCAGTCATACAGCACATGAGCCCATTTCTGTTTTGGTAACCCTTCAAAAACCTGCACAAAATCAGAATTAATAGTAAACAGAAAATCCCTTACTCTCAAAATAGCTTTCCACCACACAGAATCTGAGTTTTTACACTCAACAGACAAGATACTAGCATCTTTTAACTTATAAGCTCTGACCCAAGCAGTCCACATAGTATATTTGCCCCTACATAAAGTCTTTGTGAGTTTTTGTTTTTAGTTTTGTAGTGTTTTTTGTTTGTTTTTACGCTTTGGTTTTTTGTCTCTTTTTTGTAGTTATTATTCATTTTGAGCAAGAAAGAGGAAGAGCCAATTAGTCAGGCTCGTCGCGGCAAGGGATTTTGTCCGCCGCGGCGAGATTTTTTGTAGCTAGTACCGGATTTGCTGAAGAGGCTCACCGCGACGAAGGAATTGGCCCGCCGCGGCGAGATTTTGTGAATGAAGCCCCTGTTTTGAAGATTGAAGCTTCGTGGCAGTATTTTATTTTGCAATGAGATTATCTGAGTTATATATATTTCGATTAAGAAGGCTCACCGTGGCGAGCTATTTCTTCCGCCGCGGTGAGTGATGCAGAACAGATTTTTTGTTTTTCCTTATTAGCTTAGAATTAGGATCTGTTCTCATACTTTATTTTAACCTAGTTCTTAGAAAAATCTCCATATTGATACTTTGACATTGAGACATAATTGGAGCTTGGTTTTTATCTTGTTGAAGAATGATATCGAATTCCTGGTAATATTTGACATTTCTCCATCGTTTATCACTTCGATTCGTGTTGCTACTGTTTTTCAATTTGTATGAGCTTGCGTCCGATTATCGATATGCCTATGTTTGTCATATGCAATACTTTGAATTCTTTGATATTTGCTTCTACTATGATTACCTAAATCACTCCGAACATAGTAGTTATGTGACGGTTTTGCGTATTCAATTCTAGGGTTAGGATTCGTTCATATATGTTCGTCTAGTTCAAAACCTTCGTAAAACCTATCAATCCAATTCGCTAGTTCAAGATTTTCTAAATCATTTTCAGTTAAGGATCGTGGATTGACGACCCAGGATTACTCTAGTTCAAAATACTCAAATGACGATTGGTTGAGGTTGGATTGATCGATTTATGTGCACCGACCGTGTGACAAATATGAACGATTTCCCTAGAGCGAATTAGCATTACTCAATCATAACTTCTGTGTTCTCTTTTCTTATTATTAAAAACTGTTTATCTGCTTTTTATTTTCTAGTTATTAGAAGTAATCAAAACCAAACAAATCAAACTGTTTTCACAAGTAACTGTTTTTTTTCAAACCATTGTGGTAGCTGAATTGATTCTTTAGCGAACGACTCTATGGTTAGCATTGTTTGTTTACAACAACTGCTTTCTACTTGTTTTCTAAGTAGTAATTTGAGCATATCAAATTTGGTGCCGCCGCCTGGGAACAATTCCTATTGTAGCGGTTGATTGCGAATTTTTTTTTTGTTGTTGTTTGACCTGTTGTTTATCGCACTAACGGAAACTAAGATTCTTCGAGGTTTTTGATTGTGTAGATTTCATTACAGGTTTATGCTTGGAAGTATATCACAAGAAACACCTTTGCAAACTCTAGTGGACGAGGTCGATAGAAACGTTCGTCGGCTTAGAAGACAGAATTTTGCAGCAATCGCAATGGCAGGAAACGCAGAGATTAACCAACAAATTGCTGAGGTACATGAGATCACCTATGGAACCTACATGCAGCTTGGTGAGATTAAGGTCGGGAGGTCAGCTGTTGTGCTCTCCAATGAAGCTAGGAACATGGAGATCAAGGCTGATCACTTCCATGACCTACCCAAGTACTACGGGATGGCTAATGAAGACGTGATCAGGTTCCTGAAAGAGTTTGAAGCATTGATTGCTAGGATTCTGCTTACTGTTGGGGAGATCACTGTTACAGATGAGGAAATTAGGAAGAAGGTTTTTCCTATGTACATGCTGGATAAGGCTAAGAGCTGGCTTCTGAACCAACATGAAGGGTCATTCCGGACTTGGGATGAGCTTTACAGGGCATTTATGAACATGTTCTACCCTGCAGAGAAGACTAGGCAACTTCGAACCCAGATAAAGTAGTTCATGCAAATGAGAGCTTCTATGAGTCTAGGGAACAGTTTCTGAACCTGCTTTCTCAGTGCCCTCACCACAGGATGAGTGAGATGGATTTGTGCTGCAAGTTTTATGAGGGATTGGACTGGGAGGCGCGGAATATGGTGGATATGACGGTTATTGAGATCATAGTTACAGCATCTCCAGTAGTTTTGAATGAGGCCTTCGAGAAACTGTCGGCTATCTCTCAGCTTAAGGGAACACGTGGAAGATCCAGGAGAGCTGAGGTGAAATTGGTGGAAGAGGCATCGGGACCTAGTGAAGGAGATGAGGTTGCTTAGCTATGTCTCTGCCCCGGTATCACATGTAAGTGAAAGGTGCACTCTGTGCGGCAATTTTGGACATGGTGCCAACATGTGTAGGCTTCCTGAGATTATGAATGAGAACCCAACTCCGGAAGTAGTCAATTGGGCACAGACTAGACAACAAGGGAACTACAGGAGGGACCAAGGTGGTAACGCAGGAGGGCCCAGGATTCAAACCTTTAACCCAAACATAATAACTTCTATGAGAATGCACTACAAGAGCAACAGGTTCCAATCCAACAAGTTAGTTCAGCAGACTCAGGTTCACCCTATGAGAGTATAGGGTAGTGTCGATCAGGAGATCTGTAATCACAGTGAGAGGTTATAAAGGTTCTGGGCAGAGGCAAAGAAGAATCAGAGCAAAAATGACTAGAGTTTTGACAGTATTGAGCAGTCCTAGAGGCGGCTTGAGAAGACTCTCGGTGATTTGGCTGGGCATCTTCAGCAGAGAGAAAGAGGTAAGCTTCTAGCTACTGTAGAGTCCAACAGGGTTCTTGCTGTGGAGGTATCTTTCGACAAGCCAGGAAGAGTGAAGACAGTTCTGACTACTTGTACATGTAATCAGAACAAAGCGGTAGCACAGGTTGAGGCACCACACGTGACTAGGCCACAGGAAATAGTTGAGGTACAGGAAGTAGTTGTTGTAGCCACACCCAGTATTGTGACTCCGGTGGAGGAGGCGAGTGCAAAACTAGCTGTCGTTGAGGTAAGTCCCACCACTAGTGTGATACAGAAAGCGGATATGAGCATCAGTGATGCGAACAGTTTCGACTTGGTGGTTGGGATAGGTAATTCTTTCGAGGTGACTGGCATCATAGACATAGGAGCAGCAGTTAATCTGATGACTTTTGCGACTTATGAGGAGATGGATTTGAAGGGTTTGGAGGCCAGGAAATGCTTCGTCACGTTGGCCAATGGAAGAAGAAGTAGGTGCATGGGGGTTATTGAGGATGTCCCGGTTACATTGGATGGGGACACTTTTATGGCTGATTTTGTGGTTGTCGAGTCGACAATGATTAAAGGCAAGGAGATGGAGAAGGATATGTTGCTGCCTTGGCGACCGTTCATCAAAACCACTCCCATGATTGTCAACCTCCACGCTCGTACCTGCACCATAGAGGTACATGGCAAGCAACGTGAGTTGCAAGACACCACCACACTATACTCACCCATGCAGGTTGAAACCAGGAACTATATAAGTGCGCACACCGGTCCCCTCTACACCTACTCTAATTCATAGGGAAGGAATGGAGCAGAGAAGACCGGGAAGATCAAACACCATTGATTGTCACCTGGGAAAGTCGAGCGAATGACTTAAAACAAAAGCACTTTTATTTCCTTGCACTTTAGACAATCTCATTTCCGTTGCACTCTACTCTTGCATTGTTCTTTCTTACCGTTGAGACTATCTATTTAATAATTTGGACAAGTCGTGTTATTCTTGTATGTATTTTACTGTTTGTGTGTGTTGAGGGAGCGGGACCCTCGTTCTCACATGAGGAAACTTGTGAAATTCTACGTCGAGGCATGGAATTTAGATCTCGTGAGGCGAGATTGCATTAGAGACGAAGAAAAGAAAATTTCGAATTTTTGCCCTCGCCGTGGTGGGCTTTTCCGCTTCGCCGCGGCGAGATAAGACGAGGAGAAAACTTCCGTCTGGCATAATCTAGCCGCGACATGATCTTTTGCTCGTAGTTCTGATACCCCTCCAGTTGTGATTGTTAGTTTCGTAAAAACTCGCCGCAGCGAGGCTTTCTTCCCGCCGCGGTGAGCTAGGTTTTTTCAAATCTTTTTATCTTCTTTTTCTTCTTCCCCACCCCTCTCTCTTCTTTTCCTCTTCCCGTTTTTCTTCTCCTCTCCACTCCAAACTCCCTCTCTCACTCGATTCTCCACCAATTTCATCCATTCTTCTTGAAATTTAACGGGTCTTTCCTCCTCTCTCCGTTTCTTGCATCCCTTTTTATGTGTTCACCACCCAATTCTTCCGATTCAAAGGTAATTTGGCTTGAAACTACTTTCTTCCTTTAAATTCGAGTTTTGCTTGAATTATGTGGTTGTTCGTCGTTCGTCCTTGATTGATTAGTGTAGTGGATCATTTTTTATTGATGCATTGATTCTATACTTGTTGATTATCGAATCTACTTGTGGTTACTGATTTTTTGAACCCCTACCTTATTTTTTCCCAAATTATGCCAACTTGTTTCTCCTCTGTGTTGATTATGACTCTTAGTATGATTATGAACTTGCTTGAATCGTGGACTCGATTAAATATAGAGTTTTGAATAGGCTGGGGAATTTTCCCATCTTCCCCTATTTTTGCAGTTTCCTGGATATTGATCTTATATTGGTTTGGGGAGGCATTACTCTTGCTCCTCCCATATATGTCCTGCCACAAACGTCCCCCTCACAGACGTCATATCTCGCTGAGCCACAGGAAGCAAATGCCATAGAGGCGAGACCACAGCGAGGCTGAACAGAGAGGCCCCGTAGATGAATTCTCCCACCTGTCTACGGATGGCAGGGCTTTTTTGGTGGCAAATTTCATGGAGCCTAGGAAAGCTTGGCTCGAGCGAGAATTGGCTCTTGATGAGCTGGAGGATGTTGTCTAAGCTCGAGTCTGGGCAAGGATCAGATATTTAGGCTAGAGCAAGCTCCTCGGTAAGCAGCTGCCCTATGTCCCGAAGCTGGTTCGGGAATTCTACATTAGCCTCTACGACTTGGATGAATGGGTGATGACGATCCAGGGTGTCAAGATCCAGTTTTTAACTAGGAGTATCTGGGAATTCCTACAGTGCAGGGTGTTCCAATCAGGAGATGACAGGTACAACCACTGGGGCGACAATTTTCACAACCGGCAGTTTGAAAGAGACTCAGCTGAGTTTGTACTTCTACCTGGTACTGATCCGGAGGACCACAGGACCAAAACCGCCATAGCCACCCACTTCCTCAAGCTAGAGGTTCGCCTCTGGCAACATCTGATCCAGTATAATGTGACCCCCAACTCACATTTCAACACCCTATGGCGGAGGCTCAGTCCCAAAAGGCTAAAGGCAGTCTCCTCATTTTTCCATGCCTTATTACCAGTATTTGTCGGTCCCTTAATATTCCCGGTATCCAGGGCTCCGAGAAACCCAAAGGGCCCTGAAGTCTGCTAGCGCCAGAGTCATTCTCGGCCACCACCCCATTCCTGTTAGGGGTACTGACGACACTGCAGCCTGCTCCACTTGGTTCATCTGACTTCCAGGGTTATTTCGAGCAGCTAACATCACAGTATGCCCGGATCGAGGAATAGTACTCCCGCATCGAGGAGCACTATCAACGGTAGGAGCAGTGCGAGATTGAGCACTTGGAGAGGCAGGAGGCACTCTGGAAGGCACAACAGGATTTCTAGGAGCAGCGCTTCGGTGGTGGCCCATCTGGATCCACTTGATCATCCCTGCTGAGACAACACTATGGTTGGTCACTCTATATAGTCGTTTCTTACAGTTTTCATTGCTAGGGACTAGCACTTGTGTAGGTTTGGGGAGGTTTCGACTTTATTTGTTGCTTAAGTTGCTCATTTTTTGCACTATTTTATATACATTTGTACTCTATTTCGTACTCTGTTTTTTATTTTTTTTTATTTTTATGTATTGTGTTCGAGTGGTATGTTAGCCACTTTTCTGTGTTAGTTGTTTTCCCTTTCTTTTCCAGTTGAGTCCAGTCTAGGTGTTAGTATTTTTCTTATGGTGAGTCTGAGTCATCTACCAAGTCGAACGTCTATTGTGAATGGTAAATTCTCTTGCCTCTTACGTTTTGTTTGATCCTTAGCTGGAAGTAGGATAGTGGACTGTAAATCTCGCAAAGTCGTTTCTCTTTTAAATATGATGTGCTCAAATTATTACTTACAAAACAAAGTAGTAAGCAGTTGTTATAGACAGACAAAGATAAACCACAGAGTCGTTCGCTAAGGAATTAATCAAGCTACCACAACGATTGAGAGCAATCAATTATTTGTGAAAACAGATTGATATGGGTTTTTGTACTTCTAAAACACAGATGAAAACAGAAAATAGATAAACTGGTTTTGATCAGAGAAAGAAAGCAAACACGGTAGTAATGATCCAGCTAATGCTAATTCTCTCTAGGGTAATCGTTCTTACTTGTCACACGGTTGGTGTACATAAATCGATCAATCCAACCTTTACCAATCGTTATTTGAAGGTTTTTGAACGAGTGTAATCGTGGGTCGTCAATCCACGATCCTTAACCGGAAATGATTTTATAAGATCTTTGAATGAGGGAATTGGATTGATAGGTTTTACGAAAATCGTTGAACGAGCCTAACCTATATGAACGAATATAAACCCTAGATTCGAACACGCATAACTATCACATAACTACCGCATTCAGAGCGATTTAACTACTCATGAGGGATGAAAAGATGAAAGAGTTCAAGGTATTGATCATGTTCAACATAAACAGGTTGATAATCGCATGCAAGCTCATACAATTCGATAAAGAATAGCAAACACGAATCGTGAAGAGATAAACAATAGAGAGTTACCAAATATGACCATGAATTCGATGCTTCTTATGTAAACCAAGCTCCAAAAATCAAAGAATGTCAAAACCTAGTTCTTGAGCTTCTTCATATGTAAATCTAGGGTAAAAGAATTTATGAAGAGAATTGTACTAATTCTAAACTATGTAGGAAAAACAAACAATCCGTTCTGCGCCGCTCGTCGCGGCGAGCCTTCTTAATCGAAGAATATATAGCCCTCGCATAATTTTGCCGCGGCGAGCACTTCAATCTTCAAAACAGAGGATTCATTCGCAAAATCTCGCCGCGGCGGAACAATTCCTCCGCCGCAACGAGCTCCTCCCGATGGATTTATTGGGGCTCTCGTAAAATCTAGCCGCGGCGAGCCTCTTCAGCAATTCAAATGCCAGCTTAGCAAAATCTCACCGCCGTGAGCAAAATGATCCGCCGCGACGAGCCTTGTTAACCTCAACTTCTCATCTTTGGCTCAAAACTATCGATTCCTGCAAAACAACACCAAAACACCAAAGAATAAAAAAGCACAAAAAATACTAGAAAACTATAAACGAAGACTCACAAAGACCGCTATAAAAAGGACCAAATTCATGAGTCGATTTTAAATCGTCTCATTCGGTCTTTTTTACCGTCTTATTGCAATTCTCAAGTATAGTTATTATGTGTTTTATTATTGTTTTGTTACGTTTTTGTGTTTTGTAGGTGTTTCGTGAAAACGCAATAAAACAAGGGCTAAACCAGTGCATTAATGGAAGCATGTTATTATGTGTTTTATTATAGTTTTGTTAAGTTTATGGACATGAACGATGTTTGAAAAAGGAGTTGATCGGTCAAAACGGAAGAGGATTCGGACTTCGGATGAAGATTTTAGAGCCGTTTAAGTGAAAGCGCGCAAAATTCGAACTACGATGGAGCAGGTTTGGATTTGTGGCCTTAACTTTCTCAAATGAACTCCGATTGACTTGATCTTGGTGTCCACGCGTAGATAAGACGAATATCTACAACTATAAAGCAGGAACCATTTCCACATTACGACGTTTAGATATCCAATAAGGTAAAAAACCGGTGCAAAAGGAAACTGGCGACGCCAAAATTCAGACTGGCATCCGCCAGTCACATTCTGTAAGTGACTGGCGAGGCCAGTTGCCTTATTGGGCTGTTTTTGGACCGTTTTCGGCCCAGAGCATGATTTTTAGCATTTTTCACTATATATAACCTATTTTCTTGATCTTTTAGACAGAACTTCATTATTATTCTTCTCTTCTTATTGCTTTTCAACATAGAACCTTTCCAAGGCAATTACCTACCTATTATTGGAGGTAATTGAACCGTTTATCTTGTAATCTGACGATTGACATTGATTCGGAGATTATCTATATAGTTTTTCGCATCGATTCGTTTAAGTTCATCAATTCTACCTAGGGCTTGTGACAACGAAGGGTAAATTGTATCAATTCGTTCGAATCTTTGTTTCTTGCTTTGGATTATGTTTGGAGCCTATTTATATACAATATAGATTATGTCTTTGCATAATTTGAGTAGCTAAACACCCCGATTATGGGGTGGTGACTGATTCAATGCATGCTAGCTAGGGTTTATGTGATTCGAAGTGCATCGGGATTCGACTACTTTAGCTTTTTAGATTAATTACTATTCCTGCTATCACATTTGATAATCCTCTAGTCAAAATCACTGTTAGATTAATTAGTTAATCAATATGCCAAAATTTCTTTCGTCTTGCTAGATTTAATAGTTAGTTGCAAACGGTGAAAGTTGATTAGTCAAATTGATTGTAGTCTAGTGAAATTGACGCCATGTTTCACGTAGTCAATCCTGTGAATCACATATATCCTGCTAGCTAGCTTGTTTCACGTTACCGCTCCATAATTCTCCTTAATCATATCAATTTCGTTTAGATAAATCTGTTTTCTAGTTAGATTCCATATGTAGATAGATAATATAGAACAAACTCGCTGCCGAAGCAAAAAAGTCTTTTCTGCTTTCTTTACTGTAATTACTATTCATAAACAAGACTCAGCCTATAAGTCCTTCAAGACTGACCTCGGGGTTAACTCCACTACACTACAGGTTTTCGTAGTGTTGAGGATTAACTCTTGGCTTAAAATAAATTTAGAACTTTGATTTGACACATCATGTTTTTGGCGCCGTTGCCAGGCACTTAACTCCTTTGTTTAGTTTACCAATTTTAATTTTCTAGTTTAGTTTATTTTGCGGAACTACTTGGGTTTCTTTGTGTGTGCAGAAAAGTATGTAGCTATTGATTTTCCATAGATGTGGGATGGATGGTCATGTTGCAGCCAACTGCATAGACTACGAACATATCCGAGATTTTCAATTGGAATCTGGAGAGAGGATCAGTCATACATGGTATAGATTTCAAGATCTGAGGGAGGCGCATCCGAACCAAGGTATCTCACTAGGTACACTGATGTGGATTTTCTACAAATATCTAACTAGCGAAGGCCAAGGGATGGTGGATAAAGCCGCAGGAGGGTCGATCTGGGATTTGACGCCTACGGACTTAGAGGAAATGATCCGAAGCCTGGTTTGCGGCATCAATTCTTCTGAAATCGAGTGGATATGCAATGAGCTACTAGCTTGTTTTGCACGAGAAGATGTTGAATAGATGGCAGAAGATGAGCCCACTACCACCACCTCTACTGCAATTGACCAAGAAAATCCAGTCTCAGTTGAAGGAGTTTGCGAGAGTTTAGACAATCAATTGGTCATGGAGGAGGAGACGTCCACCGATGTGATCAACGAAGAGACTAAACAACCCGTTTCTGACTATTTGGAGATGGAGCAGACACCTGATACCACCCAGATGACACCATCGGATTCACAATCCATTGCCCTATCTTCCAGTGATTTGTACATACTAGCCACAGCTAGCACACGAGATTGGCCAGGTAGTTTCGACCCCTTTTGTCGTTTTTACTTCCCCCCTGATTCCCCTAGTTTTTTTTTTGTTTTTGATGTTGATTTATTTTATTTTAGTTTGCAGGGAATCATGGAAAATAGGAGAAGAGGAGCTAAGGATGGCTCCCAAATTGCTGAACTAGGCGGGAAGGATGCCAGGGATTCGTTCCCGTTCGATAATGGATATCAGCAGCCACACGTTTCACGGAAGTACATTTTCAGCTTTCTTTCTTTCTAGCCTATTCGTTGGGGACCATCTCTAGTCTAGGTTTGGGGAGGGAGGTAGCTTTTATGTACTTATCTATATATGTGTCCGTGTCGTGTCTTTTATCTTCTTTGAGTGTCTTTTTCTTGTTTTCATGATATTCTCTTGTGCATAAGTCTGACTCCTAATTCGAGCATCTATTGCATGTACTAAACCTGTTTAATGCTTTTGCTTTGATTGATCCTTAACTATTAGCAGTTTGCATGTTTAAGTTCACTAAGTTTGTTTCTGTTGTAAATAGAAAGTTTGTTCTAATTCTGTAGTCCAAAAAGCCTGTGAGTAAACCATAGTCGATGAAAAAATATTGTACCGACGCCTGTGTGATCTAATTCGAGAAGTGCAAACTCCCTTGTTTGTGCCTCATCATTCTCATGTGTACTCTGTGTAAGTTAAGTATGACTATTAATACAAAAATATGTTCAATCCGTCATAGACGCCTTTGGAACGAATCCTAAGGCGTCCCAAGTAGTCCACGAGTTCGGGATCTTATAATTCGACCCGGAGCCTTTGTAGATCCGACCCACCCGGGTGGAAAGCAATAGGAAGGCTCAAGGACAGTGGGTCCGACCCGGACAAAGGTCCGTAACCATACAGTCCGACCCAGACTGTCGTCCGAATTCAGCACAACAACCTGATAAGCAACCAAGTAAACTGGCACTTGAGAGCATCGAGGTCCGAATCAGACGTCTCGGACCACCTCCTTCGGACAGTATATCGACTGGAAACCCCCAGTCCAACCTAGTACGGCCCAGACCTATGGTCCGAACCTACCTTCTCAGATCTCATGCATGGCAGACTGCAAAAGGTCACCAAACTCACACAGTAATGGCTAATCTACCCTTGAAAGCCCAAAATGGAATGGGTTAGGGGTTCATTAATGGGCCATGGGCCTATTGAAGCATTGTTGGCTTAATCTGAGCCTGACACTTAGCACGATCTGGTGAAACCCACCAAATTGGGGAGAAATCAAATATATACGGTACACATTCCCATGATAATGTTAAGCAATAATCACTTCTAAACCCCGACTCATATACCGAACAGATTCTCATTCTCTCGTAAGTAAAGTCTTCATCCGGTTTGACATCACACAAACCGGGTATAAGGTTCTAACCCCCCTCCTAGCTACCTGTGCAGGTCCTCACGTGTCTCTTCTGACCAGTACGGTGGTTCTTACAGGCTTCTGCTCCTAGGCCCTTACGATCTAGGCACTTAAGGTACTTACTGTGAAGGAAAGCAAGAGAAATTCATTCAAGTAGTTGGGGAACCTATACCCTCAACATTTTGGCGCCGTCTATGGGAACTTTTACGAAAAGTTGCGTTCTCTTCAGTAATACTCATTGAGTTGGATATCCTATGCACTGCTAAAAAAGTTAAGGATCTCCTATGCACGAATACTCATTGAGTTGGATATCACACAAGAATTACGCCAATGGATTATGATTAAGGATCGTCAAGGAAACCTAATCAAACAGGCGGTGGAATATGAATGGAAACCATTATTCTGTCAGAAGTTGGGACACATCTGTGGAGAGGGAAGGAAGCAGAACCAAAGCCGTTCGGCACAGCCAATAAACAGACAGGTGGGATTGCGCAATGGAGCGGAAAAGGTTTGGGTCGCCACGGGAAGGCAAATTCCTGTTGCTCCGGCCTATACACCTTCAGCAGCGGGCTATGCTGATAGGGAACAACAACAGGTGAATCCTACTGCCCCTATTCCCGGAATGGAACAGGATGCTTGGACCACCGTCAGGAGTCGAAGAGCATCACCAATTCGACAATTAGATCAGCTGGGAAATCGAGATAGTTCAGACGAAAATCTGGTTATGCGGAATGGGTTTGCAAGTTTGGAAACTGGATCAGGTTCTGGCGAGGGCCAGAACCACGCTCGATGTTAGCCTGGAATGTTAGGGGGCTAAATAAGGTGGCTAAACATAAGGAGATTGGCTCCCGTCTTCTGGATTTGAATATAAGCATAGCCGGCCTTTTAGAAACTAGAGTGAAGGAGGAAAATAAGGTGAAAATACGTAAAAGATTAGGATCTCGGTGGAACTTCTGGGATAATTATTCGTCCCATGTACTTAGACGCATCTAGGTGGCTTGGGACCCAGCAAGGGTTCGAGTTATTTTTCTGAGCTGTACGGATCAGCTACTACACTGTCGGTGGTTTGATTCGACTGGTGAAGACAGAGGACTTGCTACTTTTATCTATGCCCAGAATCAATTGCAGTATAGGACCCGTCTATGGCAGGATATTCAGTTATTAGTAGCTAGTATCCAGGAACAATGGATCTGCCTTGGGGATTTAAATAATGTGCTTAATGGTGATGATCGCGTTGGAGGGAATCCTGTGACGGAACAAGAATATAAATATTTAGTGGGGATGATGGATGATGTCGGATTATTTGAAGTACCCATGTCGGGTGCACACTTCACGTGGTCAAATAAACATGAACATGGTACCATCTACTCTCGCATTGACAGAGCTATTGGAAACTCGAATTGGTTTCAGGAAAATTCGTATGCTGAACTTGAAGTCTTGACACCGGGGATTTCTGACCATTCCCCGTTGAGATTTAGAAATTATCTACCTTTACAACTAAGGAAGGGATGTTTCAAATTTATTAATGCCACTGCCCATTCGAGTGGCTTCTTATCGGCTGTTTCTAGATCCTGACAATGTCCGGCTACGCATAGGCCTTAGGAAAGATTGTGGTCGAAGTTGTTAGAAATTTTGTTAAGAAATTTTGTTATGATTATCTGTTTAGATTTTGATCAGCAACAAGATGACTCATCTTAGTTCAGAAAGGTGATTAGTACTCTTGGTTCACTTGAACATTGTAAAAGAGGAAACCCACTAAATATGATAGACTAGCTAATCTTGTATAGGATGTTAGGTCTCAAAATGTAATTTTTATTTTATGAAGAAGACCAAGAAGAAGACATCCAGCAGAACAAGTTCAACGACATTGAAGATTTGAAGACTGCACAAGATTACTGAAAATAGTTTTCCAGATACTTTTAACTAGATATTTTGAAGACACAATTTGGTTCTAAACGAACTATGTTTCAAGAAGATATCTGGACACTAAGAGGTTTATGAAAACAAGGAAAGTGCCCACAGATATCTGCACTCAGATACCTTGAGCTTAAACCACATTTCTGAAAAAGAAATTTATATTGCAACAAAGTTGTTTCAATAAACTGGTATCTGAAGTTGAAGATAAGGACGTGCAAAGACTCAGAGAGAACTGATAAAATTAGTCTCTTATACAATGTATAGTTCCGTTGGCACTACAGGACAAAAGTATAGTACAATGCATTAAATGCGTGGACAGAGATGTCTGTACAAAACGGTAGCTTCTGAAGAAGAAGACAAACCTGATGCAGTACTATACACAGATATCTATAGTTTGAATTTGAGCCTAACGGATACTATTCAAACCGCACTCAAATTCATCTATAAATATCAACACTTAGACTGCTTGAGCACACACACAACCTGAAGAACTTACACTGAACACATATCTTACTCTCTCAAGCAAACTACTTATCCTCAAGCTTTTTGTTGCGACCAAAGCTAGTGATCTTAAGTAGCACTGAAGTTCTAAGTGTCCTGATCCTAAACAAGCACTGCTATTTGTGAAAGAGTTGAATCGAAAGATCATGTATCTGAGATTCATTCTCTTGAACATTTATCTAAGACTTGGGTCAGTAAAAGAACAAGATACCATACATTGCAAAGTGTATTAAGTATACTTGATTCACAGAGCTATCTGATTAACTGAAAAGTTATTAAAGAAGCTCATCTGACAAATCAAACCAAAACCAACACCATAATTGGCGTGGAGTACAGGAAGTACTTAGTTTGGGAAACTAAGGAATAACTCCAAGGTTATTGAGCACAGGAAGTACTTAGCTTGGGAAGCTAGGGAATAGCTCAAAAACGTTTCTGAGTACATGAAGTACTTGGCTATGAAATCCGGGGAACAACTCAGGGGGAAACATTTGGTTGGGAACCATTTGTTTAGGAATCTTAGAATAGGATTTTTGTAAGGTGACCTCAATTACCTGTTCTAGTGAATTCTAGGTCTTTGGAAGACCGAAGTGGATTAGTTGGAGGATTACGCCACCTCCAGATACCACTATATTTGCTGTCTTATTTACTTTTCTGTACTTACATTTCAGCAACACACAGACACACATTAACTATTTATGCACTTATCTATCTTAAGTCTTCCGCGCTCTGAATCTAAGTATCAGATATCTTCACAGATATTTGAGTAATAGTTTTTATCGACAAAAGTTTTAAAAGACTATTCACCCCCCCCCCTCTAGTCTTTTACTTTGCCGTTATCTGGACCAACAAGTGGTATCAGAGCAGGAGGTTCACAAGCCTTCTGCACTGAACCTAGATCCCCAGATAGGTGAAGAAACTTTGTCTCTTAAAAGTCTATATAATTTATGTGTTAAGTGTTTTGGTATGTCTCTGAGTGATGCACCCGTTCTCAAACCAGAGAACTACGAGAAATGGAAAAATAAGATGATGCTCCACCTAGAAGCCATAAGTGACGAAATGATCGAAGTAATAAAGAATGGACCGATAGTCATTCAACAACTTAAGCAAGTCAAGGAGGTTTCTAATGGTAGAGACAGAGATCAAAGCGATGGGTCTTCACAAACTGATGCGTCAACAAGTGGGAGATCTACTAGTCAAGTTATTTACGAACCAAAACCCAGAGAACTCTGGACATCGGAAGATGCCAAGAGAAATCGTCTGGATGGTCAAGCTCATAACATCATCATCAGATCAACACCTGAGCACATACAGTGTAAACTGTAGGGTGCCAAAACGGCGAAAGTTGCCTGGCAACTAATTGAAGAAATCTGTACCGAAACTGAGAAAACCAAGGAAAACAAGTTCGAAGTTCTCAAGTTGAAATTTCAAAATTTCAAACAAGAACCCACTGAAACTCTGGAAGAACTTGATTTCAGATTTACCACTCTCATGAGCGATATGGCTGCACTTGGTGAAAGCAACAGATACTCCCAGTCAGAAAAGATTAAGACTATTGTCAAAAGTCTTAACCACAACTGGGAGCACACTAAATTCTTTTATTTCAACTAAGGAATGCCAAACATCACTCCAGTGGAACTTTTCTCTCACCTTGCTACAGTTGATTGTGAAACAACTCAAAGAGAACAAACAACTGAAAAGTTGCAAAATGTTGCTCTAATTACTCAAGAAACTTCTGAAAAGAAGAAAAGCAAGGAAGAGACTGAGGATGCTTTTGCTGCAAAGCAAATGAGCAAATATGTCAGTCGAGAAATTGAGAGAAGAAAAGCTAAAGAAAAACTGAAAAAGCATCTAGGCTCAAACTATGACCAGTACAAAAATATGAAAAGCTCGCTGAACAAGCCAGCTCAGAAAGCATCAAGTACTGAGGAACCAGAAATTGGAAACGATATCTGTTTCTATTGTCAGAGACCTGGTCACTTCAAGAAGGATTGTCCTGCCTTCAACAAATTAAAGACAGGTGACAAGAAAGATAGAAGAATCTTCAGAAGAAGCCAGAAAGCTTTACTAACTGAAGAAAGAAAGAAAATCCAAACTCAACTGGATGCTCTAGACTTTGAGACAGATTCTGAAGATGACGATTCAGATGACTCAACCTTACCTTCACCAGAATTATGTGGAGTTACTCACGATATAATCAACTTCGGCCCTAAGAAGAATGAAATGTGTGGAGTTGCTGAGATTGACGGTCCAGACATCTCTAACATTGAAATATGTCTTATGGCTGATGAGGTAACACATATTTCCTGTTATACTTATGAAAGTGATGAAGAAGAAATAAAATATCTAGAAAATCTCAGAAAGGAACTTGATATCTATGAAAGAGAATTTCTAATGATCCGAACTAGTGCCGAAAATTTTGAAGAAGAAAAGAATTTTCTTGCAAAGGAAAACTATCAATTAATTAAGATATCTGAGAAAAAGGATGCTGAAAATGCATTTCTCAAGGCTCAGATATCTGAGACTAAAAAGTCACACAAACAAGCAATGGTTGAACTGCTAAAGAAATGTGAAGATCTTCTTTCTGAGAATAAGGAACTCATAAAGAAAGAATTATCTTTTTAATCTTATGCCAAAGCTAGTGACACTCTTACTGAAGTACAATCTTATTTAAGAGATCCTTCAGAAAAGAAAGGACTTGGGCTGAATACACAGACAGAAAGTTCTACCACTCTGAATAAAAGTGAGGAAAGAAGAACATTTGTTAGTGCTCAGCAAGATGGTTCCCAAACAATCTATAGTATCGGTCAGAAGAAAAAGATTGTTGACAAAGGAAAGTCAGTTGCGACTAAACCTTTGTGGGAAAAACAAGTCAAAAGGAAAACTATTGGGCATGTCTCTGAAAAGAAACACGACACTGAAAAGTGTAAACACCCACAGTGCTATGTCTCTCAAAAAGGAAGAATTGCAGGTGCTGACAAATTATCCTATATCACTTTTTCTGGAAATAAAATAGATCAACCAGAGACTAGCAGAGCTGCTGAGAAAAGATCTCAGATGGCTTCAAGTGCTCGAAATGGTATTGGCTATAAAGGCATCGGAAAACAACTTGCTCATGAATACAAACAGGAGCAAAAACGATGGCTAAAGACTAGAATTGCTCAAAGAAATTATCAGAAGTGGAAGATGAATCAAGCCAATGAAAATCTGAATGCCAGGGCTAGAAGAAATTTGGCAAGGAAAGCTAAGTTTGCTGAAAAGCAGACTCAGAAACCTGACAGGTATCTGAAAGCACCAAAAGGAGCACCAAGGAACACACCTAGGAAGAAAATAGTTCTTAACAATGATACTAATCATTTAACTAGAATTCCTCCTTATGTTCCTATCAGACAGAAGAATGTTTCAAAGAAATTCATTCAAAAATGGATTCCTACTGGAAGATTCTTTAGTCCAGACGGTTCCATTATTAATATGAGAACCTAATCTCCTGTTTCCTGTTGTGTGCAGAACGCTTCTTGGACTAAAGCACAATGGCTATTTGATAGCGGATGCGGAAAACACATGACAGGAGACAAAGCAAATTTGGTCGATTACAAAGCTTGCAACACAGGACCAGATATCAGATTTGCTGGAGGAGAATTAAATCCCTCTCTGGGATTTGGCAACGTCAAATTGGGATCTTTAACAATCACTGACGTTTTACATGTTAAGGATTTGAAATATAATCTATTTAGCATGAGCCAGTTTGCAGACAAAGGTTTTACTGTGAAATTCTAAGCAAAATATTGCAAACTTATTGACAATGAGTCAAAGCAGACAATCTTGGTTGCTCGGCGAAAAGGTAGTCTTTATGTTGCCGATTGGACATCTGCCACAACTGAAGAATGTCTCATGCTGAGTCAATCAGGTCACACAGAAGAGCACTGGTTAGCACAAAAGAATGAGTCACTTGAATTTCAAAACTCTGAACAAACTTGCCAAGAAAGATCTAGTGGTTGGTCTTCCCAAAACAACTTTCAGAAAGGATGGTATATGTTCTGCCTGTCAGATGGGGAAATAATCGAAGATCTCTTTCAAGTCCAAAACTAGACACTCTAGTGTTAGACCACTGCAACTGTTACACATGGATCTTTTTGAATCATCTGTAACTAGTTACGCAGGAAAGAAGTATGGTCTGGTTGTTGTTGATGACTTCTCAAGATTAACTTGGGTTGTTTTTCTGAAACACAAATCTGATGCTAGGGTGGAGATACCAAACTTGCTGAAAAAGCTTGAAGTCATGAAAAATGACATGGTATCTGCAATCAGAACAGATCATGGTACTGAATTTGTCAATCAGTACATAAAGGAGTTTTGTACCTGCAAAGGTATACAACACCAACTTTCTTCTGTAAGAACACCACAACAAAATGGTGTTGCATAAAGGAAAAACAGAACCCTTAAAGAAGCAGTAAGAACAATGCTAGCTGACACTGAAATAAGTGAAGTTCATTGGGTTGAAGCTGTAAACACAGCCTGGTATACTCAGAACAGATGTTTGATTAACAAACACCATGACAAGACTCCTTACGAACTCTTGGTGGGTAGACCCCCTAATATTAAACATCTGAAAGTATTTGGTTGTAGATGTTTTATTCTTAACAATGGAAAAGAATATCTGAGAACATTCCAACCAAAGGCAGATGAAGGTGTATTTCTTGGTTATTCTATGAATAGCAAAGCTTACAGAATTTACAACAAAAGAATAAAGAAGATTGAAGAATCAGTTCATGTTGTATTCTATGAAGGAAGTAAGAAAACACGGTTACTGATGAATTCTCAGAAAGGTTCAAGGAACTAATGATTAAGGATTCTAAAGAAGAACCCTCAGAAAGGAAAAACATCATTGTGGAAAGAGAAGATGACTCTGACAAAGAAAAGCATGAAATGCCTAGTAACAACCAGATGACTCACAGATATGATGAAGAATTTCCTATGAAACTTCCAGAAATGGAAACTGAAGATATTCATCAGAAAGCTTTCTCTGGAAAGAATCTCTCTGAAAGAGATGTTCCAGATAGCTCAAACACTGAACAAGTGTCAGACATTAACCGTCCTTATGAGGAGCAAAATGTCTTAGATACTGAAAAAGTATCAAATAAAAATCCCAGTGATTCACATTCAAATCACTTAGATATTGATCCTACTAGTACTAAACCTATGATAAGATGTGTTAGAACTTAGGATCCCGGATGGTACTTGAAACAAGATCAATAGACAATCTTGCCAACAATGTTGTTCAAAATTGTCTTCAACATAGCAAACAGATGGCAGCGGATGAATAAGAATGAAACTTCTATTACCAAGCCAATATATAGAAAAATATATTGGCAGCGCCGTAGGCAAAATATCTACTGACAGGAAAAGTAGATCTAATCAAGTGGGTTTAACACAATCACAAACGATTGATTAAACAACCAAAACTAGCCCTAGAAGAACCAACAGTAAAAGCTATTCTAGGTCGATGTTTGAAAGAGTTATTCCAACAATGAATACTCTTAGACAAACTATAAAGCTAGCAGAAAACAAGAAGCCTAAACTCTTTTAATAAAATCTCGATTGATCATCAAGAAAGGCTCAATGATTGCTCGGCTGAATCCTTGTATATATACTTGAGATATCGACAGCTCCCATCCAAGTCGAAAGGCAATAGGATCTCAGCAAAGGCAATTTTCCATGTTCTTGTTTTCTTCAATAATCAGCTAGAAGGAAATTCCCATATTAGTGTCTTCTACAATATATTTCCTTCTTGCTTTCTTCAACAATCTTCTTGAAAGATTCTCTCTTTGATCTCAGCAGGAAGAAACTAACGTTGTTTCTCTCAGTATATGGTCATTGGAAAATCTTTCCAAGATTATCTCTAGAGAATCTTTTATTTCCTTCTTTCTTTCAAGGTTCCCATAATTTGTCAAACTCTTTCCTTCTTTTTAGATTGCATTCCTTATGTCCAAAGCAGCTCAAACTCTTTCCTTATTCCTGTAGAAATTCGAATTGATTGCTTCCAGTCCAAGTCATCAGTCCAATTGGCCTGCTTGTTTCTATGTTGTCTGCTGTTGTCCGTAATGTTGTTCCAACATTGTATCGGCACTATTTTGCAATGTTGCACAACATTGAAATCCTGCAGTTCACAACAACAACAACAAACACAAACATTGAACTGAATCATGAAAGATAAGATTAACTAATCAAGTGCAACTTGCATTTTCAATCTCCCCCTTAATCTTAGTCTTTCATCAAGCAATATCATTCCTTTGGGCTCATTGATTCCTTTTGATCCAATAAGCATGTTTGAGCCCAACATGATATATCCTACAAAATATTCATAGAAAAACAACTACAAACATTGAACCGGTTATGTTACGAAGAAAGGTTGAATTACTAAACAAAGTGCACTAAATCGCACTTTCAAGATGGATCAAGGATCATCCTGCAAAAGATGTAACTGGACCAATTAATCAAGGTGTTAGAACTAGGAGAGCAATAGCTGAAAATGCTAATTCTCTCTTTGGATGTTTCATCTCAAACATTGAACCTAAAGCTATAGAAGAAGCATTAGGAGACCAAGACTGGATCTCTGCAATGCAAGAAGAGTTGGATCAATTTGAGAGAAACAAAGTCTGGAAACTAGTTCCTTTTGTAGAAGGAATATCTATGATTGGAACTAAATGGGTTTTCAGAAACAAAATGAATGAGTCTGGTGAAATAACCAGAAAAAAAGCAAGATTGGTTGCCAAGGGATTCACCCAGACTGAAGGTCTAGATTTTGATGAGTCATATGCACCAGTTGCCAGATTGGATGCAATAAGACTTTTTCTGGCCTTTGCAGCTCATAAAGATTTTAAAGTTTATCAGATGGATGTCAAGAGTGCATTCTTAAATGGTGAACTTGCAGAGGAAGTCTATGTTGAGCAACTACCTGGCTTTGAAGTTTCCTCAGAAAGTAGAATGGTCTATAAGCTACAGAAAGCTCTATATGGACCAAAACAGGCTCCAAGAGCATGGTATGATACTTTGGCCAAATACCTTCTGGAAAGTGGTTTCAAGAAAGGTGAAGTTGATAAAACTTTATTTACTTTAAATCTTGATGGGAAATTGCTCTTAGTTCAAGTATATGTTGATGACATTATATTGGATCTAAGGACAAGCAACTTTGTGATGACTTTGCAAATCTCATGAAAAGTAAGTTTGAGATGAGCATGATGGGAGAATTGAACTATTTCCTAGGATTGCAAGTCAAGCAACTCAATGATGGAATATTCATTAGTCAAACAAAGTATGCAAAAGACATGCTCAAAAAGTTCAATCTTAAGCCTTCTGAAAAGAATGCTAAGATACCTATGAGCATAGGAACCAAAATGACCTATACTGAATCAGACAAGAGTGTTGAAGAACATAAGTATAGGAAATTGATAGGTTCACTACTCTACCTTACTGCAAGTAGACCTGATATTTAATATGCAGTTGGAGTGTGTGCTAGATTTCATACAAATCCAATGCAATCACACTACAACATTGCTATGAATATATTAAGGTATGTAAAAGGTACAGTAGATGTAGGTTTGTGGTATCCTAAAGAAAGTGGAATGAGTTTAGCTGGCTACTCAGATGCTGATTATGTTGGATCATTGCTTGATAGGAAAAGTACCTCAGGAACTTGTCAGTTTCTGGGTGCTAGACTTATCTCATGGTTTAGCAAGAAGCAAAACTCAATTGCAACTTCTACCACAGAGGCTGAATATATTGCTGCTGGTTGTTGTGCAACCCAAATCTTATGGATTCAACAACAACTTAAAGACTATGGACTCAATGAAGAGAAAACTCCTATTTTCTATGACAACACAAGTCCTATTACAATCACACAGAATCCTAAGTTTCATGCCAGAACAAAGCACATTGATGTTAGACACCACTTCATCAGAGACCATGTTGAAAAAGGCAATATAGAGATACTCAAGATTGGCACTGAAGACCAACTTGCAGATATCTTCACTAAGCCACTACAAGAAAGTAGATTCTTAGCCTTAAGACATAGTCTTGGACTAATGGAGCTACCAACGAACTGAAAAAGTTCAGATCTCTGGAACGGGTATCCAGAGAAGAAGAATCTGGAACGGGCATCCAGAAAACAGAAATCTGGAATGGGTATCCAGAGAAGAAGAATCTGGAACGGGCATCCAGAAAAGAGATATCTGGAACGGGTATCCACAAGTCAAAGGCTAAAAGGCAAAAAGACACCTCAAAGATCTCTGAGACAGAAACTCAGATATCTGGGTCACTCGGTAAAAAGGGGAACATAAAAGAGAATAGTACAACTATCTGCAGTCAATTACTCTCTTTAAATTTGCATTATTTCTATCTTTGTGAAAAACTTGGACAAACCCCAAGTATAAGATAGATCCAGATGCAAACAGTGTTCTTGGTCATACAAAAATGTGATTCAGATAGCTAATAGCCAAAATTCATTAAAAGGGCACAATTACATTTGTTGATTGTGATCATTGCTGAAGAAGCAATGGTGACCCTTGATGAATTTGAGCGTTTGATCTATACGGTGGAAATCAATTCTCAGTAAATAGTGGACTGTCAAAATTCCGACAAGGCCCACTTTGCATTTAATGCCGAACTAGCTTTTGCTCACGCCTGCTTACAAATAACAGATACGTACACACAAAATCAATTTGTATGTATATGTCTGTTGAGATTCTATTGCTATATACATAGGATTTTGGCAAAAGAAATCACTTTCGCCTAATCCAAAATTCCGACTTGCACAAAAATAGCAAAAACTTGCTCTTGATTCTCTGCAAAACTTCTTCAAACTCTGCAAATCCAGATTAAGTTTTTCTGCAAAGAATTACTAATCTCTAAACCAAATCTCTTCAAACACCAAAACCCTTACACTATATAAAGAGATGGCCCCTAAGCGTTGCTCAATGACCGTAATCCTCTAATTCATCACCTGAAAAGCAAGCACCGGAGTTGGTCATTGTGAACAACCGATTGGTAGGAGAGTTCAATCCCAATCATTGGACTTCAAATCACAGAATGATTTGGGGTGGTGCCCTGATTGAGGAATACCTCACTGCTGCAGTAGAAAACCAAGCCAACAGAAAACTGATTCTTGACATGCTTGAAAAGGCACAAATCAAGGGTTTTCTATCTGCTCGCCCAAGTGGAATTTCATCACTTGATGTGTTGGAATTCTACAATAATTCCAGGATTATATCCTGTGTTTCTGAAGGCACTGCAATAGTGTCTGTGAAAACCTCAGTCCAAGGAAAGGAAATCCTTCTGGACTTAACAACTTTCTGCAAGTTGTTTGGTTTTCAAAATCTTGGAAAGGATTTTGAAATAAACACCAAGGATGACGATCTCCTTGAAGGTGTGAAACAACTGTACAGTGATGTGTGTGATCTTGAAAAATCAGATACACCCACTGAGTTCAAGCTTGCTGACATCCGAACCAGACATCTGATGGTTCATTTGGATGTGTTGGCATGCATTCTTCACAGATGCTTTGATGGTCTACAAGCAGGTGCTGACCAGATAAGCCAAGAACGATGGATAATGATGTTCTTGCTGAATCAACAAGACAAAAGGCTGGAAAACCCTTTTGACTAGGGAAAGTACGCCTTTATGAAGTTTGTGAGGAAGATTCAAGGCTTTGAGCCTAAAATCGCTAAAGGACTAGCTGAGCCCAAGGCCACAGTAGGCTATGGTCTGAAGATATGCTACTTGCTGGAAAAGCTTGGCATTGAGCTCAGAGAGACAGCTGAAATAGCCGACAGTAACCTACTCTACAAATATGAGTATACGAACATGATGAAAAAGGTTACTGGATCTCAGAAAGGTTCTACGAAGCGAAAGACTGAAGAGGTATCTGAGGGAAAGGTTGCGACCAAGAAGCCCAGAACATCAAGAAAGAAGTCTGCTGGCAAAACAGAAGACACACCCATTGAGGTTGTCGATTCCCAGATATCTGCAGGCATTGCCGATGAACTAATAAATGCAGATGAACTCATCAATGCTGCTGTTGGTCCAGATAACGGCAAAGTAAAAGACTAGAGGGGGGGGGGGTGAATAGTCTTTTAAAACTTTTGTCGATAAACACAATTTCTCAGATATCTGGGAAGATATGTGATACTTAGATTCAGAGCGCGGAAGATAGATAAGTGCAGAAACAGTTAAAGTGTGTGTGTGTGTGTTGCTGAAATGTAAGTACAGAAATGTAAATAACACAGCAAGTATAGTGGTATCTGGAGGTGGCGTAATCCTCCAACTAATCCACTTCGGTCTTCCAAAGACCTAGAATTCACTAGAATAGATATTTGAGTTCACCTTACAAAGATCCTATTCTAAGACTTCTGAACAAATGGTTCCCAACCAAATGTTCCCCCTGAGTTATTCCCCGGCTTTCTCAGCCAAGTACTTCCTATACTCAGAAACCTTTTGAGTTATTCCCTAGCTTCCCAAGCTAAGTACTTCCTATACTCAATAACCTTGGAGTTATTCCCTAGCTTCCCAAGCTAAGTACTTCCTGTACTCCACGCCGGTTAAGGTGTTGGTTTTTGGTTTGAGTTGTCAGATGAGCTTCTTATATTAACTTTTCAGTTAACCAGAATGCTCAGTGAATCAAGTATACTTAATACACTTTTCAATGTATGGTATCTTGTTCTTTTACAGACCCAAGTCTTATGATAACTGTTCAAGAGAATGAATCTCAGATACTTGATCTTTTGATTCAAATCTTTCACAGATAGCTTTACTTGTTTAGGATCAGGACACTTAGAACTTCAGTGCTACTTAAGATCAAAAGCTATGGTCGCAACAGTAAGCTTAAGGATAAGTAGTTTGCTTTGAGAGAGTAAGATATTCAGAGTGCGTTCGTAAAGTTCTTAAGGAGTGTCTTCTCAAGCAGTCTAAGTGTTGATATTTATAGATGAATTTGAGTGCCATTTGAATAGTATCCGTTAGGCTCAAATTCAAACTATCGATATTTGTGTATAGTACTGTAGCAGGTTTTGTCTTCTTCTTCAGAAGCTACCGTTGCTTTTATTCAGACATCTCTGTCCGTGCATTAAATGCTTTGTACTATACTTTTGTCCTGTAGTGCCAACGGAACTATGCATTGTATCAGAGATGTTCATATCATCAGATATCTCTGAGTCTTTGCACGTTCTTATCTTCAATTTCAGATACCACTTAAATTGAAACAACTTTGTTTGCAATCTGTATTTCTCTTTTCCAGAGATGTGTTTACAGCTCAAGGTATCTGTAAGAAGATATCTGTGGACACTTTCCTTGTTTTCCAGATAGACCCTTCAGATATCTGTTGTGACCCAGTTTGTCCAAAACTATTCGTGTCTTTAAGTTATCTGGCCAAGGTATCTATAAAACTTATTTCAGTAATCTTGTGCAGTTCTTCAAATCTTCAAGTTGTTGAACTTGTTCTTATTGGATGTCTTCTTCTTGGTCTTCTCTTCATAAAATAAAAATTACATTTTGAGACCTAACATCCTATACAAGATTAACTAGACTAACATACTAAGTGGGTTTCCTCTTTTACAATGTTCAAGTGAACCAAGAGTACTAGTCACCTTTCTGAGACTAAGATAGGTCATCATGTTGCTGATCAAAACTAAACAGATATTTCTAACAAAATATCTAACAAATTTCCTAACAAATTTCCCCCTTTTTGATCAGTCAACGATGACTATCTGTCCTATTACAAATCTAGATGAGTGAACAATCCATCACTTAATCATTTCTTATGATCTTTCAATTCATTTAATTAAGTGCAGAAAGTAAACATCAACCAAATCACAAGATGTGATCTTTGCTGACAAGTTATCTTTTATAGAATAATATCTGAGAGTAAGTTCATCAGATAAATTATAATAAAGGATTACAGATAATTTTAAAACATAAAACAGTTAAGCTTAGTCAGCAAAAATACAACAAATATTACATAGTAAATTGGGACAACAGGAGTAACCAAGCTCCAAGTAAACATCCTAATTACTAGTCTTCAAGTCTTCAATTCTTCAAGTCTTCAACAGTGGTTCTATGGATCAGTCTGCAAATTTCCTATCTCCAAACCTTTTGATGTCATCAGAATAGTCATAGAGAATTGTTCTGACGAGCATCTCTGTGTCTCTGGCAAATCCACAGACCTCTTTGTAGGTTTTGGTAGGATTCTTCTTGACAAAGTGCTTGACCCACAGATACTTTCCCCACTTCCAGGCATGCTCTATTATGATATCTTAGAGTTTGAAATATTCATAGATAATCTTCAGATATCTGATGTCACCCTTGTATTGATCTTCTGTTAGATAGAACGACTCATAGGGTTCCACAGCGAGTCTTGCTCTTGTGCCTGTTCCAAAGAATATTGTAATTCTGTGCACATCATCTGGCTTTCCATATGGACATTCATCAGAGAGGTCCTTCTTCATGGCTTTAGTTCTCTTGACAACTTCAAAATCCAACCATGCTTTGATGTGATTGGTGTTGATCAAGGTAGGTTTGTCTTTTCTCCATGCCATGAACTGTTTATGGATTGGTTCTGGAAATCTTGAATTTACTAGTAGATGCTTAAGTTCCAGAATCCAATAGCCATTCTTCTGATTGATGCACCTGTAGACAGAAGAACTATTGTCATACTTCACATACTCAATTTTGGCTTCTTCTGGCCTGAGTGGAAGTTGACTTTGTCTTTGCTCAGCTCTTAGTATGTTCCTTTTCTGTCTTGAATTCTCCTTGGGGTTATTGCTTGAAGAATCACCACCCTGGATAGACTTGGTATTTCCAGAGGGTGTTTTAGCTGCCAGTGGCTTTGTAGCTATGGGCTCAGTTAGGCTTTCAATTTTCCTTTTTCTGTGAAGAGGAGCTTCATCTTCATCAGATTCCTCATCATCATCAAGATTACATCTTGTGAGAGTTTTACAGCCTTCTTCATTGCGCTGGGACTTGATTTGTCCTTCTTCTTCTTCTTCGAAAGAGACATCAATCCCTTTAACATGTCTTCTCCTTGGAGCCTTGGTACTCCTTGGAGGTTTCTGTGCCCTTGCCCTTGTAATCATTGTAGTACCTTCAGTGGGTCTCTGGGAAGTAGCTACCATCTGTAAAGAAGCTTGACTTGAGGAGGGTTCATTTATTCTGAGTGGTGGCTGGGAAGTTTTCTTTGTTTTACTTCCTCTCTGAGCAGCACCAACTCCAGATTTCTTCTTGTTTTCTGCTCCTGATTCCCATTCCCCCTGACTTTTAGGTCCAGATTTGTATAACCTTTCCCCCTTAGTCATTGTTGGCTGACTCAGTCTCATGAAAGAATCTGAGAGAGAGTAAAAGTTCCCTTGTAAAAAGTTGTAGGCACTGACCAACTTCTGAAGTTCGGCTTTGAGCTCCTGATTTTGTTTGATAAGTCCATTGTCCTTATCAGTGAGCTCTGCCAGTGGGCCTAGGATGGCATCTGCTTTGCCAGCAGTGTAACTTGCCTCTTGGAAAGCTTTTTCAGCTAAAGACGCATCATCGTCCCTGATCATTCCCAGATCTTTCTGAGCAATGACTATGCTTGTTGTTCTCTGAGTGATGAGCTCAGTGCACTTCTTTAGTTCAGAGGGGACGGAGGCAGTTACTTCCTTGTTTTGTGAAGACAACTCCTTTCTCAGTTGAGACAGAACTTGGTATCTGTTCATGTACTCGTTGGAGTGGACGTTTGGCAGTTTACTGAAAATTTTAGGAGCTAGCAGCTTCCTTTTCAAGTGAGAAACCGCCAGATGTTCATTGCGGTGCTCTGCCAAAGTCTTGTCTTCTTCATCATCTGAGTAATCAGCCCAGTGATCTTCATCCTCTTGGACATTTTCATCGATCGTATCAAGTCCAGCAACCATCTCAGAGAATGGTTTCTTCCCTTTCTGGGAGGAGGATGGTACATCTTTTGAAGTTGATGCAGCCTTAGCATCATCCTTGACTTCAGATACTTCTTCAGTATCGAGTTCTTTGTTGAGCGCAGTGACAGCATCCTGTAGCTCTTTGACCTCAGAGTAAGCAATCATCTCTTGCAGATATTGATCTTGTAGTTGATCTAGCTTGTCTCTGGATCTAGCTATATGATCTTCCAGTTGAAGATGGAGCTGTTGTTCTTCCTCCAACAGTTGTCTGAGTTGAGTAGATCTGGATTGAGTATTCAATATCTTTTGTGCAATATGCTCAGAATCCTCAACTACTTGTGCTGTGACATTGTGTTGTTGGGAAGATGGATGATTCGACTTTTGAGGAGATGGAGATGGAGATTTCTGTGTTTGTCTATCAGTTTGCTTTTCAGCAGACGAGGTATGATTTCTTCGTGAAATTCCTCCGGTCCCTGGTGCAGGGGCATCATCATCATCCTTTTTGTCTTTGTCATGCTTTTGGTGATGGTTAGTGGGAGGTTTGAAGTCATTTTCATTTATCTCTTCCTCCTCATCATCTTCAGATACAAGATTAATCACTTCAGGGATAGTGATCTTCTGCCCATTTACTTCTTCTTGTTCAGAAGGTATAAATTGCAGAGTCTGGGGCAGGACTGGCTTGAAGGCCATCTGTAATCTTGTCTGACCATCTGCCTGTTCAAAGGCTTGTAGCAAACTGTGCGCCACTTTTCTGGAGAAGTCCTTATGCAATAGAGTTGCAACTGTGTATTGTTCTGTAGGGAACATTGCATGGACATAAGTCTCCAGGTCAAGAGCTCGTGCTCGTCTGTTTGGTTGATCAGTGATTCTCAATATTTCAGAGAGATCTGAGCACCTTAACCTCTGCCATTTCTTGAAGCATTGGATGTGCTTCGGCAGTGTTTGAGCCTTGAAGAAGGGAAGGAGGTCCATTTTCTCATCAATGGGAACCTGCTTTGCACCTGTTTGAGCCTGAAAGAAAAAGTTTTGAATGAATTCCAAAACTTTTGTAGATATCTGAGTAGAAGTGTAGTTTAGTTTCTGGGTTACCTGATTATGGACATCAGGCTCAGATACTTGAACCACTGAGACAATGGTTGTCTCAGATATCTTGTTGTGAGGTGGAGACTTGGTAGTCTGGTCCTCATCAACCTTTCTTTCTTGAACCTGAGAATTAAGAATAATACAATACTTAGGAAATTGTTTGAAAGAACCTTGTGCAAAAGTATGCTTTAATGAATTCTGAGTTTTTCACTTACTTCCTCAAAAGGAAGCTCAGAGTCATTTTTCTCAGAAACTTGTTCAGTTTCTGGTGTTCTTTTGAGTGATGTAGCCTTGGGGGCTTCATCAATTTCCATTTATGCAGGGGAAGTCGCAACTTTATCCCCGTGAATTTCTACTTCTGATTGAGCCTGTAAGTAGAAAGTATTGAATATTTAAAAGACATAAAAGATAACACAAGATAAAGAATACTTGTCACTTGATTTGTCATATACCTTCACGTTAGAAGGCTCAGTGATGTATTCTTCAGAAACCTTGTTGGTCTCTGGGTTTGTCTCTGGCATTTCTGCCTTATCTTCTTCCATCTCAGTTGGAGCCTGTTAGAAACATTAAAAAGATTAAGCACATAAACATTTTTACTGAAAAATTGTTCTCTTTAAGAATCATTTTATTACCTGTGGCACAGGCTCAGATTTCTTAAGAGTCGAGGTTGAGGGAACCTCCTTTTCAGTATCTGAGGCAAGCTTTTCAGCTTCCTCTTGTTTCTGTGTTTCTAACTCAGCCTGTAACAAAGAAATTTTTATGAGAAAAGATGTATAAGCATAAAATTTTCACAAGATAAGAGTTAAACCAGTCATCTACCTGAGCAGTTTCAGGCTGATTGGTCTCTGGAACTTGTGACCTTTCTATACTTTGGTCTTCTTGTCCCAGTGCAGTTTCTTTGCTTGAAGTTTCTGGTACTTCACACCTTTCCTGAGTATGCAACTCAGTTGCCTCCCCTGGTTGATCATTCTGAGTAGAAGTCTCAGTTTGATCCCTCTCAGTGAGTTGGGGAACCTGCTCTTTTGCAGGATTTTCTTCAGCTTGTTGAAATGCTGGTAATTTGAAATGGAGTTCATCTACCATTTCATCAACCACTTGTGGCTGTTGTGGTTGTTGTGTTTGTGGTTGTTGCAGTTGTATGGAAGCAGAAGATAGATCAGTTGAACGTTCTTCCAAACTTTTAGACATGGCATTCTCATCATCATCAGCGAGTACTAAATTACCACTCATCAGGGCTTCTTGAAGTTGTGCATAAGAAACATTCCCTGATGATGTGTTTACACCAACAACCTTTGCTATAGGTTCAGCAGCCTGAGGTGTAGGTTCTTCTTCAGACACCTTATCACCAGTTACTTGTATAGTAACCTTAGCCCTTTTTGTTCTTTCTAGGACTTGAGAGATGACTAGCTTATCTTCTTCATCATCAGAGCTCTCATCAGCATTGGGTACTGATTGGTCCATTACTCCTGCTATTTCTGCAGTTAGGGCTAGGTGCTTTTCACCTGTCTTGGCAGCATTAATTAGTTCATCAGCAAGGCTTTCTGTGATAGTCTTCACATTTCGGAAAGCACTTTCTCTTGCTATATCTACTTGTTCAGTAGTTGTGAACTCTTTTGCAGCATTTTTGAGTTCATCTGCATTGATCAGTTCCTCAGCAATGCTTGCAGATATCTGGGAATCGACAACCTCAATGGGTGTGTCTTCTGTCTTGCCAGCAGACTTCTTCCTTGAAGTTCTGGGCTTCTTGGTCGCAACCTTTTCCTCAGATATCTTCTCAGACTTGCGCTTCTTAGAACCTTTCTGAGACCCAACAACCTTTTTCATCATGTTCGTGTGCTCATACTTGTAGAGTAGGTTGCTGTTGGCTATTTCAGCCGTCTCTCTGAGCTCAATGCCAAGCTTTTCCAGCAAGTAGCATATCTTCTGACCATAGTTAACTGTGATCTTGGGCTCAGCTAGTCCTTTGGCAATATTAGGCTCGAAGCCTTGTATCTTCTTCACAAATTTCATGAAGGCGTACTTTCCCCAGTTGAAAGGGTTTTCCAGCCTTCTGTCTTGTTGATTCAGCAAGAACATCATCATCCACCGTTCTTGGCTTATCTGGTCAGCACCTCCCTGTTGACCATCAAAGCATCTGTGAAGGATGCAAGCCAATGCATCCCAATGAACCATCAGATGTCTGGTTCGGATGTCAGCAAGCTTGAATTCAGTGGGTGTATCTGATTTTTCAAGATCACACACATCACTGTAAAGTTGCTTAACACCTTCAAGGAGATCATCATCCTTGGTGTTTATTTCAAAATCCTTTCCAAGATTTTGAAGTTCGAACAACTTGCAAAAGGTCTTCAAGTCCAGAAGGATTTCCTTTCCTTGGACTGAAGTCTTGATAGACACTATTGCAGTGCCTTCAGAAACACAGGAAATTATTCTGGAGTTGTTGTAAAATTCCAACTCATCGAGTGATGAAATTCCACTAGGGCGAGCAGATAGAAAACCCTTGATTTTTGCCTTTTCAAGCATGTCAAGAATTAGCTTTCTGTCAGCTTGGTTCTCTATTGCGGCCGTGAGGTATTCCTCAACCATGGCACCACCCCAAATCATTCTGTGATTTAAAGTCCAATGGTCAGGATTAAACTCTCCAACCAGTCGGTTGTTGACGATAACCAACTCTGGTGCTTGCTTTTCAGCAGCACCAGTGGAGGATTGGGATTTCTGGGTAGAAGTGTTCTTGGGGGCCATCTCTTTATATAGTGTAGGGATTTGAAATGGAGTTTGAAAGAGATTTGATTCAGTGATTCTTTTCAGAAAAACTTAATCAGGATTTGCAGAGATTGTAGAGGGTTTGCAGAGGATCAAGAGGAGGTTTTTGCTGTTTTGGTGCAAGATGAAATTTCGGATTAAGCAAAAGTGATTTTCTTTGCTAAAATCCTATATATATAGCAAAAGAATCTCAACAGACAAATACATACAAATTGATTTTGTGTGTACGTATCTCTGATTTGCAAGCCGGCATGAGCAAGAGCTACTTCGGCATTAAATGCAAAGTGGACTTTGTCGGAAATTTTTACAGTCTACTATTTACTGCGAATTAATTTCCGCCGTTCAGATCAAACGCTTTGTTTCATCAATGGTCTTTATTGCTTCTACAGCAATGATCACAATCAACAAATGTAATCGTGCCCATTCAATGAATTTTGGCTACTAGCTGTCTGAATCACGTTTTTGTTTGACCAAGGACACTGTGTGCATCTGAATCTGTCTTATACTTAGGATTTTTCCAAGTTTTTCACAAAGATAGAAATAATGCTTATTTCAAGAGAGTAGTTGACTGCAGATAGTTGTACTATTCTCCTCAGTGTTCTTCCGTATATAGAGTGATCCAGATATCTGAGTTCCCGTCTCAGAGATCTTAAGTTGCTCTTTAGCCTTTTTGTCTCCTGGATTCCCGTTCCAGATTTCTCTTTTCTCTTCTCTGGATGTCCATTCCAGATACCTCTTTTCTGGATACCTGTTCCAGTTATCTCTTCTTGGATACCCGTTCCAGATGCCTCTTTTCTGGATTCCCGTTCCACATTTCTGAACTTTCTCAGTTCAAAGGTAGTTCTATTAGTCCAAGACTGTGTCTTAAGGCTAAGAATCTACTTTCTTGTAGTGGCTTAGTGAAGATATCTGCAAGTTGGTCTTCAGTGCCAATCTTGAGTATCTCTATATTGCCTTTTTCAACATGATCTCTAATGAAGTGGTGTCTAACATCAATGTGCTTTGTTCTGGCATGAAACTTAGGATTCTGTGTAATCGCTATAGCACTTGTGTTGTCACAGAAAATGGGAGTTTTCTCTTCATTGAGTCCATAGTCTTTAAGTTGTTGTTGAATCCATAAAATTTGTGTTGCACAACACCCAGCAGCAATATATTCAGCCTCTATGGTAGAAGTTGCAATTGAGTTTTGCTTCTTGCTAAACAATGAGATAAGTCTAGTACCCAGAAACTGACAAATTCCTGAGGTACTTTTCCTATCAAGCAGTGATCCAGCATAATCTGCATCTGAATAACCAGCTAAGCTCAATCCACTTACTTTGGGATACCACAATCCTACATCTACTGTACCTTTTACATACCTTAATATCTTCATAGCAATGTTGTAGTGTGTTTGCATTGGATTTGTCTGGAATCTAGCACACACTCCAACATCATATTGAATATCAGGTCTACTTGCAGTAAGGTAGAGTAGCGAACCTATCAATTTCCTATACTTATGTTCTTCAACACTCTTATCTAATTCAGTATAGGTCATTTTGGTTCCTATGCTCATAGGTATCTTAGCATTCTTTTCAGAAGGCTTTAGATTGAACTTCGTGAGCATATCTTTTGCATACTTTGTTTGACTGATGAATATTCCATCATCGAGTTGCTTGACTTGCAATCCTAGGAAATAATTCATTTCTCCCATCATGCTCATCTCAAATTTTCTTTTCATGAGATTTGCAAAGTCATCACAAAGTTGCTTGTCCTTAGATCCAAATATGATGTCATCAACATATACTTGAACTAAGAGTAGTTTCCCGTCGTGATTCAAGGTAAATAAAGTTTTATCAACTTCACCTTTCTTGAAACCACTTTCCAGAAGGTATTTGGCCAAAGTGTCATACCATGCTCTTGGAGCCTGTTTCAGTCCATATAGAGCTTTCTGTAATTTATAGACCATTCTACTTTCTGAGGAAACTTCAAAGCCAGGTGGTTGCTCAACATAGACTTCCTCGACAAGTTCACCATTTAAGAATGCACTTTTGACATCCATCTGATAAACTTTAAAATCTTTATGAGCTGCAAAGGCTAGAAAGAGTCTAATTGCATCCAATCTGGCAACTGGTGCATATGACTCATCAAAATCTAGACCTTCAGTCTGGGTAAATCCCTTGGCAACCAATCTTTCTTTGTTTCTGGTTATTTCACCAGATTCATTCATTTTGTTTCTGAAAACCCATTTAGTTCCAATCACAGATATTCCTTCAGTAAATGGAACTAGTTTCCAGACTTTGTTTCTCTCAAATTGATCCAACTCTTCTTGCATCGCGGAGATCCAGTCTGGGTCTCTCAATGCTTCTTCAATGGTTTCTGGTTCAATATCTGAGATAAAACATCCAAAGAGAGATTTAGCATCTTCAGCTATTGCTCTCCTAGGTCTAACATCTTGATCAATTGGTCCAATTACATCTTTTGCAGGATGATCCTTAATCCATTTCATCATAGGCTTAGTACTAGTAGGATCAACATCAAAGTGATCTGAATGTGAATCACTATGATTTTGTTTTGATACTTTTTCAGTATCTAAGACATTTTGCTCCTTAGAAGGGCAATTTATGTCTGACACTTGTTCAGTGTTTGAGCTATCTGGAACATATCTTTCAGAGAAATTATTTCCAGGGATAGCTTCATGATGAATATCTTCAGATTCCATTTCTGGAAGTTTCATAGGAAATTCTTCATCATGTATGTGAGTCATCTGGTTGTTACTAGGCAATCCATGCTTTTCTACGTCAGAGTCATCCTCACTTTCCACAATAATGTTTTTCCTTTTTGAGGGTTCTTTTTCAGAGTCCTTTATCATTAGTTCTTTGAACTTTTCTGAGATTTCATCAGTAAGAGGTGTTTTCTTACTTCCTTCATAGAATACAACATGAACTGATTCTTCAATTTTCTTTGTTCTTTTGTTGTAAATTCTGTAAGCTTTGCTATTCATAGAATAACCAAGAAATACACCTTCATCCGCCTTTGGTTGAAATGTTCTCAGATATTCTATTCCGTTGTTGAGAACAAAACATTTACAACCAAATACTCTCAGATGTTTGATATTAGGGGGTCTACCAACCAAGATTTCATAGGGGGTCTTGTCATGGTGTTTGTTTGTCAAACATCTGTTCTGAGTGTAGCATGCTGTGTTTACAGCTTCAATCCAATAAACTTCACTTATTTCAGTGTCAGCTAGCATTGTCCTTGCAGCTTCTTTAAGGGTTCTGTTTTTCCTTTCTGCAACACCATTTTGTTGAGGTGTTCTTACAGAGGAAAGTTGGTGTTGTATACCTTTGCAGGTACAAAACTCTTTTATGTACTGGTTAACAAACTCAGTACCATGGTCTGTTCTGATTGCAGATACCTTGTCATTTTTCATAACTTCAAGCTTTTTCAGCAAGTTTGGTATCTCCACCCTGGCATCAGATTTGTGTTTCAGAAAAACAACCCAAGTGAATCTTGAGAAGTCATCTATAACTACCAGACCATACTTCTTTCCTGCATAACTAATTACAGATGATTCAAAAAGATCCATGTGTAATAGGTGTAGTGGTCTAACACTAGAGTGTCTGGTTTTGGACTTGAAAGAGATCTTGGATTGTTTCCCCATCTGACAGGAAGAACAGATACCATCCTTTCTGAAAGATGTTTTGGGAAGACCAACCACTAATTCCTTCTTGGCAAGTTTGTTCAGAGTTTTGAAATTCAAGTGACTCATTATTTTGTGCCATAACCAGTGCTCTTCTGTGTGACCTGTTTGACTCACCATGAGACATTCTTCAGTTGTGGAAGATGCCCAATCGGCAACATAAAGACTTCCTTTCCGCCGAGCAACCAAGACTGTCTGCTTTGACTCATTGTCAATAAGTTTGCAGTACTCTGCTTTGAATTTCACAGTAAAACCTTTGTCTGCAAATTGGCTCATGCTAAACAGATTGTATTTCAAATCCTTAACATGTAATACGTCAGTGATTGTCAGTGATCCTAATTTGACGTTGCCAAATCCCAGAGAGGGATTTAATTCTCCTCCAGCAAATCTGATATCTGGTCCTGTGTTGCAAGCTTTGTAATCGACCAGATTTGCTTTGTCTCATGTCATGTGCTTTCCGCATCCACTATCAAATAGCCATTGAGCTTTAGTCCAAGAAGCATTCTGCACACAACAGGAAACAGGAGATTAGTTTCTCATGTCTTTGATGGAACCGTCAGGATTAAAGGATCTTCCAGTAGGAATCCATTTTTGAATGAATTTCCTTGGAACATTCTTTTGTCTGACAGGAACATAAGGAGGAATTCTAGTTGAATGATTATCATTGTTAAGAATTATTTTCTTCCTTGGTGTGTTCCTAGGTGCTCCTTTTGGAGCTTTCAGATACCTGTCAGGTTTCTGAGTTTGCTTTTCAGCAAACTTAGCTTTCCTTGCCAGATTTCTTCTAGCCCTGGCATTTAGATTTTCAGTGGCTTGATTCAACTTCCACTTCTGATAATTGCTTTGAGCAATTCTAGCCTTTAGCCATCGTTCTTGCTCCTGCTTGTACTCATGAGCAAGTTGTTTTCCGATGCTTTTATAGCCAATACCATTTCGAGCACTTGAAGCTATCTGAGATCTTTTCTCAGCAGCTTTTCTAGTCTCTGGTTGGTCCAATTTCTTTCCAGAAAAAGTGACATGGGAGAATTTGCCAGCTCCTGCAATTCTACCCTTTTGAGAGACATAGCACTGTAGGTGTTTACACTTTTCAGTGTTATGTTTCTTTTCAGAGACATGCCCAACAGTTTTCTGTTTGACTTGTTTTTCCCACAAAGGATTAGTCGCAACTGCCTTTCCTTTGTCTACAATCTTTGTCTTCTGACCGATGTTGTAGATTGTATGGGAACCATCTTGCTGAGTAGTTATGAATGTTCTTCTTTCTTCACTCTTATTCAGAGTGGTAGAACAGTCTGTCTGTGTTCTCAGCCCAAGTCCTTTCTTTTCTGAAGGATCTCTTAAGTAGGATTGTACTTCAGTAAGAGTGTCACTAGCTTTGGCATAAGATTGAAAAGATAATTCTTTCTTTTTGAGTTCCTTATTTTCAGAAAGAAGATCTTCATATTTCTTTTGAAGGTCAGCCATAGCTTCTTTATGTGACTTTGCAGTCTCAGATATCTGAGCTTTGAGAAACGCATTTTCAGCGTCCTTTTTCTCAGATATCTTAACCAAAAGAGAATTTTCCTTTGCAAGAAAATTCTTTTCTTCTTCTAGATTTTCGGTTCTCGCTCGGATCATTAGAAATTCTCTCTCATAGATATCAAGTTCTTTTCTGAGATTTTCTAGATCTTTTATTTCTTCCTCATCACTTTCATAAGTGTAACAAGAAGTATGTGTTACCTCATCAGCCATTAGACAGATTTGAATGTTAGAGATGTCTGGACCGTCGATCTCAGCAACTCCACACATTTCATTCTTCTTGAAGTCGAAGTCGATTATATCGTGAGTAACTCCACATAATTCTGGTGATGGTAACGTTGAATCATCTGAGTCATCTTCAGAGTCTGTCTCAACATCGAGAGCATCCAATTGAGTTTCGATTTTCTTTCTTTCTTCAGTTAGCAAAGCTTTCTGGCTTCTTCTGAAGATTCTTCTATCTTTTCTGTCACCTGTCTTTAGTTTGTTGAAGGCAGGACAATCGTTCTTAAAGTGACCAGGTTTTTGACAGTAGAAACAGATATCGTTACCAATTTCTGCTTCCTCAAGATTGGTGCTTTTTTTGGCTTTTCAAATGAGCTTTGCATATCCTTGTACTGGTGATAGTTTGAGCATAGATGCTTTTTCAGCTTCTCTTTGGCTTTCCTTCTCTCAATTTCTCGACTGACATATTTGCTCATTTGCTTTGCATCAAGAGCATCCTCAGTCTCCTCCTTGCTTTTCTTCTTTTCAGAAGTTCCTTGAGTAACTAGAGCAACATTCAGCAACTTTTCAGTTGTTTGTTCTCTCTGAGTTGTCTCATAATCGACCGTAGCAAGATGAGAGAAAAGTTCCACTGGAGTGATATTTGGCATTCCTTGGTTAAAATAAAAGAATTTAGTATGCTCCCAGTTGTGGTTAAGACTTCTGACAATAGTCTTAATCTTCTCAGACTGGGAGTATCTATTGCTTTCCCCAAGTGCTGCCATATCACTCATGAGAGTGGTAAATCTGAAATCAAGTTCTTCCATAGTTTCAGTGGGTCCTTGTTTGAAATTTTGAAATTTCAACTTTAGAACTTCGAACTTGTTTTCCTTGGTTTTCTCAGTTCCGGCACAGATTTCTTCAATCAGTTGCCAGGCAACTTTCGCCGTTTTAGCACCCCACAGTTTACAGTGTATGTGCTCAGGTGTCGATCTGATGATGATATTACGAGGTTGACCATCCACACGATTCCTCTTGGCATCTTCCGATGTCCAGAGTTCTCTGGGCTTTGGTTCGTAAATAACTTGACCAGTGGCTCTTCCACTTGTTGATGCGTCTGTTTGTGAAGATCCTTCGCTTTGATCTCTGTCTCTACCATTTGAAACCTCCATGACTTGCTTAAGTTGTTGAATGACTATTGGGCCATTCTTTATTACTTCGATCATTTCGTCACTTATGGCTTCAAGGTGGAGCATCATGTTATTTTTCCATTTCTCTTAGTTTTCTGGTTTGAAAACGGGTGCATCACTCAGAGACATACCTGCACACTTAACACACAAATTAAATAGTCCTCGAAAGTGGACAAAGTTCCTTCACCTATCTGGGGATCTAGGTTCAGTGCAGAAGGCTGGTGAACCTCTTGCTCTGATACCACTTGTTGGTCCTAATAACGGCAAAGTAAAAGACTAGAGGGGGGGGGGGGGTGAATAGTCTTTTAAAACATTTGTTGATAAACACAATTTCTCAGATATCTGGGAAGATATTTGATACTTAGATTCAGAGCGCGGAAGACTTAAGATAGATAAGTGCAGAAACAGTTAAAGTGTGTGTGTGTGTTGCTGAAATGTAATTACAGAAATGTAAATAACACAGCAAGTATAGTGGTATCTGGAGGTGGTATAATCCTCCAACTAATCCACTTCGGTCTTCCAAAGACCTAGAATTCACTAGAATAGATATTTGAGTTCACCTTACAAAGATCCTATTCTAAGACTTCTGAACAAATGGTTCCCAACCAAATGTTCCCCCTGAGTTATTCCCCGGCTTTCTCAGCCAAGTACTTCCTATACTCAGAAACCTTTTGAGTTATTCCCTAGCTTCCCAAGCTAAGTACTTCCTATACTCAATAACCTTGGAGTTATTCCCTAGCTCCCCAAGCTAAGTACTTCCTGTACTCCACGCCGGTTAAGGTGTTGGTTTTTGGTTTGAGTTGTCAGATGAGCTTCTTATATTAACTTTTCAGTTAACCAGAATGCTCAGTGAATCAAGTATACTTAATACACTTTTCAATGTATGGTATCTTGTTCTTTTACTGACCCAAGTCTTATGATAACTGTTCAAGAGAATGAATCTCAGATACTTGATCTTTTGATTCAACTCTTTCACAGATAGCTTTACTTGTTTAGGATCAGGACACTTAGAACTTTAGTGCTACTTAAGATCAAAAGCTATGGTCGCAACAGTAAGCTTAAGGATAAGTAGTTTGCTTTGAGAGAGTAAGATATTCAGAGTGAGTTCATAAAGTTCTTAAGGAGTGTCTTCTCAAGCAGTCTAAGTGTTGATATTTATAGATGAATTTGAGTGCCGTTTTAATAGTATCCGTTAGGCTCAAATTCAAACTATCGATATCTGTGTATAGTACTGTAGCAGGTTTTGTCTTCTTCTTTAGAAGCTACCGTTGCTTTTATTCAGACATCTCTGTCCGTGCATTAAATGCTTTGTACTATACTTTTGTCCTGTAGTGCCAACGGAACTATGCATTGTATCAGAGATGTTCATATCATCAGATATCTCTGAGTCTTTGCACGTTCTTATCTTCAATTTCAGATACCACTTAAATTGAAACAACTTTGTTTGCAATCTGTATTTCTCTTTTCCAGAGATGTGTTTACAGCTCAAGGTATCTGTAAGAAGATATCTGTGGACACTTTCCTTGTTTTCCAGATAGACCCTTCAGATATCTGTTGTGACCCAGTTTGTCCAAAACTATTCGTGTCTTTAAGATATCTGGCCAAGGTATCTGTAAAACTTATTTCAGTAATCTTGTGCAGTTCTTCAAATCTTCAAGTTGTTGAACTTGTTCTTCTTGGATGTCTTCTTCTTGGTCTTCTCTTCATAAAATAAAAATTACATTTTGAGACCTAACATCCTATACAAGATTAACTAGACTAACATACTAAGTGGGTTTCCTCTTTTACAATGTTCAAGTGAACCAAGAGTACTAGTCACCTTTCTGAGACTAAGATAGGTCATCATGTTGCTGATCAAAACTAAACAGATATTTCTAACAAAATATCTAACAAATTTCCTAACAGCTGCAAAAGAGTTATCAACTACTAAACAAGTAGACTCAGCAAGAGATAGTGCTTTCTGAAATGTGAAGACTATTATAGAAAGCCTTGCTGATGAACTCATTAATGCTGCCAAAAGTGGTGAAAGACACGAAGCCCTATCTGCAGAAATCGCAGGAGTAATGGACCAATAAGTTCCTAATGCTGATGAGAGCTCTGACGATGAAGATGATGAACTAGTCATCTCTCAAGTCCTAGAAAGATCAAAATGGGCTAAGGTTACTGAAATAGTAACTGGTGATGAGGTATCTGAAGAAGAACCCACACCACAGGTTGCTGAACAAGCACCTATAGCAAAGGTTGTTGGTGCAAACACACCATCAGGGAAAGTCTCTTATGCACAACTTCAAGAAGCCCTGATGAGTGGTGATTTAGTGTTGGCAGATGCTGATGAGAATGCCACACCTCAATGTCTGGAAGAACGTTCAATTAATCAATCTTCTGCTTCCAGACAACCACAACAACCACAACCACAATAGCCACAAGTGGTTGATGAAATGGTAAATGAACTCCATTTCGACTTACCAGCAATGCAGTATGCTGAAGAAAATCCTGCAAAAGAGCAGGTTCCCCAACTCAATGTGAGGGATCAAACTGAGACATCTACTCAGAATGATCAACCAGGGGAGGCAACTGAGTTGCATACTCAGGAAAGGTGTGAAGTACCTGAAACTTCAAACAAAGAAGCTGTACTCGAACAAGAAGACCAAAGTATAGAAGGGTCATGAGTTTCAGAGACCAATCAGCCTGACATTTCTCAGGTAGCTGAATGGTTTAACTCTCACCTTGTGAAACTTTATGCTTGTACATCTTGTTAATTATAAATTTTTCTTTGTTACAGGCTGAGTTAGAAACACAAAAACAAGAGGAAGCTGGAAAGCTTGCCTCAGAGACTGAGAAGGAGGTCTTATTAACCTCGCCTCTTAAGAAATCTGAGCCTATGCTGCAGGTGATAAAATGATTCTTAAGATGTCACTTTTCAGTTATATGTTTATTTACTTAATCATTTAAGTGAATGTTTCTAACAGGCTCCAACTGAGAAAGAGGAAGATAAGGCAGAAATGCCAGAAAACCCAGACACCGACAAGGTTTCTGAAGAAGATGTCATTGAGCCTTCCAGTTTGAAGGTATATGAAAATCAGTGATAAACATTCTTCATGGGTTATTATAACTTCTTCTCTAATTACTCAATACTTTCTACTTACATGCTCAATCTAAGTAGAAGTGCAAGGGGACAGAGTTGCGACATCTCCTGCACCTATGGGAATGGATGAAGCCCCTAAGGCAACATCACAAGAAAGAACACCAGATTCTGAGAAAGTTTCTGCGAAAAATGATTCTGAGCTTCCTATTGAGGAAGTAAGTGGAACACTCAGAAATCATTAAAGCATTATTCTTTCCTGAAAATTTCCTAAGTATTGTGTTAATCTTAATTCTCAGGTTGATGAGGACCAGACTTCCCAGTCTCCACCTCACAACAAGAAATCTGAGACACCCCTTGTCTCAGTAGTACAAATCTCTGAGCCTGATACACTTTTTCAGGTAACTCAGATACCAAACTACTCTTGCACTCAGATATCTACACCAGTTTTGAATCTAACTCAAAACACTTTCTTTCAGGCTCAAACTTGTACCAAGCAGGTTCCTGATGATGAGCAAAAGGACCTACTTCCCTTCTTCAAAGCTCCCACCCTGCCAAAGCACATCCAATGTTTCAAGAAATGGCAGAAGGTTAAGGTGCTCTGATCTCTCTGAAATATTGAGAATCACAGATCAACCAACAAGACGAGCATGAGCTCTTGATCTGGAGACTTATATCCATGCAATGTTTCCCACAGAACAATATACAGTTGCGACCTTATTGCATAAGGATTTCTCCAAAGAAGTGGCACACAGTTTGATACAAGCCTTCGAACAGGCTGATGGTCAGACAAGATTACAGATGGCTTTCAAGCTAGTCTTGCCCCAGACTCTGCATTTTATTCCTTCTGAACAAGAAGAGGTTAATGGGCAGAAGATCACTATTCCTGAAGTGATCAATCTTGTATCTGAAGATGATGAGGAGGAAGAAATAAACGAAAATGACTTTGATGTACGTCCCACTGAGCATCACCAAAAGGATGATAATGACAACAAGGATGATGATGATGCCCCTGCACTAGGGACCAGAGGAATTTCACAAAGAAATATGCCTCAACTGCTGAAAAGCACACTGAGAGGACATCACAGAAATCTCCGTCTCCATCTCCTCAAAAATCTACTCATCCATCTTCCCAACAAAAAGATTTTACTGAACAAGTAGTTGAGGATTCTGAAGAAATCACTCAGAAAATGCTGAACACTCAAACCAGAACTGCTCAACTCAAACAACTGTTGGAAGAAGAAGAACAACAGCTCCATCTTCAACTGGAAGAACAGATAGCTAAATCCAGAGACAAGCTTGATCAACTACAAGATCAGTACTTAGAAGAAATGATCACTTATTCTGAGGTTAAAGAGCTACAGGATGCTGTGAATGCAATCACCAAAGAACTCGATACTGAAGAAGTATCTGAATTAAAGCATGATGCTAAGGCTGCATCATCTTCAAAAGAAGTACCATCCTCTTCGCAGAAAGGAAAGAAACCAATCTCTGAGATGGTTGCTGGATTGGACACAATTGTTGAAAACGTCCAAGAGGATGAAGATCACTGGGCTGATTACTCAGATGATGAAGAATACAAGACTTTGGCAGAACACCACGATGACCACTTAGTGGTTTCCCATCTGAAAAGGAAGCTGATTGCACCTGCAATATTCAACAAGTTGCCAAACGTCCACTCCCATGAATACATGAATAGATACCAAGTTTTGGCTCATCTAAAAAAGGAGTTATCTTCACAGAATAAGGAAGTAATTGCCTCCGTCCCCTCAGAATGAAGAAATTCACTGAGCTCATCACTCAAAGAACAACAAGCATAGTCATTGCTCAGAAAGATCTGGGAATGATGAGGGACGATGATGCATCTTTAGCTAAAAAAGCTTTTCAAGAGGCAAGTTACACTGCTGGAAAAGCAGATGCCATACTCGGCCCATTGGCAGAGCACACTGATAAGGACAATGGACTTATAAAGCAAAATCAGGAGCTCAAAGCTGACCTTCAGAAGTTGGTCACTGCCTACAACTACTTACAAGGGCATTTTGACTCTCTCTCATATTCTTTTATGAGACTGAGTCAGCCAACAATGACTAAGGGGAAAGGATTGTACAAATATGGAAAATCTGGACCTCAATGTCAAGGGGAATGGGAAGAAGGAGAAGGAAACAAGAAGAAATCTGGAGCTGGTGTTGCTCAGAGAGGAAGAAGAAACAAGAAGACTTCCCAGCCACCACTCAGAATCAATGAGCCCTCCTCAAGCCAAGCTGCTTTGGAAATAGTAGCTACTTCCCAGAAACCCACTAAAGGTACTCAAATGGTAACAAGGGCCATGGCACAGAAACCTCCAAGGAGTACCAAGGCTCCAAGGAGAAGACAAGTTAAAGGGATTGATGAATCTTCTGAAGAAGAAGAAGAAGAAGGTCAAATCAAGCCCCTGGGCAATGAAGAAGGCTGTAAAACTCTCACAGGATTTAATCTTGATGATGATGAGGAAACTGTAAGATGAAGCTCCTCTTCACAGAAAAAGAAAAATTGAAAGCCTAACTGAGCCCATAGGTGCAAAGCCCCTAGCAGCTAAAACACCCTCTGGAAATACCAAGTCTATCCATGGTGGTTCTTCAAGCAACAACCCCAAAGGGAATTCAAGACAGAGAAGGAACAGATTGAGAGCTGAGCAAAGACAAAGCCAACTTCCACTCAGGCCAGAAGAAGCCAAAATTGAGTATGTGAAGTATGACAATAGTTCCTCTGTCTACAGGTGCATCAATCAGAAAAATGGCTATTGGATTCTGGAACTAAAGCATCTACTAGTAAACTCAAGATTTCCATAACCAATCCATAAACAACTCATGACATGGAGAAAAGACAAGCCAATCTTGATCAACACCAATCACATCAAAGCATGGTTGGATTTTAAAGTTATCAAGAGAATAGAATCCATGAAGAAGGACCTCTCTGATGATTGTCCTTATGGAAAGCCAGATGATGTGCACAGAATTCTCAATATCACAGGAACAGGCACAAGAGCAAGACTTGCTGTGGAACCCTATGAGTCATTCTACTTAACTAAAGATCAATACAAGGGTAACATCAGATATCTGAAGACTATCTATGAATATTTCAAGCTATCAGATATCAGAATAGAGCATGGCTGGAAGTGGGGAAAGTATCTGTGGGTCAAGCATTTTGTCAAGAAAAATCCTACCAAAACCTACAAAGAAGTCTGTGGATTTGGCAGAGACACTGAGATGCTTGTCAGAACACTTCTCTATGATTATTCTGATGACATCAAAAGGTATGGTGATAGGAAATTTGCAGATTGATCCATAGAACTTTTGTTGAAGACTTGAAGTTCTGAAGACTTGAAGACTAGTCTATTAGGATGTTTACTTGGAGTTTGGTTACTCCTGTTGTCCTAATTTACTATGTATTTTTTGTTGTATTTTTGCTGACTGCGCTAAATTTGTTTTATGTACTAAAGTTATCTGTAAACTTTCATTGTAACATATCTGATGAACTTACTCTCAGATATCATTCTATAAAAGATAACTTGTCATCAAAGATCACATCTTGTGATTTGGTTGATGTTTACTTTCTGCACTTAATTGAATGAATTGAAAAATCATAAGAAATGATTAAGTGTTGGATTGTTCACTCATCCAGATTTGTAATAGGTCAGATAGTCATCGTTGACTGATCAAAAAGGGGGAAATTTGTTAGAAATTTTGTTAAGAAATTTTGTTAGGATTATCTGTTTAGATTTTGATCAGCAACATGATGACTCATCTTAGTTCAGAAAGGTGATTAGTACTCTTGGTTCACTTGAACATTGTAAAAGAGGAAACCCACTAAGTATGATAGACTAGCTAATCTTGTATAGGATGTTAGGCCTCAATATGTAATTTTTATTTTATGAAGAAGACCAAGAAGAAGACATCCAGCTGAACAAGTTCAACGACATTGAAGATTTGAATACTGCACAAGATTACTGAAAATAGTGTTCCAGATACCTTTAACCAGATATCTTGAAGACACTATTTGGTTCTAAACGAACTATGTTTCAAGAAGATATCTGGACACTAAGAGGTTTATGAAAACAAGGAAAGTGCCCACATATATCTGCACTCAGATACCTTGAGCTTAAACCACGTTTCTGAAAAAGAAATTTATATTGCAACAAAGTTTTTTCAATAAAGTGGTATCTGAAGTTGAAGATAAGGACGTGCAAAGACTCGGAGAGAATTGATAAAATTAGTCTCTGATACAATGCATAGTTTCGTTGGCACTACAGGACAAAAGTATAGTACAATGCATTAAATGCGTGGACAGAGATGTCTGTACAAAACGGTAGCTTCTGAAGAAGAAGACAAACCTGATACAGTACTATACACAGATATCTATAGTTTGAATTTGAGCCTAACGGATACTATTCAAACGGCACTCAAATTCATCTATAAATATCAACACTTAGACTGCTTGAGCACACACATAACCTGAAGAACTTACACTGAACACATATCTTACTCTCTCAAGCAAACTACTTATCCTCAAGCTTTCTGTTGCGACCAAATCTAGTGATCTTAAGTAGCACTGAAGTTCTAAGTGTCCTGATCCTAAACAAGCACTGCTATTTGTGAAAGAGTTGAATCGAAAGATCAAGTATCTGTGATTCATTCTCTTGAACATTTATCTAAGACTTGGGTCAGTAAAAGAACAAGATAGCATACATTGCAAAGTGTATTAAGAATTCTTGATTCACAGAGCTATCTGATTAACTGAAAAGTTATTAAAGAAGCTCATCTGACAAATCAAACCAAAACCAACACCATAACTAGCGTGGAGTACAGGAAGTACTTAGTTTGGGAAACTAAGGAATAACTCCAAGGTTATTGAGCACAGGAAGTACTTAGCTTGGGAAGCTAGGGAATATCTTAAAAAGGTTTCTGAGTACAGGAAGTACTTGGCTGTGAAAGCCGGGGAACAACTCAGGGGGAAACATTTGGTTGGGAACCATTTGTTTAAGAATCTTAGAATAGGATTTTTGTAAGGTGACCTCAATTACATGTTCTAGTGAATTCTAGGTCTTTGGAAGACCGAAGTGGATTAGTTGGAGGATTACGCCACCTCCAGATACCACTATATTTGCTGTGTTATGTACTTTTCTGTACTTACATTTCAGCAACACACACACACACATTAACTGTTTCTGCACTTATCTATCTTAAGTCTTCGGCGCTCTGAATCTAAGTATCAGATATCTTCACAGATATCTGAGAAATAGTTTTTATCGACAAAAGTTTTAAAAGACTATTCACCCGCTCTCCTCTAGTCTTTTACTTTGCCATTATCTGGACCAACAGAAGTTGAAACGACTTCAACAGGTGATGCGGGGCAGAAATAAGGAAGTGCAATAGGCTGGTCATAACATCGTGCGAAGCCATGAACGACTCCATCATCTATAGGAAGACCTCCAGCGGAATCGATTCTCTGCAGATTTGATCAGACAGATCAAAGAAGCTTCTATGGAACTGGAAGATTGGCTAAACATCGAGGAACAAGTGCTACGACAAAAGTCAAAAGTTGATTGGATTAAGCTAGGGGATGAAAACTCGGCTTTCTTCCATGCCCAGGTTAGGGAAAAGAACCGTAGGATTGGAATTCATAGGCTTGAGACGGAAGATGGCCGTGTTCTCCATAGGGATGTGGATCTTGAGCAGGAGGTTGTTGCTTTCTATTCACAGTTAGTGGGTACAGTCCCATTGAGATGAGTTGGTGTAGATATCGGGATTCTCCGTTCAGGTCGAAGACTAAGCCGGGAAGATCGGATGTTTCTGATTCAACCGGTTACACATCTGGAAATTGACAATGCATTAAAGGATATTGGCGATTTAAAAGCTCCAGGGATCGATGGATTCAATGCGTATTTCTTTAAACAGACATGGCAACAGGTAAGATCGGATGTCTATGCGGCAATTGAGGATTTCTTTACCACAACAGCACTCTATCCTGCTCTGAACTGTACATTGGTCACCTTGATCCCAAAGACTCCAACGGCTACATGTGTGAGAGAAATGCGTCCAATCGCGTGCTGCACGACTGTCTACAAAATTATATCTAAAGTGCTCACTGCTCGGTTAGGGAATGTTATAAATTGCATTGTTGATGAGAGACAGTCTGCCTTCCTACCGGGGAAAGTTATACATGATAACATCCTACTGGCATAGGAATTGGTCAAAGGGTATAACCGTAAAGGGGTCTCGCCTAGGTGTATGATACAGATGGATTTACATAAGGCCTATGATACTGTCGATTGGGGTGCTTTGGAGATGATTATGAAGGAACTGGGTATACCAATGCAATTCGTATGCTGGTTCATGATTTGTGTTACGATGGTGTCTTATAAATACATGATTAATGGGAACCCGTCAAAACTCCTCAAAGCTCGGAGAGGATTGAGACAAGGTGACCCGTTATCTCCGTTCCTCTTTGTATTGGTTATGGAATACCTGCATCGTAGCCTGCAAAAGCTGCGTAATATCCCGGATTTCAATTTTCATCCGAAGTGTGAAAAATTGTGTATAACCAACCTCTGTTTTGCGGATGATTTAATGTTATTTATGCGAGGGGATGAGAGGTCGGTCCATCTTATGATGCAACAGCTTCAACAATTCTCAGATTCTTGTGGATTACAAGCAAATAATACTAAGACAAAAGTCTTTGTTGGAGGGCTGTCCCGAACTGAACAGCAGCGGATTCTGGAGGTGACTGGATTCGTGGCTGGAGTGCTTCCGGTTCGGTATTTGGGTGTCCCTTTGTCTCATTGGAAACTCACTATCCAGCATCATCAACCTTTAATTAATCGTGTCCTGGGAAGAATCAAACATTGGACGACAAGAATCTTAAGCTATGCCGGTAGGGAGCAGCTAATTAAGAGTGTAATCACCTCTGTTACTTCTTATTGGCTACAGGTGTTCCCCTTCCCTAAAGCGGTACTGGACCATATTCAGCGCATCTGTCGGAGCTTTCTGTGGAGTGGTAAGGATGGCAACTATCACAAAGCACTAGTATCTTGGCAATAGGTTTTTACCCCGAGATGTTGTGGCGGCTTGAATATTATCAACTTACATATCTGGAATACGGCTCTAATCTCCAAACTCTTATGGAAGATCCAAACGAAGGCTGATTCGTTGTGGGTCAAATGGATTCATTGCTATTACATAAAAGATCAAGATATGGATGAATGGTCAGTGCCTATTTGTAGCTCTTTGACTATGAAGGCTATTATTCGGGTTCGGGAGATGATTTGCGGAGCTCATGAATGGATGGAGCAGATTGCTGCCTCAAAGTTCTCTATTCGAGCCATATATGTGCTTCTTCGTGGTAGGCCAGCCAAAGTGGAGTGGTGTGATCTTGTCATTCACAACCAAGCTCGACCAAAGGCTATTTTCATTATGTGGTTGTCCTTGCACCGACGTTTGGCAACAAAAGACCGATTGGCGTATTATGTTATATTCACGGATGGTAAGTGCAGTTTTTGCGATGGAGATGAGTCCATTGATCACCTATTCTTCCAATGCCCCATTACGTATGAGTTTTAACATGGTTACGGGTTTCCCACCCAAGCATCACGAGTTGGCACCAGCTAATTGGCTGGACAAGAAGAATGTCGGGAGGAAAAGGGGGGAAGGCTTCGGTGTTCCGTGCTCTATTGGCTGAGGTTTTCTACCATGTTTGGGAGGCTCGAAATGGAAATATATTCAAATAACGCAACTTCGATATGCAAGGTACCATTAGCTCGGTGATACAGATTACCACACTCCGATGTAGAAGCCGGAAGTCAGCTGCCCTGATCCAAGTTCTATCTGAGTGATTTAGGTATTTCATGTTTGCACTAATCTATTCAAGTTATTTTATGATTTGGTCTTGGACGATATGGTCAGTCCCTAAATGTACGTACTCTGTTTTTGGTATCAATAAGACAAGTTCTTTCGTTCCAAAAAAAAATATACTTGTGAAAACGGTTTAGTTTGTTTAAATTTGAGTACTTCTAATAACTAGAAAACAGAAAACGCAATGTAATTGATTTGAATGAGTGAGGTAGAAAGAACACATTAGTTACGAACAAGACATTCTAATTCGCTCTAGGGATACGTTCATACAGTCACACGGTCCGTGTACAGAAAACTATCAATTCAACCTTTACCAAACGAGTTTGAAGATGTTTGAACGAGAGTAATCGTGGGTCGTCAATCCACGATCCTTCACCAAAATGTTTTAGAGAATCTTTGAACGAGAGAATTGAATTGAAGGGTTTTTAAGAAGATCTTTGAACGAGCCTAACCAATATGAACGATTTCAAACCCTAGAAGCGAATACGAAATGCTATTATGCAACTACCGTGTTCGGAGTGATTTAGCTACTCATGATCGAACCAAGGATGAAAGAATACAAGATATTGCTATGATTAACATAAACAGAATGATAATCGCATGCAAGCTCAAACAATTCGAGAAACAGAGTAAGAACGAATTGAATAAGATAAAACAATAGAGATTTACCACAGTAATCAGGGATTCGATATCAATCCTTCGATGAATAATCAAATCCAATTTTTCATCGGCTTAAAGTTTCTCACCGTATTTTTGGACTAAAGAGATAAACAAACTTGCTATTTACATGAAAAATAGACTTACGGGATTTTAAATCCACTACGCCACCTTAGTTAAATATCATGCAAAACATAAGCAGCTAGCAAATTTAACAATCACAATAGATGCTCGATGACTTGGGAGAACAACTCAGACTCACCACAAAAATCAGAAAGTAGGCTTAAAACGCAGGCCAAAAGACTCTATTCTAAAAAACTAAGACACAAACATAAACTAAAAACAAAACAAGCACATAAAAGTGGCTAACATACCACCCACAAATTTGATATGCTCAAATTACTACTTAGAAGACAAGTAGGAAACAGTTGTTGTAAACAGACAATGCTAACCACGAGGTCGTTCGTTAAGGAATCGATTAGGCTATCACACAGTTTGAAAGGAAATAATTACTTGTGAAAACGGTTTAGTTTGTTTGAATTTGAGTACTTCTAATAACTAGAAAACAGAAAACGCAATGTAATTGATTTGAATGAGTGAGGTAGAAGGAACACATTAGTTACGATCAAGCAATTCTAATTCGCTCAAGGGATACGTTCATACTGTCACACGGTCCGTGTACAGAAAACTATCAATTCAACCTTTACCAAACGAGTTTGAACGAGAGTAATTGTGGGTGGTCAATCCACGATCCTTCACCAAAATGTTTTAGAGAATCTTTGAACGAGAGTATTGAATTGAAGGGTTTTTACGAAGATCTTTGAACGAGCCTAACCTATATGAACGATTTCAAACCCTAGAAGCGAATACGCAAGGCTATCACGCAACTACCATGTTCGGAGTGATTTAGCTACTCATGATCGAAGCAAGGATGAAAGAATAAAAGATATTGCTCATGATTAACATAAACAGAATGATAATCGCATGCAAGCTCAAACAATTCGAGAAACAGAGTCAGAACGAATTGAATAAGATAAAACAATAGAGATTTAACACAGTAATCAGGGATTCGATATCAATCCTACGATGAATAATCAAATCCAATTTTTCATGGGCTTAAAGTTTCTCACCGTATTTTTGGTCTAAAGAGATAAACAAACTTGCTATTTACATGAAAAACAGACTTACGGGATTTTAAATCCACTACGCCACCTTAGTTCAATATCATGCAAAACATAAGCAGCTAGAAAATTTAACAATCATAATAGATGCTCGATGACTTGGGAGAACAACTCAGACTCACCACAAAAATCAGAAAGTAGGCTTAAAACGCAGGCCAAAAGACTCTATTCTAAAAAACTAAGACACAAACATAAACTGAAAACAAAACAAGCACATAAAAGTGGCTAACATACCACCCAGAAATTTGATATGCTCAAACTACTACTTAGAAGAGAAGTAGGAAGCAGTTGTTGTAAACAAACAATGCTAACCACGAGGTTGTTCGCTACGGAATCAATTAGGCTATCACACGGTTTGAAGGCAAACAATTGCTTGTGAAAACGGTTTACTTTGTTTGAATTTGAGTACTTCTAATAACTAGAAAACAGAAAACGCAATGTAATTGATTTGAATGAGTGAGGTAGAAGGAACACATTAGTTACGATCAAGATATTCTAATTCGCTCTAGGGATACAATCATACTGTCACACGTTCCGTGTACAGAAAACTATCAATTCAACCTTTACCAAACGAGTTTGAACAAGTTTGAACGAGAGTATTCGTGGGTCGTCAATCCACGATCCTTCACCAAAACGTTTTAGAGAATCTTTGAACGAGAGTATTGAATTGAAGGGTTTTTACGAAGATCTTTGAACGAGCCTAACCTATATGAACGATTTCAAACCCTAGAAGCGAATACGCAAGGCTATCACGCAACTACCGTGTTCGGAGTGATTTAGCTACTCATGATCGAAGCAAGGATGAAAGAATACATGATATTGCCATGACTAACATAAACAGAATGATAATCGCATGCAAGCTCGAACAATTCGAGAAACACAGTAAGAACGAATTGATTAAGATAAAACAATAGAGATTTACCACAGTAATCAGGGATTCGATATCAATCCTTCGATGAATAATCGAAACCAATTTTTCATCGGCTTAAAGTTTCTCATCGGCTTTTTGGATTAAAGAGATAAACAAACTTGATATTTACAAGAGAAATAGACTTACGGGATTTTAAATCCACTACGTCACCTTAGTTAAATATCATGCAAAACATAAGCAGCGAGAAAATTTTAGAATCACAAAAGATGCTCGATGACTTAGCAGAACAACTCAGACTCATCACAAAAATCAGAAAGTAGGCTTAAAACGCAGGCCAAAAGACTCTGTTCTAAAAAACTAAGACACAAAGATAAACTGAAAAACAAAACAAGCACATAAAAGTGGCTAACATACCACTCACAAATTTGATATGCTCAAACTACTACTTAGAAGACAAGTAGGAAGTAGTTGTTGTAAACAGAAAATGCTAACCACGAGGACGTTCGCTAAGGAATCGATTAGGCTATCACACGGCTTGAAAGCAAACAATTACTTGTGAAACCGGTTTAGTTTGTTTGAATTTGAGTACTTCTAATAACTAGAAAACAGAAAACGCAGTGTAATTGATTTGAATGAGTGAGGTAGAAGGAACACATTAGTTACGATCAAGCAATTCTAATTCGCTCTAGGGATACAATCATACTGTCACACGGTCCGTGTACAGAAAACTATCAATTCAACCTTTACCAAACGAGTTTGAACAAGTTTGAACGAGAGTAATCGTGGGTCGTCAATCCACGATCCTTCACCAAAACGTTTTAGAGAATCTTTGAACGAGAGTATTGAATTGAAGGGTTTTTACGAAGATCTTTGAACGAGTCTAACCTATATGAACGATTTCAAACCCTAGAAGCGAATACGCAAGGCTATCACGCAACTACCATGTTCGGAGTGATTTAGCTACTCATGATCGAAGCAAGGATGAAAGAATACAAGATAATGCCATGACTAACATAAACAGAATGATAATCGCATGCAATCTTAAACAATTCGAGAAATAGGGTAAGAACGAATTGAATAAGATAAAACAATAGAGATTTACCACAGTAATCAGAGATTCGATATTAATCCTTCGATGAATAATCGAAACCAAATTTTCATCGGCTTAAAGTTTCTCACCGGCTTTTTGGATTAAAGAGATAAGAAAACTTGATATTTACAAGAGAAATAGACTTACGGGATTTTAAATCCACTACGCCACCTTAGTTAAATATCATGCAAAACATAAGCAGCTAGCAAATTTAACAATCACAAAAGATGCACGATGACTTGGGAGAACAACTCAGACTCACCACAAAAATCAGAAATTAGGCTTAAAACGCAGGCCAAAAGACTCTATTCTAAAAAACTAAGACACAAACATAAACTGAAAACAAAACAAGCACATAAAAGTGGCTAACATACCACCCAGAAATTTGATATGCTTAAACTACTACTTAGAAGAGAAGTAGGAAGCAGTTGTTGTAAACAAACAATGCTAACCACGAGGTCGTTCGCTAAGGAGTCGATTAGGCTATCACACGGCTTGAAAGCAAACAATTACTTGTGAAAACGGTTTAGTTTGTTTGAATTTGAGTACTTCTAATAACTAGAAAACAGAAAACGCAATGTAATTGATTTGAATGAGTGAGGTAGAAGGAACACATTAGTTACGATCAAGCAATTCTAATTCTCTATAGGGATACAATCATACTGTCACACGGTCCGTGTACAGAAAACTATCAATTCAACCTTTACCAAACGAGTTTGAACAAGTTTGAACGAGAGTAATCGTGGGTCGTCAATCCCCGATCCTTCACCAAAACGTTTTAGAGAATCTTTGAACGAGAGTATTGAATTGAAGGGTTTTTACGAAGATCTTTGAACGAGCCTAACCTATATGAACGATTTCAAACCCTAGAAGCGAATACGCAAGGCTATCACGCAACTACCGTGTTCGGAGTGATTTAGGTACTCATGATCGAAGCAAGGATGAAAGAATACAAGATATTGCCATGACTAACATAAACAGAATGATAATCGCATGCAAGCTCAAACAATTCGAGAAATAGAGTAAGAACGAATTAAATAAGATAAAACAATAGAGATTTACCACAGTAATCAGGGATTCGATATCAATCCTTCGATGAATAATCGAAACCAATTTTTCATCGGCTTAAAGTTTCTCACCGGCTTTTTGGATTAAAGAGATAAACAAACTTGATATTTACAAGAGAAATAGACTTACGGAATTTTAAATCCACTACGCCACCTTAGTTAAATATCATGCAAAACATAAGCAGCTAGAAAATTTTTGAATCACAAAAGATCCTCGATGACTTAGCAGAACAACTCAGACTCATCACAAAAATCAGAAAGTAGGTTTAAAACGCAGGCCAAAAGACTCTATTCTAAAAAACTAAGACACAAATATAAACTGAAAAACAAAACAAGCACATAAAAGTGGCTAACATACCACCCACAAATTTGATATGCTCAAATTACTACTTAGAAGACAAGTAGGACGCCGTTGTTGTAAACAGAAAATGCTAACCACGAGGTCGTTCGCTAAGGAGTCAATTAGGCTATCACACGGCTTGAAAGCAAACAATTACTTGTGAAAACGGTTTAGTTTGTTTGAATTTGAGTACTTCTAATAACTAGAAAACAGAAAACGCAATGTAATTAATTTGAATGAGTGAGGTAGAAGGAACACATTAGTTACGATCAAGCAATTCTAATTCGCTATAGGGATACGTTCATACTGTCAGACGGTCCGTGTACAGAAAACTATCAATTCAACCTTTACCAAACGAGTTTGAAGAAGTTTGAACGAGAGTAATCGTGGGTCGTCAATCCACGATCCTTCACCAAAACGTTTTAGAGGATCTTTGAACGAGAGTATTGAATTGAATGGTTTTTACGAAGATCTTTGGACGAGCCTAACCTATATGAACGATTTCAAACCCTAGAAGCGAATACGCAAGGCTATCACGCAACTACCGTGTTCGGAGTGATTTAGCTACTCATGATCGAAGAAAGGATGAAAGAATACAAGATATTGCCATGACTAACATAAACATAATGATAATCGCATGCAAGCTCATACAATTCGAGAATCAGAGTAAGAACGAATAGAATAAGATAAAACAATAGAGATTTACCACAGTAATCAGGGATTCGATATCAATCCTTCGATGAATAATCAAAAACCAATTTTTCATCGGCTTAAAGTTTCTCACCGGCTTTCTGGATTAAAGAGATAAACAAACTTGATATTTACAAGAGAAATAGACTTACGGGATTTTAAATCCACTACGCCACCTTAGTTAAATATCATGCAAAACATAAGCAGCTAGAAAATTTAAGAATCACAAAAGACACTTGATGACTTAGTAGAACAACTCAGACTCCTCACAAAAATCAGAAAGTAGGCTTAAAACGCAGGCCAAAAGACTCTATTCTAAAAAACTAAGACAGAAACATAAACTGAAAAACAAAACAAGCACATAAAAGTGGCTAACATACCACCCACAAATTTGATATGCTCAAATTACTACTTAGAAGACAAGTAGGAAGCAGTTGTTGTAAACAGAAAATGCTAACCACGAGGTCGTTCGCTAATGAATCGATTAGGCTATCACATGGCTTGAAAGCAAACAATTACTTGTGAACGGTTTAGTTTGTTTGAATTTGAGTACTTCTAATAACTAGAAAACAGAAAACGCAATGTAATTGATTTGAATGAGTGAGGTAGAAGGAACACATTAGTTACGATCAAGCAATTCTAATTCGCTCTAGGGATACATTCACACTGTCACACGGTCCGTGTACAGAAAACTATCAATTCAACCTTTACCAAACGAGTTTGAACATGTTTGAATGAGAGTAATCGTGGGTCGTCAATCCACGATCCTTCACCAAAACGTTTTAGACAATCTTTGAACGAGAGTATTGAATTGAAGGGTTTTTACGAAGATCTTTGAACGAGCCGAACCTATATGAAAGATTTCAAACCCTAGAAGCGAATACGCAAGGCTATCACGCAACTACCGTGTTCGGAGTGATTTAGCTACTCATGATCGAAGCAAGGATGAAAGAATACAAGATATTGCCATGACTAACATAAACAGAATGATAATCGCATGCAAGCTCAAACAATTCGAGAAACAGAGTAAGAACGAATAGAATAAGATAAAACAATAGAGATTTACCACAGTAATCAGGGATTCGATATCAATCCTTCGATGAATAATCAAAACCAATTTTTCATCGGCTTAAAGTTTCTCACCGGCTTTTTGGATTAAAGAGATAAACAAAATTGATATTTACAACAGCAATAGACTTACGGGATTTTAAATCCACTACGCCACCTTAGTTAAATATGATGCAAAACATATGCAGCTAGCAAATTTAACAATTACAAAAGATGCACGATGACTTGGGAGAACTACTCAGACTCACCACAAAAATCAGAAAGTAGGCTTAAAGCGCAGGCCAAAAGACTCTGTTCTAAAAAACTAAGACACAAACATAAACTGAAAACAAAACAAGCACATAAAAGTGGCTAACATACCACCCACAAATTTGATATGCTCAAATTACTACTTAGAAGACAAGTAGGAAGCAGTTGTTGTAAACAGACAATGCTAACCACGAGGTCGTTCGCTAAGGAATCGATTAGGCTATCACACAGTTTGAAAGCAAACAATTACTTGTGAAAACGGTTTAGTTTGTTTGAATTTGAGTACTTCTAATAACTAGAAAACAGAAAACGCAATGTAATTGATTTGAATGTGTGAGGTAGAAGGAACACATTAGTTACGATCAAGCAATTCTAATTCGCTATAGGGATACGTTCATACTGTCACACGGTCCGTGTACAGAAAACTATTAATTCAACCTTTACCAAACGAGTTTGAAGAAGTTTAAACGAGAGTAATCGTGGGTCGTCAATCCACGATCCTTCACCAAAATGTTTTAGAGAATCTTTGAACGAGAGTATTGAATTAAAGGGTTTTTACGAAGATCTTTGAACGAGCCTAACCAATATGAACGATTTCAAAACCTAGAGGCGAATACGCAAGGCTATCACGCAACTACCGTGTTCGGAGTGATTTAGCTACTCATGATCAAAGCAAGGATGAAAGAATACAAGAGATTGCCATGACTAACATAAACTGAATGATAATCGCATGCAAGCTCAAACAATTCGAGAAACAGAGTAAGAACGAATAGAATAAGATAAAACAATAGAGATTTACCACAGTAATCAGGATTCGATATCAATCCTTCCATGAATAATCAAAACCAATTTTTCATCGGCTTAAAGTTTCTCACCGGCTTTTTGGATTAAAGAGATAAACAAACTTGATATTTACAAGAGAAATAGACTTACGGGATTTTAAATCCACTACGCCACCTTAGTTAAATATCATGCAAAACATAAGCAGCTAGAAAATTTAAGAATCACAAAAGACGCTCGATGACTTAGCAGAACAACTCAGACTCATCACAAAAATCAGAAAGTAGGCTTAAAACGCAGGCCAAAAGACTCTATTCTAAAAAACTAAGACACAAACATAAACTGAAAAACAAAACAAGCACATAAAAGTGGCTAACATACCACCCACAAATTTGATATGCTCAAATTACAACTTAGAAGACAAGTAGGAAGTAGTTGTTGTAAACAGAAAATGCTAACCACGAGGTCGTTCGCTAAGGAATCGATTAGGCTATCACACGGCTTGAAAGCAAACAATTACTTGTGAAAACGTTTTAGTTTGTTTGAATTTGAGTACTTCTAATAACTAGAAAACAGAAAACGCAATGTAATTGATTTGAATGAGTGAGGTAGAAGGAACACATTAGTTACGATCAAGCAATTCTAATTCGCTCTAGGGATACATTCATACTGTCACACGGTCCATGTACAGAAAACTATCAATTCAACCTTTACCAAACGAGTTTGAACAAGTTTGAACGAGAGTAATCGTGGGTCGTCTATCCACGATCCTTCACTAAAACGTTTTAGAGAATCTTTGAACGAGAGTATTGAATTGAAGGGTTTTGACGAAGATCTTTGAACGAGCCTAACCTATATGAACGATTTCAAACCCTAGAAGCGAATACGCAAGGCTATCACGCAACTACCGTGTTCGGAGTGATTTAGCTACTCATGATCGAAGCAAGGATGAAAGAATACAAGATATTGCCATGAGTAACATAAAATGAATGATAATCGCATGCAAGCTCAAACAATTCGAGAAATAGAGTAAGAACGAATAGAATAAGATAAAACAATAGAGATTTACCACAGTAATCAGGGATTCGTTATCAATCCTTCGATGAATAATCAAAACCAATTTTTCGTCGGCTTAAAGTTTCTCACCGGCTTTTTGGATTAAAGAGATAAACAAACTTGATATTTACAAGAGAAATAGACTTACGGGATTTTAAATCCACTACGCCACCTTAGTTAAATATCATGCAAAACATAAGCAGCTAGAAAATTTAAGAATCACAAAAGACGCTCGATGACTTAGCAGAACAACTCAGACTCATCACAAAAATCAGAAAGTAGGCTTAAAACGCAGGCCAAAAGAGTATATTCTGAAAAACTAAGACACAAACATAAACTGAAAAACAAAACAAGCACATAAAAGTGGCTTACATACCACCCACAAATTTGATATGCTCAAATTACTACTTAGAAGACAAGTAGGAAGCAGTTGTTGTAAACAGAAAATGCTAACCACGAGGTCGTTCGCAAAGGAATCGATTAGGCTATCACACGGCTTGAAAGCAAACAATTACTTGTGAAAACGGTTTAGTTTGTTTGAATTTGAGTACTTCTAATAACAAGAAAACAGAAAACGCAATGTAATTGATTTGAATGAGTGAGGTAGAAGGAACACATTAGTTACGATCAAGCAATTCTAATTCGCTATAGGGATACGTTCATACTGTCACACGGTCCGTGTACAGAAAACTATTAATTCAACCTTTACCAAACGAGTTTGAAGAAGTTTGAACGAGAGTAATCGTGGGTCGTCAATCCACGATCCTTCACCAAAACGTTTTAGAGAATCTTTGAACGAGAGTATTGAATTGAAGGGTTTTTACGAAGATCTTTGAACGAGCCTAACCTATATGAACGATTTCAAACCCTAAAAGCGAATACAAAAGGCTATCACGCAACTACCGTGTTCGGAGTGATTTAGCTACTCATGATCGAAGCAAGGATGAAAGAATACAAGATATTGCCATGACTAACATAAACAGAATGATAATCGCATGCAAGCTCAAACAATTCGAGAAACAGAGTAAGAACGAATAGAATAAGATAAAACAATAGAGATTTACCACAGTAATCAGGGATTCGATATCAATCCTTCCATGAATAATCAAAACCAATTTTTCATCGGCTTAAAGTTTCTCACCGGCTTTTTGGATTAAAGAGATAAACAAACTTGATATTTACAAGAGAAATAGACTTACGGGATTTTAAATCCACTACGCCACCTTAGTTAAATATCATGCAAAACATAAGCGACTAGAAAATTTAAGAATCACAAAAGACGTCGATGACTTAGCGAACAACTCGGACTCATCACAAAAATCGTAGGCTTAAAACGCAGGCCAAAAGACTCTATTCTAAAAAACTAAGACACAAACATAAACTGAAAAACAAAACAAGCACATAAAAGTGGCTAACATACCACCCACAAATTTGATATGCTCAAATTACTACTTAGAAGACAAGTAGGAAGCTTGTTGTAAGCGAAATGCTAACCACGAGGTTAAGCTAAGGAATCGATTAGGCTATCACACGGCTTGAAAGCAAACAATTACTTGTGAAAAGCGGTTTAGTTTGTTTGAATTTGAGTACTTCTAATAACTAGAAAAGCAGAATGTAATTGATTTGAATGAGTGAGGTAGAAGGAACACATTAGTTACGATCAAGCAATTCTAATTCGCTATAGGGATACGTTCATACTGTCACACGGTCCGTGTACAGAAAACTATTAATTCAACCTTTACCAAACTAGTTTGAAGAAGTTTGAACGAGAGTAATCGTGGGTCGTCAATCCACGATCCTTCACCAAAACGTTTTAGAGAATCTTTGAACGAGAGTATTGAATTGAAGGGTTTTTACGAAGATCTTTGAACGAGCCTAACCAATATGAACGATTTCAAACCCTAGAAGCGAATACGCAAGGCTATCACGCAACTACCGTGTTCGGAGTGATTTAGCTACTCATGATCGAAGCAAGGATGAAAGAATACAAGATATTGCCATGACTAACATAAACAGAATGATAATCGCATGCAAGCTCAAACAATTCGAGAAACAGAGTAAGAACGAATAGATTAAGATAAAACAATAGAGATTTACCACAGTAATCAGGGATTCGATATCAATCCTTCGATGAATAATCAAAACCAATTTTTCATCGGCTTAAAGTTTCTCACCGGCTTTTTGGATTAAAGAGATAAACAAACTTGATATTTACAAGAGAAATAGACTTACGGGATTTTAAATCCACTACGCCACCTTAGTTAAATATCATGCAAAACATAAGCAGCTAGAAAATTTAAGAATCACAAAAGACGCTCGATGACTTAGCAGAACAACTCAGACTCATCACAAAAATCAGAAAGTAGGCTTAAAACGCAGGCCAAAAGACTCTATTATAAAAAACTAAGACACAAACATAAACTGAAAAACAAAACAAGCACATAAAAGTGGCTAACATACCACCCACAAATTTGATATGCTCAAATTACTACTTAGAAGACAAGTAGGAAGCAGTTGTTGTAAACAGAAAATGCTAACCACGAGGTCGTTCGCTAAGGAATCGATTAGGCTATCACACGGCTTGAAAGCAAACAATTACTTGTGAAAACGGTTTAGTTTGTTTGAATTTGAGTACTTCTAATAACTAGAAAACAGAAAACGCAATGTAATTGATTTGAATGAGTGAGGTAGAAGGAACACATTAGTTACGATCAAGCAATTCTAATTCGCTATAGGGATACGTTCATACTGTCACACGGTCCGTGTACAGAAAACTATTAATTCAACCTTTACCAAACGAGTTTGAACAAGTTTGAACGAGAGTAATCGTGGGTCGTCAATCCACGATCCTTCACCAAAACGTTTTAGAGAATCTTTGAACGAGAGTATTAAATTGAAGGGTTTTTACGAAGATCTTTGAACGAGCCTAACCAATATGAACGATTTCAAACCCTAGAAGCGAATACGCAAGGCTATCACGCAACTACCGTGTTCGGAGTGATTTAGCTACTCATGATCGAAGCAAGGATGAAAGAATACAAGATATTGCCATGACTAACATAAACAGAATGATAATTGCATGCAAGCTCAAACAATTCGAGAAACAGAGTAAGAACGAATAGATTAAGATAAAACAATAGAGATTTACCACAGTAATCAGGGATTCGATATCAATCCTTCGATGAATAATCAAAACCAATTTTTCATCGGCTTAAAGTTTCTCACCGGCTTTTTGGATTAAAGAGAGAAACAAACTTGATATTTACAAGATAAATAGACTTACGGGATTTTCAATCCACTACGCCACCTTAGTTAAATATCATGCAAAACATAAGCAGCTAGAAAATTTAAGAATCACAAAAGACGCTCGATGACTTAGCAGAACAACTCAGACTCATCACAAAAATCAGAAAGTTGGCTTAAAACGCAGGCCAAAAGACTCTATTCTAAAAAACTAAGACACAAACATAAACTGAAAAACAAAACAAGCACATAAAAGTGGCTAACATACCACCCACAAATTTGATATGCTCAAATTACTACTTAGAAGACAAGTAGGAAGCAGTTGTTGTAAACAAAAAATGCTAACCACGAGGTCGTTCGCTAAGGAATCGATTAGGCTATCACACGGCTTGAAAGCAAACAATTACTTGTGGAAACGGTTTAGTTTGTTTGAATTTGAGTACTTCTAATAACAAGAAAACAGAAAACGCAATGTAATTGATTTGAATGAGTGAGGTAGAAGGAACACATCAGTTACGATCAAGCAATTCTAATTTGCTCTAGGGATACATTCATACTGTCACACGGTCCATGTACAGAAAACTATCAATTCAACCTTTACCAAACGAGTTTGAACAAGTTTGAACGAGAGTAATCGTGGGTCGTCTATCCACGATCCTTCACCAAAACGTTTTAGAGAATCTTTGAACGAGAGTATTGAATTGAAGGGTTTTTACGAAGATCTTTGAACGAGCCTAACCTATATGAACGATTTCAAACCCTAAAAGCGAATACGCAAGGCTATCACGCAACTACCGTGTTCGGAGTGATTTAGCTACTCATGATCGAAGCAAGGATGAAAGAATACAAGATATTGCCATGACTAACATAAACAGAATGATAATCGCATGCAAGCTCAAACAATTCGAGAAACAGAGTAAGAACGAATAGAATAAGATAAAACAATAGAGATTTACCACAGTAATCAGGGATTCGATATCAATCCTTCGATGAATAATCAAAACCAATTTTTCATCGGCTTAAAGTTTCTCACCGGCTTTTTGGATTAAAGAGATAAACAAACTTGATATTTACAAGAGAAATAGACTTACGGGATTTTAAATCCACTACGCCACCTTAGTTAAATATCATGCAAAACATAAGCAGCTAGAAAATTTAAGAATCACAAAAGACGCTCGATGACTTAGCAGAACAACTCAGACTCATCAAAAAAATCAGAAAGTAGGCTTAAAACGCAGGCCAAAAGACTCTATTCTAAAAAACTAAGACACAAACATAAACTGAAAAACAAAACAAGCACATAAAAGTGGCTAACATACCACCCACAAATTTGATATGCTCAAATTACTACTTAGAAGACAAGTAGGAAGCAGTTGTTGTAAATAGAAAATGCTAACCACGAGGTCGTTCGCTAAGGAATCGATTAGGCTATCACACGGCTTGAAAGCAAACAATTACTTATGAAAACGGTTTAGTTTGTTTGAATTTGAGTACTTCTAATAACTAGAAAACAGAAAACGCAATGTAATTGATTTGAATGAGTGAGGTAGAAGGAACACATTAGTTACGATCAAGCAATTCTAATTCGCTATAGGGATACGTTCATACTGTCACACGGTCCGTGTACAGAAAACTATTAATTCAACCTTTACCAAACTAGTTTGAAGAAGTTTGAACGAGAGTAATCGTGGGTCGTCAATCCACGATCCTTCACCAAAACGTTTTAGAGAATCTTTGAACGAGAGTATTGAATTGAAGGGTTTTTACGAAAATCTTTGAACGAGCCTAACCAATATGAACGATTTCAAACCCTAGAAGCGAATACGCAAGGCTATCACGCAACTACCGTGTTCGGAGTGATTTAGCTACTCATGATCGAAGCAAGGATGAAAGAATACAAGATATTGCCATGACTAACATAAACAGAATGATAATCGCATGCAAGCTCAAACAATTCGAGAAACAGAGTAAGAACGAATAGAATAAGATAAAACAATAGAGATTTACCACAGTAATCAGGGATTCGATATCAATCCTTCGATGAATAATCAAAACCAATTTTTCATCGGCTTAAAGTTTCTCACCGGCTTTTTGGATTAAAGAGATAAACAAACTTGATATTTACAAGAGAAATAGACTTACGGGATATTAAATCCACTCATACCTTAGTTAAATATCATGCAAAACATAAGCGACTAGAAAATTTAAGAATCACAAAAGACGCTCGATGACTTAGCGTAACAACTCGGACTCATCAAAAAATCGTAAAAAGGCTTAAAAGCAGCCAAAAGACTCTATTCTAAAAAACTAAGACACAAACATAAACTGAAAAACAAAACAAGCACATAAAAGTGGCTAACATACCACCCACAAATTTGATATGCTCAAATTACTACTTAGAAGACAAGTAGGAAGCAGTTGTTGTAAACAGAAAATGCTAACCACGAGGTCGTTCGCTAAGGAATCGATTAGGCTATCACACGGCTTGAAAGCAAACAATTACTTGTGAAAACGGTTTAGTTTGTTTGAATTTGAGTACTTCTAATAACTAGAAAACAGAAAACGCAATGTAATTGATTTGAATGAGTGAGGTAGAAGGAACACATTAGTTACGATCAAGCAATTCTAATTCGCTATAGGGATACGTTCATACTGTCACACGGTCCGTGTACAGAAAACTATTAATTCAACCTTTACCAAACTAGTTTGAAGAAGTTTGAACGAGAGTAATCGTGGGTCGTCAATCCACGATCCTTCACCAAAACGTTTTAGAGAATCTTTGAACGAGAGTATTGAATTGAAGGGTTTTTACGAAGATCTTTGAACGAGCCTAACCAATATGAACGATTTCAAACCCTAGAAGCGAATACGCAAGGCTATCACGCAACTACCGTGTTCGGAGTGATTTAGCTACTCATGATCGAAGCAAGGATGAAAGAATACAAGATATTGCCATGACTAACATAAACAGAATGATAATCGCATGCAAGCTCAAACAATTCGAGAAACAGAGTAAGAACGAATAGATTAAGATAAAACAATAGAGATTTACCACAGTAATCAGGGATTCGATATCAATCCTTCGATGAATAATCAAAACCAATTTTTCATCGGCTTAAAGTTTCTCACCGGCTTTTTGGATTAAAGAGATAAACAAACTTGATATTTACAAGAGAAATAGACTTACGGGATTTTAAATCCACTACGCCACCTTAGTTAAATATCATGCAAAACATAAGCAGCTAGAAAATTTAAGAATCACAAAAGACGCTCGATGACTTAGCAGAACAACTCAGACTCATCACAAAAATCAGAAAGTAGGCTTAAAACGCAGGCCAAAAGACTCTATTCTAAAAAACTAAGACACAAACATAAACTGAAAAACAAAACAAGCACATAAAAGTGGCTAACATACCACCCACAAATTTGATATGCTCAAATTACTACTTAGAAGACAAGTAGGAAGCAGTTGTTGTAAACAGAAAATGCTAACCACGAGGTCGTTAAGCTAAGGAATCGATTAGGCTATCACACGGCTTGAAAGCAAACAATTACTTGTGAAAAGCGGTTTAGTTTGTTTGAATTTGAGTACTTCTAATAACTAGAAAACAGAAAACGCAATGTAATTGATTTGAATGAGTGAGGTAGAAGGAACACATTAGTTACGATCAAGCAATTCTAATTCGCTATAGGGATACGTTCATACTGTCACACGGTCCGTGTACAGAAAACTATTAATTCAACCTTTACCAAACGAGTTTGAAGAAGTTTGAACGAGAGTAATCGTGGGTCGTCAATCCACGATCCTTCACCAAAACGTTTTAGAGAATCTTTGAACGAGAGTATTGAATTGAAGGGTTTTTACGAAGATCTTTGAACGAGCCTAACCAATATGAACGATTTCAAACCGTAGAAGCGAATACGCAAGGCTATCACGCAACTACCGTGTTCGGAGTGATTTAGCTACTCATGATCGAAGCAAGGATGAAAGAATACAAGATATTGCCATGACTAACATAAACAGAATGATAATCGCATGCAAGCTCAAACAATTCGAGAAACAGAGTAAGAACGAATAGATTAAGATAAAACAATAGAGATTTACCACAGTAATCAGGGATTCGATATCAATCCTTCGATGAATAATCAAAACCAATTTTTCATCGGCTTAAAGTTTCTCACCGGCTTTTTGGATTAAAGAGAGAAACAAACTTGATATTTACAAGATAAATAGACTTACGGGATTTTAAATCCACTACGCCACCTTAGTTAAATATCATGCAAAACATAAGCAGCTAGAAAATTTAAGAATCACAAAAGACGCTCGATGACTTAGCAGAACAACTCAGACTCATCACAAAAATCAGAAAGTAGGCTTAAAACGCAGGCCAAAAGACTCTATTCTAAAAAACTAAGACACAAACATAAACTGAAAAACAAAACAAGCACATAAAAGTGGCTAACATACCACCCACAAATTTGATATGCTCAAATTACTACTTAGAAGACAAGTAGGAAGCAGTTGTTGTAAACAGAAAATGCTAACCACGAGGTCGTTCGCTAAGGAATCGATTAGGCTATCACACGGCTTGAAAGCAAACAATTACTTGCGGAAACGGTTTAGTTTGTTTGAATTTGAGTACTTCTAATAACAAGAAAACAGAAAACGCAATGTAATTGATTTGAATGAGTGAGGTAGAAGGAACACATCAGTTACGATCAAGCAATTCTAATTTGCTCTAGGGATACATTCATACTGTCACACGGTCCATGTACAGAAAACTATCAATTCAACCTTTACCAAACGAGTTTGAACAAGTTTGAACGAGAGTAATCGTGGGTCGTCTATCCACGATCCTTCACCAAAACGTTTTAGAGAATCTTTGAACGAGAGTATTGAATTGAAGGGTTTTTACGAAGATCTTTGAACGAGCCTAACCTATACAGAAAACTATCAATTCAACCTTTACCAAACGAGTTTGAACAAGTTTGAACGAGAGTAATCGTGGGTCGTCTATCCACGATCCTTCACCAAAACGTTTTAGAGAATCTTTGAACGAGAGTATTGAATTGAAGGGTTTTTACGAAGATCTTTGAACGAGCCTAACCTATATGAACGATTTCAAACCCTAAAAGCGAATACGCAAGGCTATCACGCAACTACCGTGTTCGGAGTGATTTAGCTACTCATGATCGAAGCAAGGATGAAAGAATACAAGATATTGCCATGACTAACATAAACAGAATGATAATCGCATGCAAGCTCAAACAATTCGAGAAACAGAGTAAGAACGAATAGAATAAGATAAAACAATAGAGATTTACCACATTAATCAGGGATTCGATATCAATCCTTCCATGAATAATCAAACCAATTTTTCATCGGCTTAAAGTTTCTCACCGGCTTTTTGGATTAAAGAGAGAAACAAACTTGATATTTACAAGAGAAATAGACTTACAGGATTTTAAATCCACTACGCCACCTTAGTTAAATATCATGCAAAACATAAGCAGCTAGAAAATTCAAGAATCACAAAAGACGCTCGATGACTTAGCAGAACAACTCAGACTCATCACAAAAATCAGAAAGTAGGCTTAAAACGCAGGCCAAATGACTCTATTCTAAAAAACTAAGACACAAACATAAACTGAAAAACAAAACAAGCACATAAAAGTGGCTAACATACCACCCACAAATTTGATATGCTCAAATTACTACTTAGAAGACATGTAGCAAGCAGTTGTTGTAAATAGAAAATGCTAACCACGAGGTCGTTCGCTAAGGAATCGATTAGGCTATCACACGGCTTGAAAGCAAACAATTACTTGTGAAAACGGTTTAGTTTGTTTGAATTTGAGTACTTCTAATAACTAGAAAACAGAAAACGCAATGTAATTGATTTGAATGAGTGAGGTAGAAGGAACAAATTAGTTACGATCAAGCAATTCTAATTCGCTATAGGGATACGTTCATACCGTCACACGGTCCGTGTACAGAAAACTATTAATTCAACCTTTACCAAACGAGTTTGAAGAAGTTTGAACAAGAGTAATCGTGGGTCGTCAATCCACGATCCTTCACCAAAACGTTTTAGAGAATCTTTGAACGAGAGTTTTGAATTGAAGGGTTTTTACGAAGATCTTTGAACGAGCCTAACCAATATGAACGATTTCAAACCCTAGAAGCGAATACGCAAGGCTATCACGCAACTACCCTGTTCGGAGTGATTTAGCTACTCATGATCGAAGCAAGGATGAAAGAATACAAGATATTGCCATGACTAACATAAACAAAATGATAATCGCATGCAAGCTCAAGCAATTCGAGAAACAGAGTAAGAACGAATAGAATAAGATAAAACAATAGAGATTTACCACAGTAATCAGGGATTCGATATCAATCCTTCCATGAATAATCAAAACCAATTTTTCATCGGCTTAAAGTTTCTCACCGGCTTTTTGGATTAAAGAGTTAAACAAACTTGATATTTACAAGAGAAATAGACTGACGGGATTTTAAATCCACTACGCCACCTTAGTTAAATATCATGCAAAACATAAGCAGCTAGAAAATTTAAGAATCACAAAAGACGCTCGATGACTTAGCAGAACAACTCAGACTCATCACAAAAATCAGAAAGTAGGCTTAAAACGCAGGCCAAAAGACTCTATTCTAAAAAACTAAGACACAAACATAAACTGAAAAACAAAACAAGCACATAAAAGTGGCTAACATACCACCCACAAATTTGATATGCTCAAATTACTACTTAGAAGACAAGTAGGAAGCAGTTGTTGTAAACAGAAAATGCTAACCACGAGGTCGTTCGCTAAGGAATCGATTAGGCTATCACACGGCTTGAAAGCAAACAATTACTTGTGAAAACGGTTTAGTTTGTTTGAATTTGAGTACTTCTAATAACTAGAAAACAGAAAACGCAATGTAATTGATTTGAATGAGTGAGGTAGAAGGAACACATTAGTTACGATCAAGCAATTCTAATTCGCTATAGGGATACGTTCATACTGTCACACGGTCCGTGTACAGAAAACTATTAATTCAACCTTTACCAAACGAGTTTGAAGAAGTTTGAACGAGAGTAATCGTGGGTCGTCAATCCACGATCCTTCACCAAAACGTTTTAGAGAATCTTTGAACGAGAGTATTGAATTGAAGGGTTTTTACGAAGATCTTTGAACGAGCCTAACCAATATGAACGATTTCAAACCCTAGAAGCGAATACGCAAGGCTATCACGCAACTACCGTGTTCGGTGTGATTTAGCTACTCATGATCGAAGCAAGGATGAAAGAATACAAGATATTGCCATGACTAACATAAACAGAATGATAATCGCATGCAAGCTCAAACAATTCGAGAAACAGAGTAAGAACGAATAGATTAAGATAAAACAATAGAGATTTACCACAGTAATCAGGGATTCGATATCAATCCTTCGATGAATAATCAAAACCAATTTTTCATCGGCTTAAAGTTTCTCACGGCTTTTGGATTAAAGAGATAAACAAACTTGATATTTACAAGAGAAATAGACTTACGGATTTTAAATCCACTCATACCTTAGTTAAATATCATGCAAAACATAAGCAGCTAGAAAATTTAAGAATCACAAAAGACGCTCGATGACTTAGCAGAACAACTCAGACTCATCACAAAAATCAGAAAGTAGGCTTAAAACGCAGGCCAAAAGACTCTATTCTAAAAAACTAAGACACAAACATAAACTGAAAAACAAAACAAGCACATAAAAGTGGCTAACATACCACCCACAAATTTGATATGCTCAAATTACTACTTAGAAGACAAGTAGGAAGCAGTTGTTGTATGTAAAATGCTAACCACGAGGTCGTTCGCTAAGGAATCGATTAGGCTATCACACGGCTTCAAAGCAAACAATTACTTGTGAAAACGGTTTAGTTTGTTTGAATTTGAGTACTTCTAATAACAAGAAAGCGAAACGTAATGTAATTGATTTGAATGAGTGAGGTAGAAGGAACACATCGATTCGATCAAGCAATTCTAATTTGCTCTAGGGATACATTCATCGTCACACGGTCCATGTACAGAAAACTATCAATTCAACCTTTACCAAACGAGTTTGAACAAGTTTGAACGAGAGTAATCGTGGGTCGTCTATCCACGATCCTTCACCAAAACGTTTTAGAGAATCTTTGAACGAGAGTATTGAATTGAAGGGTTTTTACGAAGATCTTTGAACGAGCCTAACCTATATGAACGATTTCAAACCCTAAAAGCGAATACGCAAGGCTATCACGAAACTACCGTGTTCGGAGTGATTTAGCTACTCATGATCGAAGCAAGGATGAAAGAATACAAGATATTTCCATGACTAACATAAACAGAATGATAATCGCATGCAAGCTCAAACAATTCGAGAAACAGAGTAAGAACGAATAGAATAAGATAAAACAATAGAGATTTACCACAGTAATCAGGGATTCGATATCAATCCTTCCATGAATAATCAAAACCAATTTTTCATCGGCTTAAAGTTTCTCACCGGCTTTTTGGATTAAAGAGTTAAACAAACTTGATATTTACAAGAGAAATAGACTGACGGGATTTTAAATCCACTACGCCACCTTAGTTAAATATCATGCAAAACATAAGCAGCTAGAAAATTTAAGAATCACAAAAGACGCTCGATGACTTAGCAGAACAACTCAGACTCATCACAAAAATCAGAAAGTAGGCTTAAAAGCAGCCAAAAGACTCTATTCTAAAAAACTAAGACACAAACATAAACTGAAAAACAAAACAAGCACATAAAAGTGGCTAACATACCACCCACAAATTTGATATGCTCAAATTACTACTTAGAAGACAAGTAGGAAGCAGTTGTTGTAAGCGAGAAATGCTAACCACGAGGTCGTTAAGCTAAGAATCGATTAGGCTATCACACGGCTTGAAAGCAAACAATTACTTGTGAAAACGGTTTAGTTTGTTTGAATTTGAGTACTTCTAATAACTAGAAAACAGAAAACGCAATGTAATTGATTTGAATGAGTGAGGTAGAAGGAACACATTAGTTACGATCAAGCAATTCTAATTCGCTATAGGGATACGTTCATACTGTCACACGGTCCGTGTACAGAAAACTATTAATTCAACCTTTACCAAACGAGTTTGAAGAAGTTTGAACGAGAGTAATCGTGGGTCGTCAATCCACGATCCTTCACCAAAACGTTTTAGAGAATCTTTGAACGAGAGTATTGAATTGAAGGGTTTTTACGAAGATCTTTGAACGAGCCTAACCAATATGAACGATTTCAAACCCTAGAAGCGAATACGCAAGGCTATCACGCAACTACCGTGTTCGGTGTGATTTAGCTACTCATGATCGAAGCAAGGATGAAAGAATACAAGATATTGCCATGACTAACATAAACAGAATGATAATCGCAAGCTCAAACAATTCGAGAAACAGAGTAAGAACGAATAGATTAAGATAAAACAATAGAGATTTACCACAGTAATCAGGGATTCGATATCAATCCTTCGATGAATAATCAAAACCAATTTTTCATCGGCTTAAAGTTTCTCACCGGCTTTTTGGATTAAAGAGATAAACAAACTTGATATTTACAAGAGAAATAGACTTACGGGATTTTAAATCCACTACGCCACCTTAGTTAAATATCATGCAAAACATAAGCAGCTAGAAAATTTAAGAATCACAAAAGACGCTCGATGACTTAGCAGAACAACTCAGACTCATCACAAAAATCAGAAAGTAGGCTTAAAACGCAGGCCAAAAGACTCTATTCTAAAAAACTAAGACACAAACATAAACTGAAAAACAAAACAAGCACATAAAAGTGGCTAACATACCACCCACAAATTTGATATGCTCAAATTACTACTTAGAAGACAAGTAGGAAGGCGGTTGTAAATGTAAAATGCTAACCACGAGGTCGTTCGCTAAGGAATCGATTAGGCTATCACACGGCTTCAAAGCAAACAATTACTTGTGAAAACGGTTTAGTTTGTTTGAATTTGAGTACTTCTAATAACAAGAAAACAGAAAACGTAATGTAATTGATTTGAATGAGTGAGGTAGAAGGAACACATCAGTTACGATCAAGCAATTCTAATTTGCTCTAGGGATACATTCATACTGTCACACGGTCCATGTACAGAAAACTATCAATTCAACCTTTACCAAACGAGTTTGAACAAGTTTGAACGAGAGTAATCGTGGGTCGTCTATCCACGATCCTTCACCAAAACGTTTTAGAGAATCTTTGAACGAGAGTATTGAATTGAAGGGTTTTTACGAAGATCTTTGAACGAGCCTAACCTATATGAACGATTTCAAACCCTAAAAGCGAATACGCAAGGCTATCACGCAACTACCGTGTTCGGAGTGATTTAGCTACTCATGATCGAAGCAAGGATGAAAGAATACAAGATATTTCCATGACTAACATAAACAGAATGATAATCGCATGCAAGCTCAAACAATTCGAGAAACAGAGTAAGAACGAATAGAATAAGATAAAACAATAGAGATTTACCACAGTAATCAGGGATTCGATATCAATCCTTCGATGAATAATCAAAACCAATTTTTCATCGGCTTAAAGTTTCTCACCGACTTTTTGGATTAAAGAGATAAACAAACTTGATATTTACAAGAGAAATAGACTTACGGGATTTTAAATCCACTACGCCACCATAGTTAAATATCATGCAAAACATAAGCAGCTAGAAAATTTAAGAATCACAAAAGACGCTCGATGACTTAGCAGAACAACTCAGACTCATCACAAAAATCAGAAAGTAGGCTTAAAACGCAGGCCAAAAGACTCTATTCTAAAAAACTAAGACACAAACATAAACTGAAAAACAAAACAAGCACATAAAAGTGGCTAACATACCACCCACAAATTTGATATGCTCAAATTACTACTTAGAAGACAAGTAGGAAGCAGTTGTTGTAAACAGAAAATGCTAACCACGAGGTCGTTCGCTAAGGAATCGATTAGGCTATCACACGGCTTCAAAGCAAACAATTACTTGTGAAAACGGTTTAGTTTGTTTGAATTTGAGTACTTCTAATAACAAGAAAACAGAAAACGTAATGTAATTGATTTGAATGAGTGAGGTAGAAGGAACACATCAGTTACGATCAAGCAATTCTAATTTGCTCTAGGGATACATTCATACTGTCACACGGTCCATGTACAGAAAACTATCAATTCAACCTTTACCAAACGAGTTTGAACAAGTTTGAACGAGAGTAATCGTGGGTCGTCTATCCACGATCCTTCACCAAAACGTTTTAGAGAATCTTTGAACGAGAGTATTGAATTGAAGGGTTTTTACGAAGATCTTTGAACGAGCCTAACCTATATGAACGATTTCAAACCCTAAAAGCGAATACGCAAGGCTATCACGCAACTACCGTGTTCGGAGTGATTTAGCTACTCATGATCGAAGCAAGGATGAAAGAATACAAGATATTTCCATGACTAACATAAACAGAATGATAATCGCATGCAAGCTCAAACAATTCGAGAAACAGAGTAAGAACGAATAGAATAAGATAAAACAATAGAGATTTACCACAGTAATCAGGGATTCGATATCAATCCTTCGATGAATAATCAAAACCAATTTTTCATCGGCTTAAAGTTTCTCACCGACTTTTTGGATTAAAGAGATAAACAAACTTGATATTTACAAGAGAAATAGACTTACGGGATTTTAAATCCACTACGCCACCATAGTTAAATATCATGCAAAACATAAGCAGCTAGAAAATTTAAGAATCACAAAAGATTTCGATGACTTAGCAGAACAACTCAGACTCATCACAAAAATCAGAAAGTAGGCTTAAAACGCAGGCCAAAAGACTCTATTCTAAAAAACTAAGACACAAACATAAACTGAAAAACAAAACAAGCACATAAAAGTGGCTAACATACCACCCACAAATTTGATATGCTCAAATTACTACTTAGAAGACAAGTAGGAAGCAGTTGTTGTAAACAGAAAATGCTAACCACGAGGTCGTTCGCTAAGGAATCGATTAGGCTATCACACGGCTTGAAAGCAAACAATTACTTGTGAAAACGGTTTAGTTTGTTTGAATTTGAGTACTTCTAATAACTAGAAAACAGAAAACGCAATGTAATTGATTTGAATGAATGAGGTAGAAGGAACACATTAGTTTCGATCAAGCAATTCTAATTCGCTCTAGGGATACATTCATACTGTCACACGGTCCGTGTACAGAAAACTATCAATTCAAACTTTACCAAACGAGTTTGAACAAGTTTGAACGAGAGTAATCGTGGGTCGTCAATCCACGATCCTTCACCAAAACGTTTTAGAGAATCTTTGAACGAGAGTATTGAATTGAAGGGTTTTTACGAAGATCTTTGAACGAGCCTAACCTATATGAACGATTTCAAACCCTAGAAGCGAATACGCAAGGCTATCACGCAACTACCGTGTTCGGAGTGATTTAGCTACTCATGATCGAAGCAAGGATGAAAGAATACAAGATATTGCCATGACTAACATAAACAGAATGATAATCGCATGCAAGCTCAAACAATTCGAGAAACAGAGTAAGAACGAATAGAATAAGATAAAACAATAGAGATTTACCACAGTAATCAGGGATTCGATATCAATTCTTCGATGAATAATCAAAACCAATTTTTCATCGGCTTAAAATTTCTCACCGGCTTTTTGGATTAAAGAGATAAACAACATTGATATTTACAAGAGAAATATACTTATGGGATTTTAAATCCACTACGCCACCTTAGTTAAATATCACGCAAAACATAAGCAGCTAGAAAATTTAAGAATCACAAAAGACGCTCGATGACTTAGCAGAACAACTCAGACTCATCACAAAAATCAGAAAGTAGGCTTAAAACGCAGGCCAAAAGACTCTATTCTAAAAAACTAAGACACAAACATAAACTGAAAAACAAAAAAAGCACATAAAAGTGGCTAACATACCACTCACAAATTTGATATGCTCAAACTACTACATAGAAGACAAGTAGGAAGCAGCAGTTGTTGTAAACAGACAATGCTAACCACGAGGTCGTTCGCTAAGGAATCGATTAGGCTATCACACGGCTTGAAAGCAAACAATTACTTGTGTAAACGGTTTAGTTTGTTTGAATTTGATTACTTCTATTAACTAGAAAACAGAAAACGCAATGTAATTGATTTGAATGAGTGAGGTAGAAGGAACACATTAGTTACGATCAAGCAATTCTATTTCGCTCTGGGATACGCTCATACTGTCACACGGTCCGTGTACAGCAAACTATCAATTCAACCTTTACTAAACGAGTTGGAAGATGTTTGAACGAGAGTAATCGTGGGTCGTCAATCCACGAACCTTAACTAAAACCTTTTGGAGAATCTTTGAACGAGAGTATTGAATTGAAGGGTTTTTACGAAGATCTTTGAACGAGCAAAACATATATGAACGATTTCTAACCCTAGAAGCGAATACGCAAGGCTATCACGCAACTACCGTGTTCGGAGTGATTTAGCTACTCATGATCGAAGCAAGGATGAAAGAATACAAGGTATTGCTCATGATTAACATAAACAGAATGATAATCGCATGCAAGCTCAAAACAATTCGAGAAACAGAGTAAGAACAAATTGAATAAGATAAAACAATAGAGATTTTCCACAGTAATCAGGGATTCGATATCAATCCTTCGTTAAATAATCAAAACCAATTTTTCATCGGCTTAAAGTTTCTCACCCTTTTTGGACTAAAGAGATAAACAAACTTGCTATTTACATGAGAAACAGACTTACGGGATTTTAAATCTACTACGCCACCTTAGTTAAATATCATGAAAAACATAAGCAGCTAGCAAATTTAACAATCACAATAGATGCTCGTCCGGTCCGATTAGCATCCTAGGACTGACAGTTTGTGGTAATTGGAAAGACCGTGTGACCTTTTGTCAGGTTCGGAAGTCTTACACCTAGCTTGGTCGGACTTAGCTGAGAAGGTGTGTTGACTTGTAAGTACTGGTTGACCTGGAATGGTTTCCCTTAGGTCGGACCATTTGAAGGTCGGACTAGTACTGAATTGGCTATTTCAGCCTTGATGCGCTCTAGGACACGCTCTATGGCGCCCTTAACGGATTGAACACATGTCCGTATCAACATATGTCCCCCCAGTTTCTAAGTATCTTAGTAGAAGATAGTTGGTAACTGTGAAGAGAACAAGTGTGTTGTGGAGCGTGTCCGAATCGTTAACTGGAAAAGGAGAAAATCCTTTTTTAGATCCGTCGTCTGTGTTCTTAGGAATTCAGTATATCTCTCTCCCCCCCCCCTTTTCCTTCTCTAGTCCGAGCCATGTAACGCTTGGACTGTAGATGGAAAAGGTATTTGTATTCGAGATATATAGGTCTGAGTACGGTTAGGATCCGAAGAAGCCCTCTGTGGAGGAGTGTATCGGGAGTTATCCGTTAGACTAAATATGTGAAGTGGTCGTCTTATGCCGCTGATCCGTAAATCAAAGAGGCCCAGGGAGTATCCTATCCGGCTCACAGGGAAAGATCCCGGGTGAAGCGATGCGACCGTTAGATTTAAAGGATATCAAAGGTTGGGATTTTGAACCCAATTGATGTGACTCTTCTGATGAGCATTTTATGCGATGCACTGTTAGCTACGTACTTGCGAACTAGCACAACCGTTGGATTTGAAAGATCAACGGCCGGGGTTCAAGTCCAGGTGATGCGACTCTTGGCCTTCCCCAAATTGTCCCTATAAATAGTTAGCCCATCAGTCGCTTTCATACTTTAGCCACATCGAAAACTCAAAGAGACTATCAAGTATTCCGAGCAATCAAATGCCTATCCGAGCAACTGAAATTCGCGAAACTTTGGGATTTCCACCTCAGATTTGTACCCTCGGAGAGCTAGCAAGGCTTCGACGTCTATTCAAGCGTATCAACTCGACTCTGTCAAGTAAGTACGCCTCAACTCCTCCTGAAGTTTCTCAATTTCGCGATATGCTTGCTTGTACAATTTGCCTTGCTTGAATATCCAACTAGTGCTAGTGATAGAGCTTAGCAGCGTACTGAGTTAAGACACTGCACTTTTGTGCTGTAATGTGCTAAATTCCTTTATCCATAGCTTATTGATTCGTCTCGTATGGCATGCCCAATGTAACCAAAACTTGATTATGCATGCTTAGTTGGTGAGGTGTTGGTGCCGTTGGCACACAATTTTTCATAAGTTGTTCATGTTAATGTGCCGGGTAGAGTAGACAATAGTGCCAATGGCCCGTCACTACGTGCCAAGGTTAGTGCCCCGAGTGTTGAGACTAAGCACCATGCAGGAGATCTGGTAAAGTAGGACTTCGTCGTATCGCTTGACTTAATAAGATATCTAAATGAACTCTCGGACAAACACCACTACCGTTTCTGACCCGTTTCCTTTTGCCATAGGATGTCTGGGAGCGATAGTCAGATATTACACGAGGCTCAAGGGTATAATGATGAAGTAAACTCGGTGACTGAGTCCGTACACTTAACCGCGTCCGTCGGAGATTTTCTGGTTGTGGACCTTTGTGTCTTCTAGGGACTCTGACGCTGGACAAAGGGTCCGTGGTTCAGCAGAAACTCAGCCTGGCATAGCAGTGGGCCGGGGAGATGGTGCTAGGACTAGGTCACTAGTCCAATCTCGGACCATAGGTGGTGTTGGGACGTCCATTGGTCCAAATGAACCTCAGATTGAGCGGCAAAGCGACAGTGGTCGGGTGGCCGACGAAGTGGAAATGTTCGAGGCTGGGGAAGAGGACAGTGTTGTGGCGGAAACAGGTCCGTCCAACCCGAGCACATCCAAGAGATCCAAAGCTGGCGAAGAGGAGGAAGAAAATGGTGAAGAGGAAGAGTATGAGGATGAGGAGGAAGAATCTCCAGCTGCTCGCCCAATCGTCCGTTAGTAGCGGGCCGTGGTGCATATGCCGCGAGAATCAAATTTCCTCGTCCTGCGTCCTCTGTCGTGATAGCGGATGAATTTGGAGAGTTAAATGCGGACGGGCTTCTCCCCACGTGTCCGTCGAGGGTTGGAGGACATTCCAGAGTGGAGGCGGAAATGGGAAATTCCTGAGTCCGTGGAAATCATGATTCTCGAGCCCGGACATGCATTTTACAATCCGCCCGCCGGTTATATGTGTGTTCATGAAGTAGCTTTCGCTTGCGGATAGAAGATCCCAATTGCACCAGAGATAATGCATATCCGGAACCACATCGGGATCGGTCTGAGTCAAGTTATCCCAAAGTCTTTGGGTAACCTTATTTCTTTCGTCGTTTTCTGTAAAAAGAAAGGGCAGCCAGTGAATTTCAAGAACTTTAAGCAGCTTTTCCATGTTACCTTTAGTCCTGGAAATCCCTTGTTTTATACTTTTATAGCTAGAAAACCCTATAACTTCATTTCCGACTCCATTTCTTCCTTGGGGTCGAAGTGGTGGGATTGATACATTTTTGTGCGAATGGCCCTGAAACCTGGGGCGTCCGAGAGGCAGCGAGAACCATGGGGGCTGCCGATAAAGTTCTTAAGGGAGGCTATCCCGGATTGGCGTCCCCTTCCGAAGAACGTGGCTCCGTGGGTGGCAGCGATCCATAAGAAAAATAACCCACCTACTTACCTGTTCCACGGATTGATCTGTCAGCCGCTGCCTTACTTGTGCGGACTGACCGACCCCGTGGAAGTTGGAGGAAAGACGGACTTAAGTAAGGATCTATGCCTTTCTTTCTTTGGAATGTTCCGTGTTGATACTTTCTTTCTGCAATTCCAGTAATTCTTCCTTTATATATCCGTGTTTGACAGTTCTCTTTTGTTGCGCAGCTCACCGGTTTGATTACATCATGTCGACGCTCCGTGAGAATAAGAGACTGCAGAGGGAACAACAAGCCCTGGAGGTCGCTGTTGGTCAGAGAACCGAGATCATCAATACGTCCACGGGTCTCCCTATGGCGGATCCAAAAAATGCGGCAGTGTTTGCTGCAGAGGAGGAAAGGCGGAACAAGGCTGGAAAAGATCCACAAGCCTTGGTGGTGCCCGACAAGGGCAAAGGTCCTGCCACTCGGAGCACCGCTGCCTCCAAGCCACTTGCTTCCGCTGCTTCGGTACCCCAGCGGGAGGTGTTAATGCGGGACGCCATAACCTCGGGGCGTAAGAGGGGAGCAACCACAGAGGTTTCCCTTGCACCGAAGAGGTAGTAGTTCTTCACTATTCTGCCCCTCGACCAAGCTGCTCTCGATGAGGAATACGAGCGGGCCCGCGGACTTCCTGAGGTGGAGCGGGTTGGAGGGCTTGACGAGCTATATCAGCGGGTAAGTAATTATCTCATGCTCTTCTTGCCAAGTTCTTAGTATAATAAAAATACAACTTACATCCCTGCGGACCTCTTGCAGCTCAGATGTTTCGTCAGGGCTATGCAGTGGAAGGCCGGTGAACGTGCTACGATTGAGGAGTATCTGCACAAGGCCGTAGCCACTTCTGTGGATGAGGCCGAGAAGGTGAAGCAGTTGACAATGGAGCTGAAAGAGCATGAAGTGAAGTTTTACAAGTTGAAGACCTGCTGGGAAGAGATCAAGGCGGACCTTGACTGGCAAGAGAATTTTGTCCGCAGGTCAATGAAAGCCTTCCTGGACTCAAAGGATATCCTGCTCGGGGGCCGCCAATATGCTCGCCATCAAGCTGGTCGTGACTTCATGGACTCGGACTCTTTCACGTTTTTTATGGCGGATAAGTCTGATGGCTCCCGTCTAGATGGGTTTTCGTCCGCTATCGGCCAGCTGCAGTCCAAAGGACTACTTCCGCAAAAATTTAACTGGAAGGCTGAAGGGTTGATCCCTTCTGCGGATGCCAATGGCGTGGAGGTCCATGTGGACAATGTTTCGGACAAACGGTTGGCCACTTGCGAGTTTGCACAGCTAGTCACCGAGGAGGGTGAGATTGAGATCCAAAATGGCGGACCCTGATGGACTGGTACTTGCTGCCTGGTCGGGTCGTTGGTCTTGATGTGGACTTCAACTTGTTTGAGGTCGCTGAATCCCTTGCTGCTCAAGCAACTGCTAACCATCCTCCACCAATCCGCCTCAGTTCGGTGAAGCTGGTCCGAGCCAAGCTGGCCCTCAGTGAAAAGTCCGGGGTATGCCCCGTTGAAATTCTGTACTTGTTGAATTTTCCTGTTGAATTTGTTATCTTTTGATCGCGCGGAATGTCGTCCTATACAATACGTTCACTCCTAGCTACCTGTGAAGTTATGCTTCCCGTGTTTCCGAATATTTACTTGCTCTCTTATCTGCTTCCTCTTTACTTGTAGTTCATATGCTGAGTTATCGTAAAATATTCTTCTCTTAAGAATACGGATCACTGTCGATGGCGTCAAATTGTAGATGTCAAACCATTATCTTTCTGATCCTCGGACCTTTCGTTCTTTTCGATGCATAATTCTTCTAGAAGTGGGAAGGTGAAACAGTGAAATAGTCATTATGACTACGTCTTTTCATCTTCTTAGCTGTCGGATGATTGACAAGTGTAGTGATCGCAAAGATTCACCGCTATTATAAATAGGATTATGGTAACTGCTCCTTTCTTACTGCTTGGACGTTGCAGCGATTATCTCCTCATTCAGCACATTTTTATTTTCAACAGAGGTAAATTTCTTCAGAATGTCAGATTCTGACGGAGAAGAATATCAACATAGGGTAAAATGCGCTTGCGGGAATATGCATCCACCGATTTGTCCGGGTAAAGGTACCGCGGACGACCCAATCCTTCTCGACTTTGAAGGCGATCCTCCTCGATGTCCGGGGATAGCCAGGAGGTTAGCTGAAGAAGAGAGGGAGAGGATGCTGAAGATGATCCGTAGGAGGATCCGAATGCAGCAGCAAGCTCGTCAGGCTCGAGGCGGTGGATCGGAGTCCCAAGGCTCCACTTCCGGAATCCATTGAAGGAACAAGGCGGGGTATGCCCCGTTGAAGTATGTACTGTACTTGGACCTTTACAGATTGCAGCTTCCGTGTGTAGATGCTCGGAAAATTTTATTTATAAATATCTGGTTATTTCCATTAGTTGGAATCGCCACTTCTTTCTTATTCGTACTTCATCGGATCATATTGACGCGCTTAGCCTTGTAAGATAAATATGAACTCGGACGTGGTTGATGGACTTGTTTGGGTTTGGTTGGATAACTCAACTGACCCAACACTGTCCGAACTGAAGGGATGACTCAAGCCCAATGCTGACGTCAATCAGTTAGTGTGGCGGAGGCTGATTGGTTGGAATGTTCTATAAAAAGACTCGATCCCAGTACCAAAATCATGTGGACTGATCCCAAATTCATGTTTCTCAATCTGTGCCGTTTTGGCTTGTCTGAAAGGCCTTAAAGCCGGATCTCGTCTCTTCTCTCCCAAACCTACTTTAGTGGCTCAAATCTCTCTTGAATTGGTAAAAAGTCCCCTAATCTCAAGAGAGTTGGAGTCCCTAAAGATGGTTAAGCAGAGATCTCAGTCGTTTCGGCTTGTGTATACCTTTGTCTGTTGGTATATAGTACTACTCGGATGCTGGATCTTCACCACCATGGTACGGTGATGTCAAGAGAGATTATGTCATTTCTAACCATTTTTCCTTGTACAGGCAGACCAAGTTCTTGGTCTCCACAGAAACTGTACTTTCCGATTAACATGGAAGAAGCATTTCCTGACGAAGGAATAGTCTCGACGGGAGATGACGTATCTCTGGAGAGCTGCTCTATAGTTTACGCATTACGCATTGCGTCTGTAGATCCGGATAAAAGTTCGAGATACTAGACTGTAAAGATAACATCATGCATAATGCGTTTCAGTTATGAATAAAACTCACAGCTCGCCTTTTTGTCAATTGAACGTTAAATTTCAGATGCACAAATTGAGAGAAAGAAGTTGTATTGATTTGTCAGAAATTCAATTACAACTTGCGGGCTACATGGCTAATGACGGAAGGATAACCAAAAAATAGAACTGACGGAGTTCCGTGTAATAGATAGTTGGAATCTAAGATAACCAATCAATCTGACGGAGATTCATGTAACCATCCCTATGGGTAAAACTTTTGAAGGTTTCTAGCATTCCATGTACGCTTGAGTGGGTGCCCACGCTCATCTTCCAATTCATAACTCCCATTTGCTCTTGCTCCGACAATCTTGTAGGGTCCTTCCCATTTAGGTTTGAGTTTGCCAGCTTTCGTCAAAATGTCCGCCCGGCGAAGTACTAGGTCTCCCACCTGCAGGTTTTTCGCTTGGACGTTCTTGTTGTATGCTCGGGTAGCAGTTGCTTAATACCTATGGATATTAGCCAGCGCATCAGTTCTCTTATGTTCCAGGATGTCTAGGTCGAATATCCGGGCTTCACGATTGGTGGACTCTTTGAATTCTTGGACCCTCATAGTCTCAACAGCAATTTCTGCTGGTATAACTGTTGCCGAGCCATATACCAGGGCAAATGGAGTTTCTTTGGTCGTTGTCCGTGCGTGGTGCGATGAGCCCATAGCACACCATCTAGGTCGTCCGCCCAGCTTTCTTGGGATGTCCTCAACCGCATTTCCAGAATCTTGACTATTGTCTTGTTTGTGGACTTGGCTTGTCCGTTTGATTGCGGATGTCCAACAGATGTGAAACGTTGTTTGATTTTGAAGGGCTCCAGCCATTCCTTGAGCCTATGGCCTAAAAACTGGGCACCGTTGTACGAGACGAGAACTCTGGGCAGGCCAAAATGGCAAATGATGTTCTTCTAGATGAAGGTCCGTACTCGACTCTCTGTAATGGTTGCCACAGCTTCCGCTTCTACCCATTTGGTGAAGTATTCCACGGCCACGATCAGGAACTTCTTCTGCTGAGTGCCCCACGGGAACGGACCGACAATATCAATTCCCCACTGATCAAATGGACACGCTATGATTGACGGAATCATAGGACGCGTCGGACGATGTGGAACGTTCGCATAGTATTGGCAATCAGGGTACTTCTGAGCGTGGTTGGCGGAATCTTTATCAATGCTAGGCCAGTAATATCCTTGTCGTATGATTTTCTGGGCCAGAGTTCTTCCCCCGGAATGACTTCCGCAGCTTCCGTTGTGTATCTCTTCCAGCACAGTCTTCGCCTCTTGCGGGCTCAAGCATCTCAAGTGAGTTCCGGCAAAAGATCTTTTGTACAAATCTTCACCTAGTATAAAGTATATGTTCGCTCGGCACTACACACTCCTTGATTCCTTCGGATCGGCTGGTAGAGATCCGTCCTTGAGATAGTTCCAGATGTCAGTCATCCAATTTCTTTATGTGTTCGTTATCATGACAACTGAATTGGGACTCATGACGGATGAGTGAGTGACAGTGAGTAGGATTACTCTCCTCGTGTCCAGGGCCACTGTTACGGATGCATATTTTGCCAAAGCATCCGCTCTTTCATTGCAGGCTCTGTCAAACTTTTCCAGGATAAATTCTTCAGAGAGGCTGTTTTCCTGCTTGAGTAGCTCGAGATACTTAATCATCGAAGGAACCTTGGTGGCAAAGGTTCCTGAAAATTGAGCTTCAACTAGTTGTGAGTCCGTGTAAGCTTTGTGCTTCCGGACTTGCAGGGATTTGGCCAGACGTAGCCCGACTAATAACGCTTCGTACTCAGCCTCATTATTGGTGACTTTGAATTCCAAGGATATCGCGTAGTCGAGTTCCGCGCCACCAGGGCTCTTAAAAAAGATTCCAATTCCTCCCACTCTTCCAGTGGAGGAACCATCCACTTCCAATGTCCAAACATCCGAAGGATGTTTTTTGGTTTGGAGGTCTTCTGGAAGCTCCTGAGCTTCCAACCGCTGTTCTGCTTTTCCTTTGATTTCCGGTCCGGAGTTATTAATATCGAATCTGTTCGTGATATCGTCAAGAAGGAACATTTAGTTGACCCGAGTTTCCTCATATGACGCAAGCAAGGACTGATTAATGAATTGAGCATCCTCGAGGTTTTCTGGTTGTAACTTCGGCGGAATTAGCTTTTGTACGATTTGCTTGGTGATTAGGCATTCAAATGCCTGTTTGTCAGGGACTTTCTCTGAATCCGCTTCGGGATATTCCGCTAGGAAATCGGCGAGGACTTGAGCTTTCTTGGCTGACGGAGCCTGATAGCAAATGTCGTATTCACTTAGCTCAATCGCCCACTTAGAGAATCGTCCAGATTGATCGGGCTTCCGCAAGACCTGTTTCAAAGCTTCCACAGTTAGTACCTCTATTTTGTGAGACTTGAAGTAAGGTTTTAACCGTCTTGCGGTGTAAACAAAAGCATATGCAAGTTTCTCAATCTTCACGTATCTTGTCTCCGCCCCAGCAAGGGCTTTGCTAAGATTGTAGATCGGCAAATGTTCATTAGCCTGAATCCGTACTAATACATAAGTCATTGTCTCTTCCGTAATTGCTAGGTAGAGGTAGAGTGGTTCTCTTTCGACGGGTTTGGAGAGCAGTGGAGGGGAATTGAGGTAATCTTTCAATTTTTCGAAAGCCTCGGAACATTCCGCAGTCCACACAAAGTTCTCTCCTTTTAGGAGGGTTTTGAAGAACGGAAGGTTTTTTTCCGCCGAACGTGAAATAAAACGACTCAAGTACATGAGACTTCCTATTAGTTGTTGTACCTCATTGTGGTTTTTTGGATGTGGCAGATCTAGGATTGCCTTTATCTTCTCGGGGTTTGCACTTATCCCTCTTTCTGTGACCATGTATCCGACGAACTTTCCTCCTTTCACTCCGAAAGTGCATTTTTCTGGGTTCAATTTCATTCCATACTTCCTAAGGATAGCGAAGCACTTGTTCAAATGATGCACATGTTGCTCTTCAATTTTGCTCTTGACGAGCATGTCGTCCACGTACACTTCCATTGTCTTCCCAATCTCTTCCTTGAACATCTTGTTCACCATACGTTGGTAAGTGGTTCCCGCATTGTTCAATCCGAAGGGCATTACCTTGAAACAGTATACCCCCCCCCCCCCCCCCCGGGAGCGAAGAAGGCTGTTTTCTTGACGTCCTCTTTGGCCATCCGAATTTGGTAAAAACCTTGGTACACATCCATGAAACTCAGTAACGCACATCCGGACGTGGAGTCAACTAAATGATCTATCCTTGGCAATGGGTACGGATATTTTGGGCAGAACTTGTTCAACCTGGTGAAATCATTACACATCCACCATTTGCCCGGCGATTTTTTGACCAGAACCACGTTGCAAACCCAATCGGAATAACGGACTTCCTCAATGGATTTTTTACAAATTAGTCACTAATGGGACAACTTTTTACCATGAGACACCCATAGATTTTCGCCCAAGGAGCAGGTCACTTTGGTTACGGGCAAGTCACCTTGGTACCGGAACGGATGCCCGGTACCAGTACCCCGGTACCGGTACCAAGGTGACTTGCCCGTAACCAAAGTGACCTGCTCGTGGGGCAAAAATCTATGGGTGTCTCACGGTAAAAAGTTGTGCAATTGGTGATCTATTGGTAGCTTGCCCGGTTAAAAACCGGTTCCACCCGGTAAAAACCCGGTTAAAAACCGGTTCCACCTGGGTTTCTAAAAAAAAAAAAAAAAGAAAAAAAATCAAAAAATCCCAATCACAACAAAAGCCCTAATCGCTCAGTTCCTTTTCCTTTTTTGTGGCTCATTCGTCTCCCGTTCTTCTACCGTGCTTTAATGTTATTTGTTATTTTGAACTCAATGTTATGGAGTTATGGTGACTTTGTGTTTGAAATTGAGGCATATGTCGTTTATGCAATGTTTTCTATCTTTTTTTTAGGTAAAAAAATGTATATGTTGAATTTTTAAGGCATACATTATGTTTTATTTTGAAAAATATTTTTTATAGGTTGACCCGAGTTGACCCGGTTGAACCTCCTACAGTAGGTAGGCCGGGTCAACGTCCGGGTCCGAGTTTCAGAACACAGAGAAGAATAGAATCTGGCAATGTTGAAATATAGTTGTTGCAATGACAGTATAATAAGAGTTTTAAGATCAACGAATATGTTATTGTTTAGGCTATTCGATACTAATAGGAATATGCAATTATAACACGTAATATGAGATTTGTGTAATATCAAGTGCATGGTCAAGGAACACTGCCAGTTCGCATGGAAGTTCAACTGTATGCTCAACATCTTTCTTGTTCTCGAAAGGAAAAGTTATCACGGTTTTCATCATAGCCTTAAGGTCCGCCACATCATTGACCATCGAATCTGACGCCATAGAAGGCAGTATTCGTGCATGGCCCAAAGGAGTGATATAGACTTCCGTAGTATCCATGCACAGACGTGATGCAAATGCATCACACCGTCTATAATACCTCTAGCAAAAATAAAGAAAAGATAAACAGTAAACTTCAGAACATTAAACTCTATGATTGAGACTAATACACAAATAACTTCCTAACTCCGAACTTTATTAGCTAACTTAACTATCATTAATATTCCCTCCATTCCATAATAATCTTCCTAGGTGGTCCATTTATTTAGAATTAAGAAATACTTCCTCCATTTTTTTTAGTAAGTTCCTACGTGGTAAAAAAATAGGCAATTTAAAGAATAATATTAAAAAATTGATTTGTATGAGTATTTAATTGTAACTGGGTGATAAAGTATGAAAAATTAAGGATTAATATTAAAGAATTGATTTGTATGAGTATTTTGTTGATACGAAAATATGTCCAATCCGTCATAAAGGACCTAGGAACGAATCCTAAGGCATGCTAAGTCATCCAAAAGATCCGAGACACTTTGGTCCGAGCCAATGGTCCGATCCGGGCAGACCATTCGTGGTCCGACCCACATTGAAAGAAAAGAACGAAGGATTTGGGACCTACTAGGCCCGACCCGGAACCATGGGTCCGACCCACCTTGGTCCGAGCCTCTCTAGGAAAGGAGCATAGTACTAAGTCAGTACCTTCTCCGACCCAAGGCCTCCGGTCCGGATGACAACTCGGATCCAGCATGACAATCTCACAAGTAACCAAGCAGATAGGCACCAAAGAGTAGGGTGTCCGAACCTTGAGTTCCGAATCGGAAGAGTTGGGTAGACTTAAGAAAACTTCCTTATCTGACGACCCAGTATGGTCCGGACCATGCACCCGGACCAACCTCTCCGAACCTGGGACCTCGGCTGACCAGGTCACATCCCATAAAACTCTTCCAATAATGACTAAACTACCCCTAAAGCCCAAAGTGGCATGGGCTAAACATCATTATTGGGCTATGGGCCTATTACATGCCTTGGTGGCTCAATCGTAGCCCTACACTTGGCGCAATCCTAGCAAGGCCTCCCATTTTGAGGATAGCCTATAAAAGGCACACTTCCCCATACAAACGGTAAGTCACTTCGCATACCTAATCTCGATCCTTATACAGAGCAGATCTTCAGTCTCTCTCGAGTAAAGTCTCAGTCCGGTTTGACACTTAGCAAACCGGGCACTAACCCCCCCCACTCAAGTGTGCAGGTCCTTACCGAAGTAGTTGGTCGCTGGTTCTTACGCATTGGTTCTTATCTAGCAAGGAGCTTCTTACCTTGGCACCCATTAGTGGAGTTGAACAAAATCTAAGTAGTTGGGGAGTTTCACCCTCAACATTTTGGCGCCATCTGTGGGAAACTTCACAAAAAGTCCCATTCTCTTCAGTAATGGCAAGAACAAGAAGGTCCGCAAGAACCACCGCCAGTGCAGTTGGTACACCTGCTCCACGACAAGGGGGTTGACCACTTACTAAAAGAAATAGAGTAGCCAGAGCTCCTCCAGAGATGCAATGGATTATCCTAGCGATGGCCATACTGCTAGTCTCTCATCTGAGGAAGAAAGAGCTGCAAATCCGCCAGTAAGGACCCAAGTGATTGGAGTCGAAGGACAAGTTCCTCCGTCAGGAACACATGGTCCTCCTCCAGGAACAAACTTCACCCTTCCAAATGGGCAGATCATTCGTCCTAGTGAGTTCGGGATGGATGAGAATCAATTTGGCCTCTTACTCACTACTATCCAAGGATGCTTTGGATCAAACAACCTCCAACCTCCACAGCCCACTCCGCCTACGCCAGTCCCAAGGCAAGCTGAACCCGCACAGTCAAGGAATGAGCACCGTCCTATCCAACAAAGAATGGAAGAACAAGTTCAACCGGAAGATCTGAGAAATCTTCTCAATAGAAGGGCCGCTGCCTCTCATGAGCAGCGAGGAAGGAGTCCAGAAGTACCGCGAAGTGATGAAGTGGGGACTAGCCGACAAGTAGCTCAACAACAAGCACCAAGAGATCATATGGCAGAAAGCATCCCATTAATCCCAATTGGTGATCTTCCTCCAGATGTAGCTGTCAACCCCAGGACTGGTGAGAAGTTAACAGCTGAGCAAATTTACCTTCAACAAAAGGCTCTTGAAACACAAATTGCTACCCTAAGCAAGATGGTTAAAGCACACGAAAAGGTGACTGTTAAAACTCCCAACCCTCTGTGCGATGAGATCAGAAGAGAAAGGAAGCGCCCTGACTGCGTTCTCCCAAACCTTGAGCACTATTATGGAGATACTTGCCCTGTGGGAAACCTTACTAGATATGAAAGTAAGATGGAAAGCAATGGGCTCAATGATAACATGAAAGCTCTCAACTTTTCCACAACACTCTTTGGGGAAGCAATGGATTGGTGGACCTCACTGCCTAATGGTTCCATCAAATCTTATGCGGATGTTGCCTCCCTCTTCTTAAAGAGGTTCGAGAAAGCAAAGAAAAGGAAGAGGTCAGTCGAGCACTTGGCAGGCATAATCCAAAAGGAGCATGAGGACCTTAGGACCTTCCTCGACTGCTTCAACGCCGAAGTGCGACAGGTGGAACCTCATAGCATCAAAGAACGGGTCCGACACTTGTATGCCAACACTTATAATGATGAGCTCAGAAGAAAGCTTTCCAATGAAGAAATCACCACTGAAAAGTACTTGGAAGACATCTGCGAAGGAGTCTTGTATGGAGAAGAGTACCGACGAAATGTCCCGATAAGAGCAGGGATAAAAAAGGGGAAAGAACAAGCACGACAAGAACTTCCTCCTGGTCAGGGAAAGTTTGAGCAAAAAAGAGATCTCAGGGATAGGAGAGAATTCCGCAGAGAAAGAACTCCACCAAAAAGATACGCCGAGTATACTCGCCTCAATAGACCAAGATCCGACATCTTGGCCTCCATTGTTGAAAAGGACTTAGATATACAATGGCCTAAACCCGTCAGGAGTAGCAAGAAGAGTAAATCTTCTAAAGACTACTGTAGGTTTCACAAGCAGAAAGGCCACCCAACTGAGGATTGCATACAGTTGAAAACATAAATTGAAAGGCTGGTGAGAAGTGGGAAACTGAAAGAACCCGCAGGTGAGGAAGAACCCTCCAGACATAGAAAGAATGAGCAAAGAAGGGAGGAGTGTGGTTCGGAACCTCCGACAGGGTCTTTACCACCACCTCCAGCAGAAATCCCACCTCGGCACGCCCAAAGGTACCAAGAATACCACGAAGATATAGAAAGGGATAACCTCCCCTACAGTGGAGTTATAAACGCTATTGCGGGAGGACCGACTGGAGGAGATAGCCGAAATGCAAGGGAAAGAACTGCACAGCACTTAAGAAATAACGACAGATCTTACGCTCCTGCAGCCTTGAGGGGCACAAACGCGCCATCACATTCGATGATAGTGAGATCCCCCCACCAACGTCTGGTGGAGGAGATATCAAGGATCCCGACGTTCCTTTGGTTGTCTCTCTAGTGATTGCCACTTACAAGGTCAACAAGGTACTAGTCGACACTGGAAGTTCCTCCAATGTCATATCCAGGAGGACCGTGGAGCAAATGCACTTGGGTCCAATACAATTCGGACGAGTGTACACTTCATTGGTGGGTTTTGGAGGATCCGTAGTACGACCAATTGGAAGTATACCACTACAAGTCTCTATGGGCACCTTTCCGACAAGGGTGACTAAGACAATTCTCTTTGTGGTAGTCGACAGCACATTCGATTATAACGTGATCCTAGGCCGCCCGGGACTTAACCAATTTAGGGCAATTGCTTCTCCCCTACACAACAGGGTAAAGTTCCCGACCCCAAACGGCGTACGTGAGGAAGTAGGCAACGTTAGAGAAGCCTGGGAGTGTTACATCATGTCAACCAGAGGGGCCACAGCACCCGTTGTTTCGGTCACCAAGATCCCCAGAAGCCACTCTTCCGTACCTCCAACGCCCCTGAAGGAGGAAATCGGTATTGGGTCGCTCAAAGAAAAGTTCCCCAAAACGGCTAGGATAGAACCTCACGAAGCCCTGAAAGAAGTGAAATTAATTGAAGGAAACGTGGAAAAGACAACACGCATTGGAACAGAGATGAGCAAAGAAGTAGAGTTGAAGCTCATCACTTGCCTTCGCGACAATCGCGATATCTTTGCTTGGAGCACAGATGATCTCAAAGGGATAGACCCAAGGATCGCAGTTCACCGTCTGAACATGGATCCGGCGGTAAAACACATCCGACAGAAAAGGAAGGACTTTGCACCAGTTGAGGATGCTATCATAGCAGGAGAAGTAGACAAGCTGATGAAAGCAGGACATATCGAAGAAGTCAGATATTCTGACTGGGTTTGCAACGTGGTCCTTGTAGAAAAAGCTCCAGGAAAGTGGAGAATGTGCAACGACTTCACTAGACTCAACAAGTTTTGTCGAAAGGATCCTTACCCGTTACCACGAATAGACCAACTAGTTGATTCCACTACAGGATGTGCGCTCCTAAGCTTCATGGACGCATATCAAGGCTTCTACCAAATCAGGATGGCTCAAGAAGACATCAAAAAGACAGCCTTTTTTGCGGCAGGAGGAGTCTACTGCTTCAAGGTCATGCCTTTCGGCCTCAAGAACGCAGGAGCTACCTACCAACGGTTGGTAAACAAGATGTTCAAAGAAGAGTTGGGCAGAACTATGGAAGTCTACGTGGATGATATGCTTGTCAAAAGCAAGACTGAGGAAGAACACATCGCACATCTCAATAATTGTTTTTCCATCCTTCGGAAGTATGGAATGAAGCTAAATCCTGAGAAGTGTACATTCGGAGTAAAAGGGGGAAAGTTCCTCGGATACATGGTCACGGAAAGAGGCATCAGTGCTAACCCAGAAAAAATAAAGGCGATCATAGACCTACCACAGCCAAAGACCATCAATGAAGTTCAGAAGCTTCTGGGAAAGGTGATGGCCTTGAGCCGTTTCATCTCAAAATCCGCCGAGAAAAACTTACCCTTCTTCAAGATTCTAAGGAAAGGAAACAAGTTTGAATGGACAGAGGAATGTGAAGAGGCCCTGGAAAACTTGAAAAAGTACCTCCTCTCACCACCCCTTTTTCTAAACCACTAGAGGCTGAACCCCTCTACCTTTATCTAGCTACTACTTATGAGGCAGTAAGTGTTGTACTAGTGCGGATACAAGGCAATGAACATTTACCTATCTATTATCTGAGCAAAGCCCTCGTAGGCTCTGAGGCCAGATATGTCAAGATTGAGAAGCTCGCCTTCGCACTAGTCTATACTGCACGACGACTGAAGCCATACTTCAAATCCCATCGAATAGTGGTTCTTACAAACGAGCCGCTCAAACATGTTCTGGGTAAACCAGATCAGTCAGGACGCCTGTCCAAATGGGCGATTGAGTTAAGTGAGTATGATATTGGATATCAAGCTCCATCCGCCAAAAAAGCGCAAGTTTTGGCCGACTTCCTGGTGGACTATCCAGAAAAGGCAGAAGAAGAGATTAACAATTCCCAAGAAAAGGTCAATCATGTTATGATTATCAAAGATTCAGAGGGAAAATAAGAAGTGGAAGGAATACATGAGCATGATTTCCAGCTTTTCACCAAGTACCAGCAACCTATGGATGATTCACTGAGAGTAAGGCACATGTTTCTACTAGACGAGGAACCCAACACCTCAACACCTGCATCTTCCGACAAGAAGCAGGAGATTGAGAAAGTACCCACTTCCACTTCGGAAGGCAGAGAAGGAAATAAGGATTGTTGGACATTACAGGTGGATGGATCTTCCACTGGTCGATTAGGAGGAATAGGGATCTTTCTAGAAAGTCCTGAAGGAGCCAAGCTAGAGTACGCCATCACCCTCAACTTCAAGGTGACAAACAATGAAGCCGAGTATGAAGCACTCATCACCGGCTTAAGAATGGCGAGAGCTCTTCAGGTAAAACGAATCAAGGCCTACACAGATTCACAACTTGTGCAATCCCAGTTCTCCGGGTCCTTTGCCACTAAAGGACCTAACATGATCAAACACTTGGAGCTTCTCAAGGAGGAGGTTGAGCACTTGGAAGAATTCACTCTTGAACAATTCCACAGAGAATGGAATGAGAAAGCCGACGCCCTCTCAAAGTACGCCTCAGCTTTAGGAGCTCTGGACACAAGAAGTGTCATCCTAATGACCCGCGCGGAATCCTCCTTGGCGAACTCCAACGGACAAGTATTCCTCTTCAGTACAGAAAGAAACTGGATGACTGATATATTCCATTACCTCAAGGATGGTACTCTACCTGTGGATCCTAGAGAGGCAAGAAGGATCCTTTGCCGAGCCAACAGATACTTTATCCTGGAAGAAGATCTTTACAAGAAGTCCTTCACTGGCACCCATATGAGATGCTTGGATCCCCAAGAAGCAAAAACTGTGATGGAAGAGATCCATGCTGGCAGTTGTGGAAGTCATTCTGGAGGAAGAACCTTGGCACAAAAGATCATAAGACAAGGATACTATTGGCCAACTATCGACGTTGATGCTGCCAACTTCGCCCGCGCCTGTGAAGACTGCCAATACTATGCCAACATACCACACCGCCCGACCAACCCTATGATTCCGTCAATCATAGCGTGCCCATTTGACCAATGGGTCATAGACATAGTTGGTCCTTTTCCACGCGGAACCCATCAGAAGAAGTTCTTGATCGTAGCAGTGGAATACTTCACTAAGTGGGTTGAGGAAGAGGCGGTATCAACCATCACGGAAAGCAGGGTTAGGACCTTCATCTGGAAGAACATCATCTGTCGCTTTGGACTCCCACGGGTCCTAGTGTCAGATAATGGAGCACAATTTTCCGGGACAAGACAAAGGGAATGGCTTCAATCATTCAAAATAGAACAACGTTTCACTTCCGTTAGCCATCCTCAAGCCAATGGTCAAGTGGAAGCCACCAACAAGACCATCGTCAAGATTTTGGAGAAAAGATTGAGAAGTTCCCAAGACAGCTGGGTAGATGATCTCGATGCGGCTCTTTGGGCACATAGAACGACAGCCCGAACTGCTACACAAGAGACCCCCTTTTCCCTTGTCTATGGATCGGAGGCGGTCATTCCTTCATAAATAGTGGTGGCCACTCAAAGGATCCAACAGTACAACCCAGCTGATAATGAGGTAGCAAGGATCTATGACCTCAAGCACATCGAAGACAAGCGAGATAAGGCGCTGGCCAACGTCCTTCGATACCAAGCTATGACTGCTCGAGCTTACAACAAGCGTGTCTTTCCCAAAGAAATACAAGTTGGAGACTTGGTTCTCAGAAGGGCCGATATACTAAGTCATGTGGGAAAACTCAAGCCCAAGTGGGAAGGATCATACAAAATTACTGGAGCAAGAGTCAATGGAAGCTTTGAACTGGAAGATGATCAAGGGCGAGCCTTGAAGAGAACTTGGAATGCCAAGAATCTCCAAAAGTTCTACACTTAGAAAAGAGATGTGGCAACGACTGTCACCTTCCTTTTTTCTTTTTTGTCGATCTGTTTTTAGTGTTTTTGGAAAAGGCCTCGAAGCCCTCAAGTTGTAAATCGATTTCCGTCAAATCAATACAACTTTGATTTCATAAATCATTGTCAACAACCATGACCTTCGGACCTCATAGTCCGAATAAGTCACGACGGAAGACATTTGACTACTCGTTTCGAAGCTAAAATCGAACGACTGTCCGAATCGGATTCAGCACAATGCAACAGTATCACAGTGATAACAGCAAGTACGCTTTTGTTCAAAAACGAAGTAAAGAATTACACAGCAGGGGTCCGAAGAGCCCCCATCGAGCCTTACAAGAGACCTAATCTAGCTCTTTCCTACCATTACCAAAGAACTCCGTATCTAATCCTCATCTACCGTACCAGACCAAGTCCGAAGCACGATCGACTTCATCCGTAGATGCTCCGAATCAAGAAGGAATTCCACCATCACCTCTATTGCCTACTCAAGAATTTCGGAGCTTCCTTCGGACGATCTAGGGACTGACAACAGTCGGACTGGCTAATTGAGGACATTCGGAACATTCATGTCGTCTGCCTCACAAACTTCCGGATCACAGGAAGGGTTCCGAAGCACGCAAGTAGCACTCCGACAATCCGGATCGTATCCTTCCAGATACTATAAACCAATCTCTCGAATTGCTAAAGTATTTGGAAGACGACCACCCAGATACGAGTTCCTCCGGAGAACCCCATTTGGTCCGAATCCCAACGAGACCGGCATTGTCAGGAACTCTGTTCCAGAATTGCAAGTAGCTCCATCGAGCCTTCAATTCTGGAACAAAACCACCAACAAAGCCGAATTGCTCGGATACGGACCTTCAAGGACAAGCCACAAAGCCCTACTTGAAAGGACACATCCGGACCATATTCAATCCGAAGGATGAACAACTCAGACAACACAGGATTGGTAGAAAGCCTTCCAACACTTCGGGCGGCTCTTACACCGGACCTCGAAATACTGGAAGGGATTCTATCAAACCAATTCTGCCGAGGAATATAGATCAAAGCGGACATGGTTGGTTCCCGGGAATATAGATCCGGAGTGGGATAACTCAGATATACCAAGGATCAAAGCGGACATGGTTGGTTCCCCGCACCCTCCGGCTAGTCTACCTCTCCGGGGCTCAAGTTGTGACGATCAACCACAGCCCCGGAGAAAGAAGACTAGCCCGACGATCCGAGGAGTTGAAGTCGCAAGAAGTTTTGAATATCAAACGCGTCATTGATTACGGATTACGGATCCGAAGATCTGAGTGAACGAAAATCTGAGTAACTTAACATCATCATCCTCGACATCATCCGACTCGGATTTGATCATACACAAAGATGATGATGTCATGCCACTCGACAACCATCCGGGCTCAGACTCCGAACCGACCACTGCTATAAAAGGGCAAAGTGTTTTGACGAAAAGCCGTACAATCCAAAAGTATATATAGAAAAGGAGGACCAACCCGACGTTGACACGTGTCCCCGAGTAGCCGGAGGTGGGCTTGGGCCGAACATGGGCCTGCCGCTTGGGCTTCCTTTGGCCCAACCCAAGAACCCATTCGTTCTGTTGACTATTTTGAACAAGTTACTCGTTCGGATGTACCGGCTCGGATACGCCATGTTGACATCCGAAGTGACTAAGGTTTATATCGAGTCGCCCTCACTTGAGAGATGTGAACAAGTCTATATGATTCGGACTAACACATCCAGTCAACGTCCGAATCAAAACTACTCGCCACGATATGGGGAGATTCTTTCTAACGCAAGTCCTGCCACTCTAAGACGTGGCTCCGAATCGTTTGTCATCTGAAGTTGTTTTTACTAAAGTTGATGATTCGGATGGATGCCTTGTCTGATCAACCCGCAGGCTAGTTAAAGATCTTAAGGCGATTAACGCTTAGGCAATTTGGGCCTCAAGGGTTCGGACCCATTTATCTGAATAAAGAAGCGTTGATAAACTATGGAACAAATATATGGGATTCGACGTGCAAATATTTAAACAGGAGCGTTAGCAAATTCAACGACAATGTTAGAACTTAGGATCCCGGATTGGTACTTGAAACAAGATCAATAGACAATGTTTTCAACAATGTTGTTCAACATTGTCTTCAACATAGCAAACAGATGGCAGCGGATGAATAAGAATGAAACTTCTATTACCAAGCCAATATATAGAAAAATATATTGGCAGCGCCGTAGGCAAAATATCTACTGACAGGAAAAGTAGATCTAATCAAGTGGGTTTAATACAATCACAAACGATTGATTAAACAACCAAAACTAGCCCTAGAAGAACCAACAGTAAAAGCTATTCTAGGTCGATGTTTGAAAGAGTTATTCCAACAATGAATACTCTTAGACAAACTCTAAAGCTAGCAGAAAACAAGAAGCCTAAACTCTTTTAATAAAATCTCGATTGATCATCAAGAAAGGCTCAATGATTGCTCGGCTGAATCCTTGTATATATACTTGAGATATCGACACCTCCCATCCAAGTCGAAAGGCAATAGGATCTCAGCAAAGGCAATTTTCCATGTTCTTGTTTTCTTCAATAATCAGCTAGAAGGAAATTCCCATATTAGTGTCTTCTACAATATATTTCCTTCTTGCTTTCTTCAACAATCTTCTTGAAAGATTCTCTCTTTGATCTCGTAGGAAGAAACTAACGTTGTTTCTCTGTATATGGCTGGCTGGAAAATCTTTCCAAGATTATCTCTAGAGAATCTTTTATTTCCTTCTTTCTTTCAAGGTGCCCATAACTTGTCAAACTCTTTCCTTCTTTTTATATTGCATTCCTTATGTCCAAAGCAGCTCAAACTCTTTCCTTATTCCTGCAGAAATTCGAATTGATTGCTTCCAGTCCAAGTCATCAGTCCAATTGGCACCTTGTTTCTATGTTGTCTGCTTGTTGTCCGTAATGTTGTTCCAACATTGTATCGGCACTATTTCGCAATGTTGCACAACATTGAAATCCTGCAGTTCACAAACAACAACAACAAACACAAACATTGAACTGAATCATGAAAGATAAGATTAACTAATCAAGTGCAACTTGCATTTTCAATCTCCCCCTTAATCTTAGTCTTTCATCAAGCAATAGCATTCCTTTGGGCTCATTGATTCCTTTTGATCCATTAAGAATGTTTAAGCCCAACTTGATATATCCTACAAAATATTCATAGAAAATCAACTACAAACATTGAACCGGTAATGGTACGAAGAAAGGTTGAATTACTAAACAAAGTGCACTAAATTGCACTTTCAATCTCCCCCTTAATTCTGATCTTTCTTCACACAACCTAAAACCAGTTTGTTAGTCAAATCAAACAAGTAGGATTTAAACAAGTCAAGAGGAATCCTTTGTTGGGAACTGAAAGATAAAGTGCAATCGATCAATGCTGATGGACAATGTTGAGTCAACACAGAACTCAACATTGCTGTAAATTTGCACTTTCAAACTCCCTCTTATGTCTTTGTCTACTCATCTCCTTTGAACTCATCATGGGCATCATATCATACTTCTTTTCACAATTCCTGCACTCAGTAGTTAGTGAATAAAGACAAACTTGCGTAGAATCGCAGTATAAGTGCAAGAACAAAGTAAATGCGCAATGTTGACACAACATTGCGATCAACCCGCACTATTCAATCTCCCCCTTTGTCTTTCTTCACAAAAACACACCTGAACAAACTTGTTAGACACAAACAAATATAACAGGCATGAAACTACAGAACTCCCCCTCAACATTAGACGAGTGCAATATAACAAAATAAAGTATGTTAGTTTTTTGTTCAATCTCTTCTCTTCTCCCCCTTTTTTTTTGAGAAGAAAGATATCTCTCAGATTATTCAACCAAGTTCACAGAAGGAGAGAAGAAGACATGCAATGAGTTGTGGACTAGGACCTGCAATAAGAACTGTGCAATGTTGGAGAATGATGTTGAAAACATTGAGTTCAACATTTGGCGGCAAGGTGATAGCGAAGGAAGAGAATTTGGATCGGTGGAGGCGAATCGTGAATAGAGGTTGGATGAGCTGAAGAGCAGTGTTAGGATAAGAGTGGATGGTCATGATGGGTGTTGTTGGGTTTGCCTTAAAAGATCCTGCAAATATATGTCAATGCTACGAAGCGTACAACTTGTTAATAAAAGATTAAAGTTGCAAGTAAAACAGTTATCCGTCAAGTCATAGTAATTAGATAAACAGATAAACCCTAGGGAGGCTGACACTAAAAATCTTGATCTTAAATAATGACTTGAAATGCAAGAACAGGAAAGCAAAAACCCCAAACCCCAATGAAACACCTTAGACCTGAAACACCTCAGACCTACTCCCCCTCAAACCCAAAACACACGAAAGGTCGGATAGAGAAGCACATATAAAAAGAGCAAATATAAGTCGAAAGTACTCCAAGGACGCTGATGATGACCAGGATGTTGACTCAACATTGATGACAACATCGGAAATCGACCACTCTTAATGTAAGTCACCAGAAAAACCAAGTCTCAAGATGTGCGATTCGATTAACACCCGATGCTACAGGCAAAGAGAGAGAGAAAGGAATACCAAAGAAACACACTCAACATTGCCTCAAAAGTAAATTGAACAATTAGCATAAGTTTGAGTGGGGGTGACCATGAGACCGTGAACCATGTCAAATAATTGGAACACGTATGAATCCGCTCCAAAGCGAAGCCTATGCGAGTTAGCCAAACACACGTCTCATGGCATAAAATCACCAATTGACCACATTTGGTAATTTGGTACTCGAAAGTGAACCAAAAGACATTACGAGAATCGGCACTTTTGTGCGGTTTCTGTCTGACAGTCATCAACCCTCACGACATATGACACATTGGCCACGTCGATATCTGGATAGTATTTGAAACCTGCCCAACACGATCCTCGACGGAAACACTTCGAGCCCTTTTTATCACAGTTCATCAGATTTATTAAGCATAAAGGACAGGAGGCAACATCAAGTGTGAGTCAAGGTACGAGTAAAAATAGCCAAAAAACAGCAAAAGTGGGTTTTATATAAAGCAAACACACAAGAGACTCGATCCCTTTCAACCTTGATTTCAAATAGCCTTTCAACCCCTAAGCATCACCACTGTAAGCTACAAATTAGGAACAACCATAGACCAGTACAGAAGCACAGAAAGCACATAGAGACACACACAAAAAAAAAAATAAAAAATAAAAAAAATCAAAAGGCAACAAAAAACACATCACTTTTCTGCAGCCAGTGTTGACTGTGATGTTGAGTCAACACTGGTTTCAACATCGAAGATCACAAAGAGCACAAATCAAGAGATCTCCTAAGACTGAAGAACCTCTCACAATCTAATGGTTTGGTAAAAATATCTGCAAGTTGATTGGTTGTATCTAAGTGTTGTATGACTATTACTTGCAGATTGACCATATCCTTAAGAAAATTATGCCTAATGTCTATGTGCTTCGTGCGTGAGGGCAAAACAGGCTTCTTAAAATTATTTATGGCACTAAGGTCATCACAGAACATCAACAAGGTATCACATTGTCGACCAAAGTCATGCAGCATATTTTTCACCCATATCAATTGAGTAACACAACTCCCAGATGTTACATGTTCAAATTCAACATATGAGAGTGACACATTGTTCTGTTTCTTGAAATACCATGACATTAAATTAGAATCAAGATAAAAGCAACCTCCACTAGTGTATTTTCTATCATCTAGAACACCATTAATCGTAATCACTAAATCCCACTAGATTAGTGTTTGTATCACATGCATACCATAATCTAAGATTAACAGTTCTTGATATATATATGAAAAATCTTTTAAGAACAATCGTGTGGATTTTAGGTTAGGCGATACACTGCACAAACACACACATAAAACATGATGTGAGGTATCTTTGGTTGATAGATATAGAAGGTGTGAGTCATTGTTCTCAGATAATGTTAGGTCAACATCATCTCCAACATCGATTCTCACGAGCATAAGACCATTAGCCATAGGAGTCTTTGGGTTCACCTATCATGCTCATCTCATGGGTACCGTCGGATGGAATTTACACTGTGATGTTGAGCTCAATGTTGTGTCATCATTGCTGTCAGCATTGACAATTTCTCCTTGTACACCAGCTGGAGTTCTTGGTTTAGACACCTTTTCAGGTTCAGTATCAGTTTTCTCAGGAGTAGTGTCTGTAACCTGTTCAGTACCTGCAACAACCTGTTTATTCTTAGGTACAGTGCCTTTCTGGACAGAGACATCAGAAGAGACAGTTTCGAAAACAGACAATGTTGATGTCAATGTTGACTCAACATTGTTTTCATTCATCGATTTGACTCTTCCGGTGATAATCTAGATAGATCAAGCGAACCATGCGACACAAAACATTAGTAGAAACTGATTCCTCAGGGTTAGTCCAGAAAAGTGTTTCACAGTTTTGAGAATCATCATAGTCGAAAAAGACTTCTTTTGTCAATGTTGGACCATCCATGTTGGACCAAAATTGTTTCTCAACATTGTTCAGAACAGCAGATAAGGCTTTGGCATGAACTTCTGGATCATCGTCTTCCTGTTCGTCATCTGAAACATCACTGAGACAAGCAAGCATAGTCTTTTTCTCCTTTCGAAGAGTGTTAGCACATTCATTCTGATAATGCCCCCATCCTTGACATTCAAAACATCTAACTTTACTAAGTTTACTAAGACTAGGGCTAGAGTTAGACACACCAGTTTTCTTTTTGAAATTTCTAGTTCCTTTTGAGTTGCTCGAAGAGCCTCTATTAGAATTCTTCCTGAATCTAAGTTTCTCAATTTTCCTAACCAAGTCATTGTAGGCTTCTTCAGTCATGTCTTCAGAATCATCACTACTGCTTTCAAGCTCAGTACCTTTAGCTTTAGATTTAGAGTGAAGGGACATACTAAGGATTTTCGTACCTTTTCTTTCGTTATCAATTATCTCAAAAATTTTCAAATTGTTCATCAAGGTATGAAAATCCATAGTAGCCAGCTTGTGAGTGTCTTCCAAAATAGTAACTTTAGTGTCAAATTTTGAAGAGAGAGAATGTATGGCTTTAGAAATCAGCTGCTTGTTGGAAATAGCATCACCAAGAATTTGAACATCATTAGACAAAATCAAAAGCTTTTCAAAATAAGAATCAATGGTTTCAGCTTCTTCCATTCTTAGATTTTCAAATTTTGACCAAAGCATTCGAAGTTTAGTTTGTTTGACACTATTATTACCTTCACAATGATTCTGAAGTAAGTCCCAAGCTTGTTTAGCTATAGTGCAATTTTGAATGATTTTAAACATATGAGCATCAACATGTCCAAAAATGGCATTTAAAGCTTTTTCATTGTAAGAGCTTAAAAGAAAGTCACCTGCAGTGAAGCGTTCTTCAGGTATGGGAACAATATCTCCATCAGCATCAGGTCCTTCAGTAGGCCAGACAAATCCTTCTAGAACAGATCTCCAAGCTCGACATTCAATGGACTTGATGTATGTCCTCATCCTGATTTTCCAGTAGTGGTAGTTCGATCCATCAAGCATAGGTGGCCTGTAGACACTTGAGTTTGCAACTTCCATTGTAGTAGTACCAAATCCAGACACCAGTAGTTAGGTGGCTGGCTCTGATGCCACTTGTTAGAACTTAGGATCCCGGAATGGTACTTGAAACAAGATCAATAGACAATGTTGCCAACAATGTTGTTCAACATTTCTTCAACATAGCAAACAGATGGCAGCGGATGAATAAGAATGAAACTTCTATTACCAAGCCAATATATAGAAAAATATATTGGCGTAACAGAGCAAAATATCTACTGACAGGAAAAGTAGATCTAATCAAGTGGGTTTAATACAATCACAAACGATTGATTAAACAATTAAAACTAGCCCTAGAAGAACCAACAGTAAAAGCTATTCTAGGTCGATGTTTGAAAGAGTTATTCCAACAATGAATACTCTTAGACAAACTCTAAAGCTAGCAGAAAACAAGAAGCCTAAACTCTTTTAATAAAATCTCGATTGATCATCAAGAAAGGCTCAATGATTGCTCGGCTGAATCCTTGTATATATACTTGAGATATTGACACCTCCCATCCAAGTCGAAAGGCAATAGGATCTCAGCAAAGGCAATTTTCCATGTTCTTGTTTTCTTCAATAATCAGCTAGAAGGAAATTCCCATATTAGTGTCTTCTACAATATATTTCCTTCTTGCTTTCTTCAACAATCTTCTTGAAAGATTCTCTCTTTGATCTCAGCAGGAAGAAACTAACGTTGTTTCTCTGTATATGGCTGGCTGGAAAATCTTTCCAAGATTATCTCTAGAGAATCTTTTATTTCCTTCTTTCTTTCAAGGTGCCCATAACTTGTCAAACTCTTTCCTTCTTTTTATATTGCATTCCTTATGTCCAAAGTTTTCAAACTCTTTCCTTATTCCTGCAGAAATTCGAATTGATTGCTTCCAGTCCAAGTCATCAGTCCAATTGGCCTGCTTGTTTCTATGTTGTCTGCTGTTGTCCGTAATGTTGTTCCAACATTGTATCGACACTATTTCACAATGTTGCACAACATTGAAATCCTGCAGTTCACAAACAAGAACAACAAACACAAAAATTGAACTGAATCATGAAAGATAAGATTAACTAATCAAGTGCAACTTGCATTTTCAGACAACAACAGTTCCGAGCCAGCTCTCGGCCCGGACCAATTACATTCATCAAATTCAAGTATATGGTCTTCCACAAAAGTTGAGCAAAAAGGGGGCAACAGTGTTTTTAGGCCCGAAGGCACGCTATTACAAAAAACCCGTGGCATACCCCGTCTTCACTACCTACGCCGCTCGGACGAACTAGGTTGAGACCGAGAGGGGCCTCCCGCATCCTTCACCGGAGGCGCTTGACTTTGCTGTCGGGATGCCTGGGCAATCCTCCGTTCTCTCCGAGCTTCAGCCTCCTTTAGAAAGGCCGGACATCGCTGCATCAGATTCAGATTGCGATCGAAGCCACAAACAGGACTGGGCAAGGTCAGCCAGTCTTGGTTATGCTCCAAGTGATCCTCCAAAGGCACGAAGACACTGGACATAAGCACCCGAGGCACGAAGTGTGGGAGGTACGGACCGCCATGATCGTATTTCTTGCCCTCCGTCTCGTCGCAGACTAGCTCCACAAATTCACACTTGAGCAAGTCGTCATCCGAGACGCCCTCAGGCACAAAGTCCGAACCATCCCCCTCCTTAAAGGCAGACACTCCCTCAGCCTCCAAGTCGATGTCACTCGGAATCCAACCTTTCCTCCGGCACTGCCCCAAAGCTGCGTCAAACCCATCTTGACGGGCCTCGTCATACTTTGACTCGAGCAAAAACTTGCAGGAGTCCGAAGCTAGGAAATCTTGGACAGCCCTTGTCCGGACCCCCAAAAGTTCACTCAGCATTAAATCTTTGAAAGTCCGAGAGATGCCAACAAATTTGTCCAAGCTATCTTGGTGCACTTTCAGATCAGTCTCCAATGATAGAATGGCACTTTTCATCTTGGCCGTCTCCGACTCGGCCTCCTTTGTAGCAGCGAGGGCTTTCTTGAGACGCTCGGTAGCGCTGCTCAATCGGGACGTCTCGATCGCCCGAGCAGCCTCGACCTTGGCCAAATCTTCTTCTAAGGTGGCCCTCCGAGCAGCTACCAGAGAGCATGCTTCGACAGCAGCAGCACAATTGACATCAGGGATATTAAGTACTTCCGAACCACAAGAAGATGTAAAACAAACGGAAAATTTAAACTCACTTTGCGCTGAGCGGCAGTCAACTCGGCAATTCGCTCCAGCTCCGAGATAGCAGCCAACCGAGCAACCTCAGCATCCAATTCCGGCTCGGGCGTATCACTCATCTTGCCCTTGCCCTTTTTAGCTGCGGGAATTGGACCTTCGGATGGACGCTTTTGTCTGGTCGCAGCCCTTAGCGGGAGGATCTCGAGACACGGACCTTGGAGGCTTCTTCGAGCCCTTAGCACCAGCCACCTTCCCCTTATCCGGAGTGGGAATAGTTTGGGCCTCCTCGCCCGCAGCAGCCCTACGGACCTCTTCCACCCGGAACGTGGCAGCATTCCTTGGCTCTTCCATCGGAAGCACGGTGGAAGTCTTGATAATCTGGGTCCGAGAACCCTCTTCCAGCTCCCTCCGTTGCGCAGCATTTTGTTGTCTCTTAAACTCGCGCATGGTGGCCATTGTATACTCGAACCAAAAAGCTGCACATCCGAATCACAATGAGTTGCAAAATACAAAAGAATCTACAAATGGTAACTACATAATTGACAAGCAGACAACCGAATCGGACAAACCAACCAGGATTAAAGAGAAACCACTTACTCAAATCCTCCATGTTGTCACAAAAACTTGGCTCGGACAAGCCGACCAAGTAAGGCAGAGGTTGACACATCAACCCTCGGAAGAAGTACTTCTCCGGCTCCTGATTACGATGGAGGGCTTGCATCCATAGGGGGACATTCCGGGCCGGTGGCTTCCAGTCTGGCAGCTTGCCTCGGAAGAATTTCCTCTCAAAATGCCACTTTGGCCTATCCGCTTCGGATTGCCCGGGTTTCAGAGCCGGACGGACAAAAATGTACCTCTTCCACCAATGGATGCCCAACGAGGAGAGGGGGTCGACAAAAAACGTGTATGCCTGACGGCATACGAACGTGTAGAAAAAAGTGTTCCTATTACTTACACTTATGTTGAACAATTTACGAAAATTATTGAATGTGACCGGGATGCCTTTATATTTACATAACACCCCGAAGCACATCAGATTTCCGAGGGAGTTAGGGATGATCTGGTGTGGACTCAATCCCATGCTGTTCAAAATTTCCAGAAACTCGGACAATACGGGCAGTCGCCACCCGCAATGGAGACTTATCTCATGAACACACATATAGCCCGGAGGTGGATTATAAAAAGCATGAGACTCGTCCGGAACGAGGATCTCCACACACTCCGGGATTTGGTACTTTTTGCGGAGCTCGTCCACCTCCTCCGCCCGAATGATCGAAGGACAGGTCGGCAAATTACCTTCTTCGTTCAACACGCCCTCCGGATCGTGGTGCGTAACTTCATCCCTCGAACGTGGAAATTTCACCTGGAATATATCCTCGCCTTTTCTCAACCCCTCAGGCAATTCATCCGGTGGCTCGGACCCGCTAGGCCAACAGATGCCCTCCGAAAGACATGATCAGACAGCATTTCCTCTTCTTCTCCTCCTTCGGAGCCAGAATCTTCAGCCCGGAAATCATCTGCTGCCCTATCTCCTTCGGACGAAGATGCCAACTCTACAACAGTCCGGAGCGGAACAGCCACCTGCACCCGGTCTTCTTCACCTTCTTCTCATGAACCAAGGTTAGGAGGTGCCTCCGAGGTATCATGAACTTCCTCGATGTTTGGCTCCTGTGGATCCGGAACGAACGGTACTCGATTAGGATTACTCCTAAAATTATAACCTAGGTTGCGAATTAAAGTTCGGATCTCTACCGGAAGTTCGGATTCTTGTCCAGCACGACCCGGGCGACGAGTTCCAACAACCCGTGAGCTTGTCTCTTGAGCCAGACCCATACCCTGCACATTAGACACTCGCAGGTAATCCCGACGCTTCGGAGCCCCAGAACCCGGAACAACTAACCGAAGTAAAGAGCTTACCTCGGGCTCTTCCTGGCTCGGATTAGGTGATTGTTCCAGTTCCACAACATCATCGTCATCAACGATCTCGATCTCCTTAGAGCTATCAGATAGAGATGTCGCTTCAGAGTCGTATCCCTCCGCCTCGGATCGGTTTTGACTATCACTCTCGGACATCCTAGGGAAAGAAAGCAATTTCGTAAGCTTTAAGATGGCAGTCCGAGAGGCCGTTTATGTATATTCAAAATTGTCAAGCTTAAGGCCAGAACCAATGGCTTTACCAGACGAAGTTAGTTCCGAGTCAATACTACACTTATTCGGAGTTAGTCAACATTGAGTACGCATTGGCTATTAACTATACTACACATCATAAGCATGCATCCGAGCAACTAGAAGATGAAAGACAATGCAGACGAATGATACGACGAGACAAGTAAACTTAATTGGACTCGGATGATTGGACGGAAATGCCTTGGCTTCGTACGGAATCACGTGCTTCGGACCTCTCGTTGCTCGCTTTGGATTGCTGATAGTCGCTTCGGATATACTCAGAATGCGAAAATTCTCTCTCTAAACGTGAAGAAAGTGAGACGGCCACACCCCTATTTATAGAGGATCATATTTGGAACTCCAACCGTCGCAATTTTTCGGGATTAAATCTCAATCGTAGATCAAAGTTCATCCAACGGCATAGTACAATTATACCGAGTGAAATGACGAATTGGTACAACGAATTTACCTCGCGGATAGACGAATACAACAACTCTCCCACTTTCGGGCGGTAGACAACACGAGCGCCCCGGATGATACTCTCATCGGACGTCTCGCAGCTTTTCGGATAATCAACTTTCCCACACAAGGAACCTCCTTTACTCGGACGATTACCCTTCAGACCTTCTCTTGACAACAGAGGTTGGTTCGGATGGGACAAGCACCTACGGTCTAACCCGTAGCTTATCAAGGGTACATTACCGATGTTCGAAGCCTGGACTTGGTCTCGCTTACAAATACCCTTTTTTCTTTTTTTTCAAACTTTGTTGCGCCTCGGACCCTGTCCCTCGGACGACAACAGCGTTGAAAAAAGAAAAAGGGGGGGGGGGCAGAGAGACTAAGTCAAATGGCCACACGAAGTACGGATTACACCCTTTTTTCAACTCGTTAAAGCGGATTGGACTGAAGAACGGATCCTTCCTCAACAGCTTTCCAAACCAATAGTTCCACAACTATCTTCTACTAAGATACTTGGAAACTAGGGGGACATATGTTGATACAGAAATATGTCCAATCCGTCATAAAGGACCTAGGAACGAATCCTAAGGCATCCTAAGTCATCCAATGGATCCGAGACACTTTGGTCCGAGCCAACGGTCCGATCCGGGCAGACCATTCGTGGTCCGACCCACATTGAAAGAAAAGAACGAAGGATTTGGGACCTACTAGGCCCGACCCGGAACCATGGGTCCGACCCACCTTGGTCCGAGCCTCTTTGGGAAAGGAGCATAGTACTAAGTCAGTACCATCTCCGACCCAAGGCCTCCGGTCCGGATGACAATTCGGATCCAGCATGACAATCTCACAAGTAACCAAGCAGATAGACACCAAAGAGTAGGGTGTCCGAACCTTGAGTTCCGAATCGGAAGAGTTGGGCAGACTTAAGAAAACTTCCTTATCTGACGACCCAGTATGGTCCGGACCATGCACCCGGACCAACCTCTCCGAACCTGGGACCTCGGCAGACCAGGTCACATCCCATAAAACTCTTCCAATAATGACTAAACTACCCCTAAAGCCCAAAGTGGCATGGGCTAAACATCATTATTGGGCTATGGGCCTATTACATGCCTTGGTGGCTTAATCGTAGCCCTACACTTGGCGCAATCCTAGCAAGGCCTCCCATTTTGAGGATAGCCTATAAAAGGCACACTTCCCCATACAAACGGTAAGTCACTTCGCATACCTAATCTCGATCCTTATACAGAGCAGATCTTCAGTCTCTCTCGAGTAAAGTCTCAGTCCGGTTTGACACTTAGCAAACCGGGCACTAACCCCCCCCACTCAAGTGTGCGTGTCTCACCAAGTAGTCATTTGGTTCTTACGCATTGGTTCTTATCTAGCAAGGAGCTTCTTACCTTGGCACCCATTAGTGGAGTTGAACAAAATCTAAGTAGTTGGGGAGTTTCACCCTCAACATATTTAATTGTAACTGGGTGATGAAGTGTGATAATTTAAGGAATAATATTAAAGAATTGATTTGTATGGGTATTTAAATGTAATTGGGTGATAAAGTATGAGAGCGATTAACAGTGATAGAGAAGGAGAGAGAAATTATAAAGAATTGATAATTGGAAAAAGGAAACCTAATAAATTATAATGGAAATGGAGGAATTATTAATAAAATCTTAGTTTGTGGGAGGTATTATGGTCATAAAGTATGATAAAGAATGAGATAGATAATAACCATCTTTTTCGATTTTGTTTGAGTTTGCTTTTGGAACGGTTTTTTAGGAGGATGGTTTAATGTGTGTGGTGTTTGGTTTAGTGGTAGGACCTACAATAAATAAAAATTGCCAAAAAAAGGAAACGTAAACAATCTAAAATATTGGACGAGAAAAAAGGGTGAAAAAGGAATATGTAAACAATTAAACTAGTAGAAAAATAAAAAAAATTAAAATTGGTGAATGAGATAAAAAAAATTACCCCTTTCTTAGGTTAGGAAGATTGTAATGGTATTAAAAAAATAAAGAACGTTAGGAAGATTAAAATGGTTAGGTAGAGTGTAATGGTATTAAAAAAAGAAAGAAAGATAGGAAGAATAAAATGGAAAAGAGTGAGTAATAACTAATAAGTAACACTTATATGAATCAACACAATAACAAAAAATGCATAAAAAATAAAAACAATTTTTGTTACCTGAAAAAAATTCTGAATTTTGGTTCAATGTTGTCCCACCACATCTGGGCTGTTACATTACCATTCTCTTTACTTAGGCCAAGCCATTCTTTACGGAAGAAATATCCATATGTGATAACATCTTCCGAAACAATGTTCGAGTTACCATCATCGGAATTAATAAAGACATTAAGGTCAATAAACTCAAATGGCCCGAACAAAGTTTGAGAAGTCTTTCAGCGCTATTCACTAGATCTTTAGTAGATTTCAACAAGGATGATGAAATTTGTATTGTTCCCATATTCAACAATTCAGTGCCTATTACTGGTCCTTCACAAGGGCACAACAACCGAAATGTGACTCCAAATGGCAGCTCTTTAGGGAGGACCTCATCTACCTCAGGCTTTCCCTCTTCTCCTTCCCCAGCTTTTTGCTCTGTATAACCTAGCTCTTGAGCTACTTGCTCCTCAGGCTTGGCTTGTACCTCTTCTTTTTCCCCATCTACTTTTTTTTTTCCGTGCTACATGTTTTACTTGTGCCTCAACTTTGTTCTTTTCTAAGACATCTTGCAACTTCCTGAAAGTAAAACAACATAAATTCAGTATACGAAAATAGTAATGTTGCAATTTGTTGCAAAATTCATTTTTATAGCAAACTTGGTCATAAAATCCTTAACCTTGTCTAAATCCCATATTTTTCCAAGCAACACAATGTATCACACTAGTACAGATTTCACAAGGTATCACATTAGTACAGACTATTACTTGATTGCTTTCCTAAGATACCAAAGATGCTCTATGTAGTATATAACTCTCACTGTTGTATCCTCCCTAGCTTCGGTGATCATTTAATGTATACTTCTATGTTACAGTGACTATAAAGTTTACATTGCCAAGAAATGGAACAAGAATAAGATTAATTGGGACGGATAAAAAAGGGAAGTGTAAAGAGTAGATTGTGATGGATGGAGTATTAGGCCTTCTCCATAGGGAGAAAGAAAAATAAATAAATTAGAAAAAGACTTTGGGTGCTAATTTTCAGCCTTTTCATGTTCATGCACTTCGAATTCAGGGCTAAGAAAAGAGCGTAAACATCCTTCGGAAACTACACTTGCTTCCATTGTCCGACTAGGCATCTTCACGAAGAAGTCCTTCAATTTGTCCAATACTGCAGGAACTCGAGAACCTGAACCAACAACTTCAACTGAATGAAGATCATCAATACTCAGTTGAGATTCTGTAAGAGCTTCCTGCAATGGCTACTTCACACGTTGCAGAATTTGGGTGCTAATTTTCACAAACTTATCTCTTGTAATGGAGCATTTGACAGACTTATTTCCAATCAGGATATGCTTAAACACTTTAGTATCTTTAGTGAGAAGCTCCTTTAAGATCTGACAAGTAGCACGCAGCTCGAGACAGGCGCTGCGATAATTCTTGACAGTAATCAAATATTTACTCCTGATCTTGGCAACAAAATGTTTGAACAGAGCTTCATCAAATTCTCTTCCACCAAGGGACATGTCAAACGAGTATGCCAACATTTTCAATCCACCTTTCTTGAAGGCAACGATACAAACTTGCAGGCTTGAATGGTCAACGTCGACAAAAGCGACATTTGAGGCATCATCACAGGCTGTCTTATAACCATAAGCCAATGCAACAGCGGCCGTCTCATAGAAAACACGGGCCCGATTCAGCTTAGACTGTTCTACAGCGTCTTCAACAGCTTTTCTTTGAAGGTCAGTGAAATAGACCGGTATTCCAATTCAATAATCTATGTATGTTGCTTTTTCTTTCAATTCCTCTTCCGCGATAGACTTCAACTTAGAAAACATCCGTGACAAAACTTCGGCAGGTGTAAGTGTCACTTGAAATAACTTATATTGAAGAAAGATCTCATGAATATCATTAAATTCTTCTTCGTTGCATAATACAAACGGCAGTGACACAGAGATCATGTTTCACTTCTGAAACCGTTTTCCCTGACAATCTCTTAACTTGGGAGACTTTTTTTTTGTTTTTGAAGTGCTTGCCGCAAACCGAATGGACTTTGACTCGTCATCAGACCTTTCGGATTTGACATCAGAATAAGGATTGAAAATAGCAGGCATTTCACTACAGACAACACGAGCAGCCCCTCCCCTTTCCGCAACAGCAAGGGAAAGGCTCTCATTGCCAAAATGAATACCTAATGCACTCATGGTTGAGGGGAAAAAACCTACAACGCCAACATACATAATCAGTCGTATGATCAAAAGGCCAATTTAATACCTACTGCACTCATGGTTGAGCGCATGTCAATTTGTACTCTTAACCTGGATCAGCAAATTCCCGAATTGAGAGCATGATTCAGTATTATGTTATTATTGTTAGAGATAAATGTACAAGAGTTAGTATTTGATTAGAACTGTTATTAGAAGAGTTATAATGTATTCATGATACACTTCTAGATATGCTCTAGAAGATTCTTTCACTTGTATATATACATCATGTACTCTCACTTTATGATTAGAATAAACTCTTTATTCTCTTCTTCTCTATTTTCTCTCAACACATTATCAACACGAAAGTGTTCAACCAACTGAGATTCCTAAAACCCTATATTCCGTACGAAAAAAAAAAATCTTGTCATCCGATCACTCAATCACACGGAAAGGACAAAGGTAATGGACATCGGTAAACGGGAAAGGTTTCAGTATGCATGTGCCTACAATCAACGTATTGTGTGTGTCGGTCCATTTAGTGCATGTATATATCATCCCGAGTATGCATGTGTGTCAGTTGTTTGTTGTCTTTTCATCACTACATCATTAATTAATTAAGCATGTTATCAGTGTGTGTGTCAGGATTTATTTGTTTCGGCTTTTGCATGATGTCACCTTACTTTGTATGTCTATATGTCAAATTACTTATTATGTATCAAATCTGACCATACTAATAAGTGTTGCATATTTTTGTAGAGCTATGACGAATTTAAGCAATCTCGAATTTGTGCACTTGATATCAGTGGAAAGAACTATTTGTCATGGATTCTCGACGCATAAATCCACCTAGATGCCAAGGTCCTAGGAGAGACAATCAAGGTTGGTAACATGTCAACCAGCCAAGATAAGGCTAAAGCGATGATATTTCTTCGCCATCATCTTGATGAAAGTTTGAAAACTGAATACCTTACTGTCAAAGATCCAACGGGACTTTGGACAAATTTGAAAGAAAGGTATGATCACCAAAAGACGGTGATACTTCCTAGAGCCCAATATGAATGGCTTCACTTGCGTCTGCAAGATTTTAAATCTGTGAATGATTTTAATTTGGCGATGTTCCGAATCACTTCCAAGTTGAAGTTATGTGGTGAGACAGTCACTGAGGATGACATGCTAGAAAAACCATACACCACTTTCCATGTATCTAATATGTTGTTGCAACAGCAATATCATGAGAAGGGCTTCAAAAAATATTCTAAGTTGATCTCATGCCTTCTAGTAGCTGAGAAAAATAATGAGCTCTTGCTGAAAAAACATTAAACACGCCCAAGTGGTACTGATCCATTCCCTGAAGTGAATGTGACATCTTTTAATGGAAGAAATTCCAATCCTGCCAATAATGGACGAGGACGTGGAGGATTTTGTCCTAATAATAACTCTGGTCGTGGTTATGGGAGTGGACGTGGAGGATTTCGTCCTAATAATAACTCTGGTCGTGGTTATGGACGTGGTCGTCGAGGATATCGTCAAAACAATAGCTATCATAATGCAAACCACCACCAAAAGGGTGAAAGATCCAAAACTGGGCATGGCAAAAGGAAGTATGTTGATGAAAAGTGTTATAAATGTGGTATGAATGACCATTGGGAACGTAAATGTCATACTTCTCAACATCTTGTGGATCTTTACCAAGCATCACTTAGAGAAAAGAAGGCTGAAGCTAATTTTGTTGAAGACAATACTACTCGTAGCCCATACGATGCTACACATTTCGATGTGTCTGATTTCTTTAAAGATCATGGATACAAAAGTGAAATACATGATGATTTCTTTGAGTTCCCCGAAGGGGCAAGTGATACCAAGAATGATGATGGAAGTACCCAAATTTGAGTTGTTTATTTTTGAAGTAGCTTAGGATTTATTCCTTTTGCATTTAGGATTTGCTCTTTTTCAAGAACATTAGGATTTGAATTTTCTAGAATTTATGATGTACCTTTTTGGTAGCTTAGGATTTTTGTCATTGAAATAAAATCAAGTTTTTCCTTTTATTTATGTTGCTTATTCTATTTCTTGAAGATAATATGAAAATATCCGAGACAAATGAGGCAGAAATATGCCTAGTTGATAGTGCAACAACACACATCATATTCGATGATGTCAAGTTCTTTGACTACTTGTCGATGAGGCAAGCGAATGTAAATACAATTTCTGGTAGTGCAAAATTGATTGAAGGCTCTGGTAGAGCGAAAATAACACTACCAAATGGGACAATGGTTGCCATAGAAGAAGCATTATATTTTTCTCAGTCTCAGCGAAACTTGTTGAGCTTTAAAGATATTCGACGGAATAAATATCATGTTGAGACTATGAGTGAAAATGGCAAAGAATTTCTCTATATCACAACATTGAAATCCGGTAAGAAAAATGTATTGTAAAAACTACCGGAATTGTCCCCTGGCTTATATTACTCTAAGATTAGAGAAATTGAAACATATGCTATGGAAAAGCAAATTGATAGCAATTTTAAAGTTTTGCATGATCGATTGGGTCATCCCGGATCAATGATGATGCGAAAGATTATTGAAAATTCATGTGGTCATACATTGAAAAATCAAAAGATTTACCACAACAAGGAATTCTCATGTGGTGCTTGCTCTAAAGGCAAATTGATTACAACCATCATTTGAAAAGGTTGGATATGAAAGTCCTTCTTTTCTTGAAAGAATTCATGGAGATATATGTGGACCAATACAACCACCATCTGGACCATTCAGATATTTTATGGTTTTGATAGATGCATCTACAAGATGTTCACATGTGTTCTTATTATCTACTTGTAATATGGCATTTTCAAGACTGCTTGCCCAAATAATTCGCTTATGAGCACACTTTCCTGATTCTCCAATCAAGAGCATTCGCCTTGATAATGCTGCTGAATTTTCATCGCAAGCATTTAACAATTATTGCATGTCGATTGGCATAAAAGTTGAACATCCTATTGCACATGTTCATACACAAAATGGTATTGCCAAATCATTTATTAAACGCCTCCAATTAATTGCAAGGCCATTACTTATGCAATCTAGACTCCCTGCATCAACATGGGGACATGCAATTTTACATGTTGCGAAACTTGTCCGCATCTGGCCAATAAGCTATCATAAGTTCTCCCCCATGCAAATGGTATATGGTTATCAACCAAACATATCCCATCTGAAATTTTTCGGATGTGCGGTTTATGTGCCTATTGCTCCACCGCAACGCACAATGATGGGACCCCAAAGAAGAATGGGGATATATGTTGGATATGAATCTCCTTTGATAATCAAGTATTTAGAACCATCTACTGGAGATTTATTTACGGCAAGGTTTGCCGATTGACATTTTGATGAATCAAACTTTCCAACAATGGGGGGAGAACCAAAGCAGTTGGGAAGTAATATATCGTGGAATGAATTATCATTATCTATTTTTGATCCTCGAACAAATCAAAGTGAACATGAAGTTCGAAAGATAATTCATTTACAAACTCTTGTGAATCAACTGCCAGACTCATTCGCTGATCCAAAAAGAGTTACGAAATCATATATTCTAGCTGCAAATGCTCCAAATAGAATTGAAGTGCCTGAAGGGCAAATTACAAATGAGTCTAAGGCACGCATGAAGCGTGGAAGACCAGTCGGTTCCAAAGATAAAAATCGTTGAAAACGGAAAGGAGCTAATAATGGCCCGTATAGGAAAAAGCTCTAGAAGAGAGTGAAAAGACTCCTGATGAGTCACACGACAATGCAAAAGAGATTCAGGTACCTGAAATTGTTGAAAATGAAGAGATCTCGATAAATTATGTCGTGAATAGAAAGACATGGAACCGAAATGAAATCGACGTCGACACAATATTCTCATATAATGTAGCGCGCGATATTGTGGAAAAAAATGAGGATCTTGAACCTACATCTATAAAAGAATGTAGTCATAGAGATGATTGGCCAAAATGGAAAGAGGCAAATACTGTAGAATTGAACTCTCTTGGAAAACGTAAAGTTTTCGGACCTGTCGTCCGTACACCAAATGGTGTAAAACCCGTTGGATACAAATGGGTATTTGTGCGAAAAAGAAATGAGAAAAATGAAATTGGAAGATACAAAGCAAGGCTTATCACACAAGGTTTTACTCAAAGACCTGGAATTGATTATGAAGAGACGTATTCTCCTGTGATTGATGCGATTACATTTCGCTATCTGATAAGTCTGGCTACACATGAGAAACTCGAAATGCGTCTTATGGATGTTGTTACAGCCTATCTGTATGGCTCACTAGAAAATGACATATACATGAAAAATCCTGAGGGATTCAAAGTGCCCGCAGGACAATCCCGAGATGGTTATTCAATTAAGTTGAATAAATCCTTATATGGATTAAAACAATCGGGACGAATGTGGTTCAATCGTTTGAGCACATTTTTGAAAAATGAAGGCTATACAAACGATCCTATATGTCCATGCGTTTTCATTAAACGATCAGGATCGAAATTTGCATTATTGTTGTATATGTCGATGACTTGAATATTATTGGAACTCCTGAACAGTTAGCAAAGGAAGTCGATTGTTTGAAAAATGAATTTGAAATGAAAGACTTTGGGAAAACAAAGTATTGTTTGGGTCTACAAATTGAGCATTTGGCAAATGGCACGCTTATCCATTAATCCAAATATTTGGAAAGACTGTTGAAACGATTTTATATGGATAAATCTCATCCGATAAATACCCCCATGGTTGTAAGGTCTCTCGATGTGAAAAGAGACCCATTTAGACCTCGTGAAGATGATGAAGAACTTCTTGGCCCCGAACTGCCATATCTTAGTGCTATTGGCGCACTGATGTATCTTGCTAACAATACTCGACCTGATATAGCTTTTGCTGTTAATTTACTAGCAAGATATAGTTCTTCTCCAACTCGAAGACATTGGACTGGAGTTAAACAAGTACTTTGATACTTACGAGGCACAATGAATATGGGATTGTATTATCCAAAATGTAGCAATCCAGAATTAATTGGATATCCCGATGCGGGATATTTGTCTGATCCGCACAAAGCTCGATCTCAAACAGGTTATCTGTTTACATGTGGAGGTACAGCCATTTCATGGCATTCTATTAAGAAAACTTTATCTGCTACTTCTTCTAACCATGCAGAAATTTTAGCAATTTTAGATGCAAGTCGTGAGTGTGTTTGGCTAAGATCTTTAATCGGACATATTCGAGATACATGTGGTCTTACATTCAAGAAGGAAGTTCCAACTGTGTTATATGAGGACAATGCAGCTTGCATAGCTCAACTGAAGGGAGGCTTCATCAAATGTGACCGGACAAAGCACATATCACCAAAGTTTTTCTTCACTCATGATTTACAAGAAGGATCCATTCAAGTTCAACAGATTCGTTCAATTGACAACTTGGCGGACTTATTTACCAAGTCACTTCCACCTCCATCATTCGAGAGACTGGATCGAAAGATTGGGATGCGGCGACTCAAAGAATTGAAGTGATACTCTAATCAGGGGAGTTGGATACGCACTGCACTCTTTTTCCCTTAACTAAGTTTTTATCCCACTGGGTTTTTCTTAGCAAGGTTTTTAACGCGGTAGTATATCTCGCGTACCAACTATCACTAACTCATGTTCATTCAAGGGGAGTGTTAGAGATAACTGTACAGGAGTTAGTATTTGATTAGAACTGTTATTAGAAGAGTTATAATGTATTCAGGATACACTTCTAGATATGCTTTAGAAGATTCTTTCACTTGTATATATACATCATGTAATCTCACTTTATGATTAGAATAAACTATCTATTCTCTTCTTCTCTATTTTCTCCCAACAATTATCATATTATTTGTTAGAACTTAGGATCTCGGATTGGTACTTGGAACTAGATCAACAGACAATGTTGCCAACAATGTTGTTCAACAATGTCTATAGTAAACAGATAGCAGCGGATGAATAATAATGAAACTTCTACTACCAAGCCAATATATAGAAAAATATACTGGCAGCGCCTTAGGCAAAATATCTACTGACAGGAAAAGTAGATCTAAACAACTAGGTTTAATACAATCACAAACGATTGATTAAACAACCAAAACTAACCCTAGAAGAACCAACAGTAAAAGCTATTCTAGGTCGATGTTTGAAAGAGTTATTCCAACAATGAATACTCTTAGACAAACTCTAAAGCTAGCAGAAAACAAGAAGCCTAAACTCTTTTAATAAAATCTCGATTGATCATCAAGAAAGGCTCCATGATTGCTCGGCTGAATCCTTGTATATATACTTGAGATATCGACAGCTCCCATCCAAGTCGAAAGGCAATAGGATCTCAGCAAATGCAATTTTCCATATTCTTGTTTTCTTCAATAATCAGCTAGAAGGAAATTCCCATATTAGTGTCTTCAACAATATATTTCCTTCTTGCTTTCTTCAACAATATTCTTGAAAGATTCTCTGTTTAGATTGCATTCCTTATGTCCAAAGCAACTCAAACTCTTTCCTTATTCCTGCAGAAATTCGAATTGATTGCTTCCAGTCCAAGTCATCAATCCAATTGGCCTGCTTGTTTCTATGTTGTCTGTTGTTGTCCGTAATGTTCTACCAACATTGTATCGGCACTATTTCGCAATGTTGCACAACATTGAAATCCTGCAGTTCACAAACAACAACAACAAACAAAAACATTGAACTGAATCATGAAAAATAAGATGAACTAATCAAGTGCAACTTGCATTTTCAATCTCCCACTTAATCTTAGTCTTTCATCAAGCAATAGCATTCCTTTGGGCTCATTGATTCCTTTTGATCCAATAAGCATGTTTGAGCCCAACTTGATATAACCTACAAAATATTCATAGAAAAACAACTACAAACATTGAACCGGTTATGTTACGAAGAAAGGTTGAATTACTAAACAAAGTGCACTAAATCGCACTTTCAATCTCCCCCTTAATTCTGATCTTTCTTCACACAACCTAAAACCAGTTTGTTAGTCAAATCGAACAAGTAGGATTTAAACAAGTCAAGAGGAATCCTTTGTTGGGAACTGAAAGATAAAGTCCAATCGATCAATGCTGATGGACAATGTTGAGTCAACACAGAACTCAACATTGCTGTAAATATGCACTTTCAAATTCCCTCTTATGTCTTTGTCTACTCATCTCCTTTGAACTCATCATGGGCATCATATCATACTTCTTTTGACAATTCCTGCACTCAGTAGTTAGTGAATAAAGACAAACTTGCGTAGAATCGCAGTATAAGTGCAGTAAACAAAGTCGTCTGCAATGTTGTGTCAACATTGAACATTGCAGTCAACACTGCACTATTCAATCTCCCCCTTTGTCTTTCTTCACAAAAACACACCTGAACAAACTTGTTAGACACAAACAAATATAACAGGCATGAAACTACAGAACTCCCCTTCAACATTAGACGAGAGCAATATAACAAAATAATGTATGTTTGCTTTTTGTTCAATCTCTTCTCTTCTCCCCCATTTTGAGAAGAAAGATATCTCTCAGATTATTCAACCAAGTTCACAGAAGGAGACAAGAAGACATGCAATGAGTGCAATACTGAGTTGTGGACTATAGGACCTGCAATAAGAGCTGTGCAATGTTGGAGAATGATGTTGAAAACATTGAGTTCAACACTGGCAGCCAAGGTGATAGCAGAAGCAGCAAAAGAGTTTGGATCGGCTGAAGGGCAGTAATCATGAATAGAGGTTGGATTAGGCGGAGCAAAGGTGTTAGGATAAGAGTGGATGGTCATGATGGGTGTTGTTGGGTTTGCCTTAAAAGATCCTGGAAATATATATCAATGCTACAGAAACTGTGCATAACTGTTAATAAAAGATTAAAGTTGCAAGTAAAATAGTTATCCGTCAAGTCATAGTAATCAGATTAACAGATAAACCCTAGGGAGGTTGACACTAAAAATCTTGATCTTAAATAATGACTTGGATGCAAGAACAGGAAAGCAAAAACCCCAAACCCCAATGAAACACCTTAGACTGAAACACCTCGGACCTACTCCCCTCAAACCCAAAACACAGAAGGTCGATAGAAGCACATATAAAAAAGAGCAAATATAAGTCAGAAAGTACTCCAAGGACAGCCAATGTTGACCAGCATGTTGACTCAACATTGATGACAACATCGGGAAATCAGACCACTCTTAATGTAAGTCAGCCAGGAAACCAAGTCTCAAAATGTGCAGATTCGATTAACACCACTGATGCTGCAGGCAAAGACAGAGAGAGAAAGGAATACCAAAGAAACACACTCAACATTGCCTCAAGAAGTAAATTGAACAATTAGCATAAGTTTGAGTGGGGGTGACCATGAGACCGTGAACCATGTCAAATAATTGGAACACGTATGAATCCGCTCCAAAGCCGAAGCCTATGCGGAGTTAGGCAAACACACGTCTCATGGCATAAAATCACTCATTTGACCACATTGGGTAATTTGGTACTCAGAATGTGAACCAGCAGCATTACGAGAATCGGCACTTTTGTGCGTGTTGGTTTCCAGTACAGGCCATCAACCCTCACGACATATGACACATTGGCCACGTCGATATCTGGATAGTATTTGAAACCTGCCCAACACGATCCTCGACGGAAACACTTCGAGCCCTTTTTATCATAATTCATTAGATTTATTAAACATAAAGGACAGGAGGCAACATCAAGTGTGAGTCAAGGTACGAGTAAAAATAGCCAAAGCCACAAAAGTGGGTTTTACATAAAGCAAACACACAGGAGACTCGATCCCTTTCAACCTTGGTTTCAAATAGCCTTTCAAACCCTAAGCATCACCACTGTAAGCTACAAAGCAGGAACAGCCATAGACCAGTACAGAAGCACAGAAAGCACATAGACACACACAAAAAAAATTAAAAAAATAAAGAAAATCAAAAGGCAACAAAAAACACATCACTTTTCTGCAGCCAGTGTTGACTGTGATGTTGAGTCAACACTGGTTTCAACATCGAAGATCACAAAGAGCATAAATCAAGAGATCTCCTAAGACTGAAGAATCTCTCACAATTCAAAAGCTTGGTAACAATATCTGCAAGTTGATTGGTTGTATCTAAGTGTTGTATGACTATTACTTGCAGATTGACCATATCCTTAAGAAAATTATACCCAATGTCTACGTGTTTCGTGCGTGAGTGCAAAACAGGCTTCTTAAAATTATTTATGGCACTAAGGTCATCACAGAACATCAATAAGGTATCACATTGAAGACCAAAGTCATGCATCATATTTTTCACCCATATCAATTGAGTAACACAACTCCCAGATGTTACATGTTCAGATTCAACATATGAGAGTGACACATTGTTCTGTTTCTTGAAATACCATGACATTAAATTAGAATCAAGATAAAAGCAACCTCCACTAGTGTATTTTCTATCATCTAGAACACCAGCCCAATCAGAATCACTAAATCCCACTAGATTAGTGTTTGTATCACATGCATACCATAATCTAAGATTAACAGTTCTTGATATATATATGAATAATCTTTTAAGAACAATCAGGGTTAGACTGATACCTGGCACAAACACACACATAAAACATGATGTGAGGTATGCTGGTTGATAGATATAGAAGGCTGTGAGTCATTGTTCTGTTCAATGTTAGGTCAACATCATCTCCAATATCGATTCTGCTGAGCATAAGACCATTAGCCATAGGAGTGCTGGGTTCACCTATCATGCTCATCTCATGGGTACCGTCAGATGGAATTTTTGCCTGTGATGTTGAGCTCAATGTTGTGTCATCATTGCTGTCAGCATTGACAATTTCTCCTTGTACACCAGCTGGAGTTCTTGGTTTAGACACCTTTTCAGGTTCAGTATCAATTTTCTCAGGAGTAGTGTCTGTAACCTGTTCAGTACCTACAACAACCGGTTTATTCTTGGGTATAGTGCCTTTCTGGACAGAGACATCAGAAAAGACAGTTTCGAAAATAGACAATGTTGATGTCAATGTTGACTCAACATTGTTTTCATTCATCAGTTTTAGCTCTTCCCAGTGATAATCTGCAGATAGATCAACTGAACCATGTAGACACAAAACATTAGTAGAAAATGATTCCTCAGGGTTAGTCCAGATTAGTGTTTCACGGTTTTGAGAATCATCATAGTCGAAAAAGACTTCTTTTGTCAATGTTGGACTATCAATGTTGGACCAACATTGTTCAGAACAGCAGATAGGGCTTTGGCATGAACTTCTGGATCATCATCTTCCTGTTCGTCATCTGAAACATCACTGAGACAAGCAAGCATAGTCTTTTTCTCTTTTCGAAGAGTGTTAGCACATTCATTCTGATAATGCCCCCATCCTTGACATTCAAAACATCTAACTTTACTTAGTTTACTAAGACTAGGGCTAGAGTTTGACACGCCAGTTTTCTTTTTGAAATTTCTAGTTCCTTTTGAGTTGCTCGAAGAGCCTCTATTAGAATTCTTCCTGAATCTAAGTTTCTCAATTTTCCTAACCAAGTCATTGTAGGCTTCTTCAGTCATGTCATCAGAATCATCACTACTGCTTTCAGACTCAGTAACTTTAGCTTTAGATTTAGAGTGAAGGGACATACTAAGGATTTTCGTACCTTTTCTTTCGTTATCAATTATCTCAAAATTTTTCAAATTGTTCATCAAGGTATGAAAATCCATAGTAGCTAGATTGTGAGTGTCTTCCAAAATAGTAACTTTAGTGTCAAATTTTGGAGAGAGAGATCGAATGGCTTTAGAAATCAGTTGCTTGTTGGAAATAGCATCACCAAGAAGTTGAACATCATTAGACAAAGTCAAAAGCTTTTCAAAATAAGAATCAATGGTTTGACTTCTTCCATTCTCAGATTTTCAAATTTTGACCAAAGCATTCGAAGTTTAGTTTGTTTGACACTATTATCACCTTCACAATGATTCTGAAGTAAGTCCCAAGCTTGTTTAGCAGTAGTGCAATTTTGAATGATTTTAAACATATGAGCATCAACATGTCCAAAAATGGCATTTAAAGCTTTTTCATTGTAAGAGCTTAAAAGAAAGTCACCTGCAGTGAAGCGTTCTTCAGGTATGGGAACAATATCTCCATCAGCATCAGGTCCTTCAGTAGGCCAGACAAATCCTTCTAGAACAGATCTCCAAGCTCGACCTTTAATGGACTTGATGTATGTCCTCATCCTGATTTTCCAGTAGTGGTAGTTCGATCCATCAAGCATAGGTGGCCTGTAGACACTTGAGTTTGCAACTTCCATTGTAGTAGTACCAAATCCTGACACCAGTAGTTAGGTGGCTGGCTCTGATGCCACTTGTTAGAACTTAGGATCTCGGATTGGTACTTGGAACTAGATCAACAGACAATGTTGCCAACAATGTTGTTCAACAATGTCTACAGTAAACAGATAGCAGCGGATGAATAATAATGAAACTTCTATTACCAAGCCAATATATAGAAAAATATACTGGCAGCGCCTTAGGCAAAATATCTACTGATAGGAAAAGTAGATCTAAACAACTAGGTTTAATACAATCACAAACGATTGATTAAACAACCAAAACTAACCCTAGAAGAACCAACAGTAAAAGCTATTCTAGGTCGATGTTTGAAAGAGTTATTCCAACAATGAATACTCTTAGACAAACTCTAAAGCTAGCAGAAAACAAGAGGCCTAAACTCTTTTAATAAAATCTCGATTGATCATCAAGAAAGGCTCCATGATTGCTCGGCTGAATCCTTGTATATATACTTGAGATATCGACAGCTCCCATCCAAGTCGAAAGGCAATAGGATCTCAGCAAAGGCAATTTTCCATGTTCTTGTTTTCTTCAATAATCAGCTAGAAGGAAATTCCCATATTAGTGTCTTCAACAATATATTTCCTTCTTGCTTTCTTCAACAATATTCTTGAAGATTCTCTCTTTAGATTGCATTCCTTATGTCCAAAGCAACTCAAACTCTTTCCTTATTCCTGCAGAAATTCGAATTGATTGCTTCCAGTCCAAGTCATCAATCCAATTGGCCTGCTTGTTTCTATGTTGTCTGCTGTTGTCCGTAATGTTCTACCAACATTGTATCGGCACTATTTCGCAATGTTGCACAACATTGAAATCCTGCAGTTCACAAACAACAACAACAAACACAAACATTGAACTGAATCATGAAAGATAAGATTAACTAATCAAGTGCAACTTGCATTTTCATTATTTTTATTATTTTTAAAAATAATTATATTAAAATTCATAATTTTTTAATATAGACAAAATTTGTTATATTTTCCACACATCTGAAAAACCCTCTCCTATTCAATTATTCCGTATCTCACTCTATTTTATCCAAATGATCCATATTACCTAATAGCTACTCCGCTTTGTATTTTCATCTTCCAACGTAATTTAGATTTTGTTTAATTATATTTAATTATTATATTTAAATAATATATTATAATTATTCTATGATAATAATAATAATAGTAATAATAATAATAGTAATAATAATAATAATAATAATAATAGTAATAGTAATAATGAGAAAAGTTATATAAATTGAATTGGGTGGATAGTTGGTGGTCAAGGATGAATGACATTTTGGTTGTTGTGTTGATTGGAAGGTTGAGTATATAGAAATTAATTATTTATATGAAAGATTGAGGTTCAGGTATTTATAGTCTAATGCCTCCTTTTTGGTATTGAGTATGGACGGAGATGAAAACCGGGGCTAAAGAACTATTAAAATTGTGCAATATTGGGCTACAAAAATGGGATGTTGTCCTGAAGTATTGTGTTTGGTTGGTCGGGCTTTGGAATGGACCGAACTTGATGGCCCAACATGCTGGTTGTTTAGTTAGCCTTGGACTAATAGTGTGTCAGCTTATGCGATGTTAAATTACCATTTTAGCCTTACTGTTTAGGTATGAAATGACTGGAAGCCCCTCGACAAAAATTGTTTACAAGAAGCTACTCCCTCACAAAAAAGACTTGTCGTCTCTTTCAGTTTTTGGAGCGAATTGGCGGTGGATGAAAAATTGAAGTTTAGGTGAAGAGTTCGAAAATGTGAAGGTGCCACACTGCAGATCGACTTCGTTTTGGTGAACGGGTGCACAGGTAAAATTCCTCCGTTGTAATTTTGCCTCATATTTACTTGATTTGAAGGGTTTTCTTGCTGGTGTAGCTTCAGTGTAACGAATTTGTGTTTAATTTCAGATAGATGTTGATAAAATTGTCTTACACATGATGTTTGACTAGTTATTCATTCATTAGTTTACATAAATTCCCATTAAGTGTTGGATTCGTTGAATTGCTGCCTTCTGTCCAATTTGTTATTCATCAATTTAATTGTTGTGGCCATTGTTAATTTGCGAAATTATCTGTTGTATGATAAAATGCTTTTCCAAGTTAAGATTGAGCATGTTGTTTGATTACTATAAACATGCTGGTGATTTAGAGTCCGACTTACAAAATTGTTTGGAAATAGGTAGGTGCATCAATACGAAAGAATTAACTGGACAATTGTAATGAAGATACTCCTAATTTGGTATATTCACAATGCTTATTACAGCTCACCATGGAAGTGACAATGAGAATTGAAAATAGGCGCATGCTGAATTTGGCTGGGTGGGTCAAGGATGAAGACATCCTACTCGCTAGGCGTCGTGATGTAGTTGATTGGTGCAGTTGCACGAATTGTTGATGTATTTATGTATCCTCTGTAACAGCACTTAACACTCATTGTAAGAGAAAATGTGTTGGAAGATGTGTCTTTGATTAGTTCTTATTATTTCCATGAAGTTAACTAGAAAACGTACGCACAATAATAAGCCGCCTAACATGTGAAATGGCCATATTTTAGTGACCAGCACACTCCAGGGGTAGGGGGCAAGTAGCAGAAAATCTAATTGTTAGCAGAAAATCGAAATGCATCCAAAATGTGAAATGGCCAGATTTTAGTGACCAGCACACTCCAGGGGTAGGGGGCAAGTAGCAGAAAATCTAATTGTTAGCAGAAAATCGAAATGCATCCAAAGTGAGCTCATTCTGTCTGCTAAAGATTTCATGTACTTCACCCTCACATGTGGTTTCATGAAAAGTGTATAAAGTTTTCTTGTACTTATGTCTCATTTACCTTCTTACGTACAGTTGAATGGTTTAACAATTAATTTATTTAATTTCAAGGTTTATACGGAAAATGTATGCACTATTGGGCACTTGACAACATCCTGAACCCTAGCTATCACTCCAATGTCTATATATATGGCTGCTCACTTATTCAATTTCCCACATCAAGCATGTAATAAAGGTGACATATGAAACTGAATGCACTTGATCTTTATATACACTCTTAAGCACATATTGGTTGAAATGAATTGTCTTTTTAAACCAAACTTGTATCCCCTTTCTTAGATTGAGGCTTGATTTTCTCTTATTCCTGCAGGCAAGAAATGGTGACAACTCCCCCTATTTCGCAGGAAAAGATCTTTTTTCTGTCATCTGGGGTGTGGTGTGTTGGTTCGGAGAAACTGTTCATCAACATTCTTGTTGATCATGCTGAAGAGACAGGAATGGTGATTATGGAGGACTATGTCTCGGTTCGTCGAGCGAAACGTCTACTGAACAAGAAGTGTGGCGAAATGTTTGGTAAAACTACTATGCGTCAAAGGTTTACCATGCTGAAGAACAGGCATGCTGAATTCGCATGCATTTTACTTATGCGTGAGGTGATGTATGATGTTGTTGCTAATGTGCTTTCCGCCACGGAGACGACTTGGAAGGACATTTTCCATGTACTTTCAAAGAAACAAGTGTTCACCCATAAGATGTTACTCGATCGATCTTCATAGTGGTAGCTATTTTTATTTTTTAATATTTTGTTTTGTGTTGTGTGTTAATTAATTTATTTTTTCCCCTCCAAAACTTCTTCTACGGCACAACTACCGTTACGAAGGAGAGGCTAATTGGCCAGATATGTGCAAGATTTTCGGGCCATGTTCGGGTGCTGGATATGTGGGCCCCCCACATATCATAAACATAAGCACTTCAGATATCGACACTCCACCCCGTCGCCGTCGAGTTGGTAGGACTCCTCATCTCCAAGCTCGTACTGTCCTGATAAATGAGCGATCCCTCATTGTGCAGCCTCTTGTCGCACGCATCCCATTCATGAGTCGTGCCTTAATTCCACCAGAGTCATCCAATATCCCTTCACAATGTATCGCACCCTCTGGAATGGGATTTGCTCACTACCAGAACGATAGTTTCAGTGACTCGTTCAACTCTACCGGTAGAGGGCCCTTCTTCGAGGCTGGAGGTTCTAGGAATTCTGTTGTGGGAGATCTGAATTACCCTGCTCCAAGGGCGTATACTTTTGAAGAGCTATAGGAGGGTGATGAATATGCTAAGGAGAAGACTTCCAGTTCAGAAATCAGGCAAGAGTTTGTGGGGTCATCTAATGTTACCCAGTTCCTGTATGGGCCCTTTCGTCCGTAAAAGTCTCTACCATACTGGTGTGTTCTTGGTGAATGAAATCAATATGTAATAGACGTTGTGTCGTGGTGTCCTAAGTTTCTTCCGTAATAAGGTCGACGTAGACTCTCGATCATTTGCATGAAACTCCAAAATTTTCCCGGTTGTATGAAAATCAAATAATTCAAGTTCATCAACTATTTGTTTGTTTATTTACTTTCTAGTATGAACAATGAATTCACTATAGCCGGATAAGTTTTTAAGATACAAACCCCTCCTTGGTTGGAACGAGACACATTAACTATGACCAATGACATAATCCCATGTTTTTGAAAATCCTTCCTGCCTTGCCGACCTTAAAAACGGTAGTATTAGCAATGTAGTAACATTGTTTTGACCATATGATACATTAATTAGTTTAGAAAGTACCCTAGAAGTGTCATTTTATTTAAGACTTTCCCGAAGTACATACATTGTCAACCTAGTAGGTTGACTAGTACCACACATTTATTTTGTGACACAACGTTCATATATTGGTTGCTAATTCATTGAGCACCATAAGATTGGTACCGGTAATCAGTCATCTGAATGTCCACTTAATGTTTTATGGACGTTTAATTGTTAATGATAGTTCCAAAAGAATGACTCTTCCCGTTAATGGCATTTAGTTTGCACTTCGATCACACACATTTTATGTAATATTTCCATCCCCTTTTTATAATGACATCCCCCAATTACATAAAGCTCCGGAGTAACTTGACAAGTTCTAATTTCATCGTAATAAGAGTACATATCATGTTACACAAATCATTTCGGATCGAATGTAATTCATATGGTAACCATGATGCAAGTTTCTTACGTTGGAACATGATTCACCATTTCTTCCAAAGCATGACAAAAGTCTTTGTCATGCATGGATTGCAAAATTGATTATACAATATAAATTAATTTAGTTTCAACGAGAGGAAATAAAATAATTGTTTGCCCATGTTAATGTTGAAACCGTAGGCTCGACTATTTGTCATGGAAACCGATTATATATACATCACCACCACTCCACTATCCTTTATCTCCCACAATCATTCTGGCAAAGGCTACCATTTACACAATCATGGGTTACATTTATGTGACATTCGAGAAGCCTATTCACGCGGACAATCTCCAATCAACGGTTAGTTTTGCAAGCCTATAAGTACATCTAATGTGTCACCTATGTTTTTTTACAGGGACCGTGCCTTTTAACGTGTATTTTTTTTTTTAATATGGCCTTCTACTTTTAACGGAGATTGTCCCCATGAGGTTCATTCACTACTGTGGGAAGTATATAGGGGAGAAGGTCCAATCCGTTGTCGGACTGTGTGATCCCATGATGGTATATGTCAAAACAATCGGTGACAGAACATGGTTCAATGTTGGATGGAGCGAGTTCCTTGATTATTATGGTATTTTAGAGGGTTTCTCATTGTCGTTCAGCTCGAGATGTCCTGGCACATTTGACATCGTTATTTGTCACAGGGCTGGGTTGATTCAGCATTACCCTAGCCAGAACCCCCATTACAACATGATAGTTAGCATGGTGGGGGAGAACATGAACTTTCAACGAGCGAGCAACTGATGATAGGGATTCAAATGAGATTGTCAGCCACTATTCCAACAGTAGTGAAGATGTTGACAAATCAGATTTCAACACATCCTACGCGGATGTGGGATCAAGCAGGTATGGTGTGGGTTTGTTTTGTGACGAATCAATTTACATTATTGCATTACCGTATTTTTTTATTGGTTAAGTGTAATCAACGGTTAAGTTCATGTTATTAACCAGTCAAACGAAAAGATAAGGGCAAGAACCCAATCGCCTCTATGGACAAAGATGACTCCTTCAAGAAGAAGAAAAAAGCGCCATTGAACAAAGCCTTGTCCTTGAACGAACCGGGAGGTCCCTTTTATGCTGCCTCGATTTGTGCTTCCCATGTAACCAGACGCTATCTCATGGTAACCAAATGGACATTATAAAGTTATAGGTTTAAAAAGTCATTCTCATTACACCGTCAACACATGATGCTCACATTGAAACTAATCTGCAGGGTTTATTAACGACTTTTGCACAGCACTGTGTAGTTGATTCTTACATGCACGTGAAGCTCGTTGGAGGTCCAAAGCCTTGGTACGATTTGGTAGTGCATAAGTGGAGTGAGAATGCGAGAATAAGTCGTGGGTGGAAAGAGCATCTGTCGAGTGGGGACGCAATTCGATTGGATGAAGCATCGAAGAAAAGTTTTTGTGGCATGTGAAGCTGGTTCGGATGAAGTGAACATTCCAAGTTGTTACCTACGCGCTACAGTCTGCAGTATTGTTATGTTGTGTTAGGGGTATTTGGCCTATGTTTCATTTTGTAATAAATCTTTTGTGTGTTTGGAACTATAATAAGTTCATGTCTACTTTATTTTGTTTGTCTCCCTAGCAAATTACAATTTGGCTGATGCTTAATGTCGTATGATCATTGTATTGTAACTCCAATGTCACTTTGTCGCAAGTATTATAAATTGAAAAAATTGAGAACGGCTATTTTGTCAAGATGTTTTTTTTATAGTGTTTCAGGACATAAATATGATTAGTTATTTTGTCTGGATGGCTTTTACAATTTTTAAATAATGGTGCTAAGGATTATTTTTCGATATTACTGCTGCATAATCAATGCGGTTAGGTACAAAAGAAGATCGTGAAAATTTGAGAACGGCTACATTCTTTCCTACTAGCACTGGGTTCTATAAATATTGTGAAGTGCATGTTTTTTGCCCTTCTCTTTTGCCTCATTGATACCTACTGTAATTTTCTTTTCATTCTTCTTTGACATTGCTCACATTCGTAATCTTTCGTCAAAATTAACAAATATAGATTTATATTAAAGTATGTTTCTTTCTTGCCTATAATTATGCGGCAAGACTAATGTAAACATTTCTCTATGGCGGAGTGATTAATTTTCTTCCTGAATTTAATTCACAATTTTATTCATGTGTTTACTTCTTATCTACACTTCACACATGAACTCCAAATTAAACATGTCAACCACGATATCCGCGTGTCAAAGTTGCTTGTATAGTTGAATTGAATTGATATATAGTTGAATTGAATTGATTCTATAGTGAACTAGCACAAATGCAAATTGACCATGGACGGCGTATTAGTATACTGTGACAACTCACTTGAGAGAAGAAAATTTGAAAGTTTAGAGATACCAACTAAATTCTTGAATTCATGATTTGAGGCTTTGAGCAGGACAATGCTCGTGGAGGTGTGGAAATGGTACAAGGTGTGGAGGTGTTGATTTGAATTATATTTATGTCTGTCAGTTTTGCCTACTGCGTTAATTGTTAGGAATATCTGTTTAGATTTCGATCAGCAACCTAATGACTTATCTTAGCTCAGAAAGGTGGTTAGTACTCTTGGTTCACTTGAACACTGTAAAAGAGGAAAATCACTAAGTATGTTAGTCTAGCAAATCTTGTATAGGATGTTAGATCTCTGATTGTAATTTTTATATCTTTGAAGAAGACCAAGAAGAAGGCATCCAGCAAGAGAGTTCAACAAATTTTGAAATTTTTAAGACTGCACAAGATTGCTGAAGACGAAGGTCATGAGATACCTATGTCTAGATATCTTGAATAAATAAGTGTTTTTCAATAAACTAGGTTTGCAAAAGATATCTGAGAACACAAGGTTTCTGAATGAGGAAAGGTGCCCACAGATATCTACACTCAGATACCCTGGATAAAACTATGTTTCTGGGAAATAATGTTTCAACAGGTATCTGGAGATGTGAAGGTCTCTGGAAAGGGACATGCAATGCTTCAGAAAGCGTGCATAGTTCCGTTGGCACTATAGGACAAAAAATAGTACAATGCAATAAATGCACAGACAGAGACATCTGAACAAAAGAGGAAATCTCTGAAAAGAGACAACATCTTCTGCAGTACTATTTGCATATATCAATAGTTTGAATTTGAATTGAGCCTAACATATACTATTCAAACGGCTTCAAATTCAACTATAAATATCACCACTTAGAATGCTTGAAATACACACAGAACAAACTTATTCATTCAAGCATACAAGACTTCAACCTACTTACTCTTTAGCTTACAGTTGCGACTAAGCTCTTGAATTCTAAGTAGCACGAAAGTTCTAAGTGTCCTGATCCTTAACAAGCATTGCTATCTGTGAAGGAGTTGAATCAAAAGATCAAGTATCTGAGTTTCATTCTGCAGAATATTTAACATTGACTTGGGTCAGTAAAGAGCATATCACCACACATTGTGAAGTGTGTTAAGTGATTCTTGTTCTATAGAGTATTCCTAAATAGCTGAAAAGTTAGTAAAAATACTCACCTGACAAACCATCATAACCAACACCTTAAACGGCGTGGAGTACATGAATTACTTAGTTTGGGAAACTAAAGAATAACTCCAAGGTTACTGAGCATAGGAAGTACTTAGTTTTTGAAACTAAGGAACAACTAAAAGGTTTCTGAGTATAGGAAGTACTTGGCTGGGAGCCGGGGAATAACTCAGGGAGAACACTTGGTTGGGAACCTTGTGTATTTAGGAATCAAGAAAAGATATTTGTAAGGTGAACTCATTTATCTGTTTTAGTGGATTCCAGGTCTGAGAAAGGCCGAAGTGGACTAGTTGAAGGATTACGCCACCTTCAGATACCACTATAAGAGATGTGTTATTTACTTTCAGTAATTTACTTATCGTTCGGTTTATCCTGCTAAGAATTTAAACACATTATATCTTGCTAAGCACGTGCACTGATCACAGAAAAGTCTTCCTCTCTCTAAAATTAAGAATCAGATATCTTCACAGATATCTGAGTGTTAGGAATATCTGTTTAGATTTTGATCAGTAACCTTATGACTTATCTTAGCTCAGAAAGGTGATTAGCACTCTTGGTTCACTTAAACATTGTAAAAGAGGAAACTCACTAAGTATGATGGTCTAGCTAATCTTGTATAGGATGTTAGGTCTCTAAATGTAATTTTTATTTTATGATGAAGACCAAGAAGAAGACATCCAGCAAAACAAGTTCAACGGATTTGAAGATTTGAAGATTGCACAAGATTGCTGAAGACAATGGTTTTTCAGATACCTATGACCAGATATCTTGAAGAAACAATTAGTTTTAAATAAACTGTGTTTCAAGAGATATCTGAGAACTAAAAGGTTTCTGAAAACAAGGAAAGTGCCCTCAGATATCTGCACTCAGATACCTTGGACTTAAACCATGTTTCTGAAAAATAAATATATATTGCAACAAAGTTGTTTCAATAAAGTGGTATCTGAAGTTGTGGAAAAGGACGTGCAAAGCCTCAGAGAAATCTGATAATAAAGGTCTCTGATACAATGCATAGTTCCGTTGGCACTACAGGAAAAAAGTATAGTACAAAGCATTAAATGCGCGGACAGAGATGTCTGAACAAAAAACGGTAGCTTCTGAAGAAGAAAACAAACCTGCTACAGTACTATACACAGATATCCATAGTTTGAATTTGATTTAAGCCTAACGGATACTATTCAAACGGCACTCAAATTCATCTATAAATATCAACACTTAGACTGCTTGAGAAGACACCTTAGAACACACAGAACAACCTAAGAACATATATTACTCTCTCAAGCACACTACTTACCTTCAAGCTTTCTGTTGCGACCTAAGCTCTTGATTCTAAGTAGCACTAAAGTTCTAAGTGTCCTGATCCTAAACAAGCACTGCTATTTGTGAAAGAGTTGAATCAAAAGATCAAGTATCTGAGATTCATTCTCTTGAACAATTATCATAGACTTGGGTCAGTAACGAACAAGATACCATACATTGCAAAGTGTATTAAGTATACTTGATTCACATAGCTATCTGATTAACTGAATAAGTTATTAAAGAAGCTCATCTGACAAATAAACCAAAAACCAACACCATAACTGGAGTGGAGTACATGAAGTACTTAGTTTGGGAAACTAAGGAATAACTCCAAGGCTACTGAGCACAGGAAGTACTTAGCTTGGGAAGCTAAGGAACAGCTCAAAAAGGTTTCTGAGTACAGGAAGTACTTGGCTGTGAAAGCCGGGGAATAACTCAGGGGGAACATTTGGTTGGGAACCATTTGTTTAGGAATCTTAGAATAGGATTATTGTAAGGTGAACTCAATTATCTGTTCTAGTGTATTCTTGGTCTCTGAAAGACCGAAGTGGATTAGTTGGAGGATTACGCCACCTCCAGATACCACTATACTTGATGTGTATTTTATCTTACTGTATTTACATTTCAGCAAAGCACACACACACTTATTGTTTCTGCACTCATCTATCTTAAAGTCTTCCGCGCTCTGAATTTAAATATCAGATATCTTCACAGATATCTGAGAAACTGTGTTTATCGACAAAATTTTTAAAAGGCTATTCACCCCCCCCCCCCCCCCTCTAGTCTTTTACTTTGCCGTTATCTGGACCAACAAGTGGTATCAGAGCAGGAGGTTCACAAGCCTTCTGCACTGAACCTAGATTCCCAGATAGGTGAAAGAACTTTGTCCCCTTCTAAGGACTATATAATTTGCCATTATCTGGACCAACAAATGGTATTAGAGCAGGAGGTTCACAAGCCTTCTGCACTGAACCTAGATTCCCAAATAGGTGAAAGAACTTTGTCCCCTTCTAAGGACTATATAATTTGTGTGTTAAGTGTGCAGGTATGTCTCTGAGTGATGCACCCGTTCTGAAACCAGAGAACTACGAGAATTGGAAAAACAACATGATGCTCCACCTAGAAGCCATAAGTAACGAAATGATCAACGTAATAAAGAATGGCCCAATAGTCATTCAACAACTCATGCAAGTCATGGAGGTTTCTAATGGTAGAGACAGAGATCAAAGCGATGGGTCTTCACAAACAGATGCGTCAACCAGTGGGAGACCTGCCAGGCAAGTTATTTACGAGCCAAAGCCAAGAGAGCTCTGGACATCGGAAGATGCCAAGAGAAATCGTTTGGGTGGTCAAGCTCGTAATGTCATCATCAGATCGACACCTGAGCACATACAGTGTAAACTGTGGGGTGCTAAATTGGCGAAAGTTTCCTGGCAACTGATTGAAGAAATCTGTGCCGAAACTAAGAAAACCAAGGAAAACAAGTTCGAAATTCTCAAATTGAAATTTCAAAATTTCAAACAAGGTCCCACTGGAACTCTGGAAGAACTTGATTTCAGATTTACCACTCTCATGAGTGATATGGCTGCACTTGGTGAAAGCAACAGATAATCCCAGCTATAAAAGATTAAGATTATTGTCAGAAGTCTTAATCACAACTAGGAGCACACTAAATTCTTTTATTTCAACCAAGGAATGCCAAATATCACTCTAGTGGAAGTTTTCTCTCACCTTGCCACTGTTGATTATGAAACAACTTAAAGAGAACAAACAACTCAAAAGTTGCAGAATGTTGCTCTAATTACTCAAGGAACTTCTGAAAAGAAGAAAGGCAAGGAAGAGACTGAGGATGCGCTTGTTGTAAAGAAAATGGGCAAATATGTCAGTCGAGAAATTGAGAGAAGAAAAGCCAAAGAAAAGCTGAAAAAGCATCTAGGCTCAAACTATCACCAGTACAAAAATATGAAAAGCTCGCTGAACAAGCCAGTTCAGAAAGCATTAAGTACTGAGGAAGCAGAAATTGGAAACGATATCTGTTTCTATTGTCAGAAACCTGGTCACTTCAAGAAGGATTGTCCTGCCTTCAACAAACTAAAGACAGGTGACAAGAAAGATAGAAGAATCTTCAAAAGAAGCCAGAAGGCCTCACTGACTGAAGAAAGAAAGAAAATCCAAACTCAACTGGATGCTCTAGACATAGAGACAGATTCTGAAGATGACGATTCAGATGACTCAACCTTACCATCACCAAAATTATGTGGAGTCACTCACGATATAATCGACTTCGGCCTTAAGAAGAATGAAATGTGTGGGGTTGCTGAGATTAACGGTCCAGACATCTCCAACATTGAAATATGTCTTATGGCTGATGAGGTAACACATACTTCATGTTATACTTATGAAAGTGATGAAGAAGAAATAAAAGATCTGGAAAATCTCAGAAAAGAACTTGATATCTAGGAAAGAGAATTTCTAATGATCCGAGCTAGAGCCGAAAACCTTGAAGAAGAAAAGAATTTTCTTGTAAAGGAAAACTCTCAATTAAATAAGATGTCTGAGAAAAAGGATGCTGAAAATGCATTTCTCAAGGCTCAGATATCTGAGACTGAAAAGTCACATAAAGAAGAAATGGTTGAACTTCTAAAGAAATGTGAAGATCTTCTTTCTGAGAATAAGGAACTCAAAAAGAAAGAATTATCTTTTCAATCTTATGCCAAAGCTAGTGACACTCTTGCTGAAGTACAATCTTATTTAAGAAATCCATCAGAAAAGAAAGGACTTGGGCTGAATACACAAACAGAAAGTTCTACCACTCTGAATAAGAGCGAGGAAAGAAGAACATTTGTCAGTGCTCAGCAAGGAGGTTCCCAAACAATCTACAGTATCGGTCAGAAAACAAAGATTGTTGACAAAGGATAGGCAGTTGCGACTAAACCTTTGTGGGAAAAACAAGTCAAAAGGAAAACTGTTGGGTATGTCTCTCGAAAGAAACATGACACTGAAAAGTGTAAACACCCACAGTGCTATGTCTCTCAAAAAGGAAAAATTGCAGGTGCTGGCAAATTTTCCTATGTCACGTTTTCTGGAAAGAAAATAGACAAACCAGACTAGCAAAGCTGCTGAGAAAAGATCTCAGATGGCATCAGGTGCTCGGAATGGTATTGGCTATAAAGACATTGGGAAACAACTTGCTCATGAATACAAACAGGAGCAAGAACGATGGCTAAAGGCTAGAATTGCTCACAGCAATTATCAGAAGTGGAAGATGAATCAAGCCACTGAAAATCTGAATGCCAGGGCTAGAAGAAATCTGGCAAGGAAAGCTAAGTTTGCTGAGAAGCAGACTCAGAAACCTGACAGGTATCTGAAAGCACCAATTAGAGCACCAAGGAACACACCAAGGAAGAAAGTAGTTCTTAATAATGATACTAATCATTTAACTAGAATTCCTCCTTATGTTCCTATCAGACAAAAGAATGTTCCAAAGAAATTCATTCAAAAATGGATTCCTACTAGAAGATTTTTTAGTCCAGACGGTTCCAGTGTTGATATGAGAACCTAATCTCCAGTTTCCTGTTGTGTGCAGAACGCCTCTTGGACTAAGGCACAATGTTTATTTGATAGTGGATGCGGAAAGCACATGACATGAGACAAAGCAAATATGGTCAACTACAAAGCTTGCAACACAGGACCAGATATCAGATTTGCGGGAGGAGAATTAAATCCTTCTCTGGTATTTGGCAACGTCAAATTGGGATCATTAACAATTACTGACGTATTACATGTTAAAGATTTGAAATATAATCTATTTAGCATGAGCCAGTTTGCAGACAAAGGTTTCACTGTGAAATTCAAAGCAAAGTATTGCAAACTTATTGACAATGAGTCAAAGCAGACAGTCTTGGTTGCTCGGCAGAAAGGTAGTCTTTATGTTGTCGACTGGGCCTCTGCCACAACTGAAGAATGTCTCATGGTGAGTCAATCAGGTCACACAGATGAGCACTGGTTATGGCACAAAAGAATGAGTCACTTGAATTTCAAAACTCTGTACAAACTTGCCAAGAAAGAATTATTGATTGGCCTTCCCAAAACATCTTTCAGAAAGGATGGTATATGTTCTGCTTGTCAGATGGGGAAACAATCCAAGATCTCTTTCAAGTCCAAAACCAGACATTCTAGTGTTAGACCACTGCAACTTTTACATATGGATCTTTTTGAATCATCTGTAACTAGTTATGCAGGAAAGAAGTATGGTCTGGTTGTTGTAGATGACTTCTCAAGATTCACTTGGGTTGTCTTTCTGAAGCACAAATCTGATGCTAGGGTGGAGATACCAAACTTGCTGAAAAAGCTTGAAGTCATGAAAAATGACAAGGTATCTACAATCAGAACAAACCATGGTACTGAGTTTGTCAACCAGTACATAAAGGAGTTTTGTACCAGCAAAGGTATACAACACCAACTTTCCTCTGTAAGAACACCACAACAAAATGGTGTTGCAGAAAGGAAAAATAGAACCCTTAAAGAAGCAGCAAGGACAATGCTAGCTGACACTAAAATAAGTGAAGTTTATTGCGTTGAAGCTGTAAACACATCCTGGTACACTTAGAACAGATGTTTGATAAACAAACACCATGACAAGACCCCTTATGAAATCTTGGTTGGTAGACCCCCTAATATTAAACATCTGAAAGTGTTTGGTTGTAGATGTTTTATTCTTAACAACGGAAAAGAGTATCTGAGAATATTTCAACCAAAGGCAAATGAAGGTGTATTTCTTGGTTATTCAATGAATAGCTAAGCATACAGAGTTTACAACAAAAGAACAAAGAAGATTGAAGATTCAGTTCATGTTGTATTCTATGAAGGAAGTAAGAAAACACCTCTTACTGATGAACTCTCAGAAAGGTTCAAGGAACTAATGGTAAAGGATTCTAAAGAAGAACCCTCAAAAAGGAAAAACGTCGTTGTGGAAAGTGAGGATGACTCTGACGAAGAAAATCATAAAATGCCTAATAACAACCAGATTACTCTCAGACATGATGAAGAATTTCCTATGAGATTTCCAGAAATGGAAACTGAAGATGTTTATCAGAAAGCTATCTCTGGAAATGATCTCTCTGAAAGACATGTTCCAGAAAGCTGACACACTGAGTAAGTGTCAGACATTAACCACCCTTCTGAGGTGCAAAATGTCTCAGATACTGAAAAAGTATCAAATCATAATCATAGTGATTCACATTCAAATCACTTAGATATTGATCCTACTAGCACTAAACCCATGATGAGATGGATCAAAGATCATCCTGCAAAAGATGTAATTGGACCAATTAATCAAGGTGTTAGGACTAGGAGAGCAATATCTGAAAATGCTAATTCTCTCTTTGGATGTTTCATCTCAAATATTGAACCTAAAACTATAGAAGAAGCATTAAGAGACCTAGATTGGATCTCAGCAATGCAGGAAGAGTTAGATCAATTTGAGAGAAACAAAGTCTGGAAACTAGTTCCATTTGTAGAAGGAATATCTGTGACTGGAACAAAGTGGGTTTTCAGAAACAAAATGAATGAGTCTGGTGAAATAACCAGAAACCAAGCAAGATTGGTTGTCAAGGGATTCACCTAGACTGAAGGTCTAGATTTTGATGAGTCATATGCACCAGTTGCCAGATTGGATGTAATAAGACTCTTTCTGGCCTTTGCAGCTCATAAAGATTTTAAAGTTTATCAGATGGATGTCAAGAGTGCATTTTTAAATGGTGAACTTGCTGAGGAAATCTATGTTGAGCAACCACCTGGCTTTGAAGTTTCCTCAGAAAGTAGAATGGTCTATAAACTTCAGAAAGCTCTGTATGGGCTGAAACAAGCTCCAAGAGCATGGTATGACACATTGACCAAATACCTTCTGGAAAGTGGTTTTGAGAAAGGTGAAGTTGATAAAACTTTATTTATTTTAAATCATGATGGGAAACTACTCTTAGTACAAGTATATGTTGATGACATTATATTTGGATCTAAGGACAAGCAACTTTGTGATGACTTTGCAAATCTCATGAAAAGTAAGTTTGAGATGAGCATGATGGGAGAATTGAACTATTTCCTAGGATTGCAAGTCAAGCAACTCAATGATGGAATATTCATTCGTCAGGCAAAGTATGCAAAAGACATGCTCACAAAGTTCAATCTTAAGCCTTCTGAAAAGAATGCCAAGATACCTATGAGCATAGGAACCAAAATGACCTATACTGAATCAGACAAAAGTGTTGAAGAACATAAGTATATGAAATTGATAGGTTCACTACTTTACCTTACTGCAAGTAGACCTGATATTCAATATGCAGTTGGAGTGTGTGCTAGATTTCAAACAAATCCAATGAATCACACTACAACATTGCTATGAAAATATTAAGGTATGTAAAAGGTACAGTAGATGTAGGTTTGTGGTATCCTAAAGAAAGCGGATTGAGTTTGGCTGGTTACTCAGATGCTGATTATGCTGGATCAATGCTTGATAGGAAAAGTACCTCAGGAACTTGCCAGTTTCTGGGATCTAGACTTATCTCATGGTTTAGCAAGAAGCAAAACTCAATTCTACCACAGAGGCTGAATATATTGCTGTTGGTTGTTGTGCAACACAAATTCTGTGGATTCAACAACAACTTAAAGACTATGGACTCAATGAAGAGAAAACTCCCATTTTCTGTGACAACACAAGTGCTATTGCCATAACTCAGAATCCTAAGTTTCATGCTAGAACAAAGCACATTGATGTTAGACACCACTTCATCAGAGACCATGTTGAAAAAGGCAATATAGAGATACTCAAGATTGGCACTGAAGACCAACTTGTAGATATCTTCACTAAGCCACTACAAGAAAGTAGATTCTTAGCCTTAAGACATAGTCTTGGACTAATGGAGCTACAAAAGAACTGAAAAAGTTCAGATATCTGAAGAAGATATCAAAGAAAAGAGAAGAAGAATCTTGAACGGGCATCCAGAGAAGAGAAAACTGGAACAGATATCCCGAAAGGAGAAATCTGGAACATGTATCCAGAAAAGAGAAATCTGGAACAGGTATCCAGAGAAGAGAAATATGGATCCAGAAAAGGAGAATCTGGAATAAGTATCCAGAAACCAAAGGCTAAAGGGTAAAAATGGCTAGTTGATGATCTCTGACACAGGTACTCAGATATCTTGATCACTCACTGAGGAGGAACACATAAGAGAATAGTACAACTGTCTGCAGTCGACTACTCTCTTGAAATTTGTATTGTTTATATCTTTGTATAAAACTTGGACAAATACTAAGTGTGAGATAGACTCAGATGCAAACAGTGTTCTTGGTCATACAGAAACGTGATTCAGATAGCTAATAGCCAAAATTCATTAAATGGGCACAATTACATTTGTTGATTGTGATCATTGCTGAAGAAGCAATGGTGACCCTTGATGAAATTGAGCGATTGATCTTTACGGTGGAAATTAATTCTCAGAAAATAGTGGACTGTTGAAATTCCAACAAGGCCCACTATGCATTTAATGCCGAAACAGCTTTTGCTCACGCCTGCCTGCAATTCACCGATACATATACACAAAACCAATTTGTATGTATTTGTGTTTGTCTAAATTCTGTTGCTATATATATAGGATTTTGGCAAAAGAAATTACTTTCGCCTAATCCAACATTCCGACTTGCACAAGAATAGCAATTTTATCTTCTATTTTCTCTGCAAATCTCTGCTCCCAAATTAGTCTTTCTGGAAAGAATTACTAATCCCTAACCCAAATCTCTTTCAAACATCGAAAATCTTGCACTATATAAAGAGATGGCTCCTAAGCGTTCATCTACATAGATATCCCAATCCTCTACTGGTACTGCTGAAAAGCAAACACCAGAGTTGGTTATTGTGAACAACCGATTGGTAGGAGACTTTGTTAGGAATATCTATTAGTATTTTGATCATTCATCACATGTTCTTATCTTAGCCAGAAAGGTGATTAAGTACTCTTGGTTCACTTGAACATTGTAAAAGAGGAAATCACTAAGTATGATTAGTCTAGTAAATCTTGTATTAGGATTATAGGTCTCTGAGTGTAATTTTTATTTAAAGAAGACCATGAAGATCAATCCTAGAAATGGAGCTTATCTGAAGATTAGAAGACTGAAGATTGCACAAGATTTATGAAAACATCAAGGTTTAGTCTAACTCAGAAAGACTATGTCCTTAATCCTTAAATTAAGTGTAGGTTATGGACATATGACATCATGAATAAGGAGCATGCAAGCCATCAGAAAGGCTCATGTATCCGTTGAGACTAAAGGACAATGAACAGTACTATGCATTAAATGCATTGGCAGAATTGCCACAGAAAGCAAGTCCTCTCTGAAAAATGAGATAGTGACTTCTGAGTACATAGTTCAAGATATAAACGAATATAATTTGATACAGAGCACAACAGATCTAATTCAAATGCCTCTCAAATTTATCTATATATATCACAAACTTAGATGCTGAGAATAACAACTTACAACACCTTATAACGCTCTATCAAGCAAAGTATTCTCTCAAGCACTCTACTATCCTTTATGAAAGCTTTCTGATTGCTGAAAGAATCACTAGTAGTTCTAAGTTTTCCTGAACCTTAACAAGAGATTGTTATTCGTGAAAGAGTTGAACTGTTAGATACCCTTTCTGAAGCTCATTCTCCAGAACGGACATCAATTACTTGGGTAAGTAAAGAGTAGACTGCCATCCACCGAACAAGTGTATTAAGTAGTCTTGTTCTATCAGGCTCTTTGATAACATAACTGAAAAGTTATACGAGAAGCCTCTCTGACAAAAACCATATAACCAAACACCAACACGGCGTGGAGTAGAGGAATTACTTGATTTGGGAAATCAGGGAATAACTCCAAGGTTATCTGAGTAGAGGAAGTACTTAGCTCTAGGAGCTAAGGAAAAACTCAGGGGGAACATTTGGTTGGGAACCATTTGTTTAAGAATCTTAGAATAGGATTATTGTAAGGTGAACTCAATTATCTGTTCTAGTGAATTCTAGGTCTCATAAAGACCGAAGTGGATTAGTTGGAGGATTACGCCACCTCCAGATACCACTATACTTGTTGTGTCATTTACCTTTTTGTATTTACATTTCAGAAAAGCACACACTTATTGTTTCTACACTTATCTATCTTAAAGTCTTCCGCGCTCTGAAACTAAGTATCAGAAACCCCCAGGTTTCTGAGAAATTGTGTTTATCGACAAAAGTTTTAAAATACTATTTACCCCCCCCCCCCCCTCTAGTCTTTAACTTTACAGTTATCTGGACCAACAAGTGGTATCAGAGCAGGAGGTTCACAAGTCTTCTGCACTAAACCTAGATCCCCATATAGGTGAAGAAACTTTGTCCCTTTCTGAGGACTATATAATTTGTGTGTTAAGTGTGCAGGTATGTCTCTAAGTGATGCACCCATTCTGAAACCAGAAAACTACGAGAAATGGAAGAACAACATGATGCTCCATCTGGAGGCCATTAGAGACGAGATGATTCATGTCATCAATGAAGGGCCTATCAAAATCAGACAACAGAGACAAGTCACTGAGGTATCTGATGGAAGAAAAGCCTCAGATAAGGAAGATGAAAGTGAGGACGCGACTGCTAGTGATAGTGGTCGTATTGCTCATGGAAGCATTGTGTATGAAGACAAGCCAAGAGAGCTCTGGACATCTGGAGATGCCAAGAGACACAGATTGGATGGTCAAGATCATAATATAATTATCAGATCGACACCTGAGCACATACAGTGTAAACTGTGGGCTGCTAAAACGGCGAAAGTTGCCTTGCAACTGATTGAAGAAATCTGTGCCGGAACTGAGAAACCCAAGGAAAACAAGTTCGAAGTACTTAAATTGAAATTTCAAAATTTCAAACAAGGTCCCACTGAAACTCTGGAAGAACTTGATTTCAGGTTTACCACTCTGATGAGTGATATGGCTGCACTTGGTGAAAGCAATAGATACTCTCAGTCAGAAAAGATTAAGACAATTGTCAGAAGTCTTAATCACAACTGGGAACACACGAAATTCTTTTATTTTAACCAAGGGATGCCAAGTATTACTCCAGTAGAACTCTTCTCTGATCTTGCTACTGTAGACTATGAGACAACTCAGAGAGAACAAACAGATGAAAAGTTGCAGAGTGTTACTCTAGTTTCTCAAGGTACTTCTGAAAAGAAGGATACCAAAGATGCATCTGAAGAAAATGCTCTTGCAGTAAGACACATGTAGAAATTTGTGAGTCAAGAAATTGAGAGAAGAAAAGATAAAGAAAAGCTGAAAAAGCATGTTGGCCCAAACTATCATCAGTACAAGAACATACAAATGAACAACTCTCTGAACACCCCCACTCAGAAAGGTGTTAGTACTGAAAACACAGAAATAGGAAATGATATCTGCTTCTTTTGTCAAAAGCCTGGTCACTTCAAGAGAGATTGTCCAGCTTTAAATAAGCTCAAGACAGGTGACAAAAAGGACAGAAGAAATTTCAAAAGAAATCAAAGGGCCTTGCTGACTGAATAAAGGAATAAGGTTCAAATTCAACTTGATGCTCTAGACATTGAGACAGATTCTGAAGATGAAGATTCAGATGACTCAAACTTACCATCACCAGAATTGTGTGGAATTACCCATGAAGTGATCGACTTCGGCCTTAAGAAGAAAGAAATGTGTGGAGTGGCTGAGATCGCTGCTCCAGACATCTCCAACATTGAAATATGTCTTATGGCTGATGAGGTAAAAAATAACTCACAATTTCTGTACTATGAAAGTGATGATGGAATTGAGGATCTAGAATTAGTCAAAAGTGAATTGGATCGTTATGAGAAAGAATTTCTGGAAACACAATCTAAAACCAGAATTCTAGAGGAAAGCAAAGAAACTCTTGAGAAAGAGGTTTCTGAGCTAATCAGGGTATCTGAGAACAAGAACGCTGAAATAGCCTTTCTGAAAACACAGATATCTGAGAATGAAAATTCTCACAAACTAGCCTTAGACAAACTGAATAAGAAAATGATGAAGCTACTTTCTGAGAATGAAGAACTTAGAAAGAAAGAGCTATCTTTCTAATCTTATGCAAAGGCTAGTGACACTCTCACTGAGGTTCAATCCTATCTGAGAGACCCCTCTGAGAAAGGTGGACTTGGACTTGATGAACAATCAAGTAATTCATCTCCTCTGAAGAAGAGTGATGAAAGGTTGACCTTTGTGAAAAGTCAACAGAATGGTTCTTCAATCACCTATAGCATTGGTCAGAAAGCTAAGGTAGTTGACAAAGGAAAAGGAGTAGCAACCCAACCTTTGAAAGAACAACAAGTTCACAAGAAGCATATGGATGAGGTTTCTGAAAAGAAACGCAACCCTCAAATTTGCAACCATCCACAGTGACACATTACTATGAAAGGAAAATTTGCTGGAATAGGCAAATTCTCTACTATACCATTCTGTTAGAACTTAAACAAGATCAATAGACAATGTTGCCAACAATGTTGTTCAACATTGCCTTCAACATAGCAAACAGATGGCAGCGGATGAATAAGAATGAAACTTCTATTACCAAGCCAATATATATAAAAATATATTGGCAGCGCCGTAGGCAAAATATCTACTGACAGGAAAAGTAGATCTAATCAAGTGGGTTTAATACAATCACAGACGATTGATTAAACAACCAAAACTAGCCCTAGAAGAACCAACAGTAAAAGCAATTCTAGGTCGATGTTTGAAAGAGTTATTCCAACAATGAATACTCTTAGACAAACTCTAAAGCTAGCAGAAAACAAGAAGCCTAAACTCTTTTAATAAATTCTCGATTGATCATCAAGAAAGGCTCAATGATTGCTCGGCTGAATCCTTGTATATATACTTGAGATATCGACAGCTCCCATCCAAGTCGAAAGGCAATAGGATCTCAGCAAAGGCAATTTTCCATGTTCTTGTTTTCTTCAATAATCAGCTAGAAGGAAATTCCCATATTAGTGTCTTCAACAATATATTTCCTTCTTGCTTTCTTCAACAATATTCTTGAAAGATTCTCTCTTTAGATTGCATTCCTTATGTCCAAACCAACTCAAACTCTTTCCCTATTCCTGCAGAAATTCAAATTGATTGCTTCCAGTCCAAGTCATCAATCCAATTGGCCTGCTTGTTTCTATGTTGTCTAATGTTGTCCGTAATGTTGTTCCAACATTGTATCGGCACTATTTCGCAATGTTGCACAACATTGAAATCCTGCAGTTCACAAAGAACAACAACAAACACAAACATTGAACTGAATCATGAAAGATAAGATTAACTAATCAAGTGCGACTTGCATTTTCAATCTCCCCCTTAATCTTAGTCTTTCATCAAGCAATAGCATTCCTTTGGGCTCATTGATTCCTTTTGATCCAATAAGCATGTTTGAGCCCAACTTGATATATCCTACAAAATATTCATAGAAAAACAACTACAAACATTGAACCGGTTATGTTACGAAGAAAGGTTGAATTACTAAACAAAGTGCACTAAATCGCACTTTCAATCTCCCCCTTAATTCTGATCTTTCTTCACACAACCTACAACCAATTTGTTAGTCAAATCGAACAAGTAGGATTTAAACAAGTCAAGAGGAATCCTTTGTTGGGAACTGAAAGATAAAGTCCAATCGATCAATGCTGATGGACAATGTTGAGTCAACACAGAACTCAACATTGCTGTAAATATGCACTTTCAAATTCCCTCTTATGTCTTTGTCTACTCATCTCCTTTGAACTCATCATGGGCATCATATCATACTTCTTTTGACAATTCCTGCACTCAGTAGTTAGTGAATAAAGACAAACTTGCGTAGAATCGCAGTATAAGTGCAGTAAACAAAGTCGTCTGCAATGTTGACACAACATTCCAGTCAACACTGCACTATTCAATCTCCCCCTTTGTCTTTCTTCACAAAAACACACCTGAACAAACTTGTTAGAAACAAACAAATATAACAGGCATGAAACTACAGAACTCCCCCTCAACATTAGACGAGAGCAATATAACAAAATAAAGTATGTTAGCTTTTTGTTCAATCTCTTCTCTTCTCCCCCATTTTTGAGAAGAAAGATATCTCTCAGATTATTCAACCAAGTTCACAGAAGGAGACAAGAAGACATGCAATGAGTTGTGGACTATAGGACCGGCAATAAGAGCTGTGCAATGTTGGAGAATGATGTTGAAAACATTGAGTTCAACACTGGCAGCCAAGGTGATAGCAGAAGCAGGAAAAGAGTTTGGTTCGACTGGAAGACAGTAATCAGGAATAGAGGTTGGATTAGCTGGAGAGCAGTGTTAGGATAAGAGTGGATGGTCATGATGGGTGTTGTTGGGTTTGCCTTAAAAGATCCTGCAAATATATATCAATGCTACAGAAACTGTGCATAACTGTTAATAAAAGATTAAAGTTGCAAGTAAAACAGTTATCCGTCAAGTCATAGTAATCAGACTAACAGATAAACCCTAGGGAGGTTGACACTAAAAGTCTTGATCTTAAATAATGACTTGGAATGCAAGAACAGGAAAGCAAAAACCCCAAACCCCAATGAAACACCTTAGACCTGAAACACCTCAGACCTACTCCCCCTCAAACCCAAAAACACACAGAAAGGTCAGATAGAGAAGCACATATAAAAAAGAGCAAATATAAGTCAGAAAGTACTCCAAGGACAGCCAATGTTGACCAGCATGTTGACTCAACATTGATGACAACATCGGGAAATCAGACCACTCTTAATGTAAGTCAGCCAGGAAACCAAGTCTCAAAATGTGCAGATTCGATTAACACCACTGATGCTGCAGGCAAAGACAGAGAGAGAAAGGAATACCAAAGAAACACACTCAACATTGCCTCAAAAAGTAAATTGAACAATTAGCATAAGTTTGAGTGGGGGTGACCATGAGACCGTGAACCATGTCAAATAATTGGAACACGTATGAATCCGCTCCAAAGCCGAAGCCTATGCGGAGTTAGGCAAACACACGTCTCATGGCATAAAATCACTGAATTTGACCACATTTGGTAATTTGGTACTCAGAAAGTGAACCAGCAGCATTACGAGAATCGGCACTTTTGTGCGTGTCGGTTTCCTGTACAGGTCATCAACCCTCACGACATATGACACATTGGCCACGTCGATATCTGGATAGTATTTGAAACCTGCCCAACACGATCCTCGACGGAAACACTTCGAGCCCTTTTTATCATAATTCATCAGATTTATTAAGCATAAAGGACAGGAGGCAACATCAAGTGTGAGTCAAGGTACGAGTAAAAATAGCCAAAAAGCAGCAAAAGTGGGTTTTACATAAAGCAAACACACAGGAGACTCGATCCCTTTCAACCTTGGTTTCAAATAGCCTTTCAAACCCTAAGCATCACCACTGTAAGCTACAAAGCGTGAACATGCCATAGACCAAGATGTACGGAAAGCACATAGACACACACAAAAAAAAAATAAAGAAAATCAAAAGGCAACAAAAAACACATCACTTTTCTGCAGCCAGTGTTGACTGTGATGTTGAGTCAACACTGGTTTCAACATCGAAGATCACAAAGAGCACAAATCAAGAGATCTCCTAAGACTGAAGAATCTCTCAAAATTCAAAGGCTTGGTAACAATATCTGCAAGTTTATTGGTTGTATCTAAGTGTTGTATGACTATTACTTGCAGATTGACCATATCCTTAAGAAAATTTTACCCAATGTCTACGTGTTTCGTGCGTGAGTGCAAAACAGGCTTCTTAAAATTATTTATGGCACTAAGGTCATCACAGAACATCAACAAGGTATCACATTGAAGACCAAAGTCATGCATCATATTTTTCACCCATATCAATTGAGTAACACAACTCCCAGATGTTACATGTTCAGATTCAACATATGAGAGTGACACATTGTTCTGTTTCTTGAAATACCATGACATTAAATTAGAATCAAGATAAAAGCAACCTCCACTAGTGTATTTTCTATCATCTAGAACACCAGCCCAATCAGAATCACTAAATCCCACTAGATTAGTGTTTGTATCACATGCATACCATAATCTAAGATTAACAGTTCTTGATATATATATGAAAAATCTGTTAAGAACAATCAGGTGTGGGATTTTAGGGTTAGACTGATACCTGGCACAAACACACACATAAAACATGATGTGAGGTATGCTGGTTGATAGATATAGAAGGCTGTGAGTCATTGTTCTGTACAATGTTAGGTCAACATCATCTCCAACATCGATTCTGCTGAGCATAAGACCATTAGCCATAGGAGTGCTGGGTTCACCTATCATGCTCATCTCATGGGTACCGTCAGATGGAATTTCTGCCTGTGATGTTGAGCTCAATGTTGTGTCATCATTGCTGTCAGCATTGACAATTTCTCCTTGTACACCAGCTGGAGTTCTTGGTTTAGACACCTTTTCATGTTCAAGATTTTCTGTGAGTAGTGTCTTAAACACGTTTCAAGACTGCAACACCCTGTTTATTCTTGGGTACAGTGCCTTTCTGGATAGAGACATCAGAATAGACAGTTTTGAAAACAGACACTGGTGATGTCAATGTTGACTCAACATTGTTTTGATTCATCGCCAGCTCTTCCGGTGATAATCTGCAGATAGATCAACTGAACCATGTAGACACAAACATTAGTAGAAACTGATTCCTCAGGGTTAGTCCAGAAAAGTGTTTCACGGTTTTGAGAATCATCATAGTCGAAAAAGACTTCTTTTGTCAATGTTGGACTATCAATGTTGGACCAACATTGTTTCTCAACATTGTTCAGAACAGCAGATAGGGCTTTGGCATGAACTTCTGGATCATCATCTTCCTGTTCGTCATCTGAAACATCACTGAGACAAGCAAGCATAGTCTTTTTCTCTTTTCGAAGAGTGTTAGCACATTCATTCTGATAATGCCCCCATCCTTGACATTCAAAACATCTAACTTTACTAAGTTTACTAAGACTAGGGCTAGAGTTTGACACACCAGTTTTCTTTTTGAAATTTCTAGTTCCTTTTGAGTTGCTCGAAGAGCCTCTATTAGAATTCTTCCTGAATCTAAGTTTCTCAATTTTCCTAACCAAGTCATTGTACGCTTCTTCAGTCATGTCATCAGAATCATCACTACTGCTTTCAGACTCAGTAACTTTAGCTTTAGATTTAGAGTGAAGGGACATACTAAGGATTTTCGTACCTTTTCTTTCGTTATCAATTATCTCAAAAATTTTCAAATTGTTCATCAAGGTATGAAAATCCATAGTAGCTAGATTGTGAGTGTCTTCCAAAATAGTAACTTTAGTGTCAAATTTTGGAGAGAGAGATCGAATGGCTTTAGAAATCAGTTGCTTGTTGGAAATAGCATCACCAAGAAGTTGAACATCATTAGACAAAATGAAAGGTTTTCAAAATAAGAATCAATGGTTTCAGCTTCTTCCATTCTCAGATTTTCAAATTTTGACCAAAGCATTCGAAGTTTAGTTTGTTTGACACTATTATCACCTTCACAATGATTCTGAAGTAAGTCCCAAGCTTGTTTAGCAGTAGTGCAATTTTGAATGATTTTAAACATATGAGCATCAACATGTCCAAAAATGGCATTTAAAGCTTTTTCATTGTAAGAGCTTAAAAGAAAGTCACCTGCAGTGAAGCGTTCTTCAGGTATGGGAACAATATCTCCATCAGCATCAGGTCCTTCAGTAGGCCAGACAAATCCTTCTAGAATAGATCTCCAAGCTCGACCTTTAATGGACTTGATGTATGTCCTCATCCTGATTTTCCAGTAGTGGTAGTTCGATCCATCAAGCATAGGTGGCCTGTAGACACTTGAGTTTGCAACTTCCATTGTAGTAGTACCAAATCCAGACACCAGTAGTTAGGTGGCTGGCTCTGATGGCACTTGTTAGAACTTAAGATCCCGGATTGGTACTTGAAACAAGATCAATAGACAATGTTGCCAACAATGTTTTTCAACATTGTCTTCAACATAGCAAACAGATGGCAGCGGATGAATAAGAATGAAACTTCTATTACCAAGCCAATATATAGAAAAATATATTGGCAGCGCCGTAGGCAAAATATCTACTGACAGGAAAATTAGATCTAATCAAGTGGGTTTAATACAATCACAGACGATTGATTAAACAACCAAATCTAGCCCTAGAAGAACCAACAGTAAAAGCTATTCTAGGTCGATGTTTGAAAGAGTTATTCCAACAATGAATACTCTTAGACAAACTCTAAAGCTAGCAGAAAACAAGAAGCCTAAACTCTTTTAATAAATTCTCGATTGATCATCAAGAAAGGCTCAATGATTGCTCGGCTGAATCCTTGTATATATACTTGAGATATCGACAGCTCCCATCCAAGTCGAAAGGCAATAGGATCTCAGCAAAGGCAATTTTCCATGTTCTTGTTTTCTTCAATAATCAGCTAGAAGGAAATTCCCATATTAGTGTCTTCAACAATATATTTCCTTCTTGCTTTCTTCAACAATATTCTTGAAAGATTCTCTCTTTAGATTGCATTCCTTATGTCCAAACCAACTCAAACTCTTTCCTTATTCCTGCAGAAATTCGAATTGATTGCTTCCAGTCCAAGTCATCAATCCAATTGGCCTGCTTGTTTCTATGTTGTCTGATGTTGTCCGTAATGTTGTTCCAACATTGTATCGGCACTATTTCGCAATGTTGCACAACATTGAAATCCTGCAGTTCACAAACAACAACAACAAACACAAACATTGAACTGAATCATGAAAGATAAGATTAACTAATCAAGTGCAACTTGCATTTTCACATTCTATGAAAATAGAGATAGTGCGGAAACTAGTAAGGCTTCTGAAGGACGCATTCAGAAAGCCAAAGGTGTTCGTAATGGCATTGGCTATCGTGCTATTGGAAAAGTCCTTCTGCAACAATATAAGGAAGGACAAGAACAATGGCGCAAGGCTGATATTGCTCACAGCAATAGACAGAAGTGGAAAAATTTTCAAGCCACTGAAAAACTGAATGCCAGAGCTAGAAGGAACTTGGGCAGAAAAGCTAAGCTTGCTGAAAAGCAATCCCAGAAACCCAGGATCCAGAAAGCACCAAGGGGAACACCTAGAAACACCCCAAAAGGGAAAATTGAGATCAAAATCACCTATTTTATTGCATCTCCATCTGGTCAAGCTAGACAGAAACAAACTTCCAAGAAATTCACTAAAATGTGGATTCCTACTGGAAGAATGTTCAGTCTGAGTGGTTCTATCTCTGAAGCAAAAACCTAACTCCTGTTTCCTGTTTTGTGCAGAACGCTTCTTGGACTAAGGCTCAATGGCTATTTGATAGTGGATGCGGAAAGCACATGACAGGAGACAAAGCAAATCTGGTCAACTACAAAGCTTGCAACAATGGACCAGACATCATATTTGCTGGAGGAGAATTAAATCCCTCTCTGGGATTTGGCAACGTCAGATTGGGATCACTAACAATCACTGACGTACTACATGTTAAGGGTTTGAAATACAATCTATTTAGCATGAGCCAGTTTGCAGATAAAGGCTTCACAGTCAAATTCAAAGCAAAATACTGTAAACTTATTGACAATGAGTCAAAGCAGACAGTCTTGGTTGCTCGGCGGAAAGGTAGTCTTTATGTTGCCGATTGGGCATCTGCCACAACTGAAGAATATCTCATGGTGAGTCAATCAGGTCACACAGAAGAGCACTGGTTATGGCACAAAAGAATGAGTCATTTGAATTTCAAAACTCTGAACAAACTTGCCAAGAAAGAGTTAGTGGTTGGCCTTCCCAAAACATCTTTCAGAAAGGATGGTATCTGTTGTGCCTGTCAGATGGGGAAACAATCCAAAATCTCTTTCAAGTCCAAAACTAGACATTCTATTGTTAGACCACTGCAACTGCTACATATGGATCTTTTTGAATCATCTGTAACTAGTTATGCAGGAAAGAAGTATGGTCTGGTTGTTGTAGATGACTTCTCAAGATTCACTTGGGTTGTCTTTCTGAAGCACAAATCTGATGCCAGGGTGGAGATACCATGGTACTGAGTTTGTCAACCAGTACATAAAGGAGTTTGAAATCATGAAAAATGACAAAGTATCTGCAATCAGAACAGACCATGGTACTGAGTTTGTCAACCAGTACATAAAGGAGTTTTGTACCTGCAAAGGTATACAACACCAACTTTCCTCTGTAAGAACACCTCAACAAAATGGTGTTGCAGAAAGGAAAAACAGAACCCTTAAAGAAGCAGGAAGGAAAATGCTAGCTGACACTGAAATAAGTGAAGTTTATTGGGTTGAAGCTGTAAATACAGCATGCTATATTCAGAACTGATGTTTGATAAACAATCACCATGATAAGACTCCTTATGAACTCTTGGTTGGTAGACCCCCTAATATAAAAAATCTGAAAGTATTTGGTTGTAGATGTTTTGTTCTTAACAATGGAAAAGATTATCTAAGGACATTTCAACCAAAAGCAGATGAAGGTGTTTTTCTTGGATATTCAATAAATAGCAAAGCATACAGAGTATATAACAAAAGAACAAAGAAGATTGAAGAATCAGTTCATGTTGTATTCTATGAAGGAATCAAGAAAACACCTCTTGCTGATGAACTCTCAAAAAGGTTCAAAGAACTAATGTTGAGGGACTCTGAAGAAGAACCCTCAGAAAGGATAAACAACATTATGGAAAGGGAGAATGACTCTGACGAAGAAAAGCATGAAATGCCTAGTAACAACCAAATGATTCTCAGGCATGATGAAGAATTTCCTATGAGAATTCCAGAAATGGAAACTGAAGATGTTCATCAGAAAGCTAATTCTGGAAATGACCTCTCTGACAAGCATGTCCCAGAAAGCTCTCACACTGAACAAGTGTCAGACATTAACCGCCCTTCTGGTGTGCGAAATGTCTCAGATACTGAAGAAGTATCAAGTCATAATCATAGTGATTCACATTCAAATCACTTAGATGTTGATCCTACTAGCACTAAACCTATGATGAGATGGATCAAGGATCATCCTGCAAAAGATGTAATTGGACCAATTAATCAAGGTGTTAGCACTAGGAGAGCAATAGCTGAAAATGGTAATTCTCTCTTTGGATGTTTTATCTCAAACATTGAACCTAAAACTATTGAGGAAGCATTAGGAGACCAAGACTGGATCTCTGCAATGCAAGAAGAGTTGGATCAATTTGAGAGAAACAAAGTCTGGAAACTAGTTCCATTTGTAGAAGGAATATCTGTGATTGGAACTAAGTGGGTTTTCAGAAACAAGATGAATGAATCTGGTGAAATAACCAGAAACAAAGCAAGGTTGGTTTCCAAGGGATTCACCCAGACTGAAGGCTTAGACTTTGATGAGTCATATGCACCAATCGCCAGATTGGATGCAATAAGACTCTTTCTGGCCTTTGCAGCTCATAAAGACTTTAAAGTTTATCAGATGGATGTCAAAAGTGCATTATTGAATGGTGAACTTGTTGAGGAAGTTTATGTTGAGCAACCACCTGGCTTTGAAGTTTCCTTAGAACGTAGAATGGTCTATAAGCTACAGAAAGCTCTATATGGACTGAAACAAGCTCCAAGAGCATGGTATGACACATTGGCCAAATACCTTCTGGAAAGTGGTTTCAAGAAAGGTGAAGTTAATAAAACTTTATTTACCTTAAATCATGATGGGAAACTACTCTTAGTTCAAATATATGTTGATGACATTATATTTTGATCTAAGGACAAGCAACTTTGTGATGACTTTGCAAATTTCATGAAAAGTAAGTTTGAGATGAGCATGATGGGAGAATTAAACTATTTCCTAGGATTGCAAGTCAAGCAACTCAATGATGGAATATTCATTAGTCAAACAAAGTATGCAAACAACATGCTCACAAAATTCAATCTAAAGCCTTCTGAAAAGAATGCAAAGATACCTATGAGCATAGGAACCAAGATGACCTATACTGAATCAGATAAGAGTGTTGATGAGCACAAGTATAGGAAGTTGATAGGTTCACTACTTTACCTTACCGCAAGCAGACCTGATATTCAATATGTAGTTGGAGTGTGTGCTAGATTTCAAACAAATCCAATGCAATGACACTACAACATTGCTATGAAAATATTAAAGTATGTAAAAGGTACTGTAGATATAGGTTTGTGGTATCAAAAGAAAGTGGATTGAGTTTGGCTGGTTACTCAGATGCTGATTATGCTGGATCAATGCTTGATAGGAAAAATACCTCTGGAACTTGTCAGTTTCTTGGAACTAGACTTATCTCATGGTTTAGTAAGAAGCAAAACTCAATTACAACTTCTACCACAGAGGCTGAATATATTTCCGTTGGTTGTTGTGCAACACAAATTCTGTGGATTCAACAACAACTCAGAGATTATGGACTCATTGAAGAGAAAACTCCCATTTTCCGTGATAACACAAGTGCTATTGCTATCACACAGAATCCAAAGTTCCATGCCAGAACAAAGCACATTGATGTTAGACACCACTTCATCAGAGACCATGTTGAGAAAGGCAATATAGAGATACTCAAGATTGGTACAGAAGACCAACTTGCAGATATCTTAACCAAGCCACTTGAAGAAAGCCGGTTCTTGACCTTAAGATATAATCTTGGATTATTGGAGTTGCCTAAGGACTGAAAAATTGTCATGAATCTCTAAAGTTAGAATTAGTGAGAAAGAAAAGAAGTAGGTCTCTGAGAACACGTCCTCAGAAAGCCAAGTTGATAAGAAGTGATGCAAAGGATTCTGAGTAGCAACACTCAGAGAGGCAAAACATTTCTGGAACGGGTATCCAGAAAGGCAAAGGTTGGTACACATTTAGTAAGTAAATAAGACTAGAACTTACTTACAGAAGTTGGGTCAAATACATTCAAACTACTGAAGCTTCTGACACTTGAATTCAGAAAGCTATTTAGTCATAAAGAGAAAAGACACACTAAGCCCGAAAAGTATATGTTCTGAAAGTCAAACATGTCCAAATGTCTTGTATTTTTACCATTTCCATGATAAACAATATCTAGATAAGGACTTGACACTCAGTATGATAAGATCAAACGATCAAAGTGCTCTCTCTCTCTCTTTACTTAGTGACACAATGAATGTAGCATATTAAAAATCCATCAAGTCGGCACAATACCAGTTGTTGATCACAAGATATTCAATATAAGCCCTTGATGAATAAATGTTAGATCTCAATGGTTGAGATTAAAACAAAGCAAGTAATGTCTGTTGAAAAGAGCAGACATGACCCACTACGCATTTAATGAAGTACAAAGGACGTACCACGCCTATGCAGATATAAAGACACGCATTCATATTCAGATATATGTATGTTGTGTCTCTATACATTTTGTCTGCTATATATATATAGGAATTGGGTACAAGACAAACACTCTTACCAATTTCGAAATTTCAAACTTGCATCAAAATAGCAAAAACTCTCAAGATTTCTGCAAACCCTTCTGCAAACTCAACTTTTTGTGCTTAGTCTTCTCAAAAGATAGACTAATCTCAATTACTTGTGAAAAATTCGTCTGTAAAACCACTCATTCAAAATTCTATATAAAGAGATGGCACCCAAGAAGTTAACCACCAAGAACCTTAAGGCCGGATCATCAACTCCTGCTGAAAAGCAAGGAGGAAAAGAACTTAAGGTGTTGAACAAACGCCTTCTGGGAGAATTCACCCCCTCGGACTGGAACCCTAGTCATAAAATGAATTGGGGAGCTTTCTTAGTGAAGAAATATGTACCAGCAGTTATACCTTCTCGACCAGAAAGGAAATTGATATTGGGGATGTTGAAGAAATCCCATATCTACAGGCTGTTATCTGCTACACCCAGTGGCTTATCCACACTGGATATACTGGAGTTCTACAACAATTCCAAAATCTTCACAAAAGTTGTGAATGATGAAGAAGAAAAATACATGTAGACAGAAGTCCAAGGACAAGAAATTGTTCTAGACTGGAAGGCTTTCTGCAAAATATTCTGATTGAAAAATCAAGGAACAATTGAGGACATCAACATCAAGGACGCCTCAATGATTCAAGGTGTCAAAGAACTGTTTGAGGCAATCCAGTTGGAAAATGCAAAAGGTTGCCCAGGAGACTTCATTCTGAAAGCTATCAAAACGAGTCACCTTCAGAAACACTTGAGCACTTTGGCTCTCATCCTGGTCCGTTGCTTTGATGGCAACAAAGGTGGAGTAGACCAAATAAGTATGGAGAGATGGATGATGATGCATCTTCTGAACAAGAAGAATGAAGGGCAGGAAATCCACTTCAATTGGGGGAAGTACGCCTTCAACAAATTCCTTGGACATGTTGAGGAATTTGAGCCCAAAATCATCAATGGCCTTGCTGAGCCAAAAGCCAATATGCACTTTGGCCTCAGGATTTGTCACGTTCTGGAAACCATGGGGATTACTCTTAAAGAGAAACAAGAAATCCCTGTCACCAACTCCCTTTTCAGACACACCTTTGAAGAAAAGGAGAGAATTGCTGCTGAGCAAGTACTCAGAAAGACTGAGGAATCTACACAGCAAGGTGAGGAGGTTTCTGAGCAAGCTCAAGCTAAACCTCCAGCTGCCAAAAGAAAAATAGCTAAACATTCAAGAGGCACAACCTTCTGGAGAAAAAATCTCAGAAGATGTTCGCCCAGAAAGGCAGTTCCAGAAAGCCCCAAAATAGACTGCTCCAGAAATCTCCAGAGATGACAGAAAGATCATAGATGGGTCTGCGCCCACACAGAACAGCGATTCTGAGGATGATGAAGTAATCGCAACAGTACTCAAAAGATATAAGCTTGAGACCCATGGAGAAGCATCAAACTTAGCTCTTCAAAAAGAAAAGAGCCCCTCTGCCCAACAGGACGAAGAAGGCCTGGTGAGGAAGATCGAATGATGGAAGATACTGACATTGCATCCACATTCACAATACCAGCACTCAACATTGCTGAAGAAAACCCTGTTCTTGAACAGGTTCCTAAACCTTCTGAGAGAGCTCAACTCTCAGAAAGGGATCAAACTGAGATGGAGACTCAGAATGATATTGCAGAGGAGAACAACAATGAGCACAGAGAGACTGTGGAATCACCACAAGTCCAAGAGATCAATGATCAGCCTGACTCTATTCAAGTAGCAAAAGCAGTTTGTATCTAACTTGTAAACATTTAAATGTTAACTTGTTACTCATAAGCTTCATTTGTTACAGGCCATTTTGAAGACACATTTTCAGGGGGAAGTTAATTTGTCCACCCCTCTGAATAAAGAAGAGGTTCCTCCAACCTCAGAACAACAAGAAGAGCCTGTTTTACAGGTAGTTAAGTTATCTCTAGATAAGAAATAACTTGCTAAAAATGTTCATATCTTGTGTTCTAACTTCTTTTTGTCTCAATCTAGGCTCTAACTGAGGAAGTAGTGGTGGTGCAACACCAAGAAAATCCAGAAGCTGAAAAGCTTTCTGAAGAATCATTTACTGAGCCTTCTAATGAGAAGGTAAGCACTCAGTAATAATCTTCTTCAAAGAATGATCTGGAAATACCACTACTAAATCTATTATGTTTGTTCTTACAGGCTCAGTCAGAAGAACAATTGGAAGGAAAAAAGCTCGTGATAACTCCTCCAATAGAAACTGAAACTGCTGAACAAGCAGTATCTGCAGAAAAGGTTCCAGAAACCCCCAAGGTTTTTGAGAAAGATGCAACTGAGCTTCCTCACTTGGAAGTAAGTGAAGTCTCAGAAAGCATCTCTCTACTTATCTTTTCTGATAATAGTTTCTAAACATACTTGATTTTGTTTCTCAGGTTCAAGCAGAAAGAAAGGTTGTTGAGGATCAGACATCTCCTCAAAACAAGGTATCTGCGGCCTCTGTGCCAAAGCAAGCGATAGTTCAAGCAAATGAGCCTGGTGTTTCTACACAGGTATACTCAGAAAGCTTACTTTTGCTCACAGATACCAATTCAAGTGGTTTGAACAAAACTAACTTTGTCCCTTTCTTTCAGGCTCAAAGTTTTGTGCCAGTTGATTTACTCAAGGCTTTCCAGAAGCACACTCTCAAGAAACATCTAAAGTGCTTCAGACAATGGCAGAAGCTCAGAACGGCTGACCTTTCTGAAATAGCACGAGTAATCAACGTCCCAGAAAAGAGAGCAAAAGCCCTAAATCTGGAAGACTACATCCATGCACTATTCCCAACAGAGTCTTACTCTTTTGCCACTCTGATGCATGAAGACTTCATTCATGAAGTAGCACAAAAACTTCTAGCAGACTTCAAATCTGCGGATGCTCAAACCCAAGATCAGATGGTAACCCATCCTGCCTTGCCCAGTAAGCTCACTACTTACCCAACTGAGCAAGAAGAAGTAAATGGGAGGATGATTACATTCCCAAATGTGATCAACCTGGTTTCAGAAGATGAAGAGGAGACGGACGAGAATGATTATCAAGAACCCCCTTCTGAGCATCCAAGTCAAGGAACCAAGAAGGATGATGATGATAATAATGATCAGAATGATGATCCCCAACCTGGACAAGGCGGGATTCAGAAAGATAGCAAAGGAAGTGGAGAAAAGGCTACTCCCTCCAATGCTCAGAAAGCCCCATCATCATCACCCTCAAAGTCTCATCAGAACACCCAACAGGCAGAACAGAACGATATACTTGAAGAAATATCTGTTGCTGAGTTCAGGATTGAACAACTCAGAAAGGTGTTGGAAGAAGAGAAGAGAATCAACTTAGAGTGCCAAGCTCTTGTTGATGAAAAGGAAGCCAAAATTCAAAAGCTCCAAGAAGCTAATACCAAGGAATTGGCCCTCCTCAATGAGCAAAGAATTCTAAAAAATGCCATTATTGTCACAGCTGTTGAAATAGATGCCATGGATGACAATGATGATGAAGAAGATGATGCTGAGACTGCATCAGAAAGACCTTCACAGAAGGCCAGCATACTTGATAGAAAGTAGAAAACGGTTGTAAATCTGCTAACAATTCAAGAAAAGAATCATGACAGTAATGCTGAAGACAACCAAAACTTGATTACTGATGCAGAAGATGAGAGACTTGTCACTCATCACAAGAGAGCCCTACTTGCACCTCATATTTTCTCTGCACCAAGTAGCTCAAGAAATGAAGAGCACCGTGCCAGAAACAGTATCTTTCTGGAACTCAGAAAGACACTAGTTGCCCAAGACACAGAAGTGCTACAATCTGTCCCAGAAGAGATGAAGCCATTGGCTGCTGTGGTACTCAACCGAGCAACCAGCATAGCTCTCTCTCAGAAAGACCTAGGGTTTATCAGGGATGAGGATTGCAACAATGCTAATGCAGCATTCAATGAAGCCAGCCATGCTGTTCTGCAAGCCAACGCCATTCTTAGGCCACTTGAAGAGCTCAACAGAAAGGAGCAGGAACTAGTCAAGCAGAACCACGAGCTGAGGAATGAAATCAAAGAATTGGTCAGGGTACACAACAATCTCCAGAAGAACTTTGACTCACTCTCTGAAGCTTATGCTATTATGAGTCAGTCATTCATGACTAAGGGGGGAGATGAAGAAAAGATGCCTCAGAAAAGCAGAGGAAGAAAGAGAAAACAATCTATGCCTCCCTCCTCAAGTCAACTAGTCATCAAGGACACTTGAGACGCCCCTGCTGAAGAAGTTGTTCCAGATCAACCAGCCAGAAGGCTGAGAAGTATGGTCACTAGGGGAACCAAGTCCCTTAGGATCTCAGAAGGGAACAACCAGAATAATCCTGAAAAAGGAAAAGATCAAGAAGAAGGAGAAGTAAGAGGTCAAGAAAGCTACAAGCCTCCATTGTTGAACTTCAATGATGATGATGAGGATGAATCTGATACAGATGAACATCCACTTCACAAGAGAAGAAGGCAAGCAAGCACCTCACAACCCCCTCTGGCAGCAATGCCTGTGGCAGCCAGAACTCCTTCAGGAAATACCAAGTCGATACAAGGAACTTCTACCAGCACAGCACCAAGGCAGGAAGAAAGGGTTAGAGGATCTCCTGACAGAAGGCCACCCAACAGAAAAGCAAGAAGGGATTCCCAGTTTGGCAGAACAAGCAGAGAAATTGTTCAAGAAAGGCCAACTGATGCCCACATTGAATATATGAAGACGAGTAATGAAGAGTCTTCATATAGGTGCATTCTGAACAAGAGAGGGTATTGGATTCTGGAACTGCAACATTTACTTATTAATGATAAGTTTCCAAATCCCATCCTCAACCAGATACTGAAATGGAGAGAAGGTAAGCCAGAATTGCTAAAAACTGAGCACCTTCATGCCTGGCTAAACTTTGAAGTGGAGAAGAGGAACGGTGCCAGAAAGATGGATCTCTCCTTTGCCTGTCCTTACCCAAAGCCCAATGATGTACACAAGGTACGAAAAGTGGATGGTAGCTACAGCAAGAAAAACAAACTAGGTGTTCAACCTATGAGTCATTCTACATGACATTGGATGAATACCTAGATGATATACACTATCTGGAAGAAATATACAAATATTTCATCCTATCTCAGCTGCAAATAGACCATGCCTGGGTCTGGGGAAAATACTTCTGGATCAAACACTTTCTGCGGAAAAATCATAAGCTTGGCAAGAGTTACCAAGAAATATGTGATTTATCCAGAAAGACAGAGCTCTCTGTCAGAAGGACTCTCTATGACTACGTCCAAGAATGCAGAAAAGTGGATTCTCATGGCAACTGATCCAGAAAGGATGCTGAAGAACTTGAGGTATCTAAACCCAAGTTACATTTCTGAAGACTTGAAGACTAGTAAACTTAGAATATTCTCTCGGAGCTTGGATCCTCCTTATTCTAATTTACTTAGTATGTTTTGTTACTTTTTGTAATCTTGCTGATTGTTTCTAATTTTACTCTATCTGTAAAAGTTGCATCTCGTTCTGTAAACTGTACCTTTCTGAAGATCATACTCTCAGGAACATTATAATAGATGACAGCTTATCAGCAAAGATCACTTCTTGTGATTTGGTTGATGTTTACCTTCTGCACGTAATTCAACTAAAAATTGAATATCTTTTGAAATGATTAAGTGGCGGATAGTTTTCTCTTCCAGGATTACAAAGTTGTAATAGGACCTCAAAGATAGTCATGGATGACTGATCAAAAAGGGGGAAATTTGTTAGGAATATCTGTTAGTATTTTGATCATTCATCACATGATCTTATCTTAGCCAGAAAGGTGATTAAGTACTCTTCGTTCACTTGAACATTGTAAAAGAGGAAATCACTGAGTATGATTAGTCTAGTAAATCTTGTATTAGGATTATAGGTCTCTGAGTGTAATTTTTATTTAAAGAAGACCATGAAGATCAATCCTAGCAATGGAGCTTATCTGAAGATTAGAAGACTGAAGATTGCACAAGATTTATGAAAACATCAAGGTTTAGTCTAACTCAGAAAGACTATGTCCTTAATACTTAAATTAAGTGTAGGTTATGGACATATGACATCATGAATAAGGAACATGCAAGCCATCAGAAAGGCTCATGTATCCGTTGAGATTAAAAGACAATGAACAGTACTATGCATTAAATGCATTGGCAGAAAAATTGCCACAGAAAGCAAGTCCTCTCTGAAAAATGAGATAGCGACTTCTGAGTACATAGTTCAAGATATAAACGGATATAATTTGATAGAGAGCACAACGGATATAATTCAAATGCCTCTCAAATTTATCTATATATATCACAAACTTAGATGCTGAGAATAACAACTTACAACACCTTATAACGCTCTATCAAGCAAAGTATTCTCTCAAGCACTCTACTATCCTTTCTGAAAGCTTTCTAATTGCTGAAAGAATCACTAGTAGTTCTAAGTTGTCCTGAACCTTAACAAGTGATTGTTATTCGTGAAAGAGTTGAACTGTCAGATACCCTTTCTGAAGCTCATTCTCCAGAACGGACATCAATTACTTGGGTCAAGAAAAGCGCATCGCCATCCACTGAACAAGTGTATTAAGTAGTTTTGTTCTATCAGGCTCTCTGAAAACATAACTGAAAAGTTATACGAGAAGCCTTTCTGACAAAAACCATATAACCAAACACCAACACGGCGTGGAGTAGAGGAAGTACTTGATTTGGGAAATCAGGGACTAACTCCAAGGTTATCTGAGTAGAGGAAGTACTTAGCTCTAGGAGCTGGGGAATAACTCAGGGGGAACATTTGGTTGGGAACCATTTGTTTAAGAATCTTAGAATAGGATTATTGTAAGGTGAACTCAATTATCTGTTCTAGTGAATTCTAGGTCTCAGAAAGACCGAAGTGGATTAGTTGGAGGATTATGCCACCTCCAGATACCACTATACTTGCTGTGTCATTTACCTTTCTGTATTTACATTTCAGAAAAGCACACAGAAACACTTATTGTTTCTACACTTATCTATCTTAAAGTCTTCCGCGCTCTGAAACTAAGTATCAGAAACCCCCAGGTTTCTGAGAAATTGTGTTTATCGACAAAATTTTTAAAAGACTATTCACCCCCCTGCCCCTCTAGTCTTTTACTTTGCCGTTATCTGGACCAACAGACTTTAATCCCGATCATTGGACTTCAAATCACCGGATGATTTGGGGTGGTGCCATGATTGAGGAATACCTCACGGCTGTTGTTGAAAACCAAGCTGATAGGAAATTGATTCTTGACATGCTTGAAAAGGCACAAATCAAGGGTTTTCTATCTGCTCTTCCCAGTGGAATTTCTTCACTAGATGTGTTAGAATTCTACAATAATTCCAGGATTATATCCTGTGTTTCTGAAGGCACTGCAATAGTGTCTATAAAAACTTCAGTCCAAGGAAAGGAAATCCTTCTGGACTTAACAAATTTCTGCAAGTTGTTTGATCTTCAAAATCTTGGAAAGGATTTGAGATAAACACCAAGGATGACAATCTCCTTGAAGGTGTAAATCAGCTGTACAGTAACGTGTGTGATCTTGAAAAATCAGATACACCCACTGAGTTCAAGCTTGCTAACATCAGAACTAGACATCTGCTAGTTCACTGGGATGAGTTGGCATGCATTCTTCACAGGTGCTTTGATGGTCTACAAGCAGGTGCTGACCAGATAAGCCAAGAACGCTGGATAATGATGTTCTTGTTAAGTCAACAAGACAAAAGGCTGGAAAACCCTTTCAATTGGGGAAAGTACGCCTTTATGAAGCTTGTGAAGAAGATTCAAGGCTTTGAGCCTAAAATCGCTAAGGGACTTGCTGAGCCAAAGACCACAGTGAGCTATGGTCTAAAGATATGCTACTTGCTGGAAAAGCTTGGCATTGAGCTTAGAGAGAAGGCTGAAATAGCCAACAGTAACCTGCTCTACAAATATGAGTATACAAACATGATGAAAAAGGTTACTGGATCTCAGAAAGGTTCCAAGAAGTGAAAGACTGAAGAGGTATCTGAGGGAAAAGTTGCGACCAAGAAGCACAGAACTTCACGAAAGAAGTCTGCTGGCAAATCAGAAGGCACACCTATTGAGGTTGTCGATTCCCAGATACCTGCAACCATTGCCGATGAACTCATAAATGCAGATGAACTCATCAATGCTGCAAAAGAGGTATCGACTACTGAACAAGTAGACTCAGCAAGAGAAAGTACTTTCAGAAATGTGAAGACTATTACAGAAAGCCTTGCTGATGAACTCATAAATGCTGCCAACAGTAGTAAAAGATACCAAGCCCTATCTGCAGAAAACGCAGGAATTATGGACCAATCTGTTCCTAATGCTGATGAGAGCTCTGACGATGAAGATGATGAACTAGTCATCTCTCAAGTCCTAGAAAAATCAAAAAGGGCTAAGGTTACTGAAATAGTAACTGGTGTAGAGGTATCTGAAGAAGAACCCACACCACAGGTTGCTGAACAAGCACCTATAGCAAAGGTTGTTAGTGTAAACACGCCATCAGGAAAAGTCTCGTATGAACAACTTCAAGAAGCCCTGATGAGTGGTGATTTAGTGTTGGCAGATGCTGATGACAACGCCACACTTAAAAATCTGGAAGAGCCTTCAACTGTTCATTCTTCTGCTTCCAAAAAACCACAACAACCACAACCACAACAGCCACAAGTGGTTGATGAAATGGTAAAAGAACTCCATTTCGACTTACCAGCAATGCAATATGCTGAAGAAAATCCTGCAAAAGAGCAGGTTCCCCAACTCATTGTGAGGGATCAAACTGAGACATCTACTCAGAATGATCAACCAGGGGAGGAAACTGAGTTGCATACTCAGGAAAGGTCTGAAGTACCTGAAACTTTAAACAAAGAAGCTGAATTGGAACAACAAGACCAACACATTGAAGGGTCACAAGTTCCAGTGACCAATCAGCCTGACACTGCTCAGGTAGCTGAATGGTTCAACTCTCTACTTGTGATAATATGTGTTTATTAATCTTGTGAGTTAATAAAATTTCTTTGTTACAGGATGAATTAGAAACACAAGAACAAGAGGAAGCTGGAAAGCTTGCCCAGAGACTGAGAAGGAGGCTTCATCAACCTCACCTCTTAAGGAATCTGAGCCTGTGCTACAGGTGATAAAGTGTTCCTTAAGATATTTATTTTCAGTTATATGTTAAGCTACTTAATTAATTAAGTGAATGTTTCTAATAGGCTCCAACTGAGAAAGAAGAAGAGAAGGCACAAATGTCAGAAAAGAATCCAGAAACCATCAAGGTTTCTGAAGAAAATGTCATTGAGCCTTCTAGTATGAAGGTATATAAAAATCAGTGATAAACATTCTTCATCATGGTCACTGTAACTTCTTCTCTAATTACTCAATACTTTCTACTTACAGGCTCACTCAGAAGTAGAAGTGCAAGGGGAAAGAGTTGCGACATTCCCTGCACCTATGGAAATTGATGAAGCCCCCAAGGCAACATCACCAGAAAGAACACCAGAAACTGAGAAAGTTTCTGCGAAAAATCATTCTGAGCTTCCTGTTGAGGAAGTTCAAGCAGAAAGAAAGGTTGATGAGAACCAGACTTCCAAGTCTCCACCTCACAACAAGATATCTGAGACACCCCTTGTCTCAGTAGTACAAGTTTCTGAGCCTGATTTACTCATTCAGGCTCAAACAAGTGCCACGAAGGTTCCTGATGATGAGAAAAAGGACCCACTTCCCTTCTTCAAGGCTCAAACCCTGCTAAAGCACATTCAATGCTTCAAGAAATGGCAGAGGTTAAGGTGCTCTGATCTCTCTAAAATATTGAGAATCACAGATCAACCAACAAGACGAGCACGAGCTCTTGATTTGGAGACCTACATCCATGCAATGTTCCCCACGGAACAATATCCAGTTGTGAATTTATTGCACAAGGATTTCTCCAAAGAAGTGGCACACAAGGTGATTCAAGCCTTCAATCAGACAAGATTACAGATGGCATACAAGCCAGTCCTGCCCCAGACTCTACAATTTATTCCTTCTGAACAAGAAGAGGTTAATGGGTAAAAGATCACTATTCCTGAAGTGATTAATCATGTATCTGAAGATGATGAGGAGGAAGAAATAAACGAGAATGACTTAGATGAACCTCCCTCTGACCATCACAAAAAGGATGATAATGATAAGAAGGATGATGATGATACCCCTGCACCAGGGACCGGAGGAATTTTACAAGGAAATAGTGCCTCAGCTGCTGTAAAGAACACTGAGAGGACATTACAGAAATCTCCGCCTCCATCTCCTCAAAAATCTACTCATCCATCTTCTCAACAACAAGAGGACACTACTGTACAAGTAGTTGAGCATTCTGAGGAAACCACTCAGAAAATACTGAATAGACAAACCAGAACTTCTCAACTCAAACAACTGTTGGAAGAAGAACAACAGCTCCATCTTCAACTAGAAGAAACGCTATCTATATCCAGAGATAAGCTCAATCAACTACAAGATCAATACTTAGAAGAAATGATAGCTTATTCTGAGGTTAAAGAGCTACAGGATGCTGTGAATGCTATAACTAAGAAACTCGATACTGAAGAAGTATCTGAAGCAAAGCATGATGCTAAGGCTACATCATCATCAAAAGATGTACCATCCTCCTCACAGAAAAGAAAGAAACCTATCTCTGAGATGGTTGCTGGACTAGACACAATTGATGAAAATGTCCAAGAGGATGAAGATCACTGGGCTGATTACTCAGATGATGAAGAAGACAAGACTTTGGCAGAACACCGCAATGAACACTTAGCGGTTTCTCATCTGAAAAGGAAGCTAATTGCTCCTGAAATTTTGAACAAACTTCCAAATGTCCACTCTCATGAATACATGAATAGATACCAAGTTTTGGCCAATCTTAAAAAGGAGTTGTCTTTCCAAAACAAAGAATTAATTGCCTCCGTCCCTTCAGAAATGAAGAAATTCACTGAGCTCATTACTCAGAGAACAACCAGCACGGTCATTGCTCAGAAGGATCTGGGAATGATAAGGGACGATGATGCATCTTTAGCTGAAAAAGCTTTTCAAGAGGCAAGTTACACTGCTGGAAAAGCAGATGCCATACTAGGCCCATTGGCAGAGCTCACTGATAAGGAAAATGGACTTATCAAGCAAAATCAGGAGCTCAAAGCTGAACTCCAGAAGTTGGTCACTGCCTATAACTACTAACAAGGACATTTTGAGTCTCTCTCAGAATCCTTTATGAGACTTAGTCAGCCAACAATGACTAAGGGGGAAGGATTGTACAAATCTGGACCTCAAAGTCAGGGGGAATGGGAAGAAGGAGAAGGAAATAAGAAGAAATCTGGAGCTGGTGCTACTCAGAGAGGAAGAAGAAACAAGAAAACTTCCCAACCACCACTCAGAATAAATGAGCCCTCCTCAAGTCAAGCTGCTTTGCAAATAGTAGCTACTTCCCAGAAACCTACTGAAGGAACTTCAATGGTAACAAGGGCCATGGCACAGAAACCTCCAAGGAGTACCAAGGCTCCAAGGAGAAGACAAGTAAGAGGGATTGATGAATCTTCTGAAGAAGAAGAAGAAGGTCAAATCAAATCCCTGGGCAATGAAGAAGGCTGCAAAATTCTCACAAGAATTAATCTTGATGATGATGAAGAGACTGATGAAGATGAAGCTCCTCTTCATAGAAAAAGAAAAATTGAAATCCTAACTGAGCCCATAGCTGCAAAGCTCCTAGCAGGTGCATCCAGGGTGGTTCTTCAAGCAATACCCCTAAAGAGAATTCAAGACAAAGAAGGAACAAACTAAGAGCTGAACAAAGACAAAGTCAACTTCCACTCAGGCCAGAAGAAGCCAAAATTGATTATGTGAAGAATGACAACAACTCCTCTGTCTACAGGTGCATTAATCAGAAGAATGGCTATTGGATTCTGGAACTTAAGCATCTACTGGTAAACTCAAGATTTCCAGAACCAATCCATAAACAGCTCATGGCATGGAGAAAAGACAAGCCAATCTTGATCAACACCAATCACATAAAAGTTTGGTTGGATTTTAAAGTTATCAAGAGGATAGAAGCCATGAAGAAGGACCTCTCTGATGAATGTCCTTATGGAAAGCCAGATGATGTGCACAGAATTCTCAACATCACAGGAACATGCACAAGAGCAAGACTTGCTATGGAACCCTATGAGTCTTTCTACTTAACTGAAGATCAATACAAGGGTGACATTAGATATCTGAAGATCATCTATGAATACTTCAAGCTATCAGATATCAGAATAGAGCATGCCTGGAAATGGGGAAAGTATCTGTGGGTTAAGCACTTTGTTAAGAAAAATCCTACCAAAACCTACAAGGAAGTCTGTGGTTTTACCAGAGACACAGAGATGATTGTCAGAACACTTCTCTATGATTATTCTGATGACATCAAAAGGTTTGGTGATAGGAAATTTGCAGATTGATCCATAGAACTGTTGTTGAAGACTTGAAGATTTGAAGACTTGAAGACTAGTTTATTAGGATGTTTACTTGGAGCTTGGTTACTCCTGTTCTCCTAATTCACTATGTATTTTTGTTGTATCTTGCTGACTGAGCTGAATTGTATAATATGTACTAAAGTTATCTGCAAACTTTCTCTGTAGTATATCTGATGAACTTACTCTCAGATATCTTTATCTATAAAATATAACTTGTCTGCAAAGATCACACCTTGTGATTTGGTTGATTTTTACTTTCTGCACTTAATTATATGAATTAAAGAAATGATTAAGTGGTGGATTGTTTCCTCATCCAGATTTGTAATAGATCAGATAGTCATCGTTGACTGATCAAAAAGGGGGGAAATTTGTTAGGAATATCTGTTTAGATTTTGATCAGTAACCTTATGAATTATCTTAGCTCAGAAAGGTGATTAGTACTCTTGGTTCACTTGAACATTGTAAAAGAGGAAACTCACTAAGTATGATAGTCTAGCTAATCTTGTATAGGATGTTAGGTCTCTAAATGTAATTTTTATTTTATGAAGAAGAACAAGAAGAAGACATCCAGCAAAAACAAGTTCAATGGATTTGAAGATTTGAAGATTGCACAAGATTGCTGAAGACAATGGTTTTTCAGATACCTATGACCAGATATCTTTAACACACAATTAGTTTTAAATAAACTGTGTTACAAGAGATATCTGAGAACTAAAAGGTTTCTGAAAACAAGGAAAGTGCCCTCAGATATCTGCACTCAGATACCTTGGACTTAAACCATGTTTCTGAAAAAGAAATATATATTGCAACAAAGTTGTTTCAATAAAGTGGTATTTGAAGTTGTGGAAAAGGACGTGCAAAGCCTCAGAGAAATCTGATAATAAAGGTCTCTGATACAATGCATAGTTCCGTTGGCACTACAGGACAAAAGAATAGTACAAAGCATTAAATGCGCGGACAGAGATGTCTAAACAAAAAACGGTAGCTTCTGAAGAAGAAGACAAACCTGCTAGAGTACTATACACAGATATCAATAGTTTGAATTTGATTTAAGCCTAACGGATACTACTCAAACGGCACTCAAATTCATCTATAAATATCAACACTTAGACTGCTTGAGAAGACACCTTAGAACACACAGAACAACCTAAGAACATATCTTACTCTCTCAAGCACACTACTTTCCTTCAGGCTTTCTGTTGCGACCAAAGCTCTTGATTCTAAGTAGCACTAAATTTCTAAGTGTCCTGATCCTAAACAAGCACTGCTATTTGTGAAAGAGTTGAATCAATAGATCAAGTATCTGAGATTCATTCTCTTGAACAATTATCATAGACTTCAGTAACGAACAAGATACCATACATTGCAAAGTGTATTAAGTATACTTGATTCACAGAGCTATCTGATTAACTGAATAAGTTATTAAAGAAGCTCATCTGACAAACAAACCAAAAACCAACACCATAATCAAGTGGAGTATGTGGAAGTACTTAGTTTGGGAAACTAAGGAATAACTCCAAGGTTACTGAGCACAGGAAGTACTTAGCTTTGGAAGCTAAGGAACAGCTCAAAAAGGTTTCTGAGTACAGGAAGTACTTGGCTGTGAAAGCCGGGGAATAACTCAGGGGGAACATTTGGTTGGGAACCATTTTTTTAGGAATCTTAGAATAGGATTATTGTAAGGTGAACTCAATTATCTGTTCTAGTGTATTCTAGGTCTCTGAAAGATCGAAGTGGATTAGTTGGAGGATTACGCTACCTCCATATACAACTATACTTGCTGTGTATTTTATCTTACTGTATTTACATTTCAGCAAAGCACACACACACTTATTGTTTCTGCACTCATCTATCTTAAAGTCTTCTGCGCTCTGAGAAACTGTATTTATCGACTAAAGTTTTAAAAGACTATTCACCCCCCCCCCTAGTCTTTTACTTTGCCGTTATCTGGACCAACACTGAGAAATTATGTTTATCGACAAAGGTTGTAAAAGACTATTCACCCCCCCCCCTAGTCTATTCCTTTGTCGTTATCTGGACCAACAAGTGGTATCAGAGCAGGAGGTTCCCAAGCCTTCTGCACTGAACCTAGATCCCAGATAAGTGCCCACTAACTGCTTTTCACCTACACTTGATTTATTTGTAAGTGTGTTTGTTGCAGGATGTCTTTAAGTGACGCGCCAATTCTCAAGCCAGAGAACTATGAGAAATGGAAGACCAACATGATACTCCACCTAGAAGCCATCACTGATGAAATGATTGAAGTAATAAAGAATGGCCCCATAGTCATTCAACAACTCAAGCAGGTCATGGAGGTTTCTAATGGTAGAGAGACAGAGTTTCCACTGATGAAGAACCAAGTGGTGGTTCCTCACAAACAGGTGCGTCAACCAGTGGAATACCTACTAGTCAAGTTGTTTACGAGTCAAAGCCCAGAGAGATCTGGACATCGGAAGATGCCAAGAGAAATCGACTGGATGGTCAAGCTCGCAATATCTTCATACGTTCCACTCCAGAGCACATACAGTGTAAACTGTGGGATGCAAAAACGGCAAAAGTGGCCTGGCAACTGAATGAAGAAATCTGTGCCGGCACTGAGAAAACAAAGGGAAATAAGTTCGAAGTTTTGAAGCTCAAATTCCAAAACTTTAAACAAGCTCCCACAAAGACTCTTGAGGAACTAGATTTTCGGTTCACAACATTGATGAGTGAAATGGCTGCACTTGGTGAAAGTGAGAGATACTCTAACTCTGAAAAGGTTAAGACTATCGTGAGAAGCTTGAATCAAAACTGGGAACATACTCAGTATTTTTATTTCAACCAAGGAATGCCAAATATCACTCCAGTAGAACTCTTTTCCCACTTAGCTACTGTCAATTATGAAACTACTCAGAGAGAACAAATAATTGCTGAGAAAGTTCACAATGTTTCTTTAGTAACACAAGGTATTTCTGAAAAGATGGATACCAAAGAAATGATTGAGGAAGATGCTCTTGTTGTAAAGCAAATGAGAAAATATGTCAGTAGGGAGATTGAGAGAAGAAAAGCCAAAGAGAAGTTGAAAAAGCATCTAGGCTCATACTATCACTAGTACAAAAATATGCAGCTGACAAGCTCGCTGAACAAGCCGGCTCAGCAAGCATCTAGTACTGAGGAAGCAAAAATTGGAAACGATATCGGTTTCTATTGTCAGAAGCCTGGCCATTTTAAAAGAGACTGCCCTGTTTTCAATAAGCTAAAGACAGGTGACAAGAAAGATAGGAGAAACTTCAAGAGAGGTCAGAGAGCTATGCTCACTGAAGAAAGGAAAAAGATTCAAATCCAACTGGATGCTCTTGATATTGAGTCAGAATCAGAGGAAGAAGACTCAGATGACTCCAAACTACCTTCTCCAGAAATATGTGGCATCACTCATGAATTGGTTTACTTCGATCAAAAGAAAACGGAATTATGTGGAGTTGCTGAGGAAATCTATCCAGATTGCTCCAACATTGAGCCTTGCCTAATGGCTAACGAGGTAACCAACATTACTCAATTCATTAATTATGAGAGTGATGAGGAAGAAAACAGAAATTCAAAATATCTCAGAAGAGAACTTGATCTCTACAAAAGAGAATTTCAAATGATCCGAGCTAGAGCCGACCTTTTTGATGAAGAAAAGAATTCTCTTGAGAAGAAAAATTCACAATTACTCAAGATATCTGAGAAAAAGGATGCTGAAAATGCATTTCTCAAAATACAGATATCTGAGACGGAGAAGTTACACAGAAAGGTAATGGATATACTCCAAAAGGAAAATAAAGATCTTCTTTTTGAAAATGAGGAACTCAAGAAGAAAGAACTATCTTTTCAATCCTATGCCAAAGCTAGTGACACTCTTACTGAAGTACACTCTTATTTAAGAGATCCTTCAGAAAAGGGAGGACTTGGGCTGGACACACAAACAAATAGCTCTACTACTCTGAATAAGAGTGACGAAAGAATAACGTTTGTTACTGCTCAACAAAATGGTTCTCAAATAACCTACAGCATTGGTCAGAAAGCTAAGGTTGTTGACAAAGGAAAGGCAGTCACGACCAAACCTTTGTGGGAAAAATAAGTCCAAAAGAAAACTGTTGGGAATGTTTCTGTAAAGAAACATAACACTGAAAAGTGTAATCACCCACAGTGTTACGTCTCTCAAAAAAGGAAAAATTGCAGGGGCAAGCAAATTTTCCAACATCACATTTTCTGGAAAGAAAGATGTTCCAGAGACTAGCAAAGCTGCTGAGAAGAGAACTCAAATAGTACCAAGTGCTCAAAATGGCATTGGCTATAAAGCCATCGGAAAACAACTCGCCCGTGAGTATAATTAAGAGCAAGAAGGATGTATGAAAGCTAGGATTGCGCATAGCAATCATTAAAAGTGGAAGAAAGAATATGTTACGACCACTCTGAATGCCAAGGCTAGAAGAAACCTGGCAAGGAAAGCTAAGTTTGTTGAAAAGCAGACTCAGCGATCTGACAGGTATCTGAAAGCATCACGAGGAGCACCAAGAAGGAAAATAGCTTTAAATGGTGATGACACTAATCATTTACCTAAAATTCCACCTTATGTTCCAACAAGACAAAAGAATACCCCAAGGACGTTCATTCAGAAATGGATTCCTACAGGGAGATTCTTTAGTCCAGAAGGTTCCATTGTTGGAATGAGAGTCTAACTCCATGTTTCCTGTTTTGTGCAGAACACTCTGAGGAAGAACCCGAAGTGGCATTTTGATAGTGGATGTGGGAAGCACATGACAGGAGATAAAGCAAATCTGGTTAACTACAGAAAATGCGATAAAGGACCATGTATTAGATTTGCTGGAGGAGATGAAAATCCAACCATAGGTTTTGGCAATCTGAAGGTTGGAGCTCTTACAATCTCTGAAGTACTACATGTAAAGGGATTAAAATATAATCTCCTAAGCATGAGTCAATTGGTAGACAAATGATACACTGTAAAGATCAAGTCAAAACTATGCAAATTAATTGACAATGAGTCAAAGCAGACAGTCTTGGTTGCTAGGCGAAAAGGAAATCTTTATGTTGTTGACTGGGCATCTGCCACAACTGAAGAATGTCTCATGGTGAGTCAATTTGGCCACACTGAAGAAAAATGGCAATGGCATAAAAGAATGAGTCACTTGAACTTCAAAACTCTGAAAGCTAGCCAAGAAAGAATTGGTGGTTGGTTTACCCAAATTGGTATATAGAAAAGATGGTATATGCTCAGCTTGCCAAATGGGAAAACAATCCAAAACATCTTTCAAGTCTAAAATTAGACACTCCAGTAAAAGGCCACTGCAAATGTTACATATGGATCTTTTTTAATCTTCTGTAACTAGCTATGGAGGAAAGAATATGGTCTGGTTGTTGTTGATGATTACTCAAGATTCACTTGGGTTGTATTTCTCAAACAAAAATCTGATGCAAGGGCTGAGATACCCAACTTGCTGAATAAGCTTGAAGTCATGAAAAATGACAAGGTATCTGTAATCATAACATACCATGGTACTGAGTTTGTGAACCAGTACATAAAAGAGTTTTGTACCAGCAAAGGTATACAACATCAACTATCCTCAGTAAGGACACCACAACAAAATGGTGTTGCTGAAAGGAAGAATAGGACCCTAAAAGAAGCAACAAGAACAATGCTTGCTGACACTGAAATAAGTGAAATCTATTGGGTTGAAGCTGTTAACACAGCCTACTACACTCAAAATAGATGTTTGATTAACAAACACCATGACAAAACTCCTTATGAACTTTTGAATGGGAGACCCCCTAGTATCAAACATCTAAGGGTGTTTGGTTGCAGATGTTTTGTTCTTAACTATGGAAAAGAATACTTGAGAACATTTCAACCAAAAGAAGATGAAGGAGTATTTCTTGGTTATTCTCTGAATAGCAAAGCCTACAGAATCTACAACAAAAGAACGCAAAAGATTGAAGAATCTGTTCATGTAGTCTTCTACGAAGGAAACAAGAAAGTACCCTTGAATGAAGAACTCTCAGATAGGTTCAAAGAACTAATGATTAAAGATTCTAAAGAAAAATCCTCAAAAGGAAACAACTCTGTCATCACTTAGAGGATGACTCTGACGATGAAAAGCAACCATTGCTTAGTAACAACCAGATGACTCTAAGACATGATGAATAATTTCCTATGAGAATTCCAGAAATGGAACAGGTTACTGAGAACCTTCATCATGAAGAGGTTTCTGAGAATGAGATTGATGAAAAACAAATTCCAGATATCTCTAACACTGAAAAAGTGTTAGATATCTGTGGCATTTCCCGTGTGCAGATATCTAAGATACTACACAAGTATCCTATCACTATCATATTGATTCACATTCAGATCAAAATAATATTGATCTTACTAGTTCAAAACCCATTATGAAATGGATAAGAAATCATCCTGCCAAGGATGTGATTGGTCCTTTAGACCAAGGAGTTAGAACTAGGAGAGAAATTGCTAACTCTCTTTATGGATGTTTCATCTCAAACATTGAACCTAAAACTATAGAAGAAGCATTGATGGATCAAGATTGGATCTCTGCAATGCAAGAAGAGTTGGATCAATTTGAGAGAAACAAAGTCTGGAAACTAGTTCCATTTGTTAACGGAATATCTGTAATTGGAACTAAGTAGGTTTTCAAAACTAAAATGAAGGAGTCTGGTGAAATAACTAGAAACAAAGCAAGGTTGGTTGCCAAGGGATTCACCCAGACAGAAGGACTAGATTTTGATGAGTCATAAGCTCCAGTTGCAAGATTAGATGCAATTAGACTATTTCTAGCCTTTGCAGCTCATAATGACTTTAAAGTTTATCAGATGGATGTCAAAAGTGCATTCCTAAACGGTGAACTTGCTGAGGAAGTCTATGTTGAACAAACACCAGGCTTTGAGGTTTCCACAGAAAGTAGAATGGTATATAAGCTTCAGAAAACTCTGTATGGACTGAAACAGGCCCCGAGAGCATAGTATGATACTTTAGCCAAATACTTACTAGAAAGTGGCTTCAAGAAAGGAGATGTTGATAAAACACTCTTTACTTTGAACCATGAAGGGAAACTACTTTTAGTACAAGTATATGTTGATGACATTATATTTGGATCTAAAGACAAGCAACTTTGTTGAGCTCATGAAAAGTAAATTTGAGATGAGCATAATGGGAGAATTAAACTACTTCCTAGGATTGCAAGTCAAGCAACTAAATGATGGAATATTCATTAGTCAAACAAAGTATGCAAAGTATATGCTCAACAAGTTTAATCTAAAGCCTTCTGAAAAGAATGCTAAGATACCTATGAGCATTGGAACCAAAATGACCAATACTGAATCTGACAAGAGTGTTGAAGAACACATGTATATAAAATTGATTGGGTCTCTACTGTACCTCACTGCAAGTAGACCTGATATTCAATATGCAGTTGGAGTGTGTGCTAGATTTCAGACAAATCCAATGCAATTACACTACAACATTGCTATGAAAATATTAAGGTATGTAAAGGGTACTATAGAAGTTGGATTGTGGTATCCAAAAGACAGTGGATTGAGTTTAGTTGGCTATTCTGATGCTGACTATGCTGGATCATTGCTTGATAGAAAAAACACCTCGGGAACTTGTTAATTTCTTGGTGCAAGATTAATATCATGGTTCAGCAAGAAACAAAACTCAATTGCCACATCTACCACAAAGGCTGAATATATTGCTTCTGGGTGTTGTGCTTCACAGATATTGTGGATACAACAACAACTCAGAGATTATGAGATCAATGAAGAGAAAAATATGATTATCTGTGACAACACAAGTGTTATTGCCATAACTCAGAATCCTAAGTTTTATGCAAGAACAAACCACATTCATGTTAGACACCACTTCATTAGAGACCATGTTGAAAAAGGCAATATAGAGATACTCAAGATTGGTACTGAAGACCAACTTGCAGATATCTTTACAAAGCCTTTGCAAGAAAGCAGGTTCTTAACCTTGAGACATAAACTTGGGTTAATGGCGCTACCAAAGGAACTGAAAAGTTCTAATCTCTGAGACAAAAATTCAGAAAGGAGAAAGATATCTGGAACAGGCATCTAGATATTCAAGGCAAAAAGGTATCTGAGACAGGAACTCAGTATAATTGAGAAGGGAAAAGAAGAGATAAGATATCTGGAACGGGAATCCAGAATATCAAAGACAAAAGGTGAAACACATAGCAAAAAGATATCTGAGACGGGTACTCAGATATCAAAGGTTAAAGGGTAAAATGGCTATTTGAAGATTTATGAGACAAATATTCAGATATCTAGATCACTTAGTGAAGGGGAACACAAAAGAGAAAAGTAGTACAACTATCCGTAGTCAACTACTCTCTCGTGTTGTGTATTATTTCTATATTTGTGAAAAAGATGAACATATGTATTGTTTAAAGATAAATTCAGAAAACAAAACTATCTCTTAGTCACACAGAAGAAATGTGATTCAGATAGCTACTCGCCAAATTTCATTAATTGGGCACAATTACAATTACTGATTGTGATCATTGCTGAAAAAGCAATCCTGACCCTTGATGAAATGGACGGTTGATCTTATCGGACGAGATTTGATTTCGCTAAAAATAAGTCGACTGTAAAAACAGTTATGGCCCGCTAGCATTTAATGCGAAGTAGATTTCACCCACAACCTTATGCACGTACACAGATACATATGCACAAAATAAATTTATATGTATATGTATGTTGAGATTTGCGTTGCTATATATATAGGATTTTGACAAAATAATTCACTTTTGCTCAATCCCACATTTACAATTGCATAAAAATAGCAAAATCTCCCAAATTTCTCTGCAAATCCTCACTGAAAACACTGATTTCTACTTAGTTTTTCTACAAAGAATCACTAATCTCCTACCTTAATCTCTTCTCAACTTTCAAAAACTTCACTATTTAAAGAGATGGCTCCAAAACGTCCTCTTACCCAGAAATCCCAAGCTACTACTGTTAGAACTTAAGATCCCGGATTGGTACTTGGAACTAGATCAACAGAAAATGTTGCCAACAATGTTGTTCAACAATGTCTACAATAAACAGATAGCAGCGGATGAATAATAATGAAACTTCTATGTACAGGCAGATCCTGGCAAGAACAGATACTAGAGAACAACAATATTTCAGATCTAGAGTCCCAGTAGGCCAAGATTTTAATTTTACTGCAGTTAGCTCTCTAGCAATCTCATCCATAGTTACCTCCACAGGAGTCTCAATCTCATCCCTATTTCTATGCAGCACTGTATTGATGTCCTTAGAAGTCAAGAAGAATACATAACCTCTCAGATACACACAGTGATGCCATGCCCTTCACTACCAAAATTCTCAGATAAATGAGCATAGAATTCTCTTATGATTTCAGGAACAAAAGCAGCATAATGGGTAACAGCATAATAGAGATTCCTTTTCTTCAGATAGGCAACCAAGTTATACTCTTCAAATGAGTCCTCTTTAATTATCTTCTCAACATTTATAGCATTATTTTTGATTTTCTCAGACTTTTCTAGATTCTTGTTATCATAGAACAAATGAGAAACTGCATCTTCATCCCAATCAGAACCATTTGTAAACACAGGTTCAGAGGATAGATCATTTACCTCAGGATCTTCAATCTGGTCTTCTCCAAGAATGACATCCTCATCATCAAGTGATTCTTCTTCAGATTCTTCCTCTGTCTCAGCTTCATAATCTTCAGAATCATCTGAGCTTTCATCTGAGTTACTCAGTTCTTCTTCATCAACCATTGACTCATCCTTAGAGTCATCTTCAGTTTCTGGCTCATAATCCTCCATATCATCAGAGCTTTCATCATTGTTATCATCATGAGCAACTGATGTTGCAACAACATCCTCATCTATATCCATTGGGTCACTTTCAGTTTTCTCTGAGTCATCTGACTGCCAATCTTCCACCTCAACTGGTTCAATAGTAGGCTCATCTGCGGTTTTCTCAACATTTTCAGAGTGCATGCTTGTCTGATTCTCATCACCATTCAGGCCATCAGTAGCCGTTTCCCCTGTTTTGTCAGGTTGTTGTACATCATCTTCTTCAACAGATGAAGGATTTTGGGGGTTTTCTCTCAGATCTGCATGTTGAATTTCGGTATGTTCAACATCTTTCCCAGCATCCTCCATGGGAGCATCTTTCTCTATCTCCATTGGGCTTACATCATCATCCCTCAGATCTTGTGGCAAGTCGACTGGCATGTTTCCCAATTTCACAAGGGTTTCTGCAGCAAACTGAGAGGGGTTTGATGGTGACGACTCTGTTTGGATTTTTGGAGATGGTGGTTTTGGTACAGGAGATGAGGGTTTTTCAGCACTATCTTCCGAGTCCTCACTTATCTCATAGACTGGAATCTCAAAATCGGCAGGTTCGGCACGGATGGGAAGAGGATAAGCTTGCTCCCCCTCAGGTGTTTGCAACGAAACTCCGGGCAAGACGGGTTTTGTCGGAGACGACATTGTTCAGATCGTGAAGGCAGAGTTGAAGGAGAAAGAGCGGGAGAGTGGTTTTGGTTGAGAGTGACAAGAGAGTAAAGTGAGGGGAAGGTGAAGAGTTTGGGAGTAAAAAGTGAATAAGGAGAAAGGATTTTTTTTTTTTTTTTTTTTTTTTTAAGAGTGTGGTTTGGAAAGATGGCAGTTTTTGTGAGTTGTGGAGAAGTGGGCTAATGAGAAAAGGTAATATGGTTGAAGGAGTGGTAATATGGTTGAAGGAGTGTTTTTGGTTGGTTTGCTTCAAAGATCATAACCATATATATCAAAACACAAACCAAGATCTGTACACAGCTGTTAATATGAGATTAAGGAAAGCAAATGACCACCGTATCAATTAGGTCAAAAATGAAGAAGATTCTCAAAACTCAACCTAGGGAGGTACATTTTTGGTTTAGGAAACAAATCAAGATCAGATAAGAGTAAGACACTTACCAGATTACCCAAGACACAACATTACTCCCCCTCAAACCCAACCCAAAAAACACAGAAGGAGCACATAAAAACACAGCAAAGAAGGTACTTCAAGCACAGTCAATGTTGACCAGGATGTTGGCTCAACATTGATGACAACATCGGGAAATCAGACCATTCTTAATGTAAGTCAGCCAGGAAACCAAGTCTCAAGATGTGCAGATTCGATTAACACCACTGATGCTGCAGGCAAAAACAGAAATAGAAAGGAATACCAAAGAAACACACCCAACATCGCCTCAAAAAGTAAATTGAACAATTAACAGAAGTGTGAGGGGGTGTGACCATGAGACTGTGAACCATGTCAAATAATTGGAACACGTATGAATCCGCTCCAAAGCCGAAGCCTATGCGGAGTTAGGAAAACACACGTCTCATGGCATAAAGATCACTCATTTGACCACATTGGGTGACTTGGTACTCAGACAGTGAACCAGCAGCATGACGAGAATCGGCACTTTTGTGCGTGTCGGTTTCCAGTACAGGCCATCAACCCTCACGACATATGACACATTGGCCACGTCGATATTTGGATAGTATTTGGAACCTGCCCAACACGATCCTCGACGGAAACACTTCGAGCCCTTTTTATCATAATTCATTAGATTTATTAAGCACAAAGAGCAGGAGGCAAAATCAAGTGCGAGTCAAGGTACGAGAAAAAAAGCCAAAAAGCAGCAAAAGTGGGTTTTACATAAAGCAAACACAGAGGAGACTCGATACCTTTCAACCTTGGTTTCAAACAGCCTTTCAAACCCTAAGCATCACGACTGTAAGCTACAAATCAGGAATAGCCATTGACCCGCACAGAAGCACAAAAAACACATTGACACACAAGAAGGAAAAAAAAACTAAAGAAATAAAAGAAAGACAACACTAGGTAAACACAGAAGTCAATGTTGACCAGGATGTTATATCAACATTGCTTGCAGCAAATCCTATCAAATAGTGCAAAGGCCAAGAGACCTTCTCAAACTGAAGAATCTCTCTTTATCAAGGGGCTTTGTGAAAATGTCAGCTAACTGATTTGTGGTATCAATGTGTTGTATGTCAATAATTTGTTTGGAGACTAGGTCTCTAAGAAAATGATGTCGAATGTCTATATGCTTGGTGCGTGAGTGTTGAACAGGGTTCTTGGATATGTGAATGGCACTTAGGTTATCACAAAACAGCAAAAGAGTGTCACTTTGAAACCCATATTCATGCAGCATATTGTTCAGCCAAATTAGTTGAGACACACAACTCCCAGCCGCTACATATTCGGATTCAGCAGTAGAGAGAGACACACAATTTTGTTTCTTACTATACCATGACACAAGATTTGGTCCAAGATAAAAACAACCTCCACTAGTTGATTTTCGATCATCTAAGTCACCTTCAATCGTAATCACTAAATCCCAACAGATTAGTGTTTGAATCACATGCATACAATAATCCAAGATTAACAGTTCCTGATATATATCTAATGATTCTTTTGACAGCAGTTAAGTGAGATATTTTGGGTTTGGATTGATACCTGGCACACACACAAACAGAGAACATGATGTCAGGTCTGGTGGCTGAAAGATACAAGAGACTTCCAATCATTGATCTGTACAATGTTGGGTCAACATCGTCCCCAACATCGGTTTTGCTGAGTTTCAGAGATGTAGCCATGGGAGTGCTGCAAGGTTTGGCATTTTCCAGACCAAATTTTTTGATAAGATTCTTGGCATATTTCTCTTGAGAGATAAAGAGACCTTCCTGTTTCTGCTGTATCTGGAGCCCCAAGTAGAAACTGAGTTCACCAATCATACTCATCTCAAAGGTTCCTGTCATGGCTTGAACAAACTTATCTAGCAAGGAGAGGTTGGTAGCACCAAATAAAATATCATCAACATAGATTTGAGCAATGCAGATGTCTTTTCCTTTCCTGAGAATAAACAGAGTTTGATCTCCCTCACCTCTTTTAAATCCTAACCCAACTAGGAATTCTGTCAGCCTAGCATACCAAGCGCGTGGGGCTTGTTTCAAACCATACAAGGCTTTTCTTAGTTTAAAAACATGGTCAGGGTAAAAAGGATCTTCAAACCCTCTAGGTTGTTCAACATACACTTCTTTGTCAATGTAACCATTCAAGAAAGCTCCTTCAACATCCATTTGGTTGAGTTTTATGTTAAGACAACATGCTAAGGCTAGGAGCAAGCGAATGGATTCTAATCTAGCAACAGGAGCGAAGGTCTCATCAAAATCAATGCCTTCCACTTGAGTGTAACCTTGAGCAACCAATCTGGCTTTGTTTTTTACAACTACCCCCTTTTCATCACTCTTATTTTTGAATATCCACTTGGTGCCTATGACATTTATATTATGGGGGCGGGGAACAAGAGTCCAAACTTCATTTGTTTGGAATTGACGAAGTTCATCTTGCATTGCTTCTATCCAAAAATCATCAGCAAGAGCTTCATTCACATTTTTAGGTTCAGTTAACGAAACAAAGCATGAGGAACTTACAGAGTGACATATTTCAGCAAGTCTGAGTGTTTCCTTGTAGTTTTTGCGCGTGTTTCCCCTCAATGTCCTTCCTCCTGGATTTCCAATTACTTGGGAACTGGGATGATCTTTGCGAATTCTAGGAGGAGGATCCTTTCGTGAGTCAGGAGACATAGGTGCAGCATTAATGCTGGATGGATTGTCAGATTCAGCCTCAGTCTCATTATGAGGATCAGCTTGTTCTTCATCATGAGTGTAAATCTGGGATGTTGAATTTAATGTTGAGTCATCATTGCACAGAGGGGATGTTGGCACAACATTGCCCACATCATGGGTTCTTTCATTTTGATTAGCAGCAGGAGTCACAGTTTCTGGTACGTTCTCACTTGTAGAAGAGTAAGAGGTTGAGTCAATAACCTGTTCAGCACCTGCAGAGATCTTCTTCTGGGCATAGGGCTCAGAGTCATCAAAGGAAACATTCACAGACTCTTGTATAGTCTGCAATCTAGGATTGTATATTCTATATGCTTGACTATTTTGAGAGTATCCTACAAAGATTCCTTTGTCACTTTTAGCATCAAACTCCCCTAGATGTTCTCTATCATTGAGTATGTAACACACACATCCAAATACATGAAAGTACTTAAGATTGGGTTTTCTACCTTTCAACATCTCAAAGGGAGTGGTCAGAGAACCTGGACGAAGATAGACTTGATTGATTATGTGACAAGCAGTGTTCACAGCTTCAGCCCACAACCTTTTTGATAGGTTCATTGAGCTCAACATCACTCTGGCCATTTCTTGAAGAGTCCTGTTTTTCCTTTCAGCAACACCATTTTGTTGTGGTGTCTTAGGAGCTGAGTATTCATGCATGATTCCTTTCTTTTCACAGTACTTATCAAAGAATTGATTCTCGAATTCTTTACCATGGTCAGATCGAATTCTTTGAACAAGAGTAGAGTACTGATTACAACATTTTGTAGGCCAGTTTATGAAGGATTCAAAAGTTTCTGATTTTTCTTTCAAAAAATTGACCCAAGTGGATCTAGAAAAATCATCAACTATAACATAGATATACCAGGCACCTCCTAAACTTTTAGCTTCTATAGGACCCATGAGATCCATATGCAGGAGTTCAAAGCAGTTAAAAGTACCTCTTTGTTGTCCTTCAATCAGAAGTGGCTGATGTGTCACCTTGGTTTGTTTTCACATAAGACAATCGCCACACACATGTTTCCCTACATTGGTAAGCTTTGGCACTCCTGTCACCACAATTTTTTTGATGATCTTCTCCAGATTTCTGTAATTGACATGTCCCAATTTCTTATGCCACAATGTTACATCATCATGTTGAGCAACATTGCATTTGAGAGGAATGTCCATCACATAGCAGTTGTCCTGTGATCTCACACCTGTCATTACAGTTAATTTGTCCACACAAGTATAAACTTTGCAAGAACGTTTATCAAACTTGACTTTCAGATCATCATCACACAGGTGGCTTATACTAACAAGATTAGCCGTTAACCCTTCAACAAGAAGAACATTTGAGAGTTTCGGATATCCTTTAAGGCACAGTGTTCCCTTTCCAAGTATTTTGCTTTGGTATCCTCCTCCATATGTTACCGTACCTGTCTTTTGAGCTACAAAATTTGACAAATTTGACGGGTTACCGGTCATGTGCCTAGAACAACCACTGTCGAAGTACCATTTTCCAGCATTGTTAGGGGAAGTAGCAACAGAAAAAGCAACATTGCAAGTATATTTTTCTTTAGCTACCCAAACATGTTTAGAAACACTCTTGTGTTTTCTTATCTGTCCTGGAGATTTGCCTTGTTTAGGAGAACTAGGAAAGTACTTCAGAGTCTTAAGATTACATCTTTCAGTCTCTGTTGAAGTGGATGTTGTCACAACATTGCAGCTAGCATCACTATTTTGTTTGCTGGAAACTGGATGGGAGGGAATTGTGGAGAGATTACTGAGGTTGGAGGTTTCAACATGTTCCCTTTTTAAGTCCTTTTGGTACTTGAAACAGTAAGGCTTTTTGTGACCAGATTTATGACAGTAAGTGCACACAAACAAATCTTTTTCTTTTACAAACGTAGGACCTTTTATGAGCTCAGAAAGAGGTTTGACAACTTTTGGGGTATCAGTGTTAACAGTGTCGTTCATGTTGCACCCAAGTTCATCATAACTACTGGTGTACCCTAAACCAGTGGTCCTATCATTGTTCACATCAAGCATCTCATTAAGTCTAGAAGTAGAAGAGTTCCATTTTGCAATTACCTTCTTTTCATTATCTAGCTCATAGATTACCTTGAACAGTTCAGTGTCCTTCTTTGTTAATTCAGCTTCTAGTTTGACAATGGTGTCTTTCAGATTGTAGTTCTCCTTCTCAGTTTTCTTGAGGAGTTTCTTGAGAGTCTTCCATTCACTGAAGAGTTTCTCATACATCTGTTGCAGATCCTTCACCATTTGATCTGCATTAACTTCCTCTTCTGAAGGACTATCTATATCAAAATCCACAGAACCATGTAGACATAAAACATTAGAGATTCCTGACTTCTCAGGTTTGGTTAGTGCCAAATTTTCACAGTTCTCAGAGTCATCATAGTCAAAGAAGATTTCTATTCCTGATGTTGTCTCGACAATGTTGTCCCAACATTGGTCATCAACATTGTAAGTGGATGAGCGGAGAGCTCTGGCATTGGTAGTTGAATCATCTTCTTTTTCTTCATCTTCCTGTTCTTCATCTGAGTCATCACTGAGACAAGCAAGAAGATTCTTTTTCTCTTTTCTGAGATTGTTAGCACATTCATTTTGATAATGAACCCACCCTTGGCATTCAAAACATCTAATCTTACTAAGAGGAGTGCAATCGAAATCAGATTCAGAACCAGTTTTGAAAGTATTGGTTTTCTTTTTGAAAGTTTTAGTTCCACTTGAGGATCCTTGACCAGAGTTTTTCCTGAATCTAAGTTTGTTGAACTACCTCACAAGATTGTTGAAGGCTTCCTCAGTCATATTGTCAGACTCATCACTACTACTATCAGGCTTTGAAGATTTAGCTTTAGAAACAGAGTGAAGGGAGATACTATGAGTTTTCATACCTTGTCTCTCATTTTCATTTAGTTCAAAGTTTTTCAAATTGTTCAACAGGGTATGAAAATCCATAGTTACCAAGTTATGAGTGTCTTCCAAGATAGTGACTTTGGTATTAAATCTTGAGGAAAGAGATCGAACAGCTTTGGAAACAAGTTGTCTATTAGAAATAGCTTCTCCCAGTCTTTGGACTTTATTTGAGAGAGTCAAAAGTTTTTCGAAATAGGAGTCAATGGTTTCTTCCTCCGCCATTCTTAGATTTTCAAATTGAGACCAAAGCATTCTAAGTTTAGTTTGTTTGACACTAGCATCCCCTTCACAATGACTCTGAAGTAATTCCCAAGCTTGTTTTGCAGTAGTGCAGTTTTGAATGATTTTAAACATATGAGAATCTACATGACCAAAGATAACATTTAAAGCTTTTTCATTATAAGAGCTAAGAAGTATGTCACCTGCAGAGAAGCGTTCTTCAGGAATGGGGACAATGTCACCATCAGCATCAGGTCCTTCAGTTGGCCAGGTGTATCCTTCCAGAATGGATGTCCAAGCACGGCCATCAAGGGACTTGATGTATGTCCTCATCCGGATTTGCCAGTAATGGTAGTTGGACCCATCAAGCACAGGAGGTCTATTGTAGTTTGCATCCATTGTAGTAGTACCAAATCCAGACACCAGTAGTTAGGTGGCTGGCTCTGATACCACTTGTTAGAACATAAGATCCCGGATTGGTACTTGGAACTAGATCAACAGACAATGTTGCCAACAATGTTGTTCAACAATGTCTACAGTAAACAGATAGCAGCGGATGAATAATAATGAAACTTCTATTACCAAGCCAATATATAGAAAAATATATTGGCAGCGCCTTAAGCAAAATATCTACTGACAGGAAAAGTAGATCTAATCAACTAGGTTTAATACAATCACAAACGATTGATTAAACAACCAAAACTAGCCCTAGAAGAACCAACAGTAAAAGCTATTCTAGGTCGATGTTTGAAAGAGTTATTCCAACAATGAATACTCTTAGACAAACTCTAAAGCTAGCAGAAAACAAGAAGCCTAAACTCTTTAAATCTCAATTGATCTTTTCAAAAAGCTCAACCTTGCTTTGCTGAATCCTTGCATATATATACTCGAGATGTCGACCTCTTCCATCTATGTCGAAAGAAAATAGGATCTCAGCAAAGGCAATTTTCCTTTTACTTGTTTTCTTCAATATGCGCATAGAAGGAAATTTCCATATTTCGATTCTTCATAAAATATATTCCTTCTTGCTTTCACCACAAGCTGTTCTTTTTCCTTAAATCAATTCTTGTTCGATTTGTCAATACTTCCAGTCCAAGTTGCCTGTCCAATGTGCTTTGTCTTCGATGTCTGCTGCAATGCTATATCTTCAATGATATGCCAACATTGAATTCTATCCTGTCACAATGTTATACAACATTGATAATCCTGCAGCTTCACAAACAACAACAAACACAAACTTGGAACTGATTATTGAAAGACAAGATTATCAAAATATAAGTGCATACTGCACTTTCAACTACATCTGGTACTGCTGAAAAGCAAGCACCAGTGCTGGTCATAACAAACAATTGGTTGATTGGAGAGTTCAATCCTGATCAGTGGACTTCAAATCCCAGGATGATTTGGGGTGGTGCCATGATTGAGGAATACCTTGTTGCTGCAATTGAAAACCATGCTGATAGGAAGTTGATTCTTGGTATGCTTGAAAAGGCACAAATCGAGGGGATCCTATCAGCTATCCCCAGTGGAGTTTCTTCACTGGATGTGTTGGAATTTTACAACAATTCCAGGATTGTTTCATGTGTTGATGAAGGCACTGAAATAGTGTCTATACAAATAAAAGTTCAAGGAAATGACATCCTTTTGAACTTAACAACTTTCTGTGACTTGTTTGAACTTCAAAATCTGGGAAATAATTTTGAAATAAACACCAAGCATGATGATCTCCTTGAAGGTGTGAAGCAACTATACAGTGATGTGTGTGATCTTGAAAAATCAGATACACCCATCGACTTCAAACTTGCTGACATCAGAGCCAGACATTTGTTGGTTCATTGGGATGTATTGGCATGCATTCTTCACAGATGCTTTGATGGTCTACAAGGAGGTGCCGACCAGATAAGCCAAGAACGCTGGATGATGATGTTCTTGTTGAATCAACTAAACAAAAGGATGGAAAACCCTTTCAATTGGGGGAAGTACGCCTTTATGAAATTTGTGAAGAAGATTCAAGGCTTTGAGACTTAAATCGTCAAGGGCCTTGCTGAACCAAAAGCCATAGTAAGCTATGGACTGAAGATATGCTTCTTGCTGGAGAAGCTTGGCATTGAGCTCAGAGAGACGACTGACATAGCCAACAGTAACCTGCTCTACAAATATGAATATATAAACATCATGAAAAAGGTTACTGCATCTCAGAAAGGTTAAGAAACGAAAGACTGATGAGGTAACTGAGGGTTCCTTTACGACCAAAAAGCCCAGAACTTCACAAAAGAAGTCTGCTGGCAAATCAGAAGGCATACCCATTGTGGATGTCGACTCTCAGATATCTGCCGCCACTGTTGATGAACTCATCAATGCTGCTAAATTCACAGCAGATGAACTCATCAATGCTGCAAAATATACAACTGCAGATGAACTCATCAATGCTGCAAAATATACAACTGCTGATGAACTCATCAATGCTACCAAGGAAAGCCTTGCTGATGAACTCATTGGTAAAAATGAGAATAGTGGAAGGCATCAGGCCCTATCTGCAGAAACCACAGGGATTATGGATCAATCTGTTCCTAATGCTGATGAGAGATCTGATGATGATGAATTGGTCATCTCTCAAGTCCTACAGAAATAAAAAAGGGCTAAGGTTGCTGAAGAAGCAACAAGTTCTAAGGATGCTGAAAGAATAGAGGTATCTGAAGAAGAACCTACACCACGGGTTGCTGAACAAGCACCTATTTCAAAGGTTGCTGAGAAAGCACCCATTACTAAAGTTTCTGAAGAAGCACTTAGTACAGAGGTTGATGAGATAGCACCTCAGTCCAAGGAATCTGGACAAGACACACTCAAGCTGGTAGAAGAAGCTTTGAGAAGTGGTGATATAGTGATGGAGGATTATGACATTGCCTCCACACTATACAAATTGTCACAAAAGGATCAGGATGAGCCGCACTTTAATTCATCCAACTCACATGACTCACCAGATGATAATGAAGCCATGGTGAATGAATTGCAGTTTGACATACCAGCACTCCTGACTGCTAAAAAAAATCCTGCAATTGAGCAGGTTCCCCAACTCAATGAGAGGGATCAAACTGAGGCATCTGCTCAGAATGATCAATCAGGGGAGGTAACTGAGTTGCACACTCATGATAGGTCCGAAGTACCTCAAACTTCCAACAAAGAAGTGGTCCAAGAACAACAAGACCAACGCATGGAAACTTCACAAGTTCCAGAGACCAGTCAGCCTGACAATGCTCAGGTATCTGAATGGTTTAACTCTTTACTTGTGATAACTTATGCTTAAATCTTGTTACTTATTAAAATTTCTTTGTTACAGGCTAAATTAGAAACAAAAGAACAAGAGGAAGCTGCAAAGCTTGCCTCAGAGACTAAGAAGGAGGCTTCCATAGCCTCACCACTTAAGGAACAGGAGCCTGTCTCACAGGTAGAAGATGGTTCCTTAAGATATAACATCTCCGATAAGTACTTTATACACTTGACTAATACTCTTAAGTGATTGTTTATAATAGGCTCCAACTGAGAAAGAAGAATAAAAGGCAGAAATGCCAGAAAAGGACCCAGAAATCGTCAAGGTTTCTGAAGAAAATGTCATTGAGCCTTCTAGTGTGAAAGTATATAAAAATCAGTGATAAACTTTCTTCATTATGCGTTAGTATGAATTCTTCTCTAATTACTCAATACTTTCTACTTACAGGCTCATTCATAAGTAGAAGTGCAAGGGGAAAGAATTGCGACATCCCCTGCACCCATGGAAATTGATGAAGCCCCCAAGGAAACATCACCAGAAAGAACACCAGAAACTGAGAAAGTTTCAGAGAAAAATGATTCTGAGCTTCCTATTAAGGAAGTAAGTGAACAACTCAGAGATCATTGAAGTTTTATTGCATAAATTCTTTCATGACAATTTCCTAACTTTGGTGATAATTTTAATTCTCAGGTTCAAGCAGAAAGAAAGGTTGATGAGGCACCCAAGTCTCCACCTCACAACAAGATATCTGAGGCACCCCCTGCCTCAGTAGTACAAGTCTCTGACCTGATGTACTTATTCAGGTAACTCAGAAACCTAACTACACTAGTACTCAGATATCTACACAAGTTTTGAATCTAACTCAAAACTTTTTCTCTCAGGCTCAAACAAGTGTGCCAAAGGTCTCTGCATTCTCAACAGAAGACCTGCTTCTATTTTTCAAGAATCACACTCTGCCAAAGCATCTCAAGTGCTTCAAGAAATGGTAGAGACTCAGATGCTCTAATTTGACTGAAATAACAAGAGTCACTGATCACCCTACCAGAAGAGAAAGAGCATTTGACCATGAAAATTATGTCCATGCAATGTTCCCAATGGAGCAATATTCTTTTGCTTCTCTAATGCATAAGGACTTCATCAAGGAAGTGGCACACAATCTCACTCAAGCCTTTGAAAAGGCAGATGGTCAGACCAGAATGGAGATGGCATTCAAGCCAATCTTGCCCAAGTCTCTACAAATCATACCCTCTGAGTAAGAGGAAGTAAATGGTCAAACGATCACTATTCCAGAAGTGATCAATCTGGTCTCTGAAGATGTAGAAGAGAAGGAGACTGATGAGAATTACTATGAAGAACCTCCTTCTGACCATCACAAGGATGAGGATGATAAGAAGGATGATGATGCCCCTGCACCAGGGACAGGAGGGATTGCACAAGGTAATAATACCTCAGTTGCTGAAAAGCACTCTGAGAGGACATCACAAAAATCCCCTCCTCCATCTCCTCAGAAATCTACCCATCCATCTCCCCCAACAAAAAGACTCTATTGAACAATTAGTTGAGCACTCTGATGACAACACTCAGAAAATATTGGATGCACAAGCCATAGTTGCTCAACTCAAACAGTTGTTGGAGGAAGAACAACAGCTAAATCTTCAACTAGAAGAAACGATAGCTGAATCTAAAGCAAAGCTCCAAAAGATTGAAGATCAAACAATCAAGGAAATGGAAGCTTATGCTGAAATGAAAGAACTCCAGCTTGATGTTCAGGCAATTGCTAAGGAATTAGATACTAAGCAAGTATCTGAAGACAAGCATGATGCTAAAGCTACATTACCACAAGATGCACCATCCTCCTCACTGAAAGGGAAGATGCCCATCTCTGAGATGGTTGCTGGACTATAGAACATTGATGAAAATGTCCAAGAGGATGAAGATCACTGGGCTGATGACTCAGATGATGAAGAAGAGAAGAAATTGGCAGAACACCGAAATGAGCACTTGGTGGTGTCTCATTTGAAAAGGAAGCTAATTGCTCCTGCAATCTTCGGCAAGCTTCCAAATGTCAACTCCAATGAATACTTGAACAGATATCAAGTACTGGCTAAATTGAAAAAGGAGTTGTCTTCTCAAGATAAAGCCGCCATTGCATCAATCCCTGCAGAGATGAAGACATTCACTGAGCTCATCACTCAGAGAAAAACCAGTCTAGTCATTGCTCAGAAAGACCTAGGCATGGTTAGGGATGATGACCAAAACTTGGCTGCAAAAGCCTTTGAAGAGGCTAGCTATGTTGCTGGAAAAGCAGATGCTATTCAAGGCTCACTAACAGAGCTCACTGATAAGGAAACAGGTCTTATCGAACCAAATCAGGAGTTCAAGGCTAATCTATAAAAGTTGGTTGCTGCTTACAACTATCTGCAAGGCAACTTTGACTCTCTTTCAGAATCTTTTGTAATTCTTAGTCAGTCAACAATGACTAGGGGGGAAGGATTTCAAGGTTCTCAGAGAGGAAGAGGAAGAGGAAACAAAAGAAAAACTGAACAACCACCTCTCAAAATAAATGAGCCCTCCTCCAGTCCGACTGCTCTACAGATAGTGGCTACCACTCAGCAACATCCTGAAAAAGGAATGACAACAAGGGCCAGGGCACAGAAACCTCCAAAGGGTACCAGGCTCCACGGAGAAGATAAGTGATAGGGGTTGATGAGTCTTCTGAAGAAGAAGAAGAAGAAGAAGAAGAAGAAGAAGAAGAAGAAGAAGAAGAAGAAGGACAAATCAAATCACAGGGCAATGAAGAAGGCTGCAAATCACCTAACAAGAGAAATTTGGATGATGATGATGAAGATGAGGATGAAGAAGAAGCTCCTCTTCACAGAATGAGAAAAAGGGTTGATAGCCTAACTGAGCCCTTAGTTGTAAAGCCAATAGAAGCTAAAACACCCTATGGAAATACCAAGTCAATCCAGGGTGGTTCTTCAAGCAATCCCCCAAGGGAGAATTGAAGACAAAGGAGGAACAGGCTGAGAGCTGAACAAAGAAAACTTCAATTACAACTCAGGCCTGAAGAAGCCAAGATTGAGTATGTGAAGACCAACAATGACTCCTCTGTCTACAGGCGCATTAATCAGAAGAATGGCTACTGGATTCTGGAACTCAAGCACTTATTGGTAAATGAAAAATTTCCAGAACCAATCCATAAACAACTCATGGCATAGAGAAAAGACAAGCCAGTCTTGATTAACACCAACCACATCAAAGCCTGGTTGGATTTTGAAGTAATCAAGAGAATAGAAGCCATGAAGAAGGACCTCTCTGATGATTGTCCTTATGGAAAGCCAAATGATGTGCACAAAATTCCCAACATCACTGGAACAGGCACAAGAGCAAGACTTGCTGTGGAACCCTATGAGTCTTTACAAGGGTGACATAAGATATCTGAGGATCATATTTGAATACTTCAAGCTATCAGATATCAGAATTGAGCATGCCTAGACATGGGGAAAATATTTGTGGGTCAAACACTTTGCCAAGAAGAATCCCATGAAAACTTACAAGGAAGTATGTGGATTTGCCAGAAACACTGAGATGACAGTCAGGACTTTGCTCTATGACTACTCAGATGATATCAAAAGGTTTGGGGATAGAGAATTTGCTAATTGATCCATAGATCTGCTGATTGAAGGCTTGAAGATTTTGAAGACTTGAAGACTAGTTTATTAGGATGTCTACTTGGAGCTTGGTTACTCATGTTGTCCTAGTTAACTATGTATTTTATTCTTGTTGTTTGTGCTTTATTGTTTTATCATTGTAAACTTTACTTGTAACATATCTGATGAACCTACTCTCAGATATCAATCTATAAAAAGATAACTTGTCAGCAAAGATCACACCTTGTGATTTTGTTGATGTTTACTTTCTGCACTTAATTAAAATGAATTGAAAAGATCATAAGAAATGATTAAGTGTTAGATTGTTCCCTCTTCCAAGTTGTAATAGGTTTTAAATATAGTCATCGTTGACTGATCAAAAAGGGGGACATTTGTTAGGAATATCTGTTTAGATTTTGATCAGCAACCTAATGACTTATCTTAGCTTAGAAAGGTGGTTAGTACTCTTGGTTCACTTGAACACTGTAAAATAGGAAAATCACTAAGTATGTTAGCCTAGCAAAGCTTGTATAGGATGTTAGGTCTCTGAATGTAATTTTTATATCTTTGAAGAAGACCAAGAAGAAGGCATCCAGCAGATTTTGAAGTTTTGAAGACTGCACAAGATTGCTGAAGACGACGGTCATTAGATACCTATGTCCAGATTTCTTGAATAAACAAGTGTTTTTCAATAAACAATTTTTGCAAAAGATATCTGAGAACACAAGGTTTCTGAACGAGAAAAAGCACCCATAGATATCTACACTCAGATACCCTGGATAAAACTATGTTTCTGGGAATCAATGTTTCAACAGGTATCTGGAGATGTGAATGTCTCTGGAAAGGGACATGCAATGCTTCAGAAAGCGTGCATAGTTCCGTTGGCACTGCAAGACAAAAAATAGTGCAATGCAATAAATGCACAGACTTCTTCATATGAACAAAAAACTAGCTCGCCGCGGCGGGAAGAAAGCCTCCCCGCGGTGAGTTTTCACGAAGCAGAAATTTTCATGGGAGAGGATCTCGCCGCGGTGAGCAAAAGCTCTCACCATGGCGAGATTAAGCGAGACGAAATTCTTTGTTCTCATCTTATCTCTCCGTGGCGAAGCAAAAAGCTCGCCGCGGCGAGGGCAAAAACCGAAATTTTCTTTTCTTCGTCTCTAATGCAATCTCACCTCACGAGATTGAAATTCCATGCCTCGACGTAGAATTTCACGAGTTTCCTCATGTGAGTACAAAGGTCCCGCTCCCTCAACACACATAAACAGTAAAATAAATGCAAGAATAACTCAAGTTGTCCAAATTATCAAATAAATAGTCTCAACAGTAAGAAAAACAACACAAGAGTATATTGTGCAAGAAAATGAAATTGTCTAATGTGCAAGGAAATAAAAGTGCATTTGTTTTAAGTCGTTAGCTTGACTTTCCCAGGTGAAAATCAATGGTGTTTGATCTTCCCGGTCTTCTCAGCTCCTTTCCTTCCCTGTGAATTAGAGTAGGTGTAGAGGGGACCGGTGTGTGCATCTATATAGTTCCTGGTTTCAACCTGTAAGGGTGAGTATAGTGTAGTGGTGGCTTGCAACTCACGTTGCTTGCCATGTACCTCTATGGTGCAGGTACGAGCGTGGAGGTTTACAATCATGTGAGTGGTTTTGATGAACGGTCGCCCAAGCAGCAACATATCCTTCTCCATCTCCTTGCCTTTAATCCGTGTCGACTCTACAACCACGAAATCAGCCATTAAAGTGTCCCCATCCAATGTAACCGGGACATCCTCAATAACCCCCATGCACCTACTCCTCGTTCCATTGGCCAATGTGACGAAGCATTTCCTAGGCTCCAAACCCTTCAAATCCAGCTCCTCATAGGTCGCAAAAGTCATCAAAATAACTGTTGCTCCTGTGTCTTATATGCCAGTCACCTCGGAAGAATTACCTATCCCAACCACCAAGTCGAAACTGTTGGCATCACTGATGCTCTTATCCGCTTTCTGGATCACCCTAGTGGTGGGACTTACCTCAAGGACAACCAGTTTTGCACTCGCCTCCTCCACTGGAGTCGCAATACTGGGTGTGGCTACCTCAACTACCTCATGTACCTCAACTATTTCCTGTGGCTTAGTCACCTGTGGTGCCTCAACTTGGGCTACCGCTTTGTTTTGATTACAGGTACAAGTAGTCAGAACTGTCTTCACTCTTCCGGGCTTGTCGAAAGATACCTCCACAGCAAGAACCCAGTTGGTTTCTATAGTAGCTGGAAACTTACCCCTTTCCCTCTGCTGAAGATGTCCAACCAAATCACCTAGAGTCTTCTCAAGCCGTCTCTGGGACTGCTCAATACTGTCAAACCTATGGTCGTTCTTGCTCTGATTCTTCTGTGCCTCTGCCCAGAACCTTTCTGACCTCTCCATGTGATTACAGATCTCCTGATCGGTACTACCCTGTACTCTCATAAATGAACTGAGTCACGAATCGAACTTCCGGATTGGAACCTGTTGCTCTTGTGGCGCATTCTCATAGAAGTTATTGCCATAGCTCAAGTTGGCACGGTTTGGGTTAATGGTTTGAATCCTAGGCCCTCCAGTGTTACCACCTTGGTTCCCCCTGTATTTCCCTTCCTGTCTAGTCTGTACCCAGTTCACTACTTCCGGAGTCGGGTTCTCATTCATAATATCGGGAAGCCTACACATGTTGTCACCATGCCCAAAATAGCCGCACAGATTGCACCTCTCACTTACCTGTGATACCGGGGTGGAGACATTGCCAAGCATCCTCATCTCCTTAATCTGTTTGGCCAGGTCGCAGGTACTAGGTCCCGGCGCCTCTTCCACCAACTTCACCTCGGCTCTCCTGGATCTTCCATGTGTTCCCTTAAGCTGAGAGATAGCGGACAGTTTCTCGAAGGCCTCATTCAAAGCTGCTTGAGATTTTGTAACTATGGTCCCATTAACTGTCATATCCACCATATTATGTGCCTCCCAGTCCAATCCCTCATAAAACTTGCAACACAAGTCCATCTCACTCATCCTGTGATGAGGGCACTGAGAAAGCAGGTTCAGGAACTGTTCCCTAGCCTCATTGAAGCTCTCATCGCTCATCTGCATGAACTTCTCTATCTGGGTCCGAAGCTGCCTAGTCTTTTTTGTAGGGTAGAAATTGTTCATAAATGCCTTGTAAAGCTCATCCTAGGTTCGAAAAGACCCTTCCTGCTGGTTCAGAAGCCAGCTCTTAGCCCTATCCTGCATGCACATTGGGAAAACCTTCTTCCTCACTTCCTAATCAGAAATAGTGATCTCCCCTACAGTAAGCGGAATCCTAGCAATCAGTGCTTCGAACTCCTTTAGGAAACTGATCACGTCTTAATTAGCCATCCCATAGTACTTGAGTAGGTCATGGAAGTGATAAGCCTTGATCTCCATGTTCCTGGTCTCATTAGAAAGCACAACTGTCGACTTCCCGGCCATAATCTCACCAGGTTGCATGTAGGTTCCATAGGTGATCTCTGGCACCTCAGCAATCGGTTGGTTAATCTCTCAGTTTCCTGCCATTGCGATTACTGCTAAGTACCGTCTTCTAAGCCGACAAACGTGTCTATCGATCTCGTTCACTGGAGTTTGCAAAGGTGTTTCTTGTAAATTCGACAGAGCCCAGTAAAATCTTGCACGGAATAACATGCATCTTCAGTAACAATATGCCGCCTCTTCAACTCAGACAAGCTTGGAAAAGCATATAATGACAACTTAAACCGTCTTCTGACATCAATATGAATGCTTCTTCCTCCTTCAAGATCACATCAAATTAAAATAGTCATTGAAGAATCCAAAGCAGCAAGTAGCAGCTATATTTAGAGACCACCCCTGAGAGCAAGGACAAGGTGAAGAACAGAGCCTCCCTCGCTCGATGTTGTAGTCTTTGGTGGTTTTATCATCACCAAGCTTCTTGCCCGCATTAATCAGCCTTTGCTGCACACGCGGGCGGGATACCTTCTTTCTCCTCGACCCTTTCCTTGATCCGGTCAATGGTATCAGTTGGCTCAATATCAATATCAATTTCAATTTCTTTTTCCTGTCACTATGATCATGGTTCCCCCCCTCAACCTCTAAACAAGGTGCATGGTTGATTCTTTCTGGATATTGTAATCCGCCAATGTCCTTCCAACTGCGCGCTTACCAGCAAATTGGAGCCTCTGCTGATCTCCCTTATTTGTCCTGGGAGTGGTAATTTTCACATTAGTTTAGTTGCATAAATAATTCATGATAGCAACATCAGAGAACCACAAGTGCATAAAGAATTCATCACTTAAAATCAAGCTAAAACAAGAACCAAATTTTCAAGGGCATATCAATTCATGTCAAATGGATTGCTTATATTGACCATGTGATGTGAGTGTGACTACATCACATGAAAAAAGTTGCTAAAAATATATTCACTAGTCTTTCAAGTGATATGAATAATTTACACCACTAACCAGTCCATACTTCATAGACCAGGTCTATGCCAATCACTATCACTGAAGGATCGATATTACAGTAAAATGACTGGTTTCTGTATTTATATATTTCGTTTGCCATAAAAAATCAGCCTTTGTTCCACATAAGTATAATTTCTACCTATCTACATTTATGCATGCATATGAGACTTGTAAGTATACGACTCATTCTACGTAGTTTAAACATGGGTTGTGTATATAAAATAGCATTGTAAAACGTGTGTAATAAGAGAAAGGTATATTATGGTTGTAAAAAGAACTTTGCGTTCGTATAGAATGTCGTGATCCCTGGAGAAGATGCAGTTCGGTGTAGTGGTTGTTTAGGGTGAAGCGGCGTAATTTTATAAACCGTGAGAGGTATAATTTGTACCTATGTACAGAAGATGCAAACAATTGAGACTTGTAAGTATACGACTCACTCTACGTAGTTTAAACATGGGTTGGGTATATAAAATAGCATAGTACAACATGTGTAATAAGATAAAGGTATATTATGGTTGTAAAAAGAACTTTGTGTCTGTTGGTCCAGATAACGGCAAAGTAAAAGACTATAGGGGTGGGGGTGGGGGGGGGGGGGGTGAATAGTCTTTTAAAACTTTTATCGATACACACAGTTTCTCAGATATCTGTGAGGATATCTGATACTTAATTTCAGAGAGCGGAAGACTTTTCTGTGATAAGTGCACGTGCTCAACAAGATAAGTGTAAGTACTTTGCAAGATAAGTAAAGCAAGTAATAAACTACAGAAAGTAACTAACACAAGTCTTTTTATAATGGTATCTGAAGGTGGCGTATTCCTTCAACTATTCCACTTCGGCCTTTCTCAGACCTGGAATTCACTAAGACAGATAAATGATATAACCTTACAAATATCTTCTCTTGATTCCTAAATACACTAGGTTCCCAACCGAGTGTTCCCCCTGAGTTATTCCCCGGCTTTCACAGCCAAGTACTTCCTGTACTCAGAAACCTTTTGAGCTATTCCTTAATTTCCCAAACTAAGTACTTCTTGTGCTCAATAACCTTGGAGTGATTCCTTAGTTTCCCAAACTAAGTATTTCCTGTACTCCACGCCGATTAAGGTGTTGATTAAGGTAAATTGTCAGGTGAGCTTCTTTAATAACTTGTTCAGTTACTCAGATAGCTCTATGAATTAAGTATACTTAATACACTTTGCAATGTATGGTATCTTTTTCTTTACTGACCCAAGTCTATGATATGTGTTTAAGAGAATGAGACTCAGATATGAAATCTTAGTTCAACTCTTTCACAAATAACAATGCTTGTTAAGGATCAGGACACTTGGAACTTTTGTGTGCTACTTAGAATCAAGAACTTTGGTCGCAACAAAAAGCTTGAAGGTAAGTAGTATGCTTGAGAGAGCTTGTGTGAGTATTCAGTGTTCTTGGTGTAAGTTCTGTGTGTTTTAAGGTGTGTTCTCAAGCAGTCTAAGTGTTGATATTTATAGATGAATTTGAGTGCCGTTTGAATAGTATTAGGCTTAAATCAAATTCAAACTATTGATATATGAGTATAGTACAGTAGTACGTTTGTCTTCTTCTTCAGAAGCTACCGTTTTTGTTCAGACATCTCTGTTTGCGCATTTAATGCATTGTACTATACTTTGTCCTGTAATGCCAACGGAACTATGCATTGTATCAGAGATCTCATACTATTAGATTTCTCTGAAGCTTTGCACGTCCTTTTCAGAAATGATCACAACTTCAGATACCATTTGTTGAAACAACTTGTTATAATATATTTCTTTTCAGAAACATAGTTTATGTTCAAGGTATTTGAGTGTAGATATTTGTGGGCACTTTGCTCGTTCCAGAAACCTCTTATTCTCATATATCTTTTGCAACACTTGTGTTTTGAAACACTTGTTCCTTCAAGATATCTGGACATAGGTATCTGAAAAACCCTTGTCTTCAGCAATCTTGTGCAGCCTTCAAATCTTCAAATTCGTTAAACTCTTCCTGCTGGATGCCTTCTTCTTGGTCTTCTTCAGAAAATAAAACTTACATTCAGAGACCTAACATCCTATACAAGATTTGCTAGACTATCATACTTAGTGAGTTTCCTCTTTTACAGTGTTCAAGTGAACCAAGAGTACTAATCACCTTTCTGATCAAAATCTAAACAGATATTCCTAACAATTTCCCCCATTTTGATCTGTCAACAATGACTATCTGACCTATTACAATTCTGGATGAGGAAACAATCCAATACTTAATCATTTCTTATGATTTTTCAAATCAGATAATTAAGTGCAAAAAGTAAACAACAACCAAATCACAAGGTGTGATCTTTGCTGACAAGTTATCTTTTATAGAAAAAGATATCTGAGAGTGTTGAGGGTGTAACTCCCCAACTACTTAGATTTTAATCAACTCCACTAATGGGTGCCAAGGTAAGAAGCTCCTTGCTAGGTAAGGACCAATGCGTAAGAACCAGCGACCAACTACTTCGGTAAGGACCTGCACACTTGAGTGGGGGGGGGGGGGGGTTAGTGCCCGGTTTGCTAAGTGTCAAACCGGGATGAGACTTTACTCGAGAGTGACTGAAGATCAACTCTGTGTAATAGTTGAGAAGGTAAGAGTCTAGGAAGAAGACTTCACTTACTTTGCATTGTGAGGATATGTGCATATTTATAGGTTTCCCTTGAGAAAGGGAGGGCTCACAAGATCGCGCCAAGTGTCCGTCCCAGATCGTGCCAACAATGCTCTAGGCCCATGGCCCAATGTCTTGATAGGCCTGTGGCCCAATAGGTTGGTTGGGTTAGGACATCCCGCTTAGGACTGTAGTCCGATAGAGCGGTTAGGACGTCACGCTTAGGACTGTAGTCCGATAGAGCGGTTAGGACGTCACGCTTAGGACTGTAGTCCGATAGAGCGGTTAGGACGTCCCGCTTAGGACTGTAGTCCGATAGAGCGGTTAGGACGTCACGCTTAGGACTGTAGTCCGATAGACCGGTTAGGACGTCATGGACATATTTCTGTATCAACATATGTCCCCCTGGTTTCCAAGTATCTTTGTAGAAGATAGTTGAGGAACTATAGTGTCCGGGGAGCTTAGGATGTCTTTGACGTCTTGGACATATTTTTGTATCAACATATGTCCCCCTAGTTTCCAAGTATCTTTGTAGAAGATAATTGTGGAACTATAGTGTCTGGGGAGCTTCTTTGTGCGATCGATCTTGTGAGCTTTGAAGAGAAATTTTCCTTGTCCGTGTCCTCTTGTCTTTCCTCTATCTCTCTTCCCCCCCCCCCCCCTCTTTTCTTACAGTCCGAGAGGGAGACGTCCCGTCTCGGACTGTAGGAAAAGAGGTATTTGTAGCGAGATAGGGTCAAACGTGAAGGCTTAGGACTTTGGAAAATTTTGTCGCTCGGATGTCGGATCCGAGGAGTTAAGTCCGGGTAGATTTTTCCTTGTAGATTTTGTCATTCGGATGTCGGATCCCAACTTGGAGAAATTAAATATATATATAACTTCTTCCATTTGCCACACTCCTTAGAGAGAATAACTTTCTAATTTGATAGGTGAAGCCATCCGAGTCGTGGCGTTCGGATTCATCCGTCCGAGGCTAGAGTCCGGATCTTGTGGCAAGGAATCTTTCGTGGGCATCTTCTTCTTTTTTAATTAGCATGATTAATGCTAATTAAACTTCTTTCCATCTCACCACGCACTCTTTCTTTTGCTTTTACGCTCTTTCCTCTTTTACTATAAATAGTAAACTTCTTTCCATCTTTTCTAACACTAGCGACTTTCTTCTCTTCCTCTTTTACTTATAAATAGTAGAATACCACTTTAATCACCATATCGCATACCACGCAGATGGTACCATTTATTTGTGGAAATTGTAGTTTGCACTACAATCAAATTCAACCATAAAGAACTTCGGATCCATGGCAATTATGAGTAATGGTTTGAGTTTTGGATAAGCCGATGGTACTCTAGCTTAATTCCATTTGAATCCGAGCGCACTAGTCCGAGGCGAAGGAGAGATCCGGATCCGTCAAGTTTTGTTCCGCTGTTCTATGACCGAATGGCCCGAGTTACGCCACTCGGCCCGAGTTCCGTTCAAGTTGAAGTTGTGGTCCAGATCTGAGACGAAATTGCATAAGCCGCTCAATCTGCTAATCGATGACTCTTCTCTCACCCAAAGTGTTCCGGTTCGAGCTTTGTTCGGCTCAATTTTAGTCCGAGCTCGCTCCTTGTTTCCGTCAAAGCGGATTGGCTCCGGATCTATTCAAGTTCGAGATTCCCATTCACCGCAGCCCGGTTCGAGGTATGTCCGAGGTAGCAATTCCGGAGTTCTCGGCTGGATCTATCTCTATTCTGCGGTTTCGATCGGACTGCGTCATAGTCCGAACATATCGACCGTTCTCGAGAAATTGGGGAAATGGGTGTCGATTTATGGGTGGAAGAGTCTAATGAGGATGAAGAGTATTGTAGCCATGAATTGAAGATTAGTGTGATCCGCCTGATTGTAGATTGTAAAATCAAGCACGTATTTTTTGGTGGATGTAGATTGTAAAATGATCTTTCTGTTTTGTGTTACGTATGTTTTATGGGTTGCTATGCTTTTGCTGCTAAAGATGCGCCCGAGACGGGTCTCTTGCTTAGTCCGAGTTCTTTATCCAATCATATTCCGAGACGGGTCTCGGTCAAAGTTGCTACTAGGAGTTCAATTGAGTTGTTCTCTAGTTGTTAGATTTGTTCGGCTCTGCAAGCGTGATTTTGTTCCGTCACCGCAGCTCCAGATCAAGCATTCTTCTACACCGTGTTTCGTCGTAGTCCAAGATCAATTGTTTCTCCGAGTTGTCTATTTCGTGATGAGATTCCACATATCCGGATCTGCTTTTATTTCCGAGCTTTACGTTGTTACGAGTTTGAGATTCGCAATTGTTCCGAGAGTTCGAACTGGATCTCTGCTACCGGTCATTTGTTATTTGTTCTCCGTAATTTGAGGCTCATCAACGCTCTTCCTCCTGCTCTCTTTCATCCAGTTCACGCCTTGTCCATTGCATCATTTGAGCTCGATCGAAGCTCTTAGGCTGTCATCCGGATCTAGGATGGCCAGAGGCGACCATGGATGTCAATCCGGATCCGAGGCTTGTTATGTCGAAAGTTAATCGTCCAAGCTCGTGTTGTTTATTATGAAGTTGCTACTGATTGTTTACGTTTGTGCTCGAGCCCGGATCTCTTTGTTCCGACATAGTGTTGTGCAAGATCCATTCAGTCCGAAGTTATAGTTCTGTTGCTTCTTGTCTCGCATTCTTCCATTTGTGATGTTGGTTTGTAGGTTCTTGCTTTGTCATAGTTTAGATCTGGATCTTCTGCTATAGTTCTGTTCGAGCTCTTGGTTTTGGATCTGCACCAGTCCGTAGTTCAGTTTTGATCCGAGCTGTAGCTGCTTCTTCGTCTTCCGCAGCTGGTTTCCAGTGAAGTGGGAGTTATGGTTTGTTGTGTGCGAAAGTCACCATTCTAGTCGAGACTGTTCATTCTGAAGTCGATCTGTCTTTCTCGGTTCGGATGTCTCTTTTTTGTTCAGTTTCGGAGCTCTACTGTTGTTTGCTGCCATTTTCGAACTGTTGCTCCGCCCTTCTTCTGCACTACGGATTTTTTGTTGTTTCGGACCCGCTTGGTTCGAGCTTTGTTATGTTCCGGATCTAGATATGTTGCTCCGGACTTTGATGTCCAAGGTCGTGTCTCTCTGTGCCGTTGTAGTTCGAAGGTGCTCAGTCCGAGGCGCGTTGTGTTGTTGCTCAAGTTTGCGAGTTTTGAGGCGAGATTCCACAGATCCGGATCTACTGTCCGAGTCATGTGCTACGGATCTGCTTCTTCGGATTGCTACAGTAAGTCCGTAGCTACAGTAACTTTTTTCTCTCTCTTTTTTTTTTTTTTTTTTTTTGAGACTTTGCAGATCTTGTCCGAAGCTAGGATACGGATCTACTGTTCCGTTTATGTTCAATCCGAGCCTCTTCTCTGTTTGTAGTTCGGAACTGTCACTCCGTCAACTCCAGTCAGAAGCAGTACTTTGATGTTTGTGTTCTTCCGAGTTTAGCTAATTATTTTGCTCCGAAGATAACTTGTTGTTCACCACATGTAATTTTCAGGAGTGTTGATGTTGTTGTATTGTCCTTCGGATATATGTAGAACTCAACGTGATGCTTGAATTCCGTCTTTACTTCATACAAAAAGAGTGAAGCTGTCCGAAGCTTGTTTGAAAATGTCTTCTTTTTGTCTATCTTTGTAGCTTCTGTTTTACTTTTGAAGCTTTGGACTTGGTGTTCGCAAAAATTATCAACATTCACATATGATGTCTTTGGACAACTTATCCATCAGTAAGAGCGATGGCTTGTGATTTCCAAAACAATCATGTGTTTGTGGACGGTCCGAGAGAGGTTGTCCAAATGGTCACGAGTACGTGTGAGTGGATAACTCATTCATCCGTAAGAGGGATGGAGTGTTATCTTTATATGACAACCGGTTTTTCGGGTTGGTCCTAAGGAGGACATCCGAACAGACGAGAGTCCGTGTTATGCCGAGATGGTCGGGCTTATATAAGTTCGTGGGTGTTGGACCCCCTTATTAATTGGAAACATGACCTTGACAAATCATGCACGCTTGTAGTAAATGAAGCATTGATAAATGATGTGTGCGTGCATGATGAATGAATGGATGGATGAATGAGTGAATGAATGATGCAATGGATGCGAATGTATGGCAAATGATGATTTCAAGTTAAGTCAGAATACTTACTTTTTCATCGAAAACTGTAGAGCATTGTTTTCGGTTCTCCGTTTTAAGAGAAGCCAGCGAAAATGGAGATCGGGATTTGAAATAAACAAATCCCAATCTTTGAAAGTATCTCCTAGCTCTTAAGCTCATTGAGTTGGTGAGGACCTTCTCCGAGGAGATGATAAGGAATGACTCCAAGGAGATGGTGAGAACCAAGTCCGAGGCGATGGTGAGGACCGGGTTCGAGGAGATGGTGAGAACCAAGTCCGAAGCGACGGTGAGGACCGAGTTCGAGGAGATGGTGAGAACCAAGTCCGAAGCGACGGTGAGGACCGACTTCGAGGAGATGGTGAGAACCAAGTCCGAAGCGACGGTGAGGACCGACTTCGAGGAGATGGTGAGAACCAAGTCCGAAGCGACGGTGAGGACCGAGTTCGAGGAGATGGTGAGAACCAAGTCTGAAGCGACGGTGAGGACCGAGTTCGAGAAGATGGTGAGAACCAAGTCCGAAGCGACGGTGAGGACCGACTTCGAGGAGATGGTGAGAACCAAGTCCGAAGCGACGGTGAGGACTGACTTCGAGGAGATGGTGAGAACCAAGTCCGAAGCGACGGTGAGGACCGACTTCGAGGAGATGGTGAGAACCAAGTCCGAAGCGATGGTGAGGACCAACTCTGAGGAGATGGTGAGGACCAACTCCGAGACAGCGGTGAGGACCGACCTCGAGGAGATGGTAAGGACCGACTCCGAGGAGATGGTGAGGACCAACTCCGAGACGGCGGTGAGGAACAACTCTGAGGAGATGGTGAGGACCAACTCCGAGACAGCGGTGAGGACCGACCTCGAGGAGATGGTGAGGACCGACTCCGAGGAGATGGTGAGGACCAACTCCGAGACGGCGGTGAGGACTTGCTCCGAGCCGATGGTGAGGACCTCATCCGGCCTTAGGGAGCCTAGGATATGGTGCTTAGGACGTGGTCCGAGGATTGTCCCTAGGGTGTGGTCCTATCTTGCCTTCTTTAGATGATTTTTGCTAAGTGCTCCACTGACCTAACCTTCTTTTGCCTTCTCAAGCCTTTTTAGGAAGAGCGTGATGATGTCCATCTAATACTTGATGGAGTCATCGGGTAAGAGTGGTTGAGAAGGTAAGAGCCTTCATGTTATAATTCAGACCATTGGACTCCAGCCGGCTCTCATACTTAGTCAGATGAGCCTCGGGAAAAGTATCACCGTAGTATTTCTCATGAGCCTTTACCATTTTTTACCAAACTGGTTCTCGCTCATCCCTAACTCACTTGGGCGAGTGACATGCCCGTTTGGAAGAGTGAAGTTTCTTTCGGGAGGAGGACCATGTGTTCCTGACGGAGGAGCTTGTCCTTCAACTCCGGATGCTAGAGTTCTCATTGAAGGATCAACGGCTCTTTCCTCTTCTGAAGAAAGACTAGCAGTGCGACCATCACTTGGATAATCCCCTGTGTTTCTTGAAGTGGCTCTTGCCACTCTTCCCCTCCGAGTGGGAGGTCTGCCTCTTTGCCTTGGTGAGGGCATCCCAACCGCAATAGTGTTGGTTCTTACGGACCTTCTTGTTCTTGCCATTACTGAAGAGAACGGAACTTTTTGTAAAGATTCCCACAGACGGCGCCAAAATGTTGAGGGTGTAACTCCCCAACTACTTAGATTTTAATCAACTCCACTAATGGGTGCCAAGGTAAGAAGCTCCTTGCTAGGTAAGGACCAATGCGTAAGAACCAGCGACCAACTACTTCGGTAAGGACCTGCACACTTGAGTGAGGGGGGGGGGTTAGTGCCCGGTTTGCTAAGTGTCAAACCGGGATGAGACTTTACTCGAGAGTGACTGAAGATCAACTCTGTGTAATAGTTGAGAAGGTAAGAGTCTAGGAAGAAGACTTCACTTACTTTGCATTGTGAGGATATGTGCATATTTATAGGTTTCCCTTGAGAAAGGGAGGGCGCACAAGATCGCGCCAAGTGTCCGTCCCAGATCGTGCCAACAATGCTCTAGGCCCATGGCCCAATGTCTTGATAGGCCTGTGGCCCAATAGGTTGGTTGGGTTAGGACATCCCGCTTAGGACTGTAGTCCGATAGAGCGGTTAGGACGTCACGCTTAGGACTGTAGTCCGATAGAGCGGTTAGGACGTCACGCTTAGGACTGTAGTCCGATAGAGCGGTTAGGACGTCCCGCTTAGGACTGTAGTCCGATAGACCGGTTAGGACGTCATGGACATATTTCTGTATCAACAGAGAGTAAGTTCAACAGATATGTTACAAAGAGAGTTTACAGATAACTTTAGTACATAATACAATTCAGCTCAGTCAGCAAGATACAAAAATACCTAGTAAATTAGGACAACAGGAGTAGCCAAGCTCCAAGTAGACATCCTAATAAACTAGTCTTCAAGTCTTCAACACTTCAAGTCTTTAAAAGCAGTTCCATGGATCAATCTGCAAATTTCCTATCACCAAACCTTTTGATATCATCAGAGTAGTCATAGAGAAGTGTTCTGACAATCATCTCTGTGTCTCTGGCAAATCCACTGACTTCCTTGTAGGTTTTGGTAGGATTTTTCTTGGCAAAATGCTTGACCCACATATACTTTCCATATTTCCAGGCATGCTCGATTATGATATCTGATAGCTTGAAGTATTCATAAATGATCTTCAGATATCTGATGTCACCCTTGTATTAATCTTCAGTCAAGTAGAAGGACTCATAGGGTTCCACAGCAAGTCTTTCTCTTGTTCCTGTTCCAGTGATGTTGGGAATTCTATGCACATCATCTGGCTTTCCATAAGGACATACATCAGAGAGGTCCTTCTTAATGGCTTCTATTCTCTTGATTATTTCAAAATCCAACCAGGCTTTGATGTGATTGGTGTTAATCAAGATTGGCTTGTCTTTTCTCCATTCCATGAGCTGTTTATAGATTGGTTCTGGAAATTTTGAGTTTACCAGTAGATTCTTAAGTTCCAGAATCCAGTAGCCATTCTTCCAATTAATGCACCTGTAGACAGACGAGTCACTGTTGGTCTTCACATACTCAATCTTCGCTTCTTCAGGCCTGAGTGGTAGTTGAAGTTGTCTTTATTCAGCTCTCAGTCTGTTCCTCCTTTGTCTTGAATTCTCCTTTGGGGTAATGCTTAAAGAACCACCCTAGATAGACCTTGTATATTCAGAGGGTGTTTTTGCTGCCAAAGGCTTTGCAGATATGGGCTCAGTTAGGCTATCAATTTTCCTTTTTCTATGAAGAGGAGCTTCATCTTCATCAGTCTCTTCATGATCATCAATATTAATTATTGTTAGACTTTTGCAGCCTTCTTCATTGCCCAGGGATTTGATTTGGCCTTCTTCTTCTTCTTCTTCTTCAGAAGATTCATCAATCCCTCTTACCTTTCTTCTCCTTGGAGCCTTGGTACTCCTTGGAGGTTTCTGTGCTCTGGCCCTTGTTGTCATTCCTCTTTCAGGAAGTTGAGTGGTGGCCACTATCTGTAGAGCAGTCTGACTAGAGGAGGGCTCATTTATTCTCAGAGGTGGTTGTTCAGATTTTCTTTTGTTTCCTCTTCCTCTTCCTCTCTGAGCATCTTGATATTCTCCCCCCTTAGTCATTGTTGACTGACTAAGAATCACAAATGATTCTGAAAGAGAGTTAAAGTTGCCTTGCAGATAGTTGTAAACAGCAACCAACTGTTCCAGAGTGGCCTTGAGCTCCTGGTTTTGTTTGATAAGACCAGTATCCTTATAAGTGAGCTCTACCAGTGGGCCTAGAATAGCATCTGCTTTTCCAGCAGCATAGCTAGCCTCTTCAAAGGCTTTTGCAGCCAAGTTTTGGTCATCATCCCTAACCATGCCTAGATCTTTCTGAGCAATGACCAGACTGGTTGTTCTCTGAGTGATGAGCTCAGTGAATGACTTCATTTTTGCAGGGACTGATGCAATGGCGGCTTTATGTTGAGAAGATAACTCCTTTTTCAATTTAGCCAGTACTTGATACCTGTTCAAGTATTCATTGGAGTTGACATTTGGCGACTTTTGAATATTTCGAGGCGATCACTTCCTTTTCAAATGAGAAACCGCTAAGTGTTCATTGAGGTGTTCTGCCAATGCCTTGTCTTCTTCATCATCTGAGTCATCAGCTCAGTGATCTTCATCCTCTTGGACATTTTCATCAATGTTTTCTAGTCCAGCAACCATCTCAGAGATAGGCTTCTTTCCTTTCAGTGAGGAGGGTGGTACATCTTTTGGAAATGCAGCCTTAGCATAATGCTTGTCACTAGATACTTGCTCAAGATTCAATTCCTCAAAGAATTGCACAATGAAGTTGGAGTTCTTTCATTTCAGCATAAGCTTCCATTTCCTTGATTGTTTGATCTTCAATCCTTTGGAGCTTTGCTCTGGATTCAGCTATCTTTTCTTCCAGTTGAAGATGTAGCTGTTGTTCTTCCTCCAACAGTTGTTTGAGTTGACCAACTCTGGCTTGTGCATCTGATAATTTATGAGTTGTTCCCTCAGAGTGCTCAACTACTTGTTCAGTAGTGTCTTTGTGTTGGGGAGTTGGATGAGTATATTTCTGAGGAGATGGAGGAGGGGGTTGATGTGATGTCCTCTCAGTGTGCTTTTCAGCAGCTGAGGCAATGTGTCCTGGTGAAATCCCTCCCATCCCTGGTGCAGGGGCATCATCATCATCATCCTCCTTATCTTCATCCTTATGATGGTCAGAGGGAGGATCTTCATAATTGTTTTCATCAGTTTCCTTCTCTTCCTCATCTTCAGAGACCAGGTTGATCACTTCTGGAATAATGACCATTTGCCCATTAACTTCCTCTTGTTCAGAGGGTATATACTGTAGAGTCTGGCGTAAAGTGGGCTTGAATGCCATCTGTAATCTGGTCTGACCATCAGCTTGATTGAAAGCTTGGATCAGCTTTCTCGCCACTTCCTTGACAAACTCCTTATCCATCAATGTTCCGAAAGACTGTTCAGTGGGGAACATTGCATGGACGTAGTTTTCCAAATCAAGGGCTCGTGCTCTCCTTGTGTGGTGATCAGTCACCTTTAAGATCTCAGAAAGATCGGATCATCGGAGCTTTTGCCATTTCTTAAAGCATTTCAGATGCTTTGGCAAAGTGTGTTCCTTGAAGAAAGGAAGCAGGTCCTTTTTCTCATCAACAGGGACCTTAGTGGCACTTGTTTGAGCCTAAAAGAAAGAGTTTTCAGTTAGATTCAAAACTTGTGTAGATATCTGAGTATTTGTGTAGTTAGGTTTCTGAGTTACGTGAATGATTACATTAGGCTCAGAGACTTGTACTACTGAGGTAGGGGGTGCCTCAGATATCTTGTTGTGAGGTGGAGACTTGGGAGTCTGATCCTCATCAACCTTTCTTTCTACTTGAACCTGAGAATTAAAATTATCACAATACTTAGGAAATTGTCATGAAAGAATTAAGCTTCAATGATTTCTGTGTTTTCCACTTACTTCCTTAACTGGAGGCTCAGAATCATTTTCCGCAGAAACGTTCTCAGTTACTGGTGTTCTTTCTGGTGATGTTTCCTTGGGGGCTTCATCAATTTCCATGGGTGCAGGGGATGTCGGAACTCTTTCCCCTTGCACTTCTACTTCTGAATGAGCCTGTAAGTAGAAAGTATTGAATAATTAGAGAAGAATTTACATTAACCCATGATGAAGAATGTTTGTCACTGAGGTTTATATACCTTCTCACTATAAGGCTCAATGATATTTTCTTCAGAAACCTTGACGGTCTCTGGGTCCTTTTCTGGCATTTCTGCCATATCTTCTTCTTTCTCAGTTGGAGCCTATTAGAAACATCCACTTAATTAGTTAAGTAAATTAACATATACCTGAAAAGTAACATCTTAAGGAATTCTTTATCACCTATGGCACAGGCTCAGATTCCCCAAGAGGTGAGGTTGTGGTGGCCTCTTTCTCATTCTCTGAGGCAAGCTTTCCAAATTCCTCTTGTTCTTGTGTTTCTAATTCAGCCTGTAACAAAGAAATTTTATTAACTCACAAGATTAATAAACATAAATTATCACAAGTAGAGAGTTAAACCATTCAGCTACCTGAGCAGTGTCAGGCTGATTGGTCTCTGGAACTTGTGACCCTTCAATGTTTTGGTCTTGTTGTTCCATTTCAGCTTCTTTGTTTGAAGTTTCAGGTACTTCAGACCTTTCCTGAGTATGCAACTCAGTTGCCTCCCCTGGTTGATCATTCTGAGTAGATGTCTCAGTTTGATCCCTCTCATTGAGTTGGGGAACCTGCTCTTTGCGGATTTTCTTCAAGAATGAAAGATCTCGGTATCTGCTTTCAAGTACCATTTCAGCAGTATCCTTATCTGGCTGTTGTGGTTGTTGTGCTTGAGACAGACTGTTGAGTGTTGATGCAATGGCAGTATCCTCCAACACTAAGCTATCACTCATCAGAGCATCTTCAAGATCTTTCAGTCTTTCTTGCTTTGATGGTGTAATTTGTCCAGTGACCTTGGACACAGTTGCTTCTTCAGCCACCTTTGAAACAGGTGCTTGTTCAGCAACCTGTGGTGTAGGTTCTTCTTCAGATACCTCTATACCAGTTACTTTTTCAGTAACCTTAGCCCTTTTTGATTTTTCTAGGACTTGAGGGATGACTAATTCCTCATCTTCATCGTCAGAGCTCTGATCATCATTAGGAACTGATTGGTCCGTAATTCCTGCGGTTTCTGCAGATAAGGCTTGGCATCTATCACTACTCTCTTTAGCAGCATTGATGAGTTCATCAGCAAGGCTTTCGGTAATAGTTTTAACATTTCTGAAAGCACTTTCTCTTACTGAGTCTACTTGTTCAGTAGTCGATACCTCTTTTGCAGCATTGATGAGTTCATTTTCATTGATGAGTTCATCTACAGCGACGGCAGGTATCTGGGAATCGACAATCTCAATGGATGTGCCTTCTGATTTGCCAGCAGACTTCTTTCGTGAAGTTCTGGGCTTCTTGGTCGCAATCTTTCCCTCAGACACCTCTTTTGTCTTTCGCTTCTTGGAACGTTTCTGAGATCCATTAACATTTTTTCATCATGTCCGTATACTCATATTTGTACAGTAGGTTACTGTTGGCTATGTCAGCCTTCTCTCTAAGCTCAATGCCAAGCTTTTCCAGTAAGTAGCATATCTTTAGACCATAGCTTACTGTGGCCTTTGGCTCAGCAAGTCCCTTGGCGATTTTAGGCTCAAACCCTTGAATCTTCTTCACAAACTTCATAAAGGCGTACTTTCCCCAATTGAAAGGGTTTTCCATCCTTTTGTCTTGTTGTTGCAACAAGAACATCATCATCCAGCGTTTTGGCTTATCTAGTCAGCACCTCCTTGTAGACCATCAAAGCATCTGTGAAGAATGCATGCCAACACATCCTAGTGAGCCAGCAGATGTCTGGTTTTGATGTCAGCAAGCTTGAAATCAGTGGGTGTATCTGATTTTTCAAGATCACACACATCATTGTACAGTTGTTTTACACCTTCAAGGAGATCATCATCCTTGGTGTCTATTTCAAAATCCTTTCCAAGATTTTGTAGGTCAAACAACTTGCAGAAAGTTGTTAAGTCCAGAAGGATTTCCTTTCCTTGGACTGATGTTTTTATAGACACTATTGCAGTGTCCTCAGAAACACAGGACATAATCCTGGAGTTGTTATAGAATTCTAACACATCTAATGAAGAAATTCTACTGGGAAGAGCTGATAGAAAACCCTTGATTTTTGCATTTTCAAGCATGTCAAGTATCAGCTTTCTATCAGCTTGATTTTCAACAGCAGCCGTGAGGTATTCCTTAATCATGGCACCACCCCAAATCATTTTGTGATTTGAAGTCCAATGATCGAGATTGAAATCTCCTACCAATCGATTGTTTACAACTACCAATTCTGGTGCTTGCTTTTCAGCAGTACCAATGGTAGTATTTTGGGATTTCTGGGTAGAAGCACGTTTTGGAGCCATCTCTTTATATATCGTGAGTTTTTCGAAGGTCTGAAAGAGATTAAGGTGGAAGATTAGTGATTCTTTGCAGAAAAACTAATTTGGGAGCAGAGATTTGCAGAAAAGTAGAAGAGAGAAATTTGCTATTCTTGTGCAAGTTTGAATGTTGGATTAGGCGAAAGTGAATTCTTTGGCCAAAATCCTATATATATAGCAATGTAATCTAAACAGTCACATACATACAAATTAATTTTGTGTGTAGTTATATGTGTATTGCAGACAGGCGTGGGTAAAAGCTTGTTCGGCATTAAATGCATAGTGGGCCCTGTCTGAATTTCAACAGTCCACTATTTACTAAGAGTTAATCTCTGCCGTAATGATCAATCGCCCATTTCATCAAGGGTCACCATTGCTTCTTCAGCAATGATCACAATCAACAAATGTAATTGTGCCCATTTAATGAATTTTGGCTATTAGCTATCTGAATCATGTTTCTTTGTGAATGAGAATTAAACACTGTTGTATCTGATTCTATCTTATACTTGTTGTCTTTTCAAAGTTTTTCACAAAGATAGAAATAATTCAAATTTCAAGATAGTAGTTAACTGTAGACAGTTGTACTATTTTTTTTTTTTTTTTTTTTTTGTGTTCCCCCTCACTGAGAGATCTAGATATCTGAGTACCCGTCTTAGAGATCTTCAAATAGCCATTTTACCCTTTAGCCTTTGGTTTCTGGATACCCGTTCCAGATTCCTCTTTTCTGGATACCCGTTCCATATTTGTCTTCTCTGGATACCCGTTCCAGATCCCTTTTCTCTCTCCTTTGATATCTTCTTTAGATATCTGAATTTTTTTTAGTTCTTTGGTAGCTTCATTAGTCTAAGACTGTATCTTAAGGCTAAGAATCTACTTTCTTGTAGTGGCTTAGTGAAGATATCTGCAAGTTGGTCTTAAGTGCCAATCTTGAGTACCTCTATATTGCCTTTTTCAACATGGTCTCTAATGAAGTGGTGTCTAACATCAATGTGCTTTGTTCTAGCATGAAACTTAGGTTTCTGAGTTATGGCAATAGCACTTGTGTTATCACAGAAAATGAGAGTTTTCTCTTCATTGAGTCCATAGTCTCTGAGTTGTTTTTGTATCCACAATATCTGTGAAGCACAACACCCTGCAGCAATATATTCAGCCTCTGTGGTAGATGTGACAATTGAATTTTGTTTCTTACTGAAACATGATATCAATCTAGCACCAAGAAATTGACATGTTCCTGAGGTGCTTTTTCTATCAAGCAGTGATCCAGCATAGTCGGCATATGAATAGCCAACCAAACTCAATCCACTTTCTTTTCGATACCACAATCCAACTTCTACAGTACCCTTTAAATACCTCAATATTTTCATAGCAATGTTGTAGTGAAATTGCGTTGGATTTGTCTGAAATCTAGCACACACTCCAACTGCATATTGGATATCAGGTCTACTTGCAGTGAGGTATAGTAGAGAACCAATCAATTTCCTATACTTGTGTTCTTCAACACTCTTGTCAGATTCAGTATAGGTCATTTTGGTTCCAATGCTCATTGGTATCTTAGCATTCTTTTCAGAAGGCTTTAGATTAAACTTGTTGAGCATGTCCTTTGCATACTTTGTTTGACTAATGAATATTCCATCATTGAGTTGCTTGACTTGCAGCCCTAGGAAGTAATTCAATTCTCCCATCATGCTCATCTCGAATTTACATTTCATGAGTTCAGCAAAGTCTTCACAAAGTTGCTTGTCTTTAGATCCAAATATAATGTCATCAACATATACTTGAACTAAAAGTAGTTTTCCATCATGGTTCAATGTGAAGAGTGTTTTATCAACATCTCCTTTCTTGAAACCTCTTTTTAGTAGGTATTTGGCCAATGTTTCATACCATGCTCTTGGAGCTTATTTCAGCCCATACAAAGCTTTCGGAAGCTTATAAACCATCCTACTTTCTGAGGAAACTTCAAAACCTGGTGGTTGCTCAACATAGACTTCCTCAGCAAGTTCACCATTTAGAAATGCACTCTTGACATCCATTTGATAAACTGTAAAGTCATTATGAGCTGCAAAGGCTAGAAAGAGTCTAATTGCATCCAATCTTGCAACTGGTGCATAAGATACATCAAAATCTAGTCCTTCAGTCTGGGTGAATCCCTTGGCAACCAACCTAACTTTGTTTGTGGTTATTTCACCAGAATCATTCATTTTGTTTCTGAAAACCCACTTAGTTCCGATTACAGATATTCCGTTAACAAATGGAACCAGTTTCCATACTCTGTTTCTCTCAAATTGATCCAACTCTTCTTGCATTGCAGAAATCCAATCTTGATCCTTTAATGCTTCTTCTATAGTCTTTGGTTCAATGTTTGAGATGAAACATCCATAGAGACAATTTGCATTTTCAGCAATTGCTCTTCTAGTTCTAACTCCTTGGTCTATGGGACCAATCACATCCTTTGCAGGATGATTTCTTATCCATTTCATAATGGGTTTTGAACTAGTAGGATCAATATCATTTTGATTTGAATGTGAATCAATATGATCTTGATGAGATACTTTTGCAGTATCTGGGATATCTGACACATGGGAAATGCCATGGATATCTGGAACTTGCATTTCAGCAGTCTCATTGTCAGATACCTCTTCATGATGAAGGTTCTCAGTAACCTGTTCCATTTCTGGAGTTCTCATAGGAAATTCTTCATCATGTCTTAGAGTCATCTGGTTGTTACTAAGCATAGGTTGCTTTTCATCATCAGACTCATCCTCTATTTGAATGATAGAATTGTTTCCTTTTGAGGATCCTTTTTCAGAATCTTTAATCAATAGATCTTTGAACCTATCTGAGAGATCATCATTCAAGAGTACATTCTTGTTTCCTTCATAGAATACTACATGAACAGATTCTTCGATCTTTTGCGTTCTTTTGTTGTAGATTCTGTAGGGCTTAGCTATTCAGAAAATAGCCAAGAAATACTCCTTCATCTGCCTTTGGTTGAAATGTTCTCAAGTATTCTTTTCCATTGTTAAGAACGAAACATCTGCAACCAAACACCCTTAGATGTTTGATACTAGGGGGTCTACCAATAAAAAGCTCATGAGGAGTTTTGTCATGGTGTTTGTTAATCAGACATCTATTTTGAGTGTAGCATGCTGTGTTTACAGCTTCAACCCAATAGATTTCACTTATTTCAGTGACAGCAAGCATTGTTCTTGCTGCTTCTTTCAGGGTCCTATTCTTTCTTTCAGCAACACCATTTTATTGTGGTGTCCTTACAGAAGATAGTTGATGTTGTATACCTTTGCAGGTACAATACTCTTTGATGTACTGGTTCACAAACTCAGTACCATGGTCTGCTCTGATTACAGATACCTTGTCATTTTTTCATGACTTTGAGCTTATTCACCAAGTTAGGTATCTCAACCCTTGCATCAGATTTGTGTTTTAGAAAGATAACCCAAGTGAATCTTGAGTAATCATCAACAACAACCAGACCGTACTTCTTTCCTGCATAACTAGTTACTGAGGATTCAAACAAATCCATATGTAACATTTGCAGTGGCCTTTCACTGGAATGTCTAGTTTTAGACTTGAAAGATGTTTTGGATTGTTTTCCCATTTGTCAAGCTGAGCATACACCTTCTTTTCTATATGCCATTTTGGTTAAACCAACCACCAACTCTTTCTTGGCTAGCTTATTCAGAGTTTTGAAATTCAAGTGACTCATTCTTTTATGCCATAGCCAATTTTCTTCAGCGTGGCCAGATTGACTCACCATGAGACATTCTTCGGCAGTGGTGGATGCCCAATCAGCAACATAAAGATGTCCTTTATGCCTCTCAACCAAGACTGTCTGCTTTGACTCATTGTCAATCACTTTACATAGTTTTGACTTGATCTTGACAGTGTACCCTTTGTCGACTAATTGACTCATGGTTAGGAGATTATATTTCAATCCCTTTACATGTAGTACTTCAGAGATTGTAAGGGCTCCAAACTTCAGATTGCCAAATCCTATGGTTGGATTTTCATCTCCTCCAGCAAACCTCATAATTGGTCCATCATTGCACTTTTTGTAGTCAATCAGATTCGCTTTGTCTCATGTCACGTGCTTCCCACATCCACTATCAAAATGCCACTTTGAATTATTCTTTAGAGTGCTCTGCACAAAACAGGAGATTAGGTTCTCATACCAACAATGGAACCGTCTGGACTAAAGAATCTTCCAGTAGGAATCCATTTTTGAATGAATTTCTTAGGGACATTCTTTTGTCTAACATTAACATAAGGAGGAATTCTAATTAAATGATTAGTATCATTGTTGTTAAGAACTATTTTCTTCCTTGGTGTGTTCCTTGGTGCTCCATTTGGTACTTTCAGATACCTGTCTTTTTTCTGAGTCTGCTTCTCAGCAAACTTAGCTTTCCTTGCCAGATTTCTTCTAGCCCTGGCATTCAGATTTTCAGTGGCTTGATTCATCTTCCACTTCTGATAATTGATGTGAGCAATTCTAGCCTTTAACCATCGTTCTTGCTCCTGTTTGTATTCATGAGCAAGTTGCTTCCCGATGGCTTTATAGCCAATACCATTCCGAGCACCTGGTTCCATCTGAGATCTTTTCTCAGCAGCTTTGCTAGTCCAGAAAACATGACATAGGAGAATTTGTCAGCTCCTGCAATTTTTCCTTTTTGAGAGACATAGCACTGTGGGTGATTACACTTTTCAGTGTTATGTTTCTTTTCAGAGACATGCCCAACAATTTTCCTTTGGACTTATTTTTCCCACAAAGGCTTAGTTGTTTCTGACCGATACTATAGATTGTTTGGAAATTACTTTGCTGAGCACTAACAAATGTTCGTCTTTCATCACTCTTATTCAGAGTGGTAGAACTATTTGTGTGTGTGTCCAGCTTTAGTCCTCTCTTTTCTGAAGGATCTCTTAAATAAGATTGTACTTCAGTAAGAGTGTCACTAGCTTTGGCATAAGGTTGAAAAGATAATTCTTTCTTTTTGAGTTCCTTATTTTCAGAAAGAAGATCTTCACATTTCTTTTGAAGATTAGCCATAGCTTCTTTATGTGACTTTTCAGTCTCAGATATCTGAGCCTTGAGAAATGCATTTTCAGCATCCTTTTTCTCAGATATCTTGATTAATTGAGAATTTTCCTTTACAAGAGAATTCTTTTCTTCTTCAAGGTTTTCAGCTCTAGCTCGGACCATTAGAAATTCTCTTTCGTAGAGATCAAGTTCTTTTCTGAGATTTTCCAGATCTTTGATTCCTTCTTCATCACTTTCATAAGTATAACATGAAGTATGTGTTACCTCATCAGCCATTAGACAAGGTTCAATGGTGGAGATATCTGGAAAGATTTCTTCAGCTATTCCACACACTTCTTTCTTCTTTTGACCAAAGTCAATTACTTCATGAGAAACACCGCACATTTATGGGGAAGGCAGTGTGGAATCATCTGAATCCTCATCCTCAGAATCAGACTCAATATCTAGAGCATAGCTCTCTGACTTCATTTGAATCATTTTCCTCAGAATCAGACTCAATATCTAGAGCATAGTTGGATTTGAATCTTTTTCCTTTCTTCAGTGAGCATAGCTCTCTGACTTCTTTTGAAGATTCTTCTATCTTTCTTGTCACCTGTCTTTAGTTTGTTGAAGGCAGGGCAATCCTTCTTGAAATGACCAGGTTTCTGACAATAGAAATAGATATCATTTCCGATTTCTGCTTCCTGAGTACTTGATGCTTTCTGAGTCGGCTTGTTCAGCGAGCTTTGCATATTTTTGTACTGGTGATAGTTTGAGCCTAGATGCTTTTTCAGATTCTCTATGGCTTTTCTTCTCTCAATTTCGCGACTGACATATTTACCCATTTGCTTTACAGCAAGTGCATCCTCAGTCACTTCCTTTCTTTTCTTCTTTTCAGAAGTTCCTTGAGCAACTAGAGCAACATTCTACAACTTTTCAGTTGTTTGTTCTCTTTGAGTTGTCTCATAGTCAACAGTGGCAAGGTGAGAGAAAAGTTCCACATGAGTGATATCTGGCATTCCTTGGTTAAAGTAGGAAAACTTTGTGTGCTCCCAGTTATGATTTAGACTCCTCATTATAGTCTTAATCTTCTCTGACTGGGTATATCTATTACTTTCACCAAGTGCAGCCATGTCACTCATAAGTGTTGTAAACCGGAAATCCCGTTCATCAAGAGTCTCCGTGGGACCTTGTTTAAAGTTTTTGAATTTGAGCTTCAAAACTTCAAACTTATTTTCCTTTGTTTTCTCAGTGCCGGCATAGATTTCTTCAATCAGTTACCAGGCAACTTTCGCCATTTTTGCACCCCATAGTTTACACTGTATGTGTTCTAGAGTAGAACATATGATGATATTACGAGCCTGACCATCCAGTCGATTTCTCTTGGCATCTTTCGATGTCCAGAGCTCTCTGGGCTTTGGTTCGTAAATAACATGACTGGCAGGTCTCCCACTGGTTGACGCATCTGTTTGCGAAGACCCATCACTTTGTTCTCTGTCTCTACCATTAGAAACCTCTATGACTTGCTTGAGTTGTTGAATGACTATTGGGCCATTCTTTATTACTTCGATCATTTCGTCACTGATGGCTTCTAGGTGGAGCATCATGTTGTTCTTCCATTTTTCATAATTCTCTGGCTTGAGAATTGGGCCGTCACTTAAAGACATCCTGCAGCAAACACACTAAACAAACAAATCAAGTGTAGGTGAAAAGCAGTTAGTGGGCACTTATCTAGGATATAGGTTCAGTGCAGAAGGCTTGGGAACCTCCTACTCTGATACCACTTGTTGGTCCAGATAACGGCAAAGTAAAAGACTAAAGGGGGAGTGAATAGTCTTTTAAAACTTTTGTCGATAAACACAGTTTCTCATATATCTGTGAAGATATCTGATACTTAATTTCAGAGAGGGGAAGACTTTTCTGTGATAAGTGCACGTGCTCAGCAAGACAGGTGTAAGTACTTTGTAAGACAAGTAAAGCAAGTAATAAACTACAGAAAGTAAATAACACAAGTCTTTTATAGTGGTATCTGAAGGTGGCGTAATCCTTCAACTAATCCACTTCGGCCTTTTTTCAGACCAAGAATCCACTAAGACAGATAATTGAGTTCACCTTACAAAAATCTTCTCTTGATTCCAAAATACACTAGGTTCCCAACCAAGTGTTCCCCCTGAGTTATTCCCCGGCTTTCACAGCCAAGTACTTCATGTACTCAGAAACTTTTTGAGCTATTCCTTAGTTTCCCAAACTAAGTACTTCCTGTGCTCAATAACCTTGGAGTTATTCCTTAGTTTCCCAAACTAAGTACTTCCTATACTCCATGCCGATAATGGTGTTGGTTAAGGTAAGTTGTCAGGTGAGCTTCTTTAATAACTTGTTCAGTTACTCCGATAGCTCTATGAATCAAGTATACTTAATACACTTTGCAATTATGGCATCTTGTTCTTTACTGACCCAAGTCTATGATAAGTGTTCAGGAGAATGAATTTCAGATATGAAATCTTAGTTCAACTCTTTCACAAATAACAATGCTTGTTAAGGATCAGGACACTTAGAACTTTTGTGCTACTTAGAATCAAGAGCTTAGGTCGCAACAGAAAGCTTGAAGGTAAGTAGTGTGCTTGAGAGAACTTGTGAGAATATTCAGTGTTCTTGGTGTAAGTTCTGTGTGTTCAGTGTTTTCTAAGAGTGTGTTCTCAAGCAGTCTAAGTGTTGATATTTATAGATGAATTTGAGTGCCATTTGAATAGTATCCGTTAGGCTTAAATCAAATTCAAACTATTGATATCTGAGTATAGTACAGTAGTACGTTTGTCTTCTTCTTCAGAAGCTACAATTTTTGTTCAGACATCTCTGTCCGCGCATTTAATACTTTGTACTATACTTTGTCCCTTAGTGCCAACGGAACTATGCATTGTATTAGAGACCTTATATTATCAGATTTCTCTGAAGCTTTGCACGTCCTTTTCAAGAGATTATCACAACTCGAGATACCACTTGTTAAAAATATATTGTTTCCCGGAAACGTAATCTTTGTCCAAGGTATCTCAATGTAGATATCTGTGGGCACTTTTCCTCATTTTCAGAAACCACTTATTCTCAGATATCTTTTGCAACACTTGTGTTTCGAAACACTTGTTTCTGCAAGATATCTGGACATAGGTATCTAAAAAACCCTTGTCTTCAGCAATCTTGTGCAGTCTTCAAATCTTCAAATCCGTTGAACTTTTCTTGCTGCATGCATTCTTCTTGGTCTTCTTCAGAAAATAAAAATTACATTTCGAGACCTAACATCCTATACAAGATTTGCTAGACTATCATACTTAGTAAGTTTCCTCTTTTAAAGTGTTCAAGTCAACTAAGAGTACTAATCACCTTTCTGAGCTAAGATAAGTCATTAGGTTGCTGTTCAAAATCTAAACAGATATTCCTAACAGTCTATAAGCTTCAGAAAGCTCTGTATGGGCTGAAACAAGCTCCAAGAGCATGGTATGATACATTGGTCAGATACCTACTAGAAAGCGATTTCAAGAAAGGAGATGTTAATAAAACTCTCTTCACACTAAACCATGATGGGAAACTACTTTTAGTTCAAGTATATGTTGATGACATTATATTTGGATCTAAAGACAAGCAACTTTGTGAAGACTTTGCTGAACTCATGAAATGTAAATTTGAGATGAGCATGATGGGATAATTGAATTACTTCCTAGGGCTGCAAGTCAAGCAACTCAATGATGGAATATTCATTAGTCAAACAAAGTATGCAAAGGATATGCTCAACAAGTTTAATCTAAAGCCTTCTGAAAAGAATGCTAAGATACCAATGAGCATTGGAACCAAAACGACCTATACTGAATCTGACAAGAGTGTTGAAGTACACAAGTATAGGAAATTGATTGGCTCTCTACTGTACCTCACTGCAAGTAAACCTGATATCCAATATGCAGTTGGAGTGTGTGCTAAATTTCAGACAAATCCAACGCAATCACACTACAACATTGCTATGAAAATATTGAGGTATGTAAAAGGTACTGTAGAAGTTGGATTGTGGTATCCAAAATAAAGTGGATTGAGTTTGGTTGGCTACTCAGATGCCGACTATGCTGGATCACTGCTTGATAGAAAAAGCACCTCAGGAACATGTCAATTTCTTGGTGCTAGATTGATATCATGGTTCATCAAGAAACAAAATTCAATTGCCACATCTACCACAGAGGCTGAATATATTGTTGCAGGGTGTTGTGCTTCACAAATATTGTGGATACAACAACAACTCAGAGACTATGGACTCAATGAAGAGAAAACTCCCATTTTTTGTGACAACACAAGTGCTATTGCCATAACTCAGAATCCTAAGTTTCATGCTAGAACAAAGCACATTGATGTTAGACACCACTTCATCAGAGACCATGTTGAAAAAGGCAATATAGAGATACTCAAGATTGGCACTGAAGACCAACTTGCAGATATCTTCACTAAGCCACTACAAGAAAGTGATTCTTAGCCTTAAGACATAGTCTTGGACTAATGGAGCTACCAAAGAACTGAAAAAGTTCAGATATCTGAAGAAGATATCAGAGGAGAGAGAAGAGGAATCTGGAATGGGTATCCAGAGAAGAGAAATCTGGAACGGGTATCCGGAAAAGAGGTATCTGGAACGGGTATCCAAAAAAGAGAAATCTGGAACGGGTATCCAAAAACCAAAGGCTAAAGGGTAAAATGGCTATGTGAAGATCTCTGAGACGGGTACTCAAATATCTAGATCACTCAGTGAGGGGGAACACAAAAGAAAATAGTACAACTGTCTACATTCAACTACTACTTGAAATTTGTATTATTTCTATCTTTTTGTAAAACTTGGACAGATATTGAGTATAATAGTTTTCTCATTCACTATTTTCAGATACAAATAGTGTTCTCATTCACACAGAAACATGATTCAGATAGCTAATAGCCAAAGTTCATTAAATGGGCACAATTACATTTGTTGATTGTGATCATTGCTGAAGAAGCAATGGTGACCCTTGATGAAATGGGCGATTGATCTTTACGGCAGTGATTAACTCTCAGTAAATAGTGGACTGTTGAAATTCAGACAGGGCCCACTATGCATTTAATGCCGAACAAGCTTTTACCCACGCCTTACTGCAATTCACAGATACATACACACAAAACCAATTTTATGTATATGTTTGTTAGAATTATATTGCTATATATATAGGATTTTGGCAAAAGAATTCACTTTCGCCTAATCCAATATTCAGACTTGCACAAGAATAGCAAAAACTGCTCTTCAACCTCTGCAAAGTTCTGTTAGTTTTTCTGCAAAGAATCACTAATGTCCCACCCAAATCTCTTTCAAACCTTCAAAACACTTGCACTATATAAAGAGATGGCTCCTAAGCGTTCGTCTACACAAAAACCCCCAATCTTCTATCACTGGTACTGCTGAAAAGCAAGCACCAGAGTTGGTTATAGTGAACAATCGATTGGTAGGAGACTTTAATCCCAATCATTGGACCTCAAATCATAGGATGATTTGGGGTGGTGCCATGATTGAGGAGTACCTCACGGCTGTTGTTGAAAGCCAAGTCGATAGGAAGCTAATTCTTGACATGCTTGAAAAGGCACAAATCAAGAGTTTTCTATCTGCTCTTCCCAGTGGAATTTCTTCACTAGATGTGTTAGAATTCTACAATAACTCCAGGATTATATCATGTGTTTCTGAAGGCACTACAATAGTGTCTATAAAAACTTCAGTCCAAGGAAAGGAAATCCTTCTGGACTTAAAAACTTTATGCAAGTTGTTTGACCTTCAAAATCTTAGAAAGGATTTTGAAATAGACACCAAGGATGATGTTCTCCTTGAAGGTGTAAAACAATTGTACAGTGATGTGTGTGATCTTGAAAAATCAGATACACCCACTGATTTCAAGCTTGCTGACATCAGAACCAGACATCTGCTGGCTCACTGGGATGTGTTGGCATGCATTCTTCACAGATTCTTTGATGGTCTACAAGGAGGTGCTGACCAGATAAGCCAAGAACGCTGTATGATGATGTTCTTGTTGCAACAACAAGACAAAAGGCTGGAAAACCCTTTCAATTGGGGAAAGTACGCCTTTATGAAGTTTGTGAAGAAGATTCAAGGCTTTGAGCCTAAAATCGCTAAGGGACTTGCTGGGCCAAAGGCCACAGTAAGATATGGTCTAAAGATATGCTACTTGGTGGAAAAGCTTGACATTGAGCTCAGAGAGAAGGCTGGCATAGCCAACAGTAACCTACTCTACAAATATGATTATACGAACATGATGAAAAAGGTTATTGGATCTCAGAAAGGTTCCAAGAAGCGAAAGACTGAAGAGGTATCTGAGGGAAAGGTTGGGACCAAGAAGCCCAGAACTTCACGAAAGAAGTCTGCTGGCAAATAAGAAGGCACATCCATTGAGATTGTCGATTCCCAGATACCTGTAGTCGTTGCTGATGAACTCATCAATGCTGCAAAACAGGTATCGACTACTGAACAAGTAGACTCAGGAAGAGAAAGTGCTTTTAGAAATGTCAAGACTATTGCCGAAAGCCTTGCTGATGAACTCATGAATGCTTCTAAAGAGAGTAGTGACAGATACCAAGCCCTATCTGCAGAAACCGTAGGAATTATGGACCAATCAGTTCCTAATGCTGATGAGAGCTCTGACGATGACAATGATGAATTAGTCATCTCTCAAGTCCTAGAAAAATCAAAAAGGGCTAAGGTTACTGAAAAAGTAACAGGCGTAGAGGTATCTGAAGAAGAACCTACACCACAGGGTGCTGAACAAGCACCTATTTCAAAGGTTGCTGAAGAAGCAACTGTGTCCAAGGTCACTGGACAAACTACACCATCAGAGCAAGAAAAACTGAAAAATATTGAAGATGCTCTGATGAGTAATAGCTTAGTGTTGGAAGACACTGCCATTGCCTCAACACTCAACAGTCTGTCTCAAGCACAACAGCCAGATGTGAATGCTACTGAAATGGTACTTGAGTTACATATACCAGCATCTTTCATTGCTGAAGAAAATCCTGCAAAAGAGCAAGTTCCCCAACTCGATGAGAGGGATCAAACTGAGACATCCACTCAGAATGATCAACCAGGGGAGGCAACTGAGTTGCATACTCAGGAAAGGTCTGAAGTACCTAAAACTTCAAACAAAGAAGCTGAAATGGAACCACAAGACCAAAACATAGAAGGGTCACAAGTTCCATAGACCAATCAGCCTGACACTACTCAGGTAGCTGAATAATTTAACTCTCTACTTGTGATAATTTGTGTTTACTAATCTAGATAGTTACTAAAATTTCTTTGCTACAGGCTGAATTAGAAACACAAGAACAAGAGGAAGCTGGAAAGCTTGCCTCAGAAACTGAGAAGGAGGCTTCAACAACCTCACATCTTTAGGAATCTGAGCCTGTGCTACAGGTGATAGAGAATTTCTTAAGATATTACTTTTTAGATATATGTTAATACACTTAACTAATTAAGTGGATGTTTCTAATAGGCTCCAACTGAGAAAGAAGAAGATATGGCAGAAATGCCAGAAAAGGACCCAGAGACCGTCAAGGTTTCTGAAGAAAATGTCATTGAGCCTTCTAGTGAGAAGGTATATAACAATTAGTGATAAACATTCTTCATCATGGGCTAAATTCTTCTCTAATTACTCAAAACTTTCTACTTACAGGCTCATTCAGAAGTAGAAGTGCAAGGGGAAAGAGTTGCGACTTCCCCTGCACCCATGGAAATTGATGAAGCCCCCAAGGCAACATCACCAGAAAGAACACCAAAAACTGAGAAAGTTTCTAAGAAAAATGATTCTGAGTCTCCTATAGAGAAAGTAAGTGAAACACTCAGAAATCATTATAGCTTCACTGCATAAATTCTTTCATGACAATTTCCTAAGTATTGTGGTAATTTTAATTCTCAGGTTCAAGTAGAAAGAAAGGTTGATGAGGACCAGACTCCCAAGTCTCCACCTCACAACAAGATATCTGAGGCACCCCCTACCTCAGTAGTACAAGTCTCTGAGCCTGATGTAATCACTCAGGTAACTCAGATACCTAACTACACAAATACTCAGATATCTACACAGGTTTTGAATCTAACTCAAAACTCTTTCTTTCAGGCTCAAACAAGTGCCACTAAGGTCCAAGTTGATGAGAAACAGGACCTGCTTCCTTTCTTCAAGGAACACACTTTGCCAAAGCATCTGAAATGCTTTAAGATATGGCAAAAGCTCTGATGCTCCGATCTTTCTGAAATCTTAAAGGTGACTGATCACCACACAAGGAGAGCACGAGACCTTGATTTGGAAAACTACATCCATGCAATGTTCCCCACTGAACAATATTCTTTCGGAACATTGATGGATAAGGAGTTTATCAAGGAAGTGGCCAGAAAGCTGATCCAAGCTTTCAATCAAGCTGATGGTCAGACCAGATTACAGATGGCATTCAAGCCCACTTTGCCCCATACTCTACAGTATATACCCTCTGAACAAGAGGAAGTTAATGCGCAAACGGTCACTATTCCAGAAGTGATCAACCTGGTCTCTGAAGATGAGGAAGAGAAGGAAACTGATGAAAACAATTATGAAGATCCTCCTTCTGACCATCACAAGGATGAGGATAAGAAGGATGATGATGATGCCGCAGCACCAGGGACAGGAGGGATTACATAGAAGAAGAATGCCTCAGCTACTGACAAGCACATTGAGAGGACAACACAACAATCGACTCCTCCATCTCCTCAGAAATCTACCCATCCAACGCCCCAACAAAAGGACACTACTGAACAAGTAGTTGAACACTCTGAGGAAACAACTCAGAAGATATTGAATACACAAACCAGAGCTGCTCAACTCAAACAACTGTTGGAAGAAGAACAACAGCTCCATCTTCAACTGGAAGAAGAGCTAGCTATATCCAGAGATAAGCTCAATCAACTTCAAAATCAATACTTACAAGAAATGGTAGCTTACTCTAAGGTCAAAGAGCTCCAAGATGTTGTAAATGTCATTACTAAGGAACTCGATACTGAAGAAGTATCTGAAGCAAAGCATGATGCTAAGGCTGCATCACCATCAAAAGATATATCATCCTCCTCACTGAAATGGAAAAAAGCCCATCTCTGAGATGGTTGCTGGACTAGACAACATTGTTGAAAATGTCCAAGAGGATGAAGATCACTGGGCTGATGACTCAGATGATGAAGAAAACAAGACATTGGCAGAACACCTCAATGAACACTTAGCGGTTTCTCATCTGAAAAGGAAGCTAATTGCTCCTGAAGTTTTCAACAAACTGCCAAATGTCCACTCCCAAGAATACATGAATAGATACCAAGTTTTGGCACATCTTAAAAAGGAGTTGTCTTCACAGAACAAAGACGTAATTGCCTCTGTCCCCTCAGATATGAAGAAATTCACTGAGCTCATCACTCAGAGAACAACCAGTATGGTCATTGCTCAGAAGGATCTGGTATTGATAAGGGACGATGATGTGTCATTAGCTGAAAAAGCTTTTCATGAGGCAAGTTACACTGCTGGAAAAGCATATGCCATACTAGGCCCATTGGCAGAGCTCACTAATAAGGAAAATGGACTTATCAAACAAAATCAGGAGCTAAAAGTTGAACTTCAGAAGTTATTCACTGCCTATAACTACTTACAAGGACATTTTGAGTCTCTCTCAGAATCCTTTATGAGACTTAGTCAACCAACAATGACAAAGGGGGGGGGGGGATAGTACAAATCTGGACCTCAAAGTCAGGGGGAATGGGAAGAAGGATAAGAATATAAGAAGAAATCTGGAGCTGGTGCTGCTCAAAAAGGAAGAAGAAACAAGAAAACTTCCCAGCCACCACTCAGAATCAATGAGCCCTCCTTAAGTCAAGCTGCTTTACAAATAGTAGCTACTTCCCAGAAACCAACTGAAGTAACTTCAATGATAACAAGGGCCAAAGCACAGAAACCTCCGAGGAGTACCAAGGCTCCAAGGAGAAGATAGGTAAGAGGGATTGATGAATCTTCTGAAGAAGAAGAAGAAGAAGGCCAAATCAAACCCTGGGCAATGAAAAAGGCTGCAAAAATTTCACAAGAATTATTCTTGATGATGATGATGAAGAGACTGATGAAGATGAAGCTCCTCTTCACAGAAAAAGAAAAAGGGTTGATAGCCTATCTGAGCCCATAGCTGCAAAGCCTTTGGCAGCTAAAACACCCTATGGAAATACCAAGTCAATCTAGGGTAGTTCTTCAAGCAATCCAAGGGAAAACTCAAGGCAAAGGAGGAATAGACTAAGAGCTGAAAGAAGAAAAGGCCAACTTCCACTCAGGCCAGAAGAAGCCAGAATTGAGTATGTGAAGACTGACAACAACTCCTCCTCCTACAAGTGTATTCATCAGAGGAATGGATACTGGATACTGGAACTCAAGCACTTGCTTGTAAATGAAAAAGGAATTCCAGTACCCATCCATCAACAACTTATGGCATGGAGAAAAGATAAGCCAATCTTGATCAACACCAATCATGTCAAAGCTTGGTTGGATTTTGAAGTTGTCAAGAGAGTTGAAGCCATGAGGAAGGACCTTAATAACGAATTTCCTTATGGAAAACCTGATGATGTGCATAAAGTCCCAAACCTCACTGGAACAGGCATAAGGCCAAGACTTGCTGTGGAACCCTTTGAGTCATTCTACATGACTGAAGATCAATACAAGGGTGACATGAGATATCTGAGGATCATTTATGATTACTTCAAGCTATCAGATATCAGAATTGAGCATGCCTGGAAATGGGGAAAGTATTTATGGGTCAAACACTTTGCCAAAAAGAATCCCACCAAATCATACAAAGAAGTATGTGGTTATGCCGGAGACACTGAGATGTTGGTCAGAACCTTGCTCTATGACTACTCAGATGATATCAAAAGATTTGGAGATAGGGAGTTTGCAAATTGATCCTTGGAGCTGCTGAAGATTTGAAGACTTGAAGACTAGTTTATTAGGATGTCTACTTGGAGCTTGGTTACTCCTGTTATCCTAATTTACTATGTAACCTTTTGTATCTTGCTGACTATACCTTATTGTTGTTTTATCTTGTAAAAGTTATCTCAACTCTCATTGTAACATATCTGATGAACCTACTCTCAGATATCAATCTATAAAAGATAACTTGTCAGAAAAGATCACACCTTGTGATTTGGTTGATGTTTACTTTCTGCACTTAATTATATGAATTAAAAGATCATAAGAAATGATTAAGTGGTGGATTGTTTCCTCATCCAGATTTGTAATAGGTCAGATAGTCATCATTGACTGATAAAAATGGGGGAAATTTGTTAGGAATATCTTTTCAGATTTTGATCAGCAACCTAATGACTTATCTTAGCTCAAAAAGGTGATTAGTACTCTTCGTTCACTTGAACACTGTAAAAGAGGAAACTCACTAAGTATGATAGTCTAGAAAATCTTGTATAGGATGTTAGGTCTCTGAATGTAATTTTTATTATCTGAAAAAGACCAAGAAGAAGGCATTCAGCAGGAAAAGTTCAACGGATTTGAAGATTTGAAGACTGCACAAGATTGCTGAAGACAAGGGTTTTTCAGATACCTATGTCCAGATATCTTGAAGAAACAAGTGTTTCGAAACACAAGTGTTGCAAACGATATCTGAGTATAAGAGGTTTCTGAAACGAGAAAAGTGCTCACAGGTATCTACACTCAGATACCTTGAACATAAACTATGTTTCTGAAAAGAAATATTATAACAAGTTGTTTCAACAAATGGTATCTGAAGTTGAGATAACTTCTGAAAATGACGTGCAAAGCTTCAGATAAATCTGATTATATAAGATCTCTGATACAATGCATAGTTCCGTTGGCACTACAGGACAAAGTATAGTACAGTGCATTAAATGCGTGGACAGAGATGTCTGAACAAAAACAGTAACTTCCGAAGAAGAAGACAAACGTACTACTGTACTATACTCAGATATCAATAATTTGAATTTGATTTAAGCCTATCGGATACTATTCAAACGGAACTCAAATTCATCTATAAATATCAACACTTAGACTGCTTGAGAACACACAGAACTTATACCTTAGAACACTGAACTTATATTGAGTACTCACACAAGCTCTCTCAAGCACACTACTTACCTTCAAGCTTTCTGTTGCGACCAAAGCTCTTGATTCTAAGTAGCACAAAAGTTCTAAGTTTCCTGATCCTTAACAAGCATTGTTATTTGTGAAAGAGTTGAACTAAGATTTCATATCTGAGTTTCATTCTCTTAAACACTTATCATAGACATGGGTCAGTAAAAGAACAAGATACCATACATTGCAAAGTGTATTAAGTATACTTGATTCATAGAGCTATCTAAGTAACTGAACAAGTTATTAAAGAAGCTCACCTGACAATTTAACTTAACCAACACCATTATCGGCGTGGAGTACAGGAAGTACTTAGTTTGGGAAACTAAGGAATAACTCCAAGGTTATTGAGCACAGGAAGTACTTAGTTTGGGAAACTAAGGAATAGCTCAAAAGGTTTCTGAGTAGAGGAAGTACTTGGCTGTGAAAGTCGGGGAATTACTCAGGGGGAACACTTGGTTGGGAACCTAGTGTATTTAGGAATCAAGAGAAGATATTTGTAAGGTGAACTCAATTATCTATCTTAGTGGATTCTAGGTCTGAGAAAGGCCGAAGGGGATTAGTTGAGAGATTACGCCACCCTCAGATACCACTATAAAAGACTTGTGTTATTTACTTTCTGCAGTTTATTACTTGCTTTACTTATCTTGCAAAGTATTTACACTTATCTTGCTGAGCACGTGCACTTATCACAGAAAAGTCTTCCGCTCTCTGAAATTATGTATCAGATATCTTCACAGATATTTGAGAAACTGTGTTTATCGACAAAAGTTTTAAAAGACTATTCACCCCCCCCCCCCCTAGTCTTTTACTTTGCCGTTATCTGGACCAACATAATTTGATAGTCTTTTTTTTTTTTTTTTTTGTCCCATTAAGTCGAATGGGCACTCAAAAATTTTGAATTCTTACAAATTAAATATTTGCAGACTAATGTACGAGTATGTAGCTATTGGACCTGGATTTATCCGAAGATGTGCAAAAGGAGCAAGATAATAATTCCCAGATTATTGAGGAGGATTAACGGCTACGAGGAAAGAGTTAGATCCGTCGAAGAACAAACAACAATACTACTAGCTAAAAATGATCAGTTGAATGGGTTGCTATCTCAACAAACAGAAAATGGTTTCACATATCCCCCGGACGAGCTAAGTAACGAGATAGAAGAGCTTAGTGCCATAATTGAAGAGCTTCGTGTTCGAGTTGGTAGTAGGTCGTAAAGACAATTTAGTGTTGATTTAAGTTGCCAAGGAGTAGTACATATTCTACTATGTTCAAATTACGCATTCCTATCTTTTAGGTGTTTTGTGTCAAAGCAGATAGTGTTCGATTGGTAGCGGTTGTCCTACTTTATCGAATACAAAATTGTTTGAGCGTAACTTGTGCAACGTATGAAAATAAAAGTCAACGTGCAACAGATTTCATCTGTAAAGAATACAACATGGTTAACTACTTAACGTACCCCCTATTAGTTGATACACCGAGATTGATATTTTTGATTGAGTACCATGCCTCGGAAAAATTGCGATTACACTTAGTAAAGCCATTACACCATAAAATTTGCCAAATTGCGAACATTTTACTTGTAAATACTTCAGCCCACAATTACTGGACTATTACTCTAATCACTAGTAGAATCCGTAATTTCAGCCGTCACCTTGGCATTCCCTACTATCATCGATCCTGTCCCAACCACAGCCTCATAACTAAGTCTCTGGTTGGCCGAACGCATAAACTGTGAGAGAGTTTTCTCATAATCCCCGAACAGAATATTCAATTCTTCCCAGTTAGGGTCTCCGTGGTAACGGTATGTATCCACCAGTACGTAGAGCTGCTAGAAGTAAACAAATTATTTAGTATGAATCATAAACGGTACGTCACAAGCTAAAGTGGTGTTAGCGCAGTAATATAAATATGTAACAATTAGATGAAAAAACTGGGCAAAGCTTACACGGGAAACCTCGATGTATTTGTTCTGACTTTCTATAGTAAGTTCGTTAGTAAGTTTGTTCCATGAAACGCTTTCAGAATGCAACAAGTTCCCGAAACAATGGTACCAATCAAACAATAACTGGAATTTATCCTTAACCTCATCAACCATATAAGCATGATACGCCCCATATTCTTCATTGAGCACTTTTGCAGCAAACTTATGCAGCTCGGGGCAGACAGAGTCGAGATACCACACGAATTTTCAATTTTAAATTGAACACGCATTGGACAAAAGTGTTGGTAACATTTCGATTGCAGTTGGAATTTCTTGGAAATAGTTAGTTCTCTTGATGAGAAACCATTTCACCTTCCATGTTCAGTTTATCAATAAATTGAAATACCTACTCACTGGTTTTATCTATTGGACATAAGACATCCTACCCTTCTTATAGGTTACCCCTTTCTTCCTTAGTTTAGCAACTACTGCTTGTTTTAAAAAAATTATTTCTTTACTCGAAAGTTGTACAAATAAAAAAACAATTTTTAGTTTACTCGATGTAAGGCTTGTTTTATTGCGATTCGGTGGGTTGTGGTATCTCAATTTTTCCAAATTGAGTAGTCCCATTTCGGACTTGTCATCCAGATTATTGTGTTTTTTGGCATATTGTCTTGTAGTGTATTGTGAAAAAGGTTATCATGCATGTGAAGGAAGTGTGAGTAATCAGAAAAAATTCTTGACATGAAAGATGCATGCACGCTTTGATTGTTTCAGATATGATTCTGCAAAGGAGATTCCCGTTTCATTTTTTGTGGCAATCTATTGCTGTCACCACCCGTTTTCCAACACAAATTTCACTCCTTTTGTGGCAATCTTTCGGCAAAGGACAAAAGGGAAATTGCAGAAGCTTCCTGAAACAGTCTGCAACGTTGTTTTTTTCCTCCTTCATCGTTCTTGCACTTGAGAACATGCAACGAATATATACACGGGTCCCCTTCGATTGATGCATGAGAGGAGGCAGTAGATAAACAAATCGATGTCACTGTGAAGAGATTCTCTCACAAGTTGGTCAAACAAACACCATTTTGGCAATAGATTTACCACATCTTCGCCATCTTGTCAAGCATAAGGCTGCATCCATGCCATGAGTGGGAATCTTGAAAGTGTTCACTCCATCAAACACAACAGTTCAGTAGGGATGGAGCACATTAGCATATAAAAAAGCCTTTAAATTGGGAGGTAAAGAATTACCCACAAGTCCAGTCCATATTAATTGCTTATAGTCGATCTTTCGTCAACGCGTAGTCGAACATTTATACTACTAAATCGAGACGTACCTAAACCGACTGTATGAATTATGGTAGGGACTAATTTGCTCTCAAAAAATACACGAAACATGCTATTCGAAGTGGTTCAGTTTCGACGTTAATCTAGGGTGAGGATCCTATCCTACATATGTAATATAACAATTCCGCGTACATTCAATTATACTAATCTATGTTTAGATTAATTAACAACATGTTTGAGAGAGGGGGCATTTTCAATTCCAAAAACAACATTAAACTAAGCTCTGTTAACTAACACTTAGTTAAATGAAGTTTGAGTTATATGTTTATTATTAGATACTCGATTGTTGTAGATGTAGAGTAAGTTTATATGTTTATTATAAGATACTAGAAAATGAAAGCTTAGTGTAAGATACTCGGCTTATATTTCACATTTACATGTTTACTTACAGATACTTGAGGATGGTACAAAATGAAGTGGCAATCATCTTTGATGATGATAGATGTAGTTTTGTCTGAGCTCCCGGTCTTGACTATTGATGACAATACAATTTACCATAATGTGTGATAGTATTAATGTAGTGTTTATTGTGGAGAAAATGACAGGTTTTAAAAGAAAAGTGAAAAAATTGAAAGTGGGAAGTCCTATACTGATAGAAGTCGGAAGAAGTTAATAAGTTTATTGAACGTAGACAACTGAAAAGACAAGTCGAAAGTTTTACGATGACGGGGGTGGTACTATTAGCTAATTTTTTCCCTTGACGAAGACAGTCGAGACGGAAAGTCTTTCGATGATATAATGCGGAATTATTAGCTAATTAGTTTCATTTACATTTACGGGACGAAACAAAAGTGGCAAGTTATATTGACCAAAATGTCGGACATATTAGCTAATCGGTTTTGTTTTTTGTAAGCTAGCCATGAAATTACAGATAACCATGATAGATGAAACATAAAGGTTTTACCATGATAGACTCGTACAAGTTGGGATTACCTAACACTTCGCCAACACATTATGTGCTTGCCATTGAAATTATATAACCCGTGGAGTTCGATTTATATGTATCGTATACTCGATTGCTGAACATCGTCAATTGGAGAACACGGCAGTTTGCAAAGTTAGTCTATTTTAATTACGATGTCAATTACCTATTTGGACCAATCTTCCACATTCCCAAACAACTAGTCTATTTCATCAGGGACAAGATGAGATACTTTGCAATATAAAGACCTGCCGAATATGTGTACTCAATTGCTCTTTTGTTTAATTCAACAATAAATATTTTTGGTAATTTCTCCGCCTCACTAACCGGTTTGGCTACTAAGTCTTCTTGGCTCTTTCGAACTATGAGTTTTGAGTAACATATTCGATAGACATTTCGACTATTTGTTTACTTGACTGTTGTTACGATTGTTGATATGTGTCAATATGTTATCCAATCAGCATAGGCGTGTCTAGAGCGTCAAAATGAGATAGCCGATCGATCAAATAGTCGATCTTCAAATAAGGGAAACCATTCGGTCAATTAGTACTTACAAGTTCTCACTTAAGTTCAAAGTGAGTATGACTTGTATGACTGACGACAAGAGGTCGCACTGTCCTACCAGGCACCACAAACTGCCAGTCCTAGGATGCCAAATGGACCGGACGAGATAATCTCGGATGCCACCATCGCAATAAGACCAAACGTACATAACAGAGAGATACTCAGATACTTGGAACTCTGGACGTCGTGAGTTACCTAAGATAGATCAACCAAGGATAGATCTCAAGGACTTAGGACCTGGACAACGACCAACGAAGACTCAAAGGGAAGGTCAAACTACCCTCCCCAAGAATTAGTACTAATTAGATTTCACTATTGGGCCATTGGCCAAAGGTAGCATTGGTGTCCAAATCTGAAGCATACACTTGGCATCATCTTGTGAGTCGCCTCATAAGAATATGATAACTATAAATATAGCCCAGGGTCCAAGACCTTGAGGTGAGTGACAATCATAAGCAATAATCACTAAGTCCAATTGATACCATAACCTTCCTCATAACTATTACATTGAGAGCTACCAACTCTCTCTTGAGTAAAGTCTCTTACCGGATTGACATATGCAATCCGGGTAACCCTATCTAACCCCCCCCCCCTCCCCCTAGTCCTTTCAGGTACTCCAGCTCGGACAGGTACCGCTTCGGAGTTCAAGTGGGAGGCAGGTCCTAGACTAGGTTACTTGTAATAGTTTTGTTAGTTAGTGTTCGAGGTTTCACCCCTCAACATTTTGGCACCGTCTGTGGGAATCTTTACAAAAGGTTTCGCGTTTGAGTTAGGTTGATGGCAAGAACAAGACGGATAGCACGGACTAGTGCTGTAGGCATCGGGACTCCACCACCACGTCCACGTGGATGCCCGCCCACCCGGGGACGAAAGGCCACTGTGGCTGGAAGGAACGCTGGAAGGAGATATCCGAGCGACGGGCGCACAGCTAGCCCATCTTCAGATGAGGGAAGAGAAGCTCCGCACAGAGGAGCCCAAAGTGTTCCCGGGAATGTTGTGCCTGCGGACCATGGAGAAGGGGTCGTACGAGTTCCACCGGCAGAAGCTCAAGGCCCCACTACAGGTCAACAGTTTACTATGCCCAATGGTCGCATTGTCCGCACTAGTGACCTCGGAATAAGTGAAACTCAGTTTGATAGATTGCTCACGATAATCCAAGGATGCCTAGGGTCTAAAAATGCCCATCCTCAGCAAGCCACTCCGTCAGTGGCTACTCCAGTTCAAGCAGAGCCTGCGTTATTAAGAAACAGGCAACGTCCGATCCAACAGAGGTTGGGGAATCAGCTACCTCATGAGGATTTGCGAAACCTTCTAGATCGGAGGGCGTTTGCCTCTCAAGCTCGGGGTGAGGGAAGTCCGAACGAAAGGAGAGAGTATTAAGAGGGGGATAATAGGCATCCAGGAGTTCCACGACAAGCACTTCCGAGGGACAGAGATCATGTAGCATAAACCATTCCGGTAGTCCGTCTAGATGAACTCCCCGCAGATGTAGCAGTTCATCCGAGGACAGGAGAGATCATGACTGCGGACGAAATCTATGCTCAGCAAAAAGCTTTGGAGGCCCATGTTGTTACAGACATGTGTCCAATCCGTTAAGGGCGCCATAGAGTGTGTCCTAAAGCGCATCACGGCTTAATCAGCCAATTCAGTACTGGTCCGACCTCATATGGTCCGCCCAAAGTGAATCGGCCAGTACGCTAAAGTCACTACGTCCTCACAGCTAGTCCGAGCTAGCTACGGAAAGGACTTCCAAACCTGACTATATCAGTACAAAGATGCCTAACGGACCAGACGAGAGAATCTCGGATGCCACCATCGCGATAAGCCCAAGCGTATATAACAGAACCACTGAGGTACTTCCGTGAAACTCTAGGCTCGGACATCCAGAGTTACCCAAGGACAAATAAACCAAGCAGATAGAATCTGTCCGAGGGCCTAACACAGACTCAATAGGCGGAACAATACTCTCAGAGGGAAAAGGTCCAAAGTACCCTCCCAGGCCCACTTATCGGTATTGGATTACTGTTCACTAATGGGCCATGGGCCGAAGGTAGCATTGGTGTCCAAATCTGGATCGTACACTTGGCATCATCTTATGAACCTCTTCATAAGTACACGATAACTATAAATATGGCTCAAGTTCCAAGACCTTACAAAGGGTAGTAAGTGATAAGCAGTAAGTGTCTCTGGACATAATAACCTTCCTCGGAACTATCACATTGAGAGCTTCTAACTCTCTCTTGAGTAAAGTCTCTTACCGGATTGACATAGGCAATCCGGGTAACCTATTCTAACCCCCCCCCCTCAGTCCTTTCAGGTACGCAAGCACGGATAAGTACTACGTCGGATCTAAAGTTGGAGGCGGGCATCAGATTGAGTTATTTGTAGTAGTTTAGTCAGTTAGTGCTTGAGGTTTTCACCCTCAGCAGCCCAGATTCTAAATCTCGAACATCTGGTAAAGGATCATGAGCAGATAGCTACTAGTGCACCAAACCCTTTGTGTGATGAAATCATGAGAGAAAAGGAAAGGAACAGGAACTCGGATCAAGTAATTCCAAACTTGGAATACTATTACGTGGATAACTGTCCTGTTGGTCACCTGACAAGGTACAACAGTAAGACGAATTCCAAAGGGATGAGTGACAATACGAAAGCTCTCACGTTCTCATCTACTCTCTTTGGAATTGCCATGGATTGGTACACTGCTTTACCAAACAAGTCGATAAGGTTATATGCAAACCTCTCCTCCAAGTTTCTGGGACGGTTTGGAAATCAAAAAGAAGAAAGTGTACCGTCGAACACCTAGCAGAAGTTATACAGCGGGAGCAAGAGGATCTAAGGACCTTCCTAGATCGCTTTCACGCGGAAGTTCTTCGAGTTGAGTCACACAATATTAAGGAACGGGTCCGTCACTTGTATGCTAATACTTTCAACTCAGAGCTCCGTAGAAAACTCTCTAATCAGGAAGTGAGGAGTGAAAATCATTTGGATGGCATCTGTGAAGAAGTGATGTATGGAGAGGAGTACCGAAGGAATGTTCCAGTGAGAGCTGGTTCCAAGAAAGGAAAGGAGCCGATGAAACAAGAGCAACGCCAGGGGAAACTTGACCCGAGGAAGGATCACAGAGATAAGGGCTTCCACAAAGAAAGGAGTCCGCCAAGGAGATACGCGGATTATACCCGTCTCAATAGACCAAGATCCGACATCTTGGCGACTATCATTGAGAAGAAGCTGGATGTCCAATGGCCAAAGCCCTCTCACAACAACCGGAAGAATAAGAATGCAAAGGGGTACTGCAAGTTCCACAGGTGTCGTGGTCACGAGACGGACGATTGCATTCAACTGAAAACGGAGGTTGAACATTTAATAAGAGAGGGAAAACTGGAAGATCACATCTATATGGATGAACCTTCTAGACATGATAAGACGGAACAAAAAAAGGCATGATGGAGCTACAGAGCCGCCACCTCATCCCCTATCCTTGCCACCTCCGCCACCCAACCATCCGCCTCGCTCGGACCGACACCCATACAGGTACGCTGATGACGTCGAAATGGAGAACGCTCCATACAGTGGAGTGATCAACACCATCGCAGGCGGACCAACTGGGGGCGATAGTAGGAACGCGAGAGAACGGACAGCTCAGAATCTCCGAAACAATGATGATCGTATGTCGCTCCAAAGAATTCGAGGGACAAATGCCATATCCTTTGATGATAGCGAGATCCCTCCTCCTACGGCAGGAGGAGAAGACATTGACGATCTGGATGTTCCGCTGGTGGTTTCTTTAACCATCGCAACTTATCGGGTAAACAAGATCCTGGTAGACACGGGGAGTTCCTCGAACATCATCTCCAAATCGGCAATAGATCAGATGAACCTGGGAAGAATCCGATATGAGAGAGTCAACAACTCCATATTAGGGTTCGGAGGAGGCACTGTCCATCCTCTAGGAAGTGTCATACTTCACGTTTCACTTAGGTCGCATCCCGCAAGAGTGACACAGCAAGTCCGTTTTGTAGTGGTGGACCGAATTTTCGACTATAATGCTATCTTTGGTCGTCCAGGACTCAATCAATTCCGAGCTACACCTTGCACTCTCCATAATAGGATGAAATTCCCGACCTCGTGCGGAGTCGGAGAGGAGATAGGGAATATCCGAGAAGCTTGGGAATGTTACATTATGTCCACGAGGAGAGCGTCTGCCCTTGTGTGGACAGTCACTGTGACCTCGGACCCGCCAGTTGTTATCCCGGCTAAAAAGGAGAGTCCGCATATTGGAGTAGGGAGCCAGAAGGAGAAGTTTCCTAAAATTGTACAAATCGTGCCTCATGAAACTCTCAAGGAAGTTGAGCTTGTTGTTGGAAGCTCGGATAAGAAGACTAGAATTGGAACAGAGATGAATGCGGAGGTGGAATTGAAGCTTATTGCTTGTCTCCGAGATCAGCGATGTGTTTGCTTCGAGTACCGATGACCTAAAGGGAATAGATCTGAGGATTACTGTTCACCGTCTGAACATGGATCCCTCAATTAAATACATCCGTCAAAAGTGGAAGGATTCGGTCCAATCAAGAATGCCATCATATCCGCCGAAGTTGATCGACTCTTGAAAGCAGGGCATATCGAAGAGGTCGGCTATTCTGATTGGGTTTGCAATGTGGTTTTGGTAGAGAAATCGCCAGGCAAATGGCGGATGTGCAATGATTTCACCAGGCTGAACAAGTTCTGCCCAAAAGATCCGTACCCTTTGCAACGAATAGATCAATTAGTTGACTTCACGTCCGGATGTGCATTACTAAGTTTCATGGACGCATACCAAAGTTTTTACCAAATTCAGATGGCCAAGGAGGACATCAAGAAAACAGCTTTCTTCGTTGTAGGGGGAGTATACTGCTTCAAGGTAATGCCCTTCGGATTGAAAAATGCGGGAGCCACTTACCAACGACTGGTGAATCAGATGTTCAAGGAAGAAATTGGAAAAACCATGGAAGTGTACGTGGATGATATGCTCATTAAGAGAAAAACTGAAGAGCAACATGTGGATCATGTAAACAAGTACGTCGCTATCCTTAGGAAGTACGGTATGAAACTGAATCCAGAAAAGTGCACTTTCGGAGTGAAAGGAGGAAAGTTCCTCGGGTACATGGTCACAGAGAGAGGGATAAGCGCGAATCCTGAGAAGATCAAGGCAATCCTAGATCTGCCGCATCCGAAGAACCCCAATGAGGTACAATAGCTTATCGGACGTCTCATGTCCTTGAGTCGTTTTATTTCGCGATCTGCGGAGAAGAACCTTCCGTTCTTCAAAATCCTCCGGAAAAGAGACAGCTTTGAGTGGACCGCAGAATGTTCTGAGGCTTTTGAAAATTTGAAAAAGTACCTCCATTCCCCTCCACTGCTCTCCAAACCCGTGGAAGGAGAACCACTCTACCTCTATCTAGCAATTACGGAAGAGGCAATGAGTTCTGTATTAGTACGGATTCAAACTAATGATCACTTTCCAATCTACTATCTTAGTAAAGCCCTTGCTGGGGCGGAGACAAGATACGTGAAGATTGAGAAATTTGCATATGCTTTGGTTTACACCGCAAGACGGTTAAAGCCATACTTCAAGTCTCATAAAATCGTGGTACTAACTACGGAACCTTTGAAACAGGTCCTGGGAAAGCGCGATCAATCCGGACGACTCTCTAAGTGGACGATCGAGCTGAGCGAATACGACATTTGCTATCAGGCTCCGTCAGCCAAGAAGGCTCAAGTCGTCGCCGACTTCTTAGCGGAGTATCCTGAAGTGGATTCAGAGATGGTCCCGGACAAACAGGCATTTGAATGCCTAATCACCAAGCAGATTGTCCGGAAGCTAGTTCCGCCAACGATCAACCCAGAAAACCTCGAGGATGCTCAGTTCATAAATCAGTCCCTGTCTGCATCGTATGAGGAAACTTGAGTCAACCAAATGTTCCTTCTTGACGATATCACAAGGAGATCTGGTACTAACAACTCTGGTCCGGATATCAAAGAGAAGGAGGAACAAAAGTTGGAATCTCGGGAGCTTACAGAAGATCTCCAAACCAAAAAACATCCTTCTGATGTTTGGACATTGGAAGTGGATGTTTCCTCCACTGGAAGAGTAGGAGGGATTGAAATCTATCTTAAAAGCCCTGATGGCGCGAAACTCGACTACGCGATATCCTTGGAATTCAAAGTCACCAATAATGAGGCTGCGTATGAAGCGCTGTTAGTCGGGCTACGTCTAGCCAAATCCCTGCAAGTCCGGAAGCTTAAAGCTTACACGGACTCACAGCTAGTTGAAACCCAATTTTCAGGAACTTTTGCCACAAAAGGTCCTTCGATGATCAAGTATCTTGAACTACTCAAGCAAGAAGTCGGCCTCTTTGAGGAGTTTACCCTGGAGAAGTTTGACAGAGCCTGGAATGAAAGAGTGGACGCTCTGGCAAAATACGCATCCGCAACAACGGCTCTAGACACGAGGAGAGTAATCCTACTCACTATTACTGACTCATCCGTCATGAGTCCCAATTCAACTGTCATGATAACTGACACGGGAAGAAACTGGATGACTGGCATCTTTAGTTACCTCAAAGATGGATCACTACCAGCTGATCCAAAGGATTCGAGGAGTGTGCAGTGCCGAGCAAAAAGATACTTTCTGCTGGGAGAAGATCTGTATAAGAGATCTTACGTTGGGACTCATTTGAGGTGTTTGGGCCCGCAAGAAGCAAAGACTGTGCTGGACGAAATTCACAGCGGTAGCTGCGGAAGTCATTCCGAGGGACGAACTCTTGCTCAGAAAATCATTCGACAGGGCTACTACTGGCCTACCATTGATAAGGATTCCGCCAGCTACGCCCGGAGATGCCCTGATTGCCAATATTATGCGAACATTCCCCATCGTGCGACACATCCTATGATTCCTTCAATCATAGCATGTCCGTTTGATCACTGGGGAATCGATATTGTCGGTCCGTTCCCAAGGGGCACTCAATAAAAGAAATTCCTAATTGTGGTCGTGGAATATTTTACCAAGTGGGTAGAAGCTGAAGCTGTGGCAACCATTACGGAAAACTGAGTGCGGACCTTCATTTTGGAAAAACATCATTTGTCGTTTTGGCCTACCCAGAGTTCTTGTCTCGGACAATGGTGCTCAATTTTCAGGCATCAGGCTCAAGGAATAGTTGGCGTCCTTCAAGATTTAACAACGTTTCACATCTGTTGGATATCCACAAGCTAATGGGCAAGCTGAGTCCACGAACAAGACAATTGTTAAGATCCTAGAGAAGCGGTTGAGGACTTCTTAAGAAAGTTGGGCGGAGGACCTAGATGGCGTACCATGGGCTCATCGCACCACTGCATGGACTGTGACTAGAGAGACCCCATTCGCTTTGATTTATGGCTCGGAAGCGGTTTTACCAGCAAAAATTGCAGTCGAGACTATGAGGGTCCAAGAGTTTAATGATTCCGTCAATCATGAAGCTCGGATATTCGATCTAGACATGCTGAAACAGAAAAGAACTGAAGCACTGACTAATATCCATAGGTACCAAGCAACTGCTGTCCGAGCCTATAACAGGAATGTTCAAGAAAAAAACTTACAGGTCGGAGACCTAGTGCTTCGCCGGGCGGACATCTTGAGCAATGTTGGAAAACACAAACCTAAATGGGAAGGACCTTACAAGATTGTCGGTGCAAGAGTGAACGGGAGTTACGAAATGGAAGATGAGTGCGGACATCCACTCAAGCGTACATGGAATGCTAGGAACCTTCAAAAGTTTTACGCTAAGATACTTGGAAACTAGGGGCGACATATTTTGATATGGACATGTGTCCAATCTGTTAAGGGCGCCATAGAGCGTGTCCTAGAGCGCATCAAGGTTGAGATAGCCAATCCAGTACTAGTCCGATCTTCAAATAGTCTGACCTAAGGGAAACCATTCCAGGTCAACTAGTACTTACAAGTCAACATACCTTCGCAGCTAAGTCCGACGAAGCTAGGTGTATGACTTTCGAACCTGACAAGAGGTCGCATAGTCCTACCAGGCACCACAAACTGCCAGTCCTAGGATGCCAAACGGACCGAATGAGATAATCTCGAACGCCACCATCGCAATAAGACCAAACGTACATAACAGAACCACTGAGATACTTCTGTGGAACTCTAGGCTCGGACGCCGTGAGTTACCTAAGGATATATCAACCAAGCAGACGGATTTGTCCGAAGGACTTACACGGACCCAATGAGTGGAACAGTACTCTCAGAGGGAAAGGTCCAAACTACCCTCCCAAGCCCAATAATTAGTACTGGATTACTGTTCACTATTGGGCCATGGGCCAAAGGTAGCATTGGAGTCCAAATCTGAAGCATACACTTGGCATCATCTTGTGAGTCGCCTCATAAGCATATGATAACTATAAATATAGCCCAGGGTCCAAGACCTTGAGGTGAGTGACAATCATAAGCAATAATCACCAAGTCCTATTGATACCATAACCTTCCTCATAACTATTACATTGAGAGCTACCAACTCTCTCTTGAGTAAAGTCTCTTACCGGATTGACATATGCAATCCGGGTAACCCTTTCTAACCCCTCCCCCCCCCCCCCCCCACCTAGTCCTTTCAGGTACTCCAGCTCGGATAGGTACCGCTTCGGAGTTTAAGTGGGAGGCAGGTCCTAGACTAGGTTACTTGTAATAGTTTTGTTAGTTAGTGTTCGAGGTTTCACCCCTCAACAACGATTATTAAGCACGATTAACAAGGGTAAATCGGAAATCACTTAATTGCATAATAACACTGGCTTCATTGGAATTATGGTTGCCATCTGTGAGGAGGCAGTCGTACACAAAATGATACCTAATTAAGCCCGCGCCAGTGGGGACCTAAAAACAAAACACCGAACGAGTTGAGACACAAACCTAAGAGAACTACATACACACAACAGTACAACGAGAATATGTTACAGGAAATAGTATCAATTTCTAAACCATGGGTTGGTATGCTAGCTCAGTTAATTCTAAATACGATCGGGTACCACACGGAACTGTCATTCGCGTCTTCCTCAATACCGACAGCATCCCCAACCTTTAGATTTTTATCTGTGGCAAATTCCTTCCATCCACTAGTGATCCTTGCCTATGCTTCCCACTTGCGCACCACCAAGTCGTACCATGTGTGTGTTCCAGTAAATAGTTTCACTTCGATTGACTGATACGGCTGACATTCGTGAGCGAACCACATTGGAACCCCCTCCAAAAAAAAAAAAAATGGTAGAGCAATTACATGGTGATTATCACCAAACATTTCAAACTTATAATTAGTTAAGCCATTAGAGTAATTGCCATCAAGTAACGACCGGAAAAGTGTGACTCACAAATACTAGCAGCATAGAACATCCTACCATTCCCTTCCACATTTTTAGCCCTTTCCAATAATTTCTCTGGATGTTCCTTGAAAGTTGCTTTCTTTTTCACTTCTTTCTTCTAGCCTGTCAAAGGTCAACAATTTAAAATATAATTAACTAACTCAGTTCACATTGCTTCAAACTACTACGTACTTGTTACTATGGGTTTTAACTCTGAAAATCATATCTAACAACCTACTAGAACGCCTTCCCCAGGCTCTTTCATCTTGGACAGGGGGGAGCGGGAACAGGTAACTTCTCCTCCTCAGAGTTGTCACCTCCGTCGAGGCCTTCATCTGACGATGGAGAATTATCACCATAGGCATCAGTATCATCCTCCACCTCTGGTGCTTGAACTGCTATGCTAGATGAAGCGTGGTTGGGAAGGGTCCATTTCTTCTTGAAGGAGTTTCGCCCAGCACAGTATGTTTGAAATATGATGTTTTTGTCGCAGACCAACACCTTGAATGTCTCATCACCAAGATACGTAAAATACAGTGTGTAACCAACCTTCACATCGTAGAACTAGAGGAAGTCGCTCCAGCCAAAATCAAACCAGGTCCTGTTTCCCATAGTGGTTAAGCCTACCTTCATAGGCTTGCACATGTAAACGGTCAAGGTGATCGAGCCAGAGAGTAATTCACCACCATAATAGTCCGTAACGTTTTGGGCACAACCTGGAAGAATTACACAAAATGGCATCACACAGATTAGTGAGAAAATACAAGAACTATTTCAAAATGGTAATCTACACAATTTAACGATTGTATGCAAATAACTCACTGCCGAATGCATGTTGTTTTCCCGAATGATTTTTTCAAACTTAGTCTGGTCCGGTGTCATTGCAAAGTAGTAGTTGAGCTTTTGATTGTAGTTTAGTTAGGTTGTGTTGGTCCAGATAACGGCAAAGTAAAACACTAGAGGGGGGGGGGGGTGAATAGTCTTTTAAAACTATTGTCGATAACAACTATTTCTCAGATATCTGATACTTAGAATCAGAGTGCGGAAGAATTAATAAAGATAAGTGCAGAAACAGTTAATATGTGTGTGTGTGTGTGTTGCTGAAATGTAAATACAGAAACGTAAATAACACAGCAAGTATAGTGGTATCTGGAGGTGGCGTAATCCTCCAACTAATCCACTTCGGTCTATCAGAGACCTAGAATTCACTAGAATAGATAATTGAGTTCTCCTTACAATAATCCTATTCTAAGATTCTTAACAATTGGTTCCCAACCAAATGTTCCCCCTGAGTTGTTCCCCGGCTTTCACAGCCAAGTACTTCCTATACTCAGAAACCTTTGAGTTATTCCCTAGCTTCCCAAGCTAAGTACTTCCTATACTCAATAACCTTGGAGTTATTCCTTAGTTTCCCAAATCAAGTACTTCCTATACTCCGGTAACCTTGGAGTTATTCCCTGATTTTTCAAACTAAGTACTTCTTGTACTGCACGCCAGTTATGGTGTTGGTTTTTGGTTTGAGTTGTCAGATGAGCGTCTTAATAACTTTTCAGTTAATCAGATAACTCTGTGAATCAAGTTACTTAATACACTTTACAGCGTATGGTATCTTGTTCGATTTTACTGACCCAAGTCTTATGATATCTGTTCAAGAGAATGAATCTCAGATAGTTGATCTTTTGATTCAACTCCTTCACAGATAGCTTTGCTTGTTTAGGATCAGGACACTTAGAACTTCAGTGTTTACTCAAGATCAAAAGCTTTGGTCGCAACAGAAAGCTTTGAGAATAAGTAAGTTGCTTTGAGAGAGTAAGATGTTCAGCGTTTGTATGCAGTTCAAGGTCTAAGCTGTCTTCTCAAGCAGTCTAAGTGTTGATATTTATAGATGAATTTGAGTGCCGTTTGAATAGTATCCGTTAGGCTCAAATTCAAACTATCGATATCTGTGTATAGTATCAGAAAGTGTTTTGTCTTCTTCTCAGAAGCTGCCGTTGCTTTTATTTAGACATCTCTGTCCGTGCATTAAATGCATTGTACTATACTTTTTGTCCTGTAGTGTCAACGGAACTATGCTTTCTATCAGAGACTAGTGTTATCTGATTCTTTGCACGTCCTTATCTTCATTCTTCAGATACCACTTGTATTTATTGAAACAACTTTGTTTCCAATATATATTTCTCTTTCAGAATCGTGGTTAAGGCTCAAGGTATCTGAGAATAGATATCTGTGGACACTTTCCTTGTTTTCAGATATGTATCTTATTTCTCAGATATCTCTTGTGACACAGTTTGTTTTGAAACTATTCGTGTCTTTAAGATATCTGGCTAAGATATCTGAACAACAGATTCAGTAATCTTGTGCAGTTTTCTTCAAGTCTTCAATGTCGTTGAGCTTTCTGCTTGGATGTCTTCTTCTTGGTCTTCTCTTCATAAAATAAAAATTACATTTTGAGACCTAACATCCTATACAAGATTAGCTAGACTATCATACTTAGTGGGTTTCCTCTTTTACAATGTTCAAGTGAACCAAGAGTACTAATCACCTTTCTGAGACTAAGATAAGTCATCATGTTGCTGATCAAAACTAAACAGATATTCTTTACAAAATATCTAACAAAATTCCTAACAAATTTCTCAAGAAATTTCCCAACAAATTTCCCAACAAATTTCACAAGAAATTTCCCAACAAATTTCCCCCTTTTTGATCAGTCAACGATGACTATCTTCCCTATTACAAATCTGGATGAGGAAACAATCCACCACTTAATCATTTCTTAAGATCTTTCAATTTATATAATTAAGTGCAGAAAGTAGACATCAACCAAATCACAAGGTGTGATCTTTGCTGACAAGTTATCTTTTATAGAATACTATCTGAGAGTAAGTTCTTCAGATAAGTTACAACTAAAGATTACAGATAACTTTAATACATGATCTGATTAAGCTCGACCAAGAAAATACAAAAACTACATAGTAAATTAGGACAACAGGAGTAACCAAGCTCCAAGTAAACATCCTAATAGACTAGTCTTCAAGTCTTCAATCTTCAAGTCTTCAACAGTATTTCTATGGATCAGTCTGCAAATTTCCTATCTCCAAACCTTTTGATGTCATCAGAATAATCATAGAGAAGAGTTCTGACGAGCATCTCTGTGTCTCTGGCAAATCCACAGACCTCTTTGTAGGTTTTGGTAGGATTTTTCTTGACAAAATGCTTGACCCATAGGTACTTACCCCACTTCCAGGCATGCTCTATTCTGATATCTGAAAGCTTGAAGTATTCGTAGATAATCTTCAGATATCTGATGTCACCCTTATTGATCTTACGCCGATAGAACGACTCATAGGGTTCCACAAGTCTTGGTCTTGTGCTGTTCTGTGATATTCAGAATTTTGTGCACATCATCTGGCTTTCCATATGGACAATCATCAGAGAGGTCCTTCTTCATGGCTTCAGTTCTCTTGACAACTTCAAAATCCAACCATTCTTTGACGTGATTGGTGTTGATCAAGGTAGGTTTATTCTTTCTCCATGCCATGAGTTGTTTATGGATTGGTTCTGGAAATCTTGAATTTACCATAAGATGCTTCAGTTCCAGAATCCAATAGCCATTCTTTTGATTGATGCACCTGTAGATAGAGGAATCATTGTCATACTTCACATACTCTATTTTGGCTTCTTCTGGCCTGAGTGGAAGTTGACCTTGTCTTTGCTCGACTCTCGCTCATTCTCTGTCTTGAATTCTCTTTGGGGTTGTTGCTTGAAGAACCACCACCCTGGATAGACTTGGTATTTCCAAAGGGTGTTTTAGCTGATAGGGGCTTTGCAGCTATGGGCTCAGTTAGGCTTTCAATTTTCCTTTTTCTGTGAAGAGGAGCTTCATCTTCATCAGTTTCCTCATCATCATCAAGATTAGATCTTGTGAGAGTTTCTGACCTTCTTCATTGCCCTGGGACTTGATTTGACCTTCTTCTTCTTCTTCAGAAGATTCATCAATCCATCTAACTTGTCTTCTCCTTGGAGCCTTGGTACTCCTTGGAGGTTTCTGTGCCATGGCCCTTGTTACCATTTTGGTTCCTTGGTGGGTTTACGGAACCCGACTTGGCTTGAGGAGGTTCATTGATTACGAGTGGTGGTGGAAGTTTTTCTTCTTCCTTTCGAGCCGCACTACCAGATTTCTTCTTGTTTTCATCCTTCTTCCCATTCCCCGACTTTGAGGTCCAGATTTGTACTTTCTTTCCCTTAGTCATTGTTGGTGACTCGGTCTCATAAAGGAATCGAGAGAGAGTTGAAGTGCCCTTGTAGATAATTATAGGCGACCAACTTCAAGTTGACTTTGAGCTCCTGATTTTGCTTGATAAGTCCATTGTCCTTATCAGTGAGCTCTGCCAATGGGCCTAGGATGGCATCTGCTTTTCCAGCAGTGTAACTTGCCTCTTGAAAAGCTTTTTTAGCTAAAGACGCATCATCATCCCTTATCATTCCCAGATCTTTACGAGCAATGACCATGCTAGTTGTTCTCGTGTGATGAGCTCGGTGAACTTTCTCATTTCGAGGGATGAGGCAATTACTTCCTTGTTACGTGAAGACATCTCCTTGTTGAGTAGCGATTACTTGGTACTGCTCGTGTATTCATGGGAGTGACGTTTGGCTTTGTTGAATATTGTAGGAGCAATCAACTTCCTTTTCAAGTGAGAAACCGCTAAATGTTCATGGCGGTGCTCGCCAAAGTCTTGTCTTCTTCATCATCCGAGTGATTAGCCATGGATCTTCATCCTCTTGGACATTTTCATCGATCGTATCGAGTCCAAAGAACCATCTCGAGATTGGTTTCTTTCCTTTACGGGAGGAGGATGGTACTTCTTTGAAGATGATGCAGCCTTAGCATCATGCTTGACTTGATACTTCTTGATGTCGAGTTCTTTGGTGATATCATGCACAGCATCCCTTAGCTCTTTATCCTCAGAGTAAGCAATCATTTCTTCTAAGTATAGATCTTGTAGTTGATCAATCTTATCTCTGGATTTAGCTATTTGATCTTCCAGTTGAAGATGGAGTTGTTGTTCTTCTTCCAGCGGTTATGCGAGTTGCGAGATCTGGTTTGAGTGTTTAGTATTTTCTGCTTTGTTTCTTCAGAAAGCTCAACTACTTGTTCAGTAGTAACTGCGTGTTGGTTAGAAGATGGATGAGTAGATTTCTGAGGTGATGAAGACGGAGATTTCTGTGAAGTCTTCTCAGTTTGCGTTCAATTTGAGGCATTGTTTCTCGTGAAATTCCTCCGGTCCACAGTGCAGGGCATCATCATCATCCTTTTTGTCATTATCATCCTTTTGGTGATGGTCAGTGGGAGGTTCATCAAAGTAATTTTCATTCATTTCTTCCTCCTCATCATCTTCAGATACAAGATTGATCACTTCCGGGATAGTGATCTTCTGCCCATTAACTTCTTGTTCAGAAGGTATAAATTGCAGAGTCTGGGGCAGCACTGGCTTGAATGCCATTTGTAATCTTGTCTGACCATCTGCCTGTTCAAAGGCATGTATCAAACTATGCACCACTTCTCTGGAAAAGTCCTTATGTAGTAGAGTCGCAACTGTGTATTGTTCTGTAGGGAACATTGCTTGGACATATGTTTCCAGGTCAAGAGCTCGTGCTCGTCTGGTTGGTTGATCAGTGATTCTCAATATTTCAGAGAGATCAGAGCACCTTAACTTCTGCCATTTCTTGAAGCATTGAATATGCTTTGGCAGGGTGTGAGCTTTGAAGAAGTGAAGTAGGTCCCTTGTTTCTTTAATGGGAACCTGCTTTGCATCTATTTGAGCCTGAAAGAAAGAGTTTTGAGTGAGTTTCAAAACTTTTGTAGATATCTGAGTATAAGTGTAGTTTAGTTTCTGAGTTACCTGAGTAAGAACATCAGGCTCAGATACTTGTTCTACTGAGATAATTGGTGTCTCAGATATCTTGTTGTGAGGTTGAGACTTGGAAGTTTGGTCCTCATCAACCTTTCTTTCTTGAACCTGAGAGAAATACAATACTTAGGAAATAGTTTGAAAGAATCTATGCATAAATAGTCTGGTCCTCAATATGCTTTTAATGAATTCTGATTTGTGCTACTTACTTCCTCAAAAGGAAGCTCAGATTCATTTTTCTCAGAAACTTCTGCAGTTTCTGGTGTTCTTTCGAGTGATGTTGCCTTGGGGGCTTCATCAATTTCCATTGATGCAGAGGAAGTCGCAACTTTATCCCCTTGCATTTCTACTTCTGAAATAGCCTGTAAGTAGAAAGTATTGAATTATAGAAGAGATAAAAGATAACCCGAGATGAAGAATACTTGTCACTTGAGTGTCATATACCTTCAAGTTTGAAGGCTCAGTGATGTGTTCTTCAGAAACCTTGTTGGTCTCTGGGTTTGTCTCTGGCATTTCTGCCTTATCTTCTTCCATCTCAGTTGGAGCCTGTTAGAAACATTTATTTCAATGATTAAGCACATAAACTTATAACTGAAGAAGTGTTATCTTAAGAATCCATTATTACCTGTGACACAGGCTCAGATGTCTTAAGAGGCGAGGTTGAGGAAACCTCCTTCTCAGTTTCTAAGGTAAGCTTTTCAGCTTCTTCTTGTTTTTGTGTTTCTAACTCAGCCTGTAACAAAGAAATTCTTATGAGGTAACAAGATTTATAAGTATAAAATTTTTCACAAGGTAAGAGTTAAACCAGTCATTTACCTGAGCAGTTTCAGGCTGATTGGTCTGTGGAACTTGTGACCTTTCTATACATTGGTCGTCTTGTCCCAGTGCAGTTTCTTTGTTTGAAGTTTCTGGTACTTCACACCTTTCCTGAGTATGCAACTGACTTGTTTGCCTCCGGTTGATCAATCGAGTAGATGTCTCGGTTTGATCCCTCTCATTGAGTTGGGGAACCCGCTCAATTCTGATTTTCTTGACCTTGTATTCTTTGGTAATTCGAAATGGAGTTCATTTACCATTTCATCAACCACTTGTGGCTGTTGTGGTTGTTGTGTTTGTGGGTGTTGTGGTTGTCTGGAAGCAGAAGATTGATCAGTAGAATCTTCTTCCAGATTTTTAGATGTGGCATTTCCATCAGCATCTGCCAGCACTAAAATACCACTCATCAGGGCTTTGTGAAGTTGTGCAAGAGAGACATTCCCTGATGATGTGTTTGCACCAACAACCTTTGCTATAGTTTCAGCAACCTGCGGTGTAGGTTCTTCTTCAGATATCTTATCACCAGTTACTTTTTCAGTAACCTTAGCCCTCTTTGTTCTTTCTAGGACTTGAGAGATGACTAGTTCATCATCTTCATCGTCAGAGCTCTCATCAGCATTGGGAACTGATTGGTCCATTATTCCTGCGGTTTCAGCAGATGGGGCTTGGTGTATTTCACCACTCTTGGCAGCATTTATGAGTTAATCAGCAAGGCTTTCTGCATTAGTCGCAACATTTCTGAAAGCACTTTCTCTTGCGGAGTCCACTTGTTCAGCAGTTGATAACACTTTTGCAGAATTGATGAGTTCATCTGCCATGCTTGCAGATAACTGAGAATTGACAACCTCTTTGGGTGTGTCTTCTGATTTGCCAGCAGACTTCTTTCTTGAAGTTCTGGGCTTCTTGGTCGCAACCTTTTCTTCAGATATCTTTTCAGATTTTCGCTTCTTAGGACCTTTCTGAGACCCAGTAACCTTTTTCATCAGATTTGTATACTCATATTTGTAGAGTAAGTTACTGTTGGCTATTTCTGCCGTCTCTCTGAGCTCAATGCCAAGCTTTTCCAGCAAGTAGCATATCTTCAGACCATAACCTACTGTTGCCTTTGGCTCAGCTAGTCCTTTGACAATCTTAGGCTCGAAGCCTTGAATCTTCTTCACGAATTTCATGAAGGCGTACTTTCCCCAGTTAAAAGGGGTTTCCAGCCTTTTGTGTTGTTGATTCAGCAAGAACATCATGATACATCACTCTTGGCTTATCTGGTCAGCACCTCCTTGTAGACCATCAAAGCATCTGTGAAGAATGCAAGCCAGTACATCCCAGTGAACCAACAGATGTCTGGTTCGGATGTCAGCAAGTTTGAACTCAGTGGGTGTATCTGATTTTTCAAGATCACACACGTCACTGTAAAGTTCTTTAACACCTTCAAGGAGTTCCTCATCCTTGGTGTTTATTTCAAAATCCTTTCCAAGATTTTGAACCTCAAACAACTTACAGAAGGTTGTTAAGTCCAGAAGGATTTCCTTTCCTTGGACTGAGGTTTTGATAGACACTATTTCAAGGTTTCGGATACACAGGAAATAATCCTGGAGTTGTTGTAAAATTCCAACACATCGAGTGATGAAATTCCACTTGGGCGAGCAGATAGAAAACCCTTGATTTGTGACTTTTCAAGCATGTCAAGAATCAATTTTCTGTCAGTTTGGTTTTCTATTGTAGCAGAGAGGTATTCCTCAACCATGGAACCACCCCAAATCATTCTGTGACTTGAAGTCCAATGGTCAGGATTAAAAACCCTACCACTCGGTTGTTCACAATAACCAACTCTGGTGCTTGCTTTTCAGCAATACCAGTGGAGGATTGGGATTGCTGTGTTGAAGTGTTCTTGGAGGCCATCTCTTTATATAGTGTAGGGATTTGGAATTGGTGTTTGAAAGAGATTTGATTCAGTGATTCTTTTCAGAAAAACTTGATCTTGATTTGCAGAGATTGTAGAGAGTTTGCAGAGAATCAAGAGAAGGATTTGCTATTTTTGTGCAAGATGAAATTTCGGATTAGGCAAAAGTGATTTCATTTGCCAAAATCCTATATATATAGCAGTTGAATCCCAATAGACAAATACATACAAATTGATTTTGTGTGTACGTATCTGTGATTTGCAAACAGGCGTGAGCAAAAGCTAGTTCGGCATTAAATGCTTAGTGGGCCATGTATGAATTTCAACAGTCCACTATTTACTGTGAATTAATTTCCACCGTACAGATCAATCGCTTAACTTCATCGAGGGTCACCATTGCTTCTTCAGCAATGATCACAATCAGCAAGTGTAATTGTGCCCATTTAATGAGTTTTGGCGACTTGCTATCTGAATCACAATTCTGTATGACCAAGAACACTGTTCGCATCTGAATCTGTCTTTTACTTAGGATTTTTCCAAGTTTTTCATCAAGATAGAAATAATGCGAGTTTCAAGAGAGTAGTTGACTGCAGATAGTTATACTATTCTCTTTTGTGATTTCCGTTTGTAGAGTGATTCAGATATTTGAGTTCCCGTCTCAGAGATCTTAAGCTATCTTTTTGCTCTTTAGCCTTTTTGACTTCTGGATACCCGTTCCAGATTTCTCTTTTCTCTTTTCTGGATACCCGTTCCAGATACCTCTTCTCTGGTTGCCTGTTCCAGATACCTCTTCTCTGGTTGCCCGTTCCAGATACCTGAACTCTTTCAGTTCATTGGTAGTTCCATTAGTCCAAGACTATGTCTTAAGGCTAAGAATCTACTTTCTTGTAGTGGCTTAGTGAAGATATCTGCAAGTTGGTCTTCAGTGCCAATCTTGAGTATCTCCATATTGCCCTTTTCAACATGGTCTCTGATGAAGTGATGTCTAACATCAATGTGCTTTGTTCTGGCATGAAATTTAGGATTCTGTGTAATCGCAATAGCACTTGTGTTGTCACAGAAAATGGGAGTTTTCTTCTCATCGAGTCCATAGTCTTTAAGTTGTTGTTGTATCCACAGGATTTGTGTTGCACAACAACCAGCAGCAATATATTCAGCCTTTGTGGTAGAAGTTGCAATTGAGTTTTGCTTCTTGCTAAACCATGAGATAAGTCTAGTACCCAGAAACTGACAAGTTCCTGAGGTGCTTTTCCTATCAAGCAATGATCCAAAGATAATCGATTCGAATACCCAGCTAAACTCAATCCACTTTCTTTAGGATACCACAATCCTACATCTACTGTACCCTTTACATACCTTAATATTTTCATAGCAATGTTGTAGTGTGTTTGCATTGGATTTGTCTGAAATCTAGCACATACACCAACGGCATATTGAATATCAGGTCTACTTGCAGTGAGGTAAAGTAGTGAACCTATCAATTTCCTATACTTATGTTCTTCAACAGTCTTATCTGATTCAGTATAGGTCATTTTGGTTCCAATGCTTATAGGTATCTTAGCATTCTTTTCAGAAGGCTTAAGATTGAATTTTGTGAGCATATCTTTTGCATACTTTGTTTGACTAATGAATATTCCATCATTGAGTTGCTTGACTTGCAATCCTAGGAAATAATTCATTTCTCCCATCATGCTCATCTCAAACTTGCTTTTCATGAGATTTGCAAAGTCATTACAAAGTTTCTTGTCCTTAGATCCAAATATGATGTCAGCAACATATACTTGAACTAAGAGTAGTTTCCCATCATGATTTAAGGTAAATAAAGTTTTATCAACTTCACCTTTCTTGAAACCACTTTCCAGAAGGTACTTGGCCAAAGTGTCATACCATGCTCTTGGAGCCTGTTTGATCCATCTGAGCTTTCTGTAGTTTATAGACCATTCTACCTTCTGAGGAAACTTCAAAGCCAGGTGGTTGCTCAACATAAACTTCTTCTGCAAGTTCACCGTTTAAGAATGCACTTTTGACATCCATCTGATAAACTTTGAAATCTTTATGAGCTGCAAAGGCTAGAAAGAGTCTTATTGCATCCAATCTGGCAACTGGTGCATATGACTCGTCAAAATCTAAGCCTTGATGCAGGTAAATCCCTTGGCAACCAATCTTTCTTTGTTTCTGGTTATTTCACCAGATTCATTCATCTTGTTTCTGAAAACCCATTTAGTTCCAATCACAGATATTCCTTCTACAAATGGAACTAGTTTCCAGACTTTGTTTCTCTCAAATAGATCCAACTCTTCTTGCATTGCAGAGATCCAGTCTTGGTCTCCTGATGCTTCTTCTATATTTTTAGGTTCAATATTCGAGATGAAACATCCAAAGAGAGAGTTAGCATTTTCAGCTATTGCTCTCCTAGTCCTAACACCCTGATTAATTGGTCCAATTATATCCTTTGTAGGATGATCTTTGATCCATCTCATCATAGGTTTAGTGCTAGTAGGATCAATATCCAAGTGATCTGAATGTGAATCACTAAGATTTTGATTTGATACTTTTTTCTGTATCTAAGATATCTGACATATGGGAAATGTCATTGATATCTAACACTTTTTCAGTGTTAGAGATATCTGAAACATGCATTTCAGCATTCTTATTTTCAGATACCTCTTCATGATGAAGGTTCTCAGTGACCTGTTCCATTTCTGGAAAACTCATAGGAAATTCCTCATCATGTCTGTGAGTCATCTTGTTGTTACTAGGCTTTTCAAGCTTTTCTACGTCAGAGTCATCCTCACTTTCCATAATGATGTTTTTCCTTTCTGAGGATTCTTCTTGTAATCCCTCGAATAGTTCTTTGAACCTTCGAGAGTTCATCAATAGGAGGTGTTTTCTTATTTCCTTCATAGAATACAACATGAACTGATTCTTCAATTTTCTTTGTTCTTTTGTTGTAAACTTCGTAAGCTTTCTTGTTGTGGAATATCCAAGAAAACACCTTCATCGCCTTTGGTTGAAATGTTCTCGATAATCTTTCCCATTGTTTAGAACAAAACATCTACAACCAAATACTCTCGGATGTTTGATATTAGAGGTCTACCAACCAAGATTTCATAGGGGTCTGTCATGGTGTTTGTTTATCAAACATACATTACGAGTGTAGTGTCGTGTTTACGACTTCAACCCAATAAATTTCACTTATTTGATGTCACTAGCATTGTCCTTGCGGCTTCTTTAAGGGTTCTGTTTTCCTTTACGCAACACCATTTTGTTGAGGTGTTCGACAGAGGAAAGTTGGTGTTGTATACCTTTGCGGTACAAAACTCCTTTATGTCTTGGTTGACAAACTCGATACCATGGTCTGCTCGATTGCGATACCTTGTCATTTTCATGACTTCAAGCTTTTTCACAAGTTTGGTATCTCCACCTGGCATCGATTTGTGTTTGAAAAGACAACCCAAGTGAATCTTGAGAAGTCATCTACAACAACGGACATACTTCTTTCCTGCATAACTAGTTACAGATGATTCAAATAGATCCATGTGTAAAAGTTGCAGTGGTCTAACACTAGAGTGTCTGATTTTGGACTTGAAAGAGATCTTAGATTGTTTCCCCATCTGACAGGCATAACAGATACCATCCTTTCTGAAAGATGTTCTGGGAAGACCAACCACTAACTCTTTCTTGGCAAGTCTATTCAGAGTTTTGAAGTTCAAGTGACTCATTCTTTTGTGCCATAACCAGTGCTATTCTGTGTGACCAGATTGACTCACCATGAGACATTCTTCAGTTGTGGCAGATGCCCAATCGGCAACATAAAGACTGCCTTTCCACCGACCAACTAAGACTGTCTGCTTTGACTCATCGTCAATTAGTTTGCAGTATTTAGCTTTGAATTTTATAGTAAAACCCTTGTCTGCAAACTGGCTCATGCTAAATAGATTATATTTCAAATCCTTAACATGTAATACATCAGTGATTGTTAAAGTCCCCATTTTGACGTTGCCAAATCCCAGAGAGGGATTTAATTCTCCTCCAGCAAATCTGATATCTGGTCCTGTGTTGCAAGCTTTGTAATCCACCAGATTTGCTTTGTCTCCTGTCATGTGCTTTCCGCATCCACTATCAAATAGCCATTGTGCTTTAGTCCAGGAGGCAATCTCATCAGCCATAAGACAGTTTTCTATGTTGGAGATGTCTGGTCCGTCAATTTCAGCAACTCCACACATTTCATTCTTCTTGAGGCCGAAGTCGATTATGTCATGAGTAACTCCACATAATTCTGGTGATGGTAAGGTTGAATCATCTGAATTGTCATCTTCAGAATCTGTCTCAACGTCTAGAGCATCCAGTTGAATTTGGATTTTCTTTCTTTCTTTAGTTAACAAAGCTTTCTGGCTTCTTCTGAAGATTCTTCTATCTTTCTTGTCGCCTGTCCTTAGTTTGTTGAGGGAAGGACAATCCTTCTTGAAGTGGCCAGGTTTCTGACAATAGAAACAGATATCGTTTCCAATTTACGCCTCAAGACATGATGCTTTCGAAATGGGCTTGTTCAATGAGCTTTGCATATTTTGTCTTGGTGATAGTTTGAGCCTAGATGCTTTTGACTTCTCTTTGGCTTTTCTTCTCTCAATTTCTCGTGACAAATTTGCTCATTTGCTTTGCGGCAAGAGCATCCTCGATCTCCTCCTTGCTTTTCTTCTTTTGAAGTTCCTTGAGTAACTAGAGCAACATTCGCAACTTTTAGGTTGTTTGTTCTCTCGAGTTGTCTCATAGTCATGATAGCAAGATGAGAGAAAGTTCCACTAGAGTGATATTTGGCATACCTTGGTTAAAATAAAAGAATTTAGTATGCTCCGGTTGTGGTTAAGACTTGACAATAGTCTTAATCTTTTCATTGAGAGTATCTATTGCTTTCCCAGTCTTGCCATATCACTCATGAGAGTGGTAAACTGAAATCAAGTTCTTCGAGTTTCGGTGGGACCTTGTTTGAAATTTTGAAATTTCAACTTTAGAACTTCGAACTTGTTTTCCTTGGTTTTCTCGCCCGCAGATTTCTTCAATCGATTGCCACCAACTTTCGCCGTTTTAGCACCCCCACAGTTTACATTGTATGTGCTCTGGTGTCGATCTGATGATGATGTTACGAGCTTGACCATCCAGAAGATTCCTCTTGGCATCTTCCGATGTCCAGAGTTCTCTGGGCTTTGGTTCGTAAATAACTTGACCAGTAGATCTTCCACTAGTTGACGCATCTGTTTGTGAAGATCCTTCGCTTTGATCTCTGTCTCTTCCACTCGAAACCTCCATGTCTTGCTTAAGTTGTTGAATGACTATTGGGCCATTCTTTATTACTTCGATCATCTCGTCACTTATGGCTTCAAGGTGGAGCATCATGTTATTTTTCCATTTCTCGTAGTTCTCTGGTTTGAGAACAGGTGCATCACTCAGAGACATACCTGCACACTTAACACACAAATTAAATAGTCCTCAAAAGTGGACAAAGTTCCTTCACCTATCTGGGGATCTAGGTTCAGTGCAGAAGGCTGGTGAACCTCCTGCTCTGATACCACTTGTTGGTCCAGATAATGGCAAAGTAAAAGACTAGAGGGGGGGGGGTGAATAGTCTTTTAAAACTTTTGTCGATAACAACTATTTCTCAGATATCTGAATAGATATCTGATACTTAGAATCAGAGTGCGGAAGACTTAATAAGGATAAGTGCAGAAACAGTTAATATGTGTGTGTGTGTTGCTGAAATGTAAATACAGAAAGGTAAATAACAAAGCATGTATAGTGGTATCTGGAGGTGGCGTAATCCTCCAACTAATCCACTTCGGTCTGTCAGAGACCTAGAATTCACTAGAACAGATAATTGAGTTCTCCTTACAATAATCCTATTCTAAGATTCTTAAACAATTGGTTTCCCAACCAAATGTTCCCCCTGAGTTATTCCCCGGCTTTCACAGCCAAGTACTTCCTATACTCAGAAACCTTTGAGTTATTCCCTAGCTTCCCAAGCTAAGTACTTCCTATACTCAATAACCTTGGAGTTATTCCTTAGTTTCCCAAATCAAGTACTTCCTATACTCCGGTAACCTTGGAGTTATTCCCTGACTTTTCAAACTAAGTACTTCCTGTACTCCACGCCAGTTATGGTGTTGGTTTTTGGTTTGAGTTGTCAGATGAGCGTCTTAATAACTTTTCAGTTAATCAGATAACTCTGTGAATCAAGTTACTTAATACACTTTACAGCGTATGGTATCTTGTTCGATTTTACTGACCCAAGTCTTATGATATCTGTTCAAGAGAATGAATCTCAGATAGTTGATCTTTTGATTCAACTCCTTCACAGATAGCTTTGCTTGTTTAGGATCAGGACACTTAGAACTTCAGTGTTTACTCAAGATCAAAAGCTTTGGTCACAACAGAAAGCTTTGAGAATAAGTAAGTTGCTTTGAGAGAGTAAGATGTTCAGCGTTTGTATGCAGTTCAAGGTCTAAGCTGTCTTCTCAAGCAGTCTAAGTGTTGATATTTATAGATGAATTTGAGTGCCGTTTGAATAGTATCCGTTAGGCTCAAATTCAAACTATCGATATCTGTGTATAGTACTGTAGCAGGTTTTGTCTTCTTCTCAGAAGCTGCCGTTGCTTTTATTTAGACATCTCTGTCCGTGCATTAAATGCATTGTACTATACTTTTTGTCCTGTAGTGTCAACGGAACTATGCTTTGTATCAGAGACTAGTGTTATCTGATTCTTTGCACGTCCTTATCTTCATTCTTGAGATACCACTTGTATTTATTGAAACAACTTTGTTTCCAATATATATTTCTCTTTCAGAAACGTGGTTAAGGCTCAAGGTATCTGAGAATAGATATCTGTGGACACTTTCCTTGTTTTCAGTTATGTATCTTATTTCTCAGATATCTCTTATGACACAGTTTGTTTTGAAACTATTCGTGTCTTTAAGATATCTTGCTAAGATATCTGAACAACAGATTCAGTAATCTTGTGCAGTTTTCTTCAAGTCTTCAATGTCGTTGAGCTTTCTGCTTGGATGTCTTCTTCTTGGTCTTCTCTTCATAAAATAAAAATTACATTTTGAGACCTAACATCCTATACAAGATTAGCTAGACTATCATACTTAGTGGGTTTCCTCTTTTACAATGTTCAAGTGAACCAAGAGTTTAATCACCTTTCTGAGACTAAGATAAGTCATCATGTTGCTGATCAAAACTAAACAGATATTCTTTACAAAATATCTAACAAAATTCCTAACAAATTTCTCAACAAATTTCCCAACAAATTTCACAAGAAATTTCCCAACAGGTTGTGTGGTTGAGATCTTGGGAAAGTGGGGGTTTATATAATTGGGGAAGACATGAGCCCATTGGTATTCCAACGGACAACAAATCGGTGAACAAGATGGTTAATAAATTAATAATAATAAATTAGCGGTTGATGAATAATTAGTTATTATGATTAACATTAAATATTTGTTTAACGTTAATAGCAACAACATAACCGTTGTTACTTGGGGTTGGTAGCCCATAATCAATTAATGAAGGGACAATTATATATAAAATTAGCTACTACATTATTCCAATCTCAACTCCTTGTTTCTAATATATTATTAAAATATATGGGTCCTACACGGAATTGTTTATTACAACAAAGACGATCAGTCAACCAACCTAAATTTGATGAATCCCTACTGAAAAATTGATACCTTTTCATGAACTATCTTTGGAGACTGGATTGCGATCATGTGATGATGATGAATTGCCCGTTTAGAAGAAGTTAATGTATTGTTCACATTCATCGGTTCCATATCCATAAAAATTTACTGGCCCATCATCCAATGTGTTTTGATTCCTCCCTACGAAACCGACATGCACCCGTGACTCGTCACCGTTAAAGTACAATTGATTTGCTTCCCTATCTTTTATAACGACTTTGAAGAAGCTACTCCCAATGTACTTCAACCGCAGGATGAACCCTCTTTCCAAGCCATACTCACGGTAAAAGGGTACCCACCCAATATCGAAAAATACATGTCCGCTGCGGCTCGATAAGCCTATTGGCCATGGAGTCCCCACGTTAACCTGTAGCCGCACATCCATGTTCAAGTCCGTCATGTAGAATGACAAAAAATCACTTGGAATTTCATGTTTAGAAGGTAAGCTACACGGATTAATTGGTGGGGAAAAATTTATGAAAATATGTAAAATAAAATAAATATGTAAACCATTGCAGAACATAACTTCAATAAAAGTTGCTCGGACATACCCAAACGGTATTGTTGTTCCTCCCTATCATTGAGAAGAAAATGTTCGGAGGAAGCACCATGAAATTGTTCGATCCGTTCGAAATAGTGATGGAGGCAATACTAGTGGTGAGAATAGAATAGTGCTACTCTATTCATATAATTACACATATAACAACACAACATGTGAACCTTTATATAGTACTGAGGGTGACAAAAATCTTTGAATAGAATCAAAGCGATGAAGAAATTATCATCTCACAGCAAATCTTTGGTAAAGCAATAAAAAGTGTTCCCTACAAAAGAAGGGAAGCACAAGGTATTTACGAATTGGGAAATGCAACTCATTATATATTAACTTATAAATGTACACGACAACATTTGCGGGCACAAGATTGCCCGCTACCCAAGTCATTGTACATTAGAAATACAAGCTTTATTAAACTTCAATAAGGTTCCCAACAAGAGACATATGAATTTCCAATGAATAGAAATCGGGTCTAAATTTCAACCAAATGGACGAACGTAATGGTACCCGATAGCATGATGGCGCGCTTTTAAAAAGCATCTCGAACTATATTCCTCAAACGACCCGGATATGCCCTCAATCAATTTCCAATCAGCCTCCCCCTCGTACGCGTATGCTCGTGACAACCCATCTACCTGAAATACATCAACATTGAACACAAGTTCTTTGCAAAATGCACATTTAATAATAGCCTTACTTAACTGGTTTCTATAAAACAATGACAATATAGACGAAATAGACGAGGACTTACATTGGCTATCATACTCGGTAGAATTAGTAATGGTTATATGATTACTGGATTCGTCCCAAAATACACAATGAGTGGTCAAGAGAAACCCGAAGCACCTGAATCGATCGAACAATAACCAAAAACGGTATTCACATTCCACCTCGGTGTATGTAACGGCCCGAAAATCTAGGTAATAAAAATAAGCATCTTTATTTGGAAAAATCTAGAAACGAAGTCAAATCCTAACAAAAGTCAAACAGTCAAAGGTAACGACAACTGCAACAAGTAACTAAGAGTTCAAGTGGTGAAATGTTTTTAACAAATCCCAAAATACAAAAAGAACACCCCCCCCCCCCCCACTCTCTCTTGCTGAACATCTAAGTCTCTAAGGCATCCTAAGTAGCAGAATCTACAAGAAGGTAACAAATCAAGTGTGAGATAAAACTTAGTGAGGTTCTGTGCTAAGTGAGCAACGAATTATGTAATACGAAGTAGGTTTTTATCAAACGAATCAAGATATAATATAACATGAAGATATACGAAGCGGATAATTATCGTTGGTGCAGTCAACCTTATAACCCCAATCCGAGCCCTTATCACTCCGGACAGGGAATGACCACTGCCAAACGAAGACGAAGACCCTGCCATGGTACAGGGGTGAAACACTACTATTCCCAATGACCTCGGCGACTTCTGCCTCGCGTCAAGGGATAGTAAGCAGAGGTACTTCATGAACAACTCGATAGACACAACTGCCCAAGTATATCCACTCAGAAACACCCACCATAATTGCGCACATATCGGTCGAAGCGAATCAATCAAACAAAGATCATAATAAATCATATACATATATATCTTTTTAGAGCGGAAGAATGAGAAAAAGATTTGATGCAGTTTTTAGAACTTGATTTCATGAGTTTCACAATATTTGAGATGCAATACTATATATATATATATATATATATATATATATATATATATATATATATATATATATATATATATATATATAATATTAAAATAGATTCTTGTAGTTTCGCAAATATACATATAATTTAGGGTAGAACACTCACTTTAAATTGAGTTGCACAGTAAAATCCGAACAAGCTATCCACGAAAGAAATGAGCAACTTCGAACAATTAATTATGTGCACTGTGAACGAGTAGGTAAGTGTGTAAAGTCGGGTTGAAAAGTGTAATCGGATCGGGAAAGTACGAAAATGAGGTTGAGAGTCGAATATCCCATCAAAATTGTACCTTCTCCTTACATTCAACCAAACCGTTTGTATGATACATACCGTAAGTGTTGTTCAATGCCTTGCATCCAAAAACATTGGGTTAAAATAGTCGAGCATATTGGTCCCGTCGTAATGTAATTGTTGGAACTCGCGCAACGCTTTAACGAACGTGTTAATCACCACATCATTCCAGTGGGAAGTTTGTGAGGAAAAAAACAAACTCTTGTTGGGAATAGAAATTGGAATTCATCGATATACATACGGATTGGCTTAATTGTCTATGTCAAAATTAAATGTAGCTGAATTGTTCTTTTATAGGTGATGAAATAGTTCTTGCAGTTGTTACAAGATAGGAATAATAAGAATCGGCAAAACTTTGGTACAACGAAAATTTTGTAGGTGAAACACTAATGTTAACATACTTTACTACATGTGACACATGCAGACAAATAATGAAATGTACAGGATGTTGGTAAAATTTGACATGAAATTATTCGGCTTGTGACTATACAGTCTCATTGGATGAGTCTGTGTTTGCGTATTTAATTCAATGGGTTTTATAATTATGTTTGGTCCTAAGAGAGGTAAATATAACAGTAGTATCCAAGTAGGCATTTTTCTATGCGAATAAATGGACACCAACGCTTACGAAAGACAGGCATTTTATTTATTTCCACACGGATATAGTTGGAATTTCGAAGTGAATCATATGTTTATCAATACTTTGTTTGCCGAAGTCCAATCAATGGGTGGGTTGAACTTCCTTGACTATCCCCCACCCATTCGTAAAACTCCTTGGACTTTACGAATAATTTCCGGTAAGTCCAAGGAGTTTTCCGGTTGAGGATAGTTAAGGAAGTTCAACCCACCCATTGATTGGACTTGACAAGTATTGATAAACATAAATTATGAAAAAAAACGGGAAAAAACGTCGTTATGGGGCGACGGATTTTATCCGTCGCCCCATAACGACGGATCGGTAAACTGGGCGACGGAATCTATCCGTCGCTTATTAGCGACGGATAACTTATCCGTCGCTAACTTGGGCGACGGATAAATATTTATCCGTCGCCCAAGTTTGACTTTTATTAAAAAAAAAAAAGAAATTATTTTTTTTTTTGAAAACTGGGCGACGGATAGATTATCCGTCGCCTTATAGCGACGGATCGATTCTGGGCCGACGGACACCTGTCCGTCGGCCCAGAATTTCCTAATTTACCCGGACAGAGAGGCAGAGTGCCTCATTTTCTTCATCTTCTCCCTTCTTCTTCCTCATTCTCTTCTTCTCCTCTCTTCGGTTTCCGGTGAATTGTTCGTTATTCCGGCCAATCTTGGTGCCTAATCGAAGCTAGTGGGACAAGGAGTTTGTTTCTTCGATCAATTTCAGATTTCTACCGATTAATCAAGGTATTTTGGCTAAAACCCTAGTTTTTTAAAATTTGGGGATTTTGTTTATTTTGATTAATTTGAGCAATTATATGTATATATGATAAGTATGTAGTAGTTAGTTTAGTTAATTTGATCAATTATATGTAATTTGTTCAATTTGATAGTTAGTTTAATTAATGATATGAATGTATGTAGTATGTTAAGTTTGGTATGTATGAATGTATGTAGTTAGTTTGATTTGTGTGTTAAGTATATATAGTTAGTTTAGTTAATTTGATATGTTTGTTAAGTATAGAAGTATGTAGTTTTGATTTGATAAATTTGTATGTTAAGTATGTAATTTGATATGAATATCTGTAGTAATTCGATATGTATAGAGTAATTAGTTAATTTGATATGTATGTTAAGTATATAATATATGTACTAAGAGGTTGAAATGGTTAAATTATATGCCCAATTTTGTAAATATCGAACACTTAATTAATAATTAATTTATAAGCAACATATAATAATTAACAATTAACCTCTACAATCTTCTTATCCGAATTGGAATCGATCTAATAAATTAAATACGATCTAATCAATTGGAACGTCTCAGGTTAAAAATAAAGTATATATACAATGAATTCCGACCGTTCATGGATGTACGATCGTACGGCGGTAAATGGCAGAGTTTCTAGGAGTTTTGTAGAAGGGGTTAAAGGTTTCATCTCGTTTTCCATGGGACGTCCGGTTTGTGCAATTGGGGGTTTGATAAAGTGTCCTTGCACATTGGAAACCTGCAGAAACAAGCAATTTATAGCGCCTCTGATAGTATTCGAGCACTTGCGGCGTTATGGATTCATGCACGAGTATCATGTATGGATTCATCACGGTGAGGAAGCACCATGGCATACCTCCAATGGAGGGAGAGGCGGGGTTTGGGGCCGCCTATCGAGTGCCTTTCTGCTTGTCGGAACATGTGCATGGTGTATTGGGAGGAGGATGTAGATCTGTTGGAATGCAACTTCTGTGGTAGGGAGCGTCACAAGTGATGAGGAGGGGGGTGCATGAGAATGAGGAGTTTCATCCGTTTTGTCTCTAGGCTTGTATAACTAGTAATCATTAGTTGATATATATATGAAACCAAACATTATGGTAAAATTGAAGCTGATGTAACTTATATTATGTAATGCCGTAACAATTGACTGGAGCTAATATAACTTATATTACGTAGCAATTGATTGAATTATTGTGAAATTGATTTATTATCGTAAATGAAAGACCTCGATCTAATGAATTCAAACGTGTCAGGTTATTATCTAATTATTCAATGAATACCGATCGTTCATGGATGTATTGTCGTACTCTCAATGGCAGAGTTCAATGGAGTTTTCTGAAAGGGGTTGAAGGTTTCATTGCATTTGCAATGTCAAATCCGGCTTGTGTAAAGGATGGGTTGATAAAGTGTCCTTGTGCAATGAAACAGTGCAGAAACAAGCAATACGTGACTCCTAAAGTGGTAGTCCAGCACTTGAGGAAAAATGGATTCCTGCCTAGGTATGGAATCATCATGGTGAGGAAGCAGCACCGTCCAATACATATGACCAATCTGACGGCGTGGAAGGAAGAAAAATGAACAAGTCGGGAACAAAGTACATCGAAGGCGATGCTATTCGAGCTCGAGTCGAACAAATGGTGTGCGATCTTTGCAGGGCGGAGTTGAGGACACAACCAACTGAAACCGAGGTGGAGGTGGAGGAACCACCGAATCCGAGGATCGGTTGTTCTTTGACTTGTTAGAATCAAGGAAGCCGGTTTACCGGTGTAAGCTCATTGAGTTGTCTTTGTTAGCTCGGCTAATGAGTTGTAAGGCTAATGGCCCGAATCAAACGAGCTTCAATGAATGGGTTGGCGTAATCGGACCTTTGTCTGAAGAAAACCTAGTTCCACCAACTTTTACCAAGCGAAGAAAAGATGCGAGGATTAGGTGCTGTGGTAACCATAGACTGTTGTCCGAAAATGTGCATGATATATTGGGAGGAGGATGCAGATCTAATAGAATGCAAGTTCTGTGGTAAGGAACGGTACACGCGTTACAAGGAGGGGGCTGCAAAGAAACGACAAAAGAAAAATCTCTCACATAAGAAAATGTGGTACTTCCCTCTAGCACCTCGTTTGAAAAGATTGTATGCTTCAAGTGCTTCTGTGGATAAAATACGGTGGCACAAGGAGCGAGTAATCTCGGATAATGCAGAAGGTGGTAGAATGGACCATCCAGCAGACTCACCCGCATGGAAATCGTTTGACAAGACATATCCAGAGTTTGCAGCCGAATCTAGAAATGTACGTTTGATGATGTCGATAAACAAGCAGAAGATCCCATAGAAGTAGATGATGAGTTGTTTGATCTGCACGAGGACCAATATGTAGTCTTAGAGGACGGCGATAACGGTATATTATGAGTAATTATATGTGTTATTATAATCTGTTATGTATTATAACTCGTACTAACACATTTTTATTGTATTTATTACATTTTTGCGATGCATGACAGAGGCCGTCCACTATCGTCCCCCCACGCAAGCCGCATGATAGTGGTGGGTCGGGACACCGTCGACTTGAGGAGGGCTCGAAGATCGGGACAAGAGTCTCGGATTCCAGCAGACTCACCCGCATGGAAATCGTTTGACAAGACATATCCAGAGTTTGCAGCCGAATCTAGAAATGTACGTTTGATGATGTCGATAAACAAGCAGAAGATCCCATAGAAGCAGATGATGAGTTGTTTGATCTGCACGAGGACCAATATGTAGTCTAGAGGACGGCGATAACGGTATATTATGTGTATTATGAGTAATTATATGTGTTATTATAATCTGTTATGTATTATAACTCGTACTAACACATTTTTATTGTATTTATTACATTTTTGCGAGATGCATGAGGCCGTCCACTATCATCCCCCACGGTAGGCGCATGATAGTGGTGGGTCGGGGACACCGTCGAACAACGAGGAGGGCTCAAGATCGTGACGAGGTCTCGGATTCACGAGACCCCTAGCGAGAGAGCAGTCGTGGCTCTACCAGTCAGCCCAGACACATGCTGGAGGACGACCACGACAATTGTCCCTACCTCGTGTTCGATCCAAACAATCCCAACGTCACGTGGGACGGCTTGCCTGTGATTTTCCCTATTGGTCCTGCCAAGTAAGTATTATACATTCTTCTTAAATATGTAAAACATAACTGATAATGATAGTTGACAAGTATAAATTGTTGTACTAAAGTAATGCATATTCGTTTCTTGTATCTTATACATTGACAATGACTTATGGCCTGGAGGTGCACAACAAACTAGGTGACATCTTAGGGCGGAGAAAACCAGGCGGTGGTGGTGAGTGTTGGAGCCACATCTCGGAGCGCATGAGGGCCGAGTACTTCGATGAGCTGAGGGTAAGTTAAAATATGACATTCATTTGTTTGTAATTTAGCCAACGACATGTGCCCTTGGGGGTCGAATGACCCCTACTGCGGGTCGGCAAACGGGCGGCAGGCACACGCAGTTCGTGTATGGGTCCTTTCGTCCGTAAAAGTCTCTACCATACTGGTGTGTGCTTGGTGAATGAAATCAATATGTAATAGACGTTGTGTCGTGGTGTCCTAAGTTTCTTCGGTAATAAGGTCGACGTTTTTTCTTTTGCAGTACCTCTACGTGGCATGAGCGTGAATAAGCTAATTCCCGTGGATGTCTATTTACCGGGAGTAGACTCTCGATCATTTGCATGAAACTCCAAATTTTTCCCGGTTGTATGAAAATCAAATAATTCAAAGTTCATCAACTATTTGTTTGTTTATTTACTTTCTAGTATGAACAATGAATTGACTATAGCCGGATAAGTTTTTAAGATACGAACCCCTCCGTGGTTGGAACAAGACACATTAACTATGACCGATGACATAATCCCATGTTTTTGAAAATCCTTTCTGCCTTGTCGACCTTAAAAACGATGGTATTAGCAATATAGTAACATTGTTTTGACCATATGATACATTAATTAGTTTAGAAAGTACCCTAGAAGTGTCATTTTATTTAAGACTTTCCCAAAGTACGTATATTGTCAACATAGTAGGTTGACTAGTACCACACATTTATTTTGTGACACAACGTTCATATACTGGTTGCTAATTCATTGAGCACCATAAGATTGGTACCGGTAATCAGTCAACTGAATGGCCACTAAATGTTTTACGGACGTTTGGTTGTCAATGATAGTTCGAAAAGAATGACTCTTCCCGTTTATGGCATTTAGTTTGCACTTTGATCACACACATTTTATGTAATATTTCCATCCCCTTTTTATAATGACATCCCCCAATTACATAAAGCTCCGGAGTAACTTGACAAGTTCTAATTGCATTGCAATAAGAGTACATATCAAGTTACCGAATCATTTCGGAATGAATGTAATTCATATGGCAACCATGATTCAAGTTTCTTACGTTGGAATAGGATTCACCATTTCTTCGATTCGAAAATTGATTATACAATATAAATTAATTTAGTTTCAACAAGAGGAAATAAAATAATTGTTGGCCCATGTTGATGTTGAAACCGTAGGCTCGACTATTTGTCATGGAAACCCATTATATACACATCACCACCACTCCACTATCCTTTATCTCCCACAATCATTCTGGCAAAGGCTACCATTTACACAATCATGGGTTACATTTATGGCACATTCGAGAAGCCTATTCGCGCGGATAATCTCCAATCAGCGGTTAGTTTTGCAAGCCTATAAGTACATCTAATGTGTCACCTATGTTTTTTTACAGGGACCGTGCCTTTTAACGTGTATTTTTTTTAATATGGCCTTCTACTTTTAATGCAGATTGTTCCCATGAGGTTCATGCACTACCGTGGGAAGTATATAGGGGAGAAGGTTCAATCCGTTGTTGGACTGTGTGATCCCATGATTGTTTATGTCAAAATAATCGGTGACAGAACATGGTTCGATGTTGGATGGAGCGAGTTTCTTGATTATTATGGTATTTTAGAGGGTTTCTCATTCTCATTCAGCTTGAGATGTCCTGGCACTTTTGACGTCATTGTTAGTCACAGGGCGGGGTTGATTCAGCATTACCCTAGCCAGAGCCCCCATTACAACATGATGGTTAGCATGGTGGGGAGAACATCAACTTTCAACGAACAAGCAACTGATGATAGGGATTCAAATGAGATTGTCAGCCACTATTCCAATAGTGTTGAAGATGTTGACAAATCAGGTTTCAACACATCCTACGCGGATGTGGGATCAAGCAGGCGTGGTGCGGGTTTGTTTTGTAACGAATCAATTTACATTATTGCATTACCGTATTTTTTATTGGTTAAGTGTAATCAACGGTTGAGTTCATGTTATTAACCAGGCAAACGAAAAGATAAGGGCAAGAACCCAATCGCCGCTTTGGACTAAGATGACTCCTTCAAGAAGAAGAAAAAAGGTGCCATTGAACAAAGCGTTGTCCTTGAACGAACCGGGAGGTCCCTTTTATGCTGCCTCGATTTGTGCTTCCCATGTAACTGGACGCTATCTCATGGTAACCAAATGGACATTATAAAGTTATAGGTTTAAAAAGTCATTCTCGTTACACCGTCAACATATGATGCTCACATTGAAACTAATCTGCAGGGTGTATCAACGACTTTTGCCCAGCACTGTGCAGTTGATTCTTACATGCACGTGAAGCTCATTGGTGGTCCAAAGCCTTGGTACGACTTGGTAGTGCATAAGTGGAGTGAGAATGCAAGAATAAGTCGTAGGTGGAAAGAGTTTGCGATAGATGCAAATATGTCGATTGAGGACGCAATTCAATTGGATGAAGACATCGAAGACAAGTTTGTGTGGCATGTGAAGGTGGTTCGGATGAAGTGAACATTCCAAGTTGTTACCTACGCGATACAGTCTGCAGTATTGTTATGTCGTGTTAGGGGTATTTGGCCTATGTTTCATTTTGTAATAAATTGTTTGTGTGTTTGGAACTATAACAAGTTCGTGTCTACTTTATTTTGTTTGTCTCCCTAACCAATTACAATTTGGCTGATGCTTAATGTAGTATGATCGTTGTATTGTAACTCCAATGTCACTTTGTCGCGAGTATTATAAATTTTGTACTTGAAGTTTCCTTGTCAATCGCGTGTTACAATCACCCACCTCAACCGCTACATATTCAAGGATCCTTTATAGTCTACGTACAAATTATTAGGTAATAGCAAGCACCGATTAACTTTGAATTTACTAATCTGTTCTTGACACCAATCTTATTTCATATGACAAAGTGTATATAGTCTTTTGGTGTTTAAGTGATAAAACGAACACAGGTTGCACTTCATTGGTTGATAAATTCCTGTTTACTGTCTACATTTGAAAATTTGTATGTTTTGTTGAAAAAAATACTTTTTAGAGGAAACAAACATAGTAGGGAATATTGTGTCAACCAAGCATGAGTCGATCGTTGGCTGAACTTTGAATAATTATTGGCTAAAAATTGATTCCCTGCGGTGGTTCTAGCTTTTCCCGATAACCCCATCCTCCATAATTTATGTTACTTAAAAGTGACATATGCATAGATTTTTTGTGCGATTATCGCCTAAACTACACTGGAAGTAAAATTACATTGCAAACGTAGACTTCGAAGATAAATACGAGAAATAAAACATCCTACATACATAGTAAGAAAGGACAACCTACACTTGTCCCTAAAACGAAAGACATTTAATGATGATTTATTCCTTACTCTCTTCCATCCCAAACTACCATTCAACGGTTTGTTAGTATATGTGCATTTGTGACTGCGTTTTCGTAAGCTATGTTGCGGGCCCTCCTCACAATACTATCAGCATATTCATCATACAATCCAAAAAGATATTGTAGCTCATCCCAGTTTGGATCTCCTACTACCACATATGCATGTGTCGAAGGGTCACTCTGCAATTCAAGGTGTAAATTTTATGGTAACTCAATAGGGCGTAATTCTAGTTGATAATAGACAAGTGAAACTGTTTTGTTATATAGGAGATGTCACTTACAATTGCAATAGACGTAAACTTTGCATGGTTCGCAATGATTAGTGCATTTGATGTAGTATTTCACGTTATGCATCCAGAGGTTAATAGATACCAAAACCATCTGAACCTATCGAATAAAAATTGTACCTTCTCCTTACATTCAACCAAACCGTATGTATGATACATACCGTAAGTGTTGTTCAATGCCTTGCATCCAAAAACGTTGGCTTCAGGGTTAAAATAGTCGAGCATATTGGTCCCGTCGTAATGTAATCGTTGGAACTCGCGCAACGCTTTAACGAACGTGTTAATCACCACATCATTCCAGTGGGAAGTTTGTGAGAATAAAAACAAACTCTTGTTGGGAATAGAAATTGGAATTCATCGATATACATACGGATTGGCTTAATTGTCTATGTCAAAATTAAATGTAGCTGAATTGTTCTTTTATAGGTGAGGAAATAGTTCTTGCAGTTGTTACAAGATACACTACAAAAAACCTGGCCTGTAGCGACGGATAGATCCGTCGCTACAGGCCAGCTATCCGTCGCCCTAGCTCTGGCGACGGATCGGGCGACGGATAGAAAATCCGTCGCCCCCTTGGAGCTGTGGCGACGGATAACAATCCGTCGTCCAATTCGCGACGGATTGGACGACGGATTGACCAATTATTTTTTTTTTAATTCCGAAATATAGCGACGGATAGAATCTATCCGTCGCTAAATATTTTAATTGGACTAGTGACGGAATTTGAAATTCCGTCACTAATTCATCCTTGAATTCCGTCACTAATTCCGTCACTATTTATTTCATATTAATCCCTATTTTTCGTAGTTCACCTATTTAATCAATATAATGTTCGATAATAAATCAATAATACGGAAAATGTTTCAATGAATAAAAAAGTAATATTCGGAGCTGAAGAAATTATCCAAACAAGTGTAAATATGAAAAAAAATCCGAACATACAAATACATAACTAGCTATCAGACGGGGGTGGGTGTGGGTGATGGCGGAACTGGGACATGAATCGCTTCCATACATCAAGGCGCTTGTTCTCCTCCCTTCGTTCTCTGTGGCGCTCCATCTCGTCCTTTGTTGATCCATCTCTTGAGTTAGCGAGCAACTTTGTTCCGGACTGTTGCACCATTTCCGAGACACAGTCCTGTGTAAACCGACGTCTGGATGCTGGATGATGATGAGGAGCACCGGACTAGCCAGATGCAAACCGAGGCTCCGAGTCCATATATTCGTCCTTTCTTGTCCGGTTTTTGACCTCTAGGAAGATGTTGTCAACTTGTTGATTGACAACACATCACCCGTCTCGTCCTCCTGCCTCGCCACCTGAGCATCAACCTCAGCCTGAAATCGTAAATAGCAGATATCATGATCAGTTACTGTTTTTAAAAAGTAACTTGTAATAGTGTACAAATATGAACTTTAAGCAACATAAACATACCGCATAGACGAGGCCCAAGTCGGTCCATACCCATACCTTGGCCTTCTTGAAGATGGCATACTTGGATGTCACCTCCCCGTGACACTGAATCAAACCAGATCTAGTCAACAATTTATCATCTACAAGTATTAGAGCGGAGACTTCATACATACACGTAATGCTAGATTGCAAAACATATATACGCACCGATTGATAATAATCAGTGACAGTAGATCGCCTCCCAAGGTGGTGAACGGCCCTTCCTGCCGTATCAGACTGGGATGCCCGGTTCTGCCTGTTGGTCCAAGCAACGTCCTGGACATCAGTTCGGCGCCAGTAGGCATCCCAAAGGGCCCACTCCGTTGCATCAACCTGTGGAGGTATTGGGCCACCCGATCCCGAATGGCCTTCCACGTCTGGACCATATCCTCAGTTTGGATCCCACAGGTCTAAATAGCGCGGATCTGTGGATCAACCTGTTGGGAATGAAGTACTCCTTCTACATTCCCAATTTCATACAACATCCAAAGTCAATACATGTCCTAACAACATAACAGATATGGTGACTAACATATCACCCAAATAAAGTGGCTAACATACCACTCACATATAGTGGCTAACATACCACTCACATTGTCCTAAAATTTACTAACACAATGGTGACTAACATATCACCCAAATAAAGTGGCTAACATACCACTCACATACAATGGCTAACATACCACTCACATTGTCCTAAAATTTACTAACACAATGGTGACTAACATATCACCCAAATAAAGTGGCTAACATACCACTCACATACAGTGGATAACATACCACTCACATTGTCCTAAAATTTACTAACACAATGGTGACTAACATATCACCCAAATAAAGTGGCTAACATACCACTCACATACAGTGGCTAATATACCACTCACATTGTCCTAAAATTTACTAACACAATGGTGACTAACATATCACCCAAATAAAGTGGCTAACATACCACTCACATACAATGGCTAACATACCACTCACATTGTCCTAAACTTTACTAACACAATGGTGACTAACATATCACCCAAATAAAGTGGCTAACATACCACTCACATACAGTGGCTAACATACCACTCATATTAAAACGATTATACGTAGACTGAGTGGTTCACATAGTGTTCTTCAAGGTGGATCCGTGAATCGGATATCTCAGTTAAACTGATAGGCAATTAACTATAATGACTATTGGTAATTTAAACTTATGTTTATGGAAACTTGTATACCAGTGATATGCAAATTGATTGGTGCAGTCGCACGAATTGTTGATGAATTTATGTATCCTCTGTAACAGCGCTTAACACCCATTGTAAGAGAAAATGTTCAGGAAGATGTGTCTCTGATTAGTTCTTATTATTTCGATGAAGTTAACTAGAAAACATACGCACAATAAGAAGCCTAACATATGAAATGGCCAGATTTTAGTGACCAGCACACTCCAGGGGTAAGGGCAAGTAGCAGAAAATCGAAATGCATCCAAAACGAGCTCATGCTGTCTGCTAAAGATTTCATGTACTTCACCCTCACATGTGGTTTCATGAAAAGTTTATAAAGTTTTCTTGTACTTCTGTCTCATGTGCCTTGTTACGTATAGTTGAATGGTCTAACAATTACTTTATTTAATTTCATCGTTTATATGGAAAATGTATGCACTCCTGGGCACTTGCCAATTTCCTGAACCCTAGCTATCACTCCATTGTCTATATATATGGCTGCTCACTTATTCAATTTCCCACATCAAGCATGTAACAAAGGTGAAGTATGAAACTGAATGCACTTGATCTTTATATACACTCTCAAGCACAGATTGGTTGAAATGAACTGTCTTTTTAAACTAAACTTGTATCCCCTTTCTTAGATTGAGGCTTGATTTTCTCTTATTCTTGCAGGCAAGAAATGGTGACAACTCCGCCTCTTTTGCAAGACAAGATCTTTTTTCCATCATCTGGGGTGTGGTGTGTTGGTTCGGAGGAACTGTTCATCAACATTCTTGCTGATCACGCTGAAGAGACAGGAATGGTGATTATGGAGGACTGTGTCTCGGTTCGTTGAGCGAAACGTCTATTGAACAAGAAGTGTCGCGAAATGTTTTTGGTAAAACTGCTATGCGTCAGAGGTTTACCATGCTGAAGAACAGGCATGCTGAATTCGCCCGCATTTTACTTATGCGTGGGGTGATGTTTGATGTTGTTGCTAATGTGCTTACCGCCACGGAGACGACTTGGAAGGACATTTTCCAGGTACTTTCAAAGAAACAAGTGTTCACCCATAAGATGTTACTCGATCGATCTTCCTAGTGGTAGTTTTTTTTTATTTTTTAATATTTTGTGTTTGTGTTGTTGTTAATTAATTAATTTTTTCCCCTCCAGAACTACTTCTACGACACAACCTACCGTTACGAAGGTGAGGCTAATTGGCCAGATATGTGCAAGATTTCCGGGCCATGACTGGGTGCTGGATATGTGGGCCCCCCACATATCATAAACATAAGCTCTTCAGATATCGACACTCCACCCCGTCACCGTCGAGTTGGTAGGACTCATCATCTCCAAGCTCATACTATGGTGATAAATGAGCCACCCCTGATTGTGCAGCCTCCTGTTGCACGCATCCCATTCGTGCGTCGTGCCTTAATTCCACCGGAGTCATCCGATATCCCTTCACAACGTATCGCACCCTCTGGAATGGGACTTGCTCACTACCAGTCTGATAGTTTCAGTGACTCATTCAGCTCTACCGGTAGAGGGCCCTTCTTTGAGGCTGGAGGTTCTAGGAATTCTGTTGTGGGAGATCTGAATTACCCTGCTCCAAGGGTGTATACTTTTGAAGAGCTATAGGAGGGTGATGAATATGCTGAGGAGAAGACTTCCAGTGCTGAAATCAGGCAAGAGTTTGTGGGGTCATCTAATGTTACCCGATCCTTGCCATGCTTGCACCCCGGACATGTCACAGGACATGCCATGGCACCTTATAGTGCGCCATGAACAGTCCAATACTTGGTTTTTTTCCATGCTTTCGACCGTCTCTCACCATTTTCGGGCATTTTTCACGTTCACGTACACTTTATTTTGGAAAAAGAGACGGTCGAAAAAAAGTCCCAAAACTACCAAATCGGTGGCTTATTGTCCACGAAAATCGGCTCCGGGAGGCCCGGAAACTCATTGTGAGATTTTTATCACCTATCCAACTACAAAAGTTGAAATGATAAAAATAACATAACATAATGAAATTGAGTTTCAAATTCGTTTAATACTCCTACACGACTCTCTCACTCGGGAACTAACTGCAACATAGTTTGCAGACTTCAGGGGGGTCTACAACATCACCTTCGTCACCCGAATCTGGCCCGGCTGAATAAACATCTTCACTCCGGACAATTGCACACCTCCCCACAATAAATATGTTTCGTAGCTGCTGATACAATGGCTCTCCACGTTGACGGAATCTACGCGCCGCCATGGAATCATTATGCGAAACAAATCTATCAAAACAATACACCCAGCTCTTATATGAAATCTCTTACTTAAAATAAACTACACAGACTTAGAGGACTATATGGAGGAGAGTATAATAACGTGGAACAACGATGAATCATACCCACCCGTCCAAACAACGCCAATACGCTCTTCTAGCATGAACCCTGTTTCTCCGTACAACATAAATCACACATGGGGATTCAATAAATCACTGAAAAGTCCTGAATTGCTTCCTCATCACAGACAATGATTGAATTAACAACCTGATACTAATAGCTCGACCAAGGTGCGTGCTCAAGGGCACAACACAAGCACGAAGTTTAGCAATCACAACAGCTATACTGTCCAACCTTGTCCTACAAGCTACAACATCAAGACGCCTAGCGAGTAGGATGTCTTCATCCTTGACCCACCTAGCCAAATTCAGCGTGCGCCTATTTTCAATTCTCTTTGTCACTTCCATGGTAAGTTGTAATAAGCATAGTGAATATTCCAAATTAGGCGCATCTTCATTACAATTGTCCAGTTAATTCTTTCGTATTGATGCACTTACCTATTTCGAAACAATTTTGTAAGCTGAACTCTAAATCACTAGCATGTTTACAGTATCAAACAACATGCTCAATCTTAACTGGGAAAAACATTCTATCATACAACAAATAACTTCGCAAATTAACAATGGCCACAACAATTAAATTGATGAATAACAAATTGGACAGAAGGCAGCAATTCAACGAATCCAACACTTAATGGGAATTTATGTAAACTAATGAATGAATAACTAGTCAAACATCATGTGTAAGACAATTTTATCAACATCTATCAGAAATTAAACACAAATTCATTACACTGAAGCTACATCAGCGAGAAAACCCTTCAAATCAAGTAAATATGAGGCAAAATTACAACGGAGGAATTTTACTTGTGCACCCGTTCACTAAAAACGAAGTCGATCTGCAGTGTGGCACCTTCAAATTTTCGAACTCTTCACCGGACCTTCGATTTTTTCATCCACCGCCAATTCGCTCCAAAAACTGAAAGAGACGACAAGCCTTTTTTTTGTGAGGGAGTAGCTTCTTTTAAACAACATTTGTCGAGGGGCTTCCAGTCATTTCATGCCTAAACAGTAAGGCTAAAATGGTAATTTAACATCGCATAAGCTGACACACTATTAGTCCAAGGCCAATTAAACAACCAGCCTGTTGGGCCATCAAGTTCGGTCCATTCCAAAGCCCACCAACCAAATTGACATGCGCTCATAATCCATATGATATATTTTAACAATTTTACATCCCAAACCCTACCTCCCACCACCGCCCTGTCTCTTTTACTGTACCGGTTTCATCTGCACTGTCATATTTTAGACAACGCTCACAATCCATCACACCGCCGCCCCTAGCTGTATCATAAGCTGACACACTATTAGTCCAAGGCCAATCAAACAACCAACCTGTTGGGCCATCAAGTTCGGTCCATTCCAAAGCCCACCAACCAAATTTACATGCGCTCATAATCCATATGATATATTTTAACAATTTTACAACACAAACCCTACCTCCCACCACCGCCCTGTCTCTTTTACTGTACCGTTTTCATCTGCACTGTCATATTTTAGACAACGCTCACAATCCATCACACCGCCGCCCCTAGCTGTCTCTTTTATTTTCATCTGCGACTGTCATATTTTGTGGTACAATTTCATCTCAGTAGCTCGTTATACGTTAATTTAACTCTGAGGTCAATTTACTGGGCTTGATTAGATTTTGCTCGTGGTATTTGTATAGTTTTCATCTCAGTAGCTCGTTTAGGCCTGGAACTGGTTGGTTAATAACCATAACCATAACCATTATTCCAATTTCAGTTATAACCATGACCATAACAAAATAAATAATAATCATAATCATAACCGGAACCGAAAAAATTACCGACCGGTTCCGGTTCGATCATAAAACCGGAAATATCCATGGTTTAGGTTATTGATAGGTTTTTTTTTTTTTTTTCAAAATCATTTCATCTCTTCTCCAATAGTCGTCACAGGGACACAGCTCACGACTCAGTCTCTGCAACTCGCCTTCGTCTCACTTGCCACAGCTCTTCTCATTTGCAACTCCGCCTTCGTCTCTGGCTCTCTGCTAGGTTTGTAGAAATTGCCTTATCTTTTGTTCTTGATTTCGTGAATTCCATACTCAATTCGGACTTGATTAGATTTTGCTGTGGTATTTATTTGTATAGTTTACTATAATATTTCCGATCTGTGTTGTTCCGGTGGGTTTTATGTTTGATTGAGATATATCAGTGTACTTTCTGTATAAAATTGGCCGGCTGATTATGTATGTTGGCGTTGTAGGTTTTTTCCCCTCAACCATGAGTGCAGTAGGTATTCAATTTGGCAATGAGACCCTTTCCCTTGCTGTTGCGGAAAGTGGAGGGGCTGCTCGCGTTGTCTGTAGTGAAATGCCTGCTATTTTCAATTTTTATTCTGATGTCAAATCCGAAAGGTCTGATGACGACTCCAAGTCCATTCGGTTTGCGGCAAGTACTTCAAAAAATATAGTCTCCCAAGTTAAGAGATTGTTAGGGAAAACGGTTTCAGAAGTGAAACCTGATCTCGTGTCACTGCCGTTTGTATTATTCAACGAAGAAGAATCTAATGCTATTCCTGAGATCTTTCTTCAATATAAGTTACTTCAAGTGAAACTTACACCTGCCCGAGTTTTGACACGGATGTTTTCTAAGTTGAAGTCTATCGTGGAAGAGGAATTGAAAGAAAAAGCAACAGACATAGATTATTGCATTGGAATACCGGTCTATTTCACTGACCTTCAAAGAAAAGCTGTTGAAGAGGCTGCAGAACAGGCTAAGTTGAATCGGCCCCGTGTTTTCTATGAGACGACCGCTGTTGCATTGGCTTATGGTTATAAGACAGCCTGTGATGATGCCCGAAATGTCGCTTTTGTCGACGTTGGCCATTCAAGCCTACAAGTTTGTATCGCTGCCTTCAAGAAAGGTGGATTGAAAATATTGGCATACTCGTTTGACATGTCCCTTGGTGGAAGAGAATTTGATGAAGCTCTGTTCGAACATTTTGTTGCCGAGATCAGGAGTAAACATTTGATTTCTGTCAAGAATGATCGCAGCGCCTGTCTCGAGCTGCGTGCTACTTGTCAGATCTTAAAGGAGCTTCTCACTAAAGATACTAAAGCGTCTAAGCAGATCCTGATTGGAAATAAGTCTGTCAAATGCTCCATTGCAAGAGATAAGTTTGTGAGAATTAGCACCCAAATTCTGCAACGTGTGAAGCAGCCATTGCAGGAAGCTCTTACAGAATCTCGTCTGAGTATTGATGATCTTCATTCAGTTGAAGTTGTTGGTTCAGGTTCTCGAGTTCCTGCAGTATTGGACAAATTGAAGGACTTCTTCGGGAAGATGCCTAGTCGAACAATGGAAGCAAGTGTAGTTTCCGAAGGATGTTTACGCTCTATTCTTAGCCCTGAATTCGAAGTGCATGAACTTGAAAAGGCTGAAGAGGACAGGTGTAGTAGTCTTTTTCTATTTTATTTTGTCTATTTATTTATCTCTCTCTCTCTATGGAGAAGGCCTAATACTCCCTCCACCACAATCTACTCTTTACACTTCCCTTTTTTATCCCTCCCAATTAATCTTATTCTTGTTCCATTTCTTGGCAATGTAAACTTTATAGTCACTGTAACATAGAAGTATACATTAAACGACCACCGAAGCTAGGGAGGATAGAGCAGTGAGAGTTAGATACTACAGAGAGCATCTTTGGCATCTTAGGAAAGCAATCAAGTGATACCTTGTGAAATCTGTACTAATGTGATACATTGTTTTACTTTCTTTCAGGAAGTTACAAGATGTCTTAGAAAAGAACAAAGGTGAGGCACAAGTAAAACAAGTAGCTGGAAAAAAAAAAAAAAAAAAGAGAAAAAAAAAGTAGCTGGGGAAAAAGAAGAGGTACAAGCCAAGCCTCAGGAGCACCTAGCTCTAGGTCATACAGAGCAAGCTGGGAAAGGAGAAGAGGGAAAGCATGAGGTAGATGAGGTACAAGCCAAGCCTAAGGAGCACCTGGCTCTAGGTCATACAGAGCAAGCTGGGGAAGGAGAAGAGGGAAAGCATGAGGTAGATGAGGTACAAGCCAAGCCTCAGGAGCACCTGGCTCTAGGTCATACAAAGCAAGCTGGGGAAGGAGAAGAGGGAAAGCATGAGGTAGATGAGGTACAAGCCCAGCCTCAGGACCACCTAGCTCTAGGTCATACAGAGCAAGCTGGGGAAGGAGAAGAGGGAAAGCTTGAGGTAGATGAGGTACTCCCTAGGCTGTCATGTGGAATCACATTTCAATTGTTGTGCCCATGTGAAGGATCAGTAATAGGCACTGGATGGTCGAATATTGGAGGAATACAAATTTCATCATCCTTGTTGAAAGCCACTGAAGATCAGGTGAATAACGCCGAAAAACTTTTCAAACTTTGTTCGGGTCATTTGAATTTATTGACGTTGATGTTCTTCGTTAATTTCGATGACTCGAACATTGTTTCGGAAGAAGTTATTTCATATGGACATTTTTTCCATAAAGAATGGCTTCGACTAAGTAAAGAGAAAGGCAATGTAACAGCCCAGATGTGGTGGGACAACATTGAACCGAAATTCCGAATTTTTTTCAGGTAACAAACATTGTTTATTTTTTTTTATGCATTTTTTGTTATTGTGTTGATTCATATGTGTTACTTATTAGATATTACTCCCTCTTTATTTTTGGTAGAGGTATTATAGATGGTGTGATGCATTTGCGTGATCACGGTCTGTGCATGGATACTACGGAAGTCTATATCACGCCTTTGGGCCATGCACGGATACTACCTTCTATTGGGTCAGATTCGGCGGTCAATCATGTGGCGGACCTTAAGGCTATGATGAAGACCGTGATAACTTTTCCTTTCAAGAACAACAAAGATGTTGAGCATACAGTTGGACTTCCATGCGAACTGGCAGTGTTCCTTGACCGTGCACTTGATATTACGTAAGTCTCATATTACGTGTTATAATTGTATATTACTATTAGTACTGAATAGCCCAAACAATAACATATTAGTTGAACTTAAAACTCTTATTATACTGTCATTGCAGCAACTATATTTCAACATTGCCAGATTCTATTCTTCTGTACGAGGGATATTATTGGACAGTGGAGGAGCGCATAAGGTTCATGGATCTGATGAATACGGCCATCAGATCAGATCACAAATTTGCATCTGTCATTGACAAGAGTTATCCCTTTTCGAGCTGGAATGAACAAGTTTTAGTCAGAACTGGTGAATATGTAAATCTTTATTATGAGTGGCACGATCGTTCATTCAAGTCTGGCAGTTCTACTATTTTGTCGTCTGATATCATCCGTTACATCAATGCTATCTATAGACACCTCACTGACTATAATGCTAAATATGTCGAACCAAAAAGTAAAAGTCGGGATGACATTGAGCGAGATGTCTCAGGAATGTTCCCTGTGTTGTACTCCGACATGATGACTTTGATCTTTAATATTACTTCATTTGGGTAAGTTTTTATAAAGTTTTTATACAATTTTCTAAAACGTAATTTTTTATATAATTCTGATGCCCTTTTTTTTTTTTTTTTTTTTTTTTGTGTAGCAAGGTTGATGACTCTATTTTCACAGAACTTTCGAACTTTGGCCCTTGTACCAACAAAGTTATGAGGTGTAGCAATATGAAACACAACATTTCCTTTTGACTGGTAAGTTATTTTCTACTTGTTCTTTCACATACATATATGTAGTAGTTTGCTGTGTGCCAGAATTTATAGAACTGGATTGTGCGATTGTTGGACTTGGCGAAACCCCCATTAGGCTTACCTTTTTATGCAGTTTTCGAACCTATGACCTGTTAGTCACCTCCCAGGGTTATGCAAGTACATAAATCCCAACATGGATCTGTAATCTGTAACTTCCATCTGGGAACAGAGCAAAACCATAATCGAATTACTTTTTTCATCAAACCTTAATTCCTAATTGAAATTTAATGCCAATTGCTTTGCCTAATTCAACATTCTCTTAAACAAATTAATGTGACTTTTCCTAACATTATGATTAGAAAACAAATGACTGTTTTATGCTCCTGGGCACCTATGACTGACCTGCCTTATATTATGAACATTGATGGTTCAGTGGTAAATAACCCTGGTGAAGCAGGTTTTGGCTGTATAATTAGAGCAAGGGATGGTAACTTTGTAAAGGCTTGTGCCTCTTATGTAGGTGTCAGGAATTTGACTGTCCTTAATCAAGCTTACTTAATGAAGCTTCTTTGGAGACAATTAACTCAACCTCACTGTCTTTGGGCTAAAACGTATATAGCCAAGTATTTACCACATACTTCACTGTGGGATGCTCAAGATAGATGCAGAACAGACAAAAGGCAATGGCTGCAGCATTGAGAGCTGAAGCAGGTGCTGAGGCAGCTAAATATCTAGCCTAATACTGCAGTACTTCATAATAATTGTAAAAACATTACCTTTAACTGAGCCTAATGTTGTATCTGAGTCTGAGCTATTGCTTTTCTGATGTATGCCTCATCTTGTTTATGTACCTTTCCTTTAATGTTTGTAGTTCATTTAACTAGATTAGTATGTTGGTTCATCAAAATTTTCTTTTGCAAATCATTGATTTGATTCCCGAACACGCGTACAGCCCCAACATTTACGAATGCTTGGGGTTGCAAATCAATTTCTGGACATGTTCTATGGTCAGATCGAGGAGTATCTGGTAATTGATGATCGTATCCTCAACTGAAATTACTGTGCTTGTGTATGTACGAACAGTAGAATCATTTGGGTAATTGCCGAATCTTCTCCTTCTCCTAGCTGCCTTCCCCCATCCATGGATCGTCTCTCATATTCTGTTAGGAATTAGAACTGCCTTGTAGTTTGTTCCCATCTAAAAAAAAAAAAAAAACACTTTAGTCCAGGATTAAAACACACGCCCTCACGTGTGAGCTAGTTGCATCAAAGCTTTATGTTTGAACTCCTTTCAATACTTCGGAAGGTTTTTTTGCAACCGACATTTTAAATTTCTTTGATGCAAGAATGCCGAAAAGTAGGAGAGTTTTGTAATAACAAGAACAAAAAAAGAAACAAAAATCGAAAAAAAATAGAACGAAGGAAACTTAATTAGTACAGGGTAGTCTAAGTTATACTCCCATCTCTTAACTTAGAAATTTGGACTATTCAACAACCAAGGTAGTTAATGAGTGCTATCATTAAAACGTGAAACATATTCTGTAACCTTCACTGATAATTATGTTTGTACCTGAGTCACCAACGCATAGAGTGACAAAGTGTTGTAGCTGCATAGGAATAGCCCACCAAACCTACGCACAAAAAGTTAGGTCAACACTGAATCCAAGTAAGGAAAGAACAAACTAAAGCCAAATGGAAGTACTACAAATTTAGAATCCATGCTCACCAAACAATTAAACGCACATAGACGAGCAAATGGTTACTTATGAAGCACGAACTAGATCCAAATTGCCACTGTGATTTAACGAAAATCTTCATCAGAACTTTCATATATGATAATGATACTATCCAATTCAAAAGAACCTTCAAAATATCTCATTTACTAGTAAAATGTTCATCATATCATGGTGGTAATTCCGAATTTTAAATGGTCAATGTTAGATAGAATACCATGATAAATTATAACCTACGAGACTTTTATTCCATCAATCAATAAAAGATTTAACTTATGAGTCTTGAGTAACATGTTCTAGAGTTTTTTCAAATTATCTTCCATGCCAAATTGCAATATAAACCAAGCCAGGGACTAAGGGCATACCCAGAACCAAAAGAAGGAACCAAGTTCAAATGCGTTATGCAAGAAAGATCAGTGTCGGTATCATACCCAATTATATCCATATAAAGTTGGAAGAATAACCTCCAAGTTGATTTTACTTTTTTGTTAAGTCTTTCGTTAAATCAACAGAATTCACGCAGAGTGGCAAACACGAAAAGGATGAATGAATTAAGGACAATAGTTACGGTTTATTGAACCTAAATAGTTCATCCGGAGTTTGACTTTATGTCCGTAAAAAACATCCGCTTATTCTGCACTCTCCAACGCCAAGGTAGCTATGACATCTCGCAATTTTGAACCCACAAGTAGTATGCAATTTGAGAAAAACATAGTTGCTCATAAATTAGGTAAGCATTAAAAGAGTATGTAGAGTTCGAAAAAGGATAAGGCAACCTAAAGAGAGATGGCCATGTATCTCGAATATTACTCAATATAGTTTCTCCTATTTTTATACACTTTATCAAGGCTAGAGCATATATAATGTGTTACAAAATTCCAATTCCTCCCACTCTTCCAGTGGAGGAACCATCCACTTCCAATGTCCAGACATCCGAAGGATGTTTTTCGGTTTGGAGATCTTCTGGAAGCTCCTGAGGTTCGAACCTTTGTTCGTCTTTTCCTTTGATTTCCGGTCCGGAGTTGTTAATACCGGATCTGCTTGCGATATCGTCAAGAAGGAACATTTGGTTGACCCGAGTTTCCTCATATGACGCAAGCAAGGACTGATTAATGAATTGAGCATCCTCGAGGTTTTTTGGATGTGGCAGATCTAGGATTGCCTTGATCTTCTCGGGGTTTGCGCTTATCCCTCTTTCTGTGATCATGTATCCGAGGAACTTTCCTCCTTTCACTCCGAAAGTGCATTTTTCTGGGTTCAATTTCATTCCATACTTCCTAAGGATAGCGAAGCACTTATTCAAATGATGCACATGTTGCTCTTCAGTTTTGCTCTTGACGAGCATGTCGTCCACGTACACTTCCATTGTCTTCCCAATCTCTTCCTTGAACATCTGGTTCACCAGACGTGGGTAAGTGGCTCCCGCATTTTTCAATCCGAAGGGCATTACCTTGAAACAGTATAACCCCGGCGTAAGAAAGTTTTCTTGATGTCCTCTCGCCATCCGAATTTGGTAAAACTCGTACGCGTCCATGAAACTCAGTAACGCACATCCGGACGTGGAGTCAACTAATTGATCTATCCGTGGCAATGGGTACGGATCTTTTGTGCAGAACTTGTTCAACCTGGTGAAATCATTGCACATCCGCCATTTGCATGGCGATTTTTCGACCAGAACCTCATTGCAAACCCAATCGGAATAACGGACCTCTTCAATGTGTCCTGCTTTCAGGAGTCGATAAACTTCAGCGGATATGATGGCATCCTTGACCGGACCAAAGTCTTTCCTCTTTTGTCGGATGTACTTAATCGAGGGATCCATGTTCAGCCGGTGAACAGTAATCCTCGGATCTATTCCCTTCAGGTCATCGGTACTCCAAGCAAACATATCACTGTTGTCTCGGAGACAAGCAATGAGCTTCATTTCCACCTCCACATTCATCTTTGTTCCGACTCTTATCTTCTTGTCCGGACTTCCAGCAACAATCTGTTGGTCCAGATAACGGCAAAGTAAAAGAGTAGGAGGGGGGGGGGGGGGGGTGAATAGTCTTTTAAAACTTTTGTAGGTAAACACAATTTCTCAGATATCTGGGAAGATATATGATACTTAGATTCAGAGCGCGAAAGACTTAAGATAGATAAGTGTAGAAACAGTTAAAGTGTGTGTGTGTGTTGCTGAAATGTAAATACAGAAATATAAATAACACAGCAAGTATAGTGGTATCTGGAGGTGGCGTAATCCTCCAACTAATCAACTTCGGTCTTCCAAAGACCTAGAATTCACTAGAATAGATATTTGAGGTCACCTTACAAAGATCCTATTCTAAGATTTCTAAACAAATGGTTCCCAACCAAATGTTCCCCCTGAGTTATTCCCCGGCTTTCTCAGCCAAGTACTTCCTATACTCAGAAACCTTTTTGAGTTATTCCCTAGCTTCCCAAGCTAAGTACTTCCTCTACTCCACGCCGGTTAAGGTGTTGGTTTTTGGTTTGAGTTGTCAGATGAGCTTCTTATATTAACTTTTCAGTTAACCAGAATGCTCAGTGAATCAAGTATATTTAATACTGTTGGTCCATATAATGGCAAAGTAAAAGACTGGGGGGGGGGGGGGGGTGAATAGTCTTTTAAAACTTTTGTCGATAACAACTATTTCTCAGATATCTGAATAGATATCTGATACTTAGAATCAGAGTGCGGAAGACTTAATAAAGATAAGTGCAGAAACAGTTAATATGTGTGTGTGTGTGTTGCTGAAATGTAAATACAAAAAGGTAAATAACACAGCAAGTATAGTGGTATCTGGAGGTGGCGTAATCCTCCAACTAATCCACTTGATGCATCAGAGACCTAGAATTCACTAGAACAGATAATTGAGTTCTCCTTACAATAATCCTATTCTAAGATTCTTAAACAATTGGTTCCCAACCAAATGTTCCCCCTGAGTTGTTCCCCGGCTTTCACAGCCAAGTACTTCCTATACTCAGAAACCTTTGAGTTATTCCCTAGATTCCCAAGTTAAGTACTTCCTATACTCAATAACCTTGGAGTTATTCCTTAGTTTCCCAAATCAAGTACTTCCTATACTCCGGTAACCTTGGAGTTATTCCCTGATTTTTCAAACTAAGTACTTCCTGTACTCCACGCTTGATTATGGTGTTGGTTTTGGTTTGAGTTGTCAGATGAGCGTCTTAATAACTTTTCAGTTAATCAGATAGCTCTGTGAACCAAGTTACTTAATACACTTTACAGGGTATGGTATCTTGTTCGATTTTACTGACCCAAGTCTTATGATATCTGTTCAAGAGAATGAATCTCAGATAGTTGATCTTTTGATTCAACTCCTTCACAGATAGCTTTGCTTGTTTAGGATTAGGACACTTAGAACTTCAGTGTTTTCTCAAGATCAAAAGCTTTGGTCGCAAGAAAGCTTTGAGAATAAGTAAGTTGCTTTGAGAGAGTAAGATGTTCAGCGTTTGTATGCAGTTCAAGGTGTTGTGTGTTCTCTCAAGCTGTCTAAGTGTTGATATTTATAGATGAATTTGAGTACCGTTTGAATAGTATCCGTTAGGCTCAAATTCGAACTATCGATATCTGTGTATAATCTTATGTAGTTTTGTCTTCTTCTCGGAAAGCCGTTGCTTTTATTCGAGACATCTGTCCGTGCATTAAATGCATTGTACTATACTTTTGTCTGTAGTGTCAGCGGAACTATGCTTTATGTCGAGACTAGTGTTATCTGATTCTTTGCACGTCCTTATCTTCAATCTTCAGATACCACTTGTATTTATTGAAACAACTTTGTTTGCAATATATATTTCTTTTTCAGAAATGTGGTTAAAGCTCAAGGTATCTGAGAATAGATATCTGTGGACACTTTCCTTGTTTTCAGATATGTCTCTTATTTCTCAGATATCTCTTGTGACACAGTTTGTTTGAAACTATTCGTGTCTTTAAGATATCTGGCTAAGATATCTGAACAACAGATTCAGTAATCTTGCGCAGTTTTCTTCAAGTCTTCAATGTCGTTGAGCTTTCTGCTTGGATGTCTTCTTCTTGGTCTTCTCTTCATAAAATAAAAATTACATTTTGAGACCTAACATCCTATACAAGATTAGCTAGACTATCATACTTAGTGGGTTTCCTACTAATCACCTTTCTCAGACTAAGATAAGACATCATGTTGCTGATCAAAACTTAAACAGATATTCTTTACAAAATATCTAACAAAATTCCTAACAAATTTCTCAAGAAATTTCCCAACAAATTTCCCAACAAATTTCCCCCTTTTTGATCAGTCAACGATGACTATCTTTACCTATAACAAATCTGGATGAGGAAACAATCCACCACTTAATCATTTCTTAAGATCTTTCAATTCATATAATTAAGTGCAGAAAGTAGACATCAACCAAATCACAAGGTGTGATCTTTGCTGACAAGTTATCTTTTATAGAATACTATCTGAGAGTAAGTTCTTCAGATAAGTTACAAATAAGGATTAAAGATAACTTCAATACATGATACAGTTAAGCTCAGTCAGCAAAAATACAAAAACTACATAGTAAATTAGGACAACAGGAGTAACCAAGCTCCAAGTAAACATCCTAAAGAACTAGTCTTCAAGTCTTCAATCTTCAAGTCTTCAACAGTAGTTCTATGGATCAGTCTGCAAATTTCCTATCTCCAAACCTTTTGATGTCATCAGAGTAATCATAGAGAAGAGTTCTGACGAGCATCTCTGTGTCTCTGGCAAATCCACAGACCTCTTTGTAGGTTTTGGTAGGATTTTTCTTGACAAAATGCTTGACCCATAGGTACTTTCCCCACTTCCAGGCATGCTCTATTCTGATATCTGAAAGCTTGAAGTATTCGTAGATAATCTTCAGATATCTGATGTCACCCTTGTATTGATCTTACATCGGATAGAACGACTCATAGGGTTCCACAGCAAGTCTTGGTCTTGTGCCTGTTCCTGTGATATTCAGAATTTTGTGCACATCATCTGGCTTTCCATATGGACAATCATCAGAGAGGTCCTTCTTCATGGCTTCAGTTCTCTTAACAACTTCAAAATCCAACCATGCTTTGATGTGATTGGTGTTGATCAAGGTAGGTTTATTCTTTCTCCATGCCATGAGTTGTTTATGGATTAGTTCTGGAAATCTTGAATTTACCAAGAGATGCTTCAGTTCCAGAATCCAATAGCCATTCTTTTGATTGATGCACCTGTAGACAGAGGAATCATTGTCATACTTCACATACTCTATTTTGGCTTCTTCTGGCCTGAGTGGAAGTTGACATTGTCTTTGCTCAGCTCTCAGTCTGTTGCTTCTCTGTCTTGAATTTTCTTTGGGGTTGTTGCTTGAAGAACCACCACCCTGGATAGACTTGGTATTTCCAGAGGGTGTTTTAGCTGCTAGTGGCTTTGCAACTATGGGCTCAGTTAGGCTTTCAATTTTCTTTTTTCTGTGAAGAGGAGCTTCATCTTCATCAGTTTCCTCATCATCATCAAGATTAGATCTTGTGAGAATTTTACAGCCTTCTTCATTGCCCTGGGACTTGATTTGACCTTCTTCTTCTTCTTCAGAAGATTCATCAATCCCTCTAACTTGTCTTCTCCTTGGAGCCTTGGTACTCCTTGGAGGTTTCTGTGCCATGGCCCTTGTTACCATTTTGGTTCCTTCAGTGGGTTTCTGGGAAGCAGCTACTATTTGCACAACGGCTTGGCTTGAGGAGGGTTCATTGATTCTGAGTGGTGGCTGGGAAGTTTTTCTTCTTCCTTTCTGAGCCGCACCAGCTCCAGATTTCTTCTTGTTTTCATCCCCTTCTTCCCATTCCCCCTGACTTTGAGGTCCAGATTTGTACTTTCTTTCCCCCTTAGTCATTGTTGGCTGACTCAGTCTCATAAAGGAATCTGAGAGAGAGTCAAAATGCCCTTGTAAATAATTATAGGCAGTGACCAACTTCTGAAGTTCGGCTTTGAGCTCCTGATTTTGCTTGATAAGTCCATTGTCCTTATCAGTGAGCTCTGCCAATGGGCCTAGGATGGCATCTGCTTTTCCAGCAGTGTAACTTGCCTCTTGGAAAGCTTTCTCAGCTAAAGACATATCATCGTCCCTTATCATTCCCAGATCTTTCTGAGCAATGACCATGCTAGTTGTTCTCTGAGTGATGAGCTCAGTGAACTTTCTCATTTCAGAGGGGACGGAGGCAATTACTTCCTTGTTCTGTGAAGACATCTCCTTGTTCAGAGTAGCCAGTACTTGGTACCTGTTCATGTATTCATGGGAGTGGACGTTTGGCAGTTTGTTGAATATTGTAGGAGCAATCAACTTCCTTTTCAGGTGAGAAACCGCTAAATGTTCATGGCGGTGCTCTGCCAAAGTCTTGTCTTCTTCATCATCTGAGTGATTAGCCCAGTGATCTTCATCCTCTTGGACATTTTCATCGATCGTATCGAGTCCAGAAACCATCTCAGAGATTGGTTTCTTTCCTTTCTGGGAGGAGGATGGTGCTTCTTTCGAAGATGATGCAGCCTTAGCATCATGCTTGACTTCAGATACTTCTTCAGTATCGAGTTCTTTGGTGATCTCTTGCACAACATCCCGTAGCTCTTTAACCTCAGAGTAAGCAATCATTTCTTCTAAGTATAGATCTTGTAGTTGATCAATCTTATCTCTGGATTTAGCTATTTGATCTTCTAGTTGAAGATGGAGCTGTTGTTCTTTTTCCAACAGTTGTCTGAGTTGAGCAGATCTGGTTTGAGTGTTTAGTATTTTCTGATTTGTTTCTTCAGAAAGCTCAACTACTTGTTCAATAGTAACTGCGTGTTGGTTAGAAGATGGATGAGTAGATTTCTGAGATGATGAAGACGGAGATTTCTGTGAAGTCTTCTCAGTTTACTTTTTAGCAGTTGAGGCATTGTTGCTCTGTGAAATTCCTCCGGTCCCTGGTGCAGGGGCATCATCATCATCCTTTTTGTCATTATCATCCTTTTGGTGATGGTCAGTGGGAGGTTCATCAAAGTAATTTTCATTCATTTCTTCGTCTTCATCATCTTTAGATACAAGATTGATCACTTCCGGGATAGTGATCTTCTGCCCATTAACCTCTTCTTGTTCAGAAGGTATAAATTGCAGTGCGGGGCGGCTTGAATGCCATCGTAATCTTGTCGACCATCCGTCTGCATTCAAAGGCATGTATCAAACTATCGCCACTTCTGGAAAAGTCCTTATGTAGTAGAGTCATCAGATATTGTTCACGTAGGAACATTGCTTGGACATATGTTTCCAGGTCAAGAGCTCGTGCTCGTCTGATTGGTTGATCTGTGATTCTCAATATTTCAGAGAGATCAGAGCACCTTAACTTCTGCCATTTCTTCAAGCATTGAATATGCTTTGGCAGGGTGTGAGCTTTGAAGAAGTGAAGTAGGTCCCTTGTTTCTTTAATGGGAACCTGCTTTGCATCTGTTTGAGCCTGAAAGAAAGTGTTTTGAGTGAGCTTCAAAACTTTTGTAGATATCTGAGTAGAAGTGTAGTTTAGTTTCTGAGTTACCTGAGTAAGTACTTCAGGCTCAGATACTTGTTCTACTGAGACAATTGGTGTCTCAGATATCTTGTTGTGAGGTGGAGACTTGGAAGTCTGGTCCTCATCAACCTTTCTTTCTTGAACCTGAGAGAAATACAATACTTAGGAAATAGTTTGAAAGAATCTATGCATAAATATGATTTTAATGAATTCTGATTTGTGTTACTTACTTCCTCAACAGGAAGCTCAGATTCATTTTTCTCAGAAACTTGTGCAGTTTCTGGTGTTCTTTCGAGTGAAGTTGCCTTGGGGGCTTCCTCTATTTCCATTGATGCAGGGGAAGTCGCAACTTTATCCCCTTGCATTTCTACTTCTGAAATAGCCTTCAAGTTTGAAGGCTCAGTGATGTGTTCTTCAGAAACCTTGTTGGTTTCTGGGTTTGTCTCTGGCATTTCTGCCTTATCTTCTTCCATCTCAGTTGGAGCCTGTGGCATAGGCTCAGATTTCTCAAGAGTTGAGGTTGAAGGAACCTCTTTTTCAGTATATGAGGCAAGCTTCTCAGCTTCCTCTTGTTTCTGCGTTTCTAACTCAGCCTGTAACAAAGAAATTCTTATATGGTAACAAGATTTATAAGTATAAAATTTTTCACAAGGTAAGAGTTAAACCAGTCATTTACCGAGGCTTTCAGTCGATTGGTCTCTGGAACTTGTGACCTTTCTATACATTGGTCGTCTTGTCCCAGTGTAGTTTCTTTGTTTGAAGTTTCTGGTACTTCACACCTTTCTTGAGTATGCAACTCAGTTGCCTCCCCTGGTTGATCATTCTTAGTAGATGTCTTAGTTTGATCCCTCTCATTGAGTTGGGGAACCTGCTCAATTACAGGATTTTCTTCAGCATACTGTATTGCTGGTAATTCGAAATGGAGTTCATTTACCATTTCATCAACCACTTGTGGCTGTTGTGGTTGTTGTGTTTGTGGTTGTTGTGGTTGTCTGGAAGCAGAAGATTGATCAGTAGAATGTTCTTCCAGATTTTTAGATGTGGCATTTCCATCAAGATTCCGCCAAAGACTAAAATACCACTCATCGTGGCTTTGTGAAGTTGCAAGAGAGACATTCCCGATGATGTGTTTGCACCAACAACCTTTGCTATAGTTCAAGAACTTTGTGGTGTAGGTTCTTCTTCGATACCTTATCACCGCCATTTTTCAGTAACCTTAGCCCTCTTTGTTCTTTCTAGGACTTGAGAGATGACTAGTTCATCATCTTCATCGTCAGAGCTCTCATCAGCATTGGGAACTGATTGGTCCATTATTCCTGCGATTTATGCAGATGGGGCTTGGTGCTTTTCACCACTCTTGGCAGCATTTATGAGTTCATCAGCAAGGCTTTCTGCATTAGTCGCAACATTTCTGAAAGCACTTTCTCTTGCTGAGTCTACTTGTTCAGTAGTTGATAACTCTTTTGCAGCATTGATGAGTTCATCTGCCATTATCAGTTCATCGGTAATGCCTGCAGATATCTGAGAATTGACAACCTCTTTGGGTGTGTCTTCTGATTTGCCAGCAGACTTCTTTCTTGAAGTTCTGGGCTTCTTGGTCGCAACCTTTCTTCTTGATATCTTTTGATTTTCGCTTCTTAGACCTTTCGAGACCCAAGAACCTTTTTCATCGATTTGTATACTCATATTTGTAGAGTAAGTTCTTGGCTATTTCAAATTGCCTCTCCGAGCTCAATGCCAAGCTTTTCCAAAGAAGTAGCATATCTTCGACCATAACCCATCGTGGCCTTTGGCTCAGCTAGTCCTTTGACAATCTTAGGCTCAAGCCTTGAATCTTCTTCACGAATTTCATGAAGGCATTTTCCCCGATTAAAAGGGTTTTCAACCTTTTGTCTTGTTGATTCAGAAGAACATCATGATCCATCGTTCTTGGCTTATCCGTCAAGACCTCCTTGTAGACCATCAAAGCATCTGTGAAGAATGCAAGCCAAGACATCCGTGAACCAACAGATGTCCGGTTCGGATGTCGACAAGCTTGAACTTCGATGGGCGTATCGATTTTCAAGATCACACACGTCACTGTAAAGTTCTTTAACACCTTCAAGGAGTTCATCATCCTTGGTGTTTATTACAAAATCCTTTCCAAGATTTTGAACCTCAAACAACTTACAGAAGGTTGTTAAGTCCAAAAGGATTTCCTTTCCTTGGACTGAGGTTTTGATAGACACTATTTCAGTGCCTTCAGATACACAAGAAATAATCCTGGAGTTGTTGTAAAATTCCAACACATCGAGTGATGAAATTCCACTTGGGCGAGCAGATAAAAAACCCTTGATTTGTGCCTTTTCAAGCATGTTAAGAATCAATTTTCTGTCAGTTTGGTTTTCTATTGCAGCAGAGAGGTATTCCTCAACCATGGCACCACCCCAAATCATTCTGTGACTTGAAGTCCAATGGTCAGGATTAAAAACTCCTACCAGTCGGTTGTTTACAATAACCAACTCTGGTGCTTGCTTTTCAGCAGTACCAGTGGAGGATTGAGATTTCTGTGTTGAAGTGTTCTTGGAGGTCATCTCTTTATATAGTGTAGGGATTTGAAATTGGTGTTTGAAAGAGATTTGATTCAGTGATTCTTTTCAGAAAAACTTAATCTTGATTTGCAGAGATTGTAGAGGGTTTGCAGAGAATCAAGAGAAGGATTTGCTATTTTTGTGCAAGATGAATTTTCTGATTAGGCAAAACTGATTTCATTTGCCAAAATCCTATATATATAGCAGTTGAATCCCAACAGACAAATACATACAAATTGATTTTGTGTGTACGTATCTGTGATTTGCAAACAGGCGTGAGCAAAAGCTAGTTCGACATTAAATGCTTAGTGGGCCATGTCTGAATTTCAACAGTCCACTATTTACTGTGAATTAATTTCCACCGTACAGATCAATCGCTTAACTTCATCGAGGGTCACCATTGCTTCTTCAGCAATGATCACAATCAACAAGTGTAATTGTGCCCATTTAATGAGTTTTGGCGACTTGCTATCTGAATCACAATTTCAGATGACCAAGGACCTGCTAGCATCTGAATCATCTTATACTTAGGATTTTTCCAAGTTTTTCATCAAGATAGAAATAATGCGAGTTTCAAGAGAGTAGTTGATCGCAGATAGTTATACTATTCTCTTTTCTGTTCTGCTTATAGAGTGATTCAGATATCCGAGTTCCGTCTCGTAGATCTTAAGCTATCTTTTGCTCTTTAGCCTTTTGACTTACGGATACCGTTCCAGATTTCTCTTTCTTTTTACGGATACCTGTTCAGATACCTCTTCTCTGGATGCCCGTTCCAGATACCTCTTCTCGGTTGCCCGTTCCAGATACCTGAACTCTTTCAGTTCATTGGTAGTTCCATTAGTCCAAGACTATGTCTTAAGGCTAAGAATCTACTTTCTTGTAGTGGCTTAGTGAAGATATCGCAAGTTGGTCTTGATGCCAATCTTGAGTATCTCTATATTGCCTTTTCAACATGGTCTCTGATGAAGTGATGTCTAACATCAATGTGCTTTGTTCTGGCATGAAATTTAGGATTCTGTGTAATCGCAATAGCACTTGTGTTGTCACAGAAAATGGGAGTTTTCTTCTCATCGAGTTTATAGTCTTTAAGTTGTTGTTGTATCCACAGAATTTGTGCTGCACAACAACCAAAGAATATATTCAGCCTACGTGGTAGAAGTTGCAATTGAGTTTTGCTTCTTGCTAAACCATGAGATAAGTCTAGTACCCGAACCCACAAGTTCACGAGGTGCTTTTCCTATCAAGCAATGATCCAAAGATAATCATTCTGAGTACCCAAATAAACTCAATCCACTTTCTTTAGGATACCACAATCCTACATCTATCGTACTTTTACATACCTTAATATTTTCATAGCAATGTTGTAGTGTGTTTGCATTGGATTTGTCTGAAATCTAGCACATACTCCAACGGCATATTGAATATCAGGTCTACTTGCAGTGAGGTAAAGTAGTGAACCTATCAATTTCCTATACTTATGTTCTTCAACACTCTTGTCTGATTCAGTATAGGTCATTTTGGTTCCAATGCTCATAGGTATCTTAGCATTCTTTCGTAAGGCTCAAGATTGAATTTTGTGAGCATATCTTTTGCATACTTTGTTTGACTAATGAATATTCCATCATTGAGTTGCTTGACTTGCAATCCTAGGAAATAATTCATTTCTCCCATCATGCTCATCTCAAACTTGCTTTTCATGAGATTTGCAAAGTCATTACAAAGTTGCTTGTCCTTAGATCCAAATATGATGTCATCCACATATACTTGAACTAAGAGTAGTTTCCCATCATGATTTAAGGTAAATAAAGTTTTATCAACTTCACCTTTCTTGAAACCACTTTCCAGAAGGTATTTGGCCAAAGTGTCATACCATGCTCTTGGAGCCTGTTTGATCCATCTGAGCTTTACGTAGTTTATAGACCATTCTACTTTCTGAGGAAACTTCAAAGCCAGGTGGTTGCTCAACATAAACTTCTTCTGCAAGTTCACCGTTTAAGAATGCACTTTTGACATCCATCTGATAAACTTTGAAATCTTTATGAGTCGAAGGCTAGAAAGAGTCTTATTGCATCCAATCTGGCAACTGGTGCATATGACTCGTCAAAATCTAAGCCTTCAGTCTGAGTAAATCCCTTGGCAACCAATCTTGCTTTGTTTCTGGTTATTTCACCAGATTCATTCATGTTGTTTCTGAAAACCCATTTAGTTCCAATCACAGATATTCCTTCTATAAATGGAACTAGTTTCCAGACTTTGTTTCTCTCAAATTGATCCAACTCTTCTTGCATTGCAGAGATCCAGTCTTGGTCTCTTAATGCTTCTTCTATATTTTTAGGTTCAATATTCGAGATGAAACATCCAAAGAGAGAGTTAGCATTTTCAGCTATTGCTCTCCTAGTCCTAACACCCTGATTAATTGGTCCAATTATATCCTTTGTAGGATGATCTTTGATCCATTTCATCATAGGTTTAGTGCTAGTAGGATCAATATCCATGTGATCTGAATGTGAATCACTAAGTTTTTGATTTGATACTTTTTCAGTATCTGAGATATCTGACATATGGGAAATGTCATGGATATCTGACACTTTTTCAGTGTTAGAGATATCTGAAACATGCATTTCAAAGATTCTTATTTTCACATACCTCTTCATGATGAAGGTTCTCGAACTGTTCCATTTCTGGAAAACTCATAGGAAATTCCTCATCATGTCTGTGAGTCATCTTGTTGTTACTAGGCTTTTCAAGCTTTTCTACGTCAGAGTCATCCTCGCTTTCCATAGTGATGTTTCTCCTTTCTGAGGATTCTTCTTTAGAATCCCTCAGTAATAATTCTTTGAACCTTTCTGAGAGTTCATCAATAGGAGGTGTTTTCTTATTTCCTTCATAGAATACAACATGAACTGATTCTTCAATTTTCTTTGTTCTTTTGTTGTAAACTCGTAAGCTTTTGCTTGTGGAATAGCCAAGAAAACACCTTCATCGCGCTTTGGTTGAAATGTTCTCAGATAATCTTTCCCATTGTTTAGAACAAAACATCTACAACCAAATACTCTCAGATGTTTGATATTAGGGGGTCTACCAACCAAGATTTCATAGGGGGTCCTGTCATGGTGTTTGTTTATCAAACATCTGTTTTGAGTGTAGCAATTCGTGTTTACTGACTTCAACCCAATAAATTTCACTTATTTAGGTGTCGCCTAGCATTGTCCTTGCACTTCTTTTTATGGTTCTGTTTCCTTCGCAACACCATTTTGTTGAGGTGTTCTTACAGAGGAAAGTTGGTGTTGTATACCTTTGCGGTACAAAACTCCTTTATGTCTTGGTTGACAAACTTCAGTACCATGGCTGCTACGATTGCGAGATACCTTGTCATTTTTCATGACTTCAAGCTTTTTCAGCAAGTTTGGTATCTCCTCCCTGGCATCAGATTTGTGTTTCAGAAAGACAACCCAAGTGAATCTTGAGAAGTCATCTACAACAACCAGACTATACTTCTTTCCTGCATAACTAGTTACAGATGATTCAAATAGATCCATGTGTAAAAGTTGCAGTGGTCTAACACTAGAGTGTCTGATTTTGGACTTGAAAGAGATCTTAGATTGTTTCCCCATCTGACAGGCAGAACAGATACCATCCTTTCTGAAAGATGTTCTAGGAAGACCAACCACTAACTCTTTCTTGGCAAGTCTATTCAGAGTTTTGAAGTTCAAGTGACTCATTCTTTTGTGCCATAACCAAGGTTTTCTCAGGTGACCAGATTGACTCACCATGAGACATTCTTCAGTTGTGGTAGATGCCCAATCGGCAACATAAAGACTGCCTTTCCGCCGACCAACTAAGACTATCTGCTTTGACTCAATGTCAATTAGTTTGCAGTGTTTAGCTTTGAATTTTATAGTAAAACCCTTGTCTGCAAACTGGCTCATGCTAAATAGATTATATTTCAAATCCTTAACATGTAATACGTCAGTGATTGTTAAAGTCCCCAATTTGACGTTGCCAAATCCCAGAGAGGGATTTAATTCTCCTCAAAGAACTGATATCCGTCCTCGGTTGCAAGCTTTGTAATCAACAGATTTGCTTTGTCTCTGTCATGTGCTTTCCGCATCCACTATCAAATAGCCATTGTGCTTTGGTCCAGAGGCATTCGCACACAACAGAAGCAGAGATTAGGTTCTCATATCTTTGATGGAACCGTCAGAATTAAAAGTTCTTCCAGTAGGAATCCATTTTTGAATGAATTTCTTTGAAATATGCTTTTGTCTGACAGGAACGTTAGGAGGAATTCTTTTTGAATGAATGTTATCATTAGTAAGAATTATTTTCTTCCTTGGTGTGTTCCTAGGTGCTCCATATGATGCTTTCAGATACCTATCAGTTTACGAGTTTGCTTTTCAAAGAAACTTAGCCTTCCTTACTGATTTCTTCTAGCCACGGCATTGATTTTCGGTGGCTTGATTTAACTTCCACTTCGATAATTGCTTTGAGCAATTCTAGCTTTCACCATCGTTCTTGCTCCCGCTTGTACTCATGAGCAAGTTGTTTTCCGATGCCTTTGTAGCCAATACTGCCGAGCACTTGAAGCTATCTCGAGATCTTTTCTCGTGACTTTGCTAGTCTCTCGTTGATCCAATTTCTTTCCGTAAAAGTGACATGGGAGAATTTGCCACTCGCAATTCTACCTTTTTGGGAGACATAGCATCAGGTGTTTACACTTTTCGGTGTTGTGTTTCTTTCGTAGACGTACTCAGCAGTTTTTGTTTTGACTTGTTCTTCCCACAAAGGTTTAGTCGAATCGCTTTCCTTTGTCAACAATCTTTGTCTTTTCACCGATACTATAGATTGCATGGAACCGTCTTCCGAGTACTTACAAATGTTCTTTTCTCCTTACTCTTAATCGAGTGATAGAACAATCATTCTGTATTCAAATAAGTCCTTACTTTTTCAAGGATCTCTTAAGTAAGATTGTACTTCAGTAAGAGTGTCACTAGCTTTGGCATAAGATTGAAAAGATAGTTCTTTCTTCTTCTTCAGTTCCTTGTTTTCAGAAAGAAGATTTTCATAATTCTTTCGTAACTCAGCCATTGCTTCTTCATGTGACTTTTCAATCTCAGATATCTGAGCTTTGAGAGATGCATTTTCAGCATCCTTTCTCTCAGATTCTTTAACTAATTGAGAATTTTCCTTTTTAAGAGAATTCTTTTCTTCTTCAAGGTTTTCGGCTCTAGCTCGGATCATTAGAAATTCTCTTTCATAGATGTCAAGTTCTTTCCTGAGATTTTCTAGATTTTTTATTTCCTCTTCATCACTTTCATAAGTGTAGCAAGAAGTATGTGTTACCTCATCACCATAAGACGCTTTTCTCATTGGAGATGTCCGTCCACAATTTCAAAGAACTCCACATTTCATTCTTCTTGAGGCCCAAGTCGATTTTATCATGAGTAACTCCACATAATTCTGGTGATGGTAAGGTTGAATCATCTGAATTGTCATCTTCAGAATCTGTCTCAACGTCTAGAGCATCCAGTTGAATTTGGATTTTCTTTCTTTCTTCAGTTAACAAAGCTTTCTGGCTTCTTCTGAAGATTCTTCTATCTTTCTTGTCGCCTGTCCTTAGTTTGTTGAGGGAAGGACAATCCTTCTTGAAGTGGCCAGGTTTCTGACAATAGAAACAAATATCGTTTCCAATTTCTGCTTCCTTAGTACATGATGCTTTCTGAGCTGGCTTGTTCAGCGAGCTTTGCATATTTTTGTACTGGTGATAGTTTGAGCCTAGATGCTTTTTCAGCTTCTCTTTGGCTTTTCTTCTCTCAATTTCTCGACTGACAAATTTGCTCATTTGCTTTGCAGCAAGAGCATCCTCAGTCTCCTCCTTGCTTTTCTTCTTTTCAGAAGTTCCTTGAGTAACTAGAGCAACATTCGCAACTTTTCGCTTGTTTGTTCTCTCCGAGTTGTCTCATAGTCAATGAGTAAGATGAGATTCCTTGGAGTGATATTTGCATACCTTGGTTAAAATAAAAGAATTTAGTATGCTCCGGTTGTGGTTAAGACTTGACAATAGTCTTAATCTTCTCGATCGAGAGTATCTATTGCTTTCCCAAAGTGCCATATCACTCATGAGAGTGGTAAACACGAAATCAAGTTCTTCCAGAGTTCGGTGGGACCTTGTTTGAAATTTTGAAATTTCAACTTTAGAACTTCGAACTTGTTTTCCTTGGTTTTCTGCCCGCATGATTTCTTCAATCGGTTGCCACCAACTTTCATTTTAGCACCCCACGCTTTACATCAGTATGTGCTCAGTGTCGATCCGATGATGATGTTACGAGCTGGACCATCCAGACGATTCCTCGTGGCATCATCCGATGTCCAGAGTTCGATGGGCTTTGGTTCGGAAATAACTTGACCATTAGATCTTCCACTAGTTGACGCAGCTGATTGTGAAGATCCTTCGCTTTGATCTCTGTCTCTTCCACGCGAAACCTCCATGACTTGCTTACGTTGTTGAATGACTATTGGGCCATTCTGTATTACTTCGCTCATCTCGTCACGTATGGCTTCAAGGTGGAGCATCATGTTATTTTTCCATTTCGTAGTTCTCGGTTTGAGAACGGGTGCATCACTGTGAGACATACCTGCACACTTAACACACAAATTAAATAGTCCTCAAAGTGGACAAAGTTCCTTCACCTATCTGGGATCTAGGTTGATGTATATTGGTGAACCTCCTGCTCCGATACCACTTGTTGGTCCAGATAATGGCAAAGTAAAAGACTGGGGGGGGGGGGGTGAATAGTCTTTTAAAACTTTTGTCGATAACAACTATTTATCAGATATCTGAATAGATATCTGATACTTAGAATCAGAGTGCGGAAGACTTAATAAAGATAAGTGAAGAAACAGTTAATATGGGTGTGTGTGTGTCTTTGAAATGTAAATCTGAAGGTAAATAACAAAGCATGTATAGTGGTATCTGGAGGTGGCGTAATCCTCCAACTAATCCACTTCGGTCTGTCAGAGACCTAGAATTCACTAGAACAGATAATTGAGTTCTCCTTACAATAATCCTATTCTAAGATTCTTAAACAATTGGTTCCCAACCAAATGTTCCCCCTGAGTTGTTCCCCGGCTTTCAAACAAGTACTTCCTATACTCGAAACCTTTGAGTTATTCCTAGCTTCCCAAGCTAAGTACTTCCTATACTCAATAAACTTGAGTTATTCCTTAGTTTCCCAAATCAAGTACTTCCTATACTCGGTAACCTTGAGTTATTCCCGATTTTCAAACTAAGTACTTCCTGCATCCACGCTTGATTATGGTGTTGGTTTTGGTTTGAGTTGTCGATGAGCGTCTTAATAACTTTTCGATTAATCGATAGCTCGTGAACGGGTTACTTAATACACTTTACGGTATGGTATCTTGTTCGATTTTATCGACTAAGTCTTATGATATCTGCTCAAGAGAATGAATCTTTATAGTTGATCTTTTGATTCAACTCCTTCACAGATAGCTTTGCTTGTTTAGGATCAGGACACTTAGAACTTCAGTGTTTACTCAAGATCAAAAGCTTTGGTCGCAACAGAAAGCTTTGAGAATAAGTAAGTTGCTTTGAGAGAGTAAGATGTTCAGCGTTTGTATGCAGTTCAAGGTGTTGTGTGTTCTCTCAAGCTGTCTAAGTGTTGATATTTATAGATGAATTTGAGTACCGTTTGAATAGTATCCGTTAGGCTCAAATTCGAACTATCGATATCTGTGTATAATCATGTAGGTTTTGTCTTCTTCTCAGAAGCTGCCGTTGCTTTTATTCAGACATCTCTGTCCGTGCATTAAATGCATTGTACTATACTTTTAGCCTGTAGTGTCAACGAAACTATGCTTTGTATCAGAGACTAGTGTTATCTGATTCTTTGCACGTCCTTATCTTCAATCTTCAGATACCACTTATATTTATTGAAACAACTTTGTTTGCAATATATATTTCTTTTTCAGAAATGTGGTTAAAGCTCAAGGTATCTGAGAATAGATATCTGTGGACACTTTCCTTGTTTTCAGATATGTCTCTTATTTCTCAGATATCTCTCGTGACATAGTTTGATTGAAACTATTCGTGTCTTTAAGATATCTGGCTAAGATATCTGAACAACAGATTCAGTAATCTTGCGCAGTTTTCTTCAAGTCTTCAATGTCGTTGAGCTTTCTGCTTGGATGTCTTCTTCTTGGTCTTCTCTTCATAAAATAAAAATTACATTTTGAGACCTAACATCCTATACAAGATTAGCTAGACTATCATACTTAGTGGGTTTCCTCTTTTACAATGTTCAAGTGAACCAAGAGTACTAATCACCTTTCTGAGACTAAGATAAGACATCATGTTGCTGATCAAAACTTAAACAGATATTCTTTACAAAATATCTAACAAAATTCCTAACAAATTTCTCAAGAAATTTCCCAACAAATTTCCCAACAAATACACTTTTCAATGTATGGTATCTTGTTCTTTTACTGACCCAAGTCTTATGATAACTGTTCAAGAGAATGAATCTCAGATACTTGATCTTTTGATTCAACTCTTTCACAGATAGCTTTACTTGTTTAGGATCAGGACACTTAGAACTTCAGTGCTACTTAAGAACAAAAGCTATGGTCGCAACAGTAAGCTCAAGGATAAGTAGTTTGCTTTGAGTGAGTAAGATATTCAGAGTAAGTTCGTAAAGTTTTTAAGGAGTGTCTTCTCAAGCAGTCTAAGTGTTGATATTTATAGATGAATTTGAGTGCCGTTTGAATAGTATCCGTTAGGCTCAAATTCAAACTATCGATATCTGTGTATAGTATCAGTAGTGTTTGTCTTCTTCTTCAGAAGCTACCGTTGCTTTTATTCAGACATCTTTGTCCGTGCATTAAATGCTTTGTACTATACTTTTATCCTGTAGTGCCAACGGAACTATGCATTGTATCAGAGATGTTCATATCATCAGATATCTCTGAGTCTTTGCACGTTCTTATCTTCAATTTCAGATACCACTTAAATTGGAACAACTTTGTTTGCAATCTGTATTTCTCTTTTTCCAGAGATGTGGTTAAGGCTCGAGGTATCTGTAAGAAGATATTTGTGGACACTTTCCTTGTTTTCCAGATAGACCCTTTTGAATCTCAGATATCTGTTGTGACCCAGTTTGTCCAAAACTCTTTGTGTCTTTAAGATATCTGGCCAAGGTATCTCTAAAACGATTTCAGTAATCTTGTGCGCTTCAAGTCTTCAATGTCGTTGAACCTGCTCGCTTGGATGTCTTCTTCTTGGTCTTCTCTTCATAAAATAAAAATTACATTTTGAGACCTAACATCCTATACAAGATTAACTAGACTAACATACTAAGTGGGTTTCCTCTTTTTACAATGTTCAAGTGAACCAAGAGTACTAGTCACCTTTCTGAGACTAAGATAGGTCATCATGTTGCTGATCAAAACTTAAACATATATTTCTAACAAAATATCTAACAAATTTCCTAACAAATTTTCCCCTTTTTGATCAGTCAACGATGACTATCTGACCTATTACAAATCTGGATAAGTGAACAATCCATCACTTAATCATTTCTTATGATCTTTCAATTCATTTAATTAAGTGCAGAAAGTAAACATCAACCAAATCACAAGATGTGATCTTTGCTGACAAGTTATCTTTTATAGGATAATATCTGAGTGTAAGTTCATCAGATAAATTACAATGAGGGATACAGATAACTTTAAAACATAAAACAGTTAAGCTCAGTCAGCAAGAATACAGTAAAAATTACATAGTAAATTAGGACAACAGGAGTGACCAAGCTCCAAGTAAACATCCTAATTACTAGTCTTCAAGTCTTCAATACTTCAAGTCTTCAACAGTGGTTCTATGGATCAGTCTGCAAATTTCCTATCTCCAAACCTTTTGATGTCATCAGAATAGTCATAGAGAAGAATTCTGACGAGCATCTCTGTGTCTCTGGCAAATCCACAGACCTCTTTGTAGGTTTTGGTAGGATTCTTCTTGACAAAGTGCTTGACCCACAGATACTTTCCCCACTTCCAGGCATGCTCTATTCTGATATCTGAGAGTTTGAAATATTCATAGATAATCTTCAGATATCTGATGTCACCCTTGTATTGATCTTCTATTAGATAGAACGACTCATAGGGTTCCACAGCGAGTCTTGCTCTTGTGCCTATTCCAGTAACATTCAGAATTCTGTGCACATCATCTGGCTTTCCATATGGACATTCATCAGATAGGTCCTTCTTCATGGCTTCAGTTCTCTTGACAACTTCAAAATCCAACCATGCTTTGATGTGATTGGTGTTGATCAAGGTAGGTTTGTCTTTTCTCCATGCCATGAGTTGTTTATGGATGGGTTCTGGAAATCTTGAATTTACCAATAGATGCTTGAGTTCCAGAATCCAATAGCCATTCTTCTGATTGATGCACCTGTAGACAGAAGAACTATTGTCATACTTCACATACTCAATTTTGGCTTCTTCTGGCCTGAGTGGAAGTTGACTTTGTCTTTGCTCGACTCACTGCTCTTTTCTGTCTTGAATTCTCCTTGGGGTTGTTGCTTGAAGAATCACCACCCTGGATAGACTTGGTATTTCCAGAGGGTGTTTTAGCTGCTAGTGGCTTTGCAACTATGGGCTCAGTAGGCTTTCAATTTTCCTTTTTCTGTGAAGAGGAGCTTCATCTTCATCAGATTCCTCATCATCATCAAGATTAGATCTTGTGAGAGTTTTACAGCCTTCTTCTTCTTCTTCTTCTTCTTCTTCTTCTTCTTCTTCTTCTTCTTCTTCTTCTTCTTCTTCTTCTTCTTCTTCTTCTTCTTCTTCTTCTTCTTCTTCTTCTTCTTCTTCTTCTTCTTCTTCTTCTTCTTCTTCTTCTTCTTCTTCTTCTTCTTCTTCTTCTTCTTCTTCTTCTTCTTCTTCTTCTTCTTCTTCTTCTTCTTCTTCTTCTTCTTCTTCTTCTTCTTCTTCTTCTTCTTCTTCTTCTTCTTCTTCTTCTTCTTCTTCTTCTTCTTCTTCTTCTTCTTCTTCTTCTTCTTCTTCTTCTTCTTCTTCTTCTTCTTCTTCTTCTTCTTCTTCTTCTTCTTCTTCTTCTTCTTCTTCTTCTTCTTCTTCTTCTTCTTCTTCTTCTTCTTCTTCTTCTTCTTCTTCTTCTTCTTCTTCTTCTTCTTCTTCTTCTTCTTCTTCTTCTTCTTCTTCTTCTTCTTCTTCTTCTTCTTCTTCTTCTTCTTCTTCTTCTTCTTCTTCTTCTTCTTCTTCTTCTTCTTCTTCTTCTTCTTCTTCTTCTTCTTCTTCAGAAGAGACATCAATCCCTTTAATTTGTCTTCTCCTTGGAGCGTTGGTACTCCTTGGAGGTTTCTGTGCCCTTGCCCTTGTAATCATTGTGGTACCTTCAGTAGGTTTCTGGGAAGCAGCTTGACTTGAGGAGGTTTCATTTATTCTTAGTGGTGGCTGGGAAGTTTTCTTTGTTTTACTTCCTCTCTGAGCAGAACCAGCTCCAGATTTCTTCTTGTTTTCTGCTCCTTCTTCCCATTCCCCCTGACTTTGAGGTCCAGATTTGTATAACCTTTCCCCCTTAGTCATTGTTGGCTGACCCAGTCTCATGAAAGAACCTGAGAGAGAGTCAAAGTGCCGTTGTAGGCACTGACCAACTTCTGAAGTTCGGCTTTGAGCTCCTGATTTTGTGTGATAAGTCCATTGTCCTTATCAGTGAGCTCTGCCAGTGGGCCTAGGATGGCATTTGATTTGCCAGCAGTGTAACTTGCCTCTTGGAAAGCTTTTTCAGCAAAAGACGCATCATCGTCCCTGATCATTCCCAGATGTTTCTGAGCAATGACTATGCTTGTTGTTCTCTGAGTGATGAGCTCAGTGAACTTCTTCAGTTCAGAGGGGACGGAGACAGTTACTTCCTTGTTTTGTGAAGACAAATCCTTTCTCAGTTGAGACAGAACTTGGTATCTGTTCATGTACTCGTTGGAGTGGACGTTTGGCAGTTTACTGAAAATTTTAGGAGCTAGCAGCTTCCTTTTCAAGTGAGAAACCGCCAGACGTTCATTGCGGTGTTCTGCCAAGGTCTTGTCTTCTTCATCATCTGAGTAATCAGCCCAGTGATTTTCATCCTCTTGGACATTCTCATCAATCGTATCAAGTCCAGCAACCATCTCAGAGAGTGGTTTCTTTCCTTTCTGGGAGGAGGATGGTACATCTTTTGAAGTTGATGCAGCCTTAGCATCATGCTTGACTTCAGATACTTCTTCAGTATCGAGTTCTTTGTTGAGCGCAGTGACAGCATCCTGTAGCTCTTTGACCTCAGAGTAAGCAATCATCTCTTGTAGATATTGATCTTGTAGTTGATCTAGCTTGTCTCTGGATCTAGCTATCTGGTCTTCCAGTTGAAGATGGAGCTGTTGTTCTTCTTCCAGCAGTTGTCTGAGTTGAGCACTTCTGGATTGAGTATTCAATATTTTCTGAGAAGTTTCTTCAGAAATCTCAACTACTTGTACAGTAGTAACTTGTTGTTGTTGAGAAGATGGATGTTTCGACTTTTGAGGAGATGGAGACGGAGATTTCTGTGTTTGTCTCTCAGTTTGCTTTTCAGCAGATGAGGTATGATTTCTTCGTGAAATTCCTCCGGTCCTTGGTGCAGGGGCATCATCATCATCCTTTTTGTCTTTGTCATCCTTGTGGTGATGGTCAGTGGGAGGTTCGAAGTCATTTTCGTTTATCTCTTCCTCCTCGTCATCTTCAGACACAAGATTGATCACTTCCGGGATAGTGATCTTCTGCCCATTAACCTCTTTTTGTTCAGAAGGTATAAATTGCAGAGTCTGGGGCAGGACTGGCTTGAAGGCCATCTGTAATCTTGTCTGACCATCTGCCTGTTCAAAGGCTTGTATCAAACTGTGCGCCACTTCTCTGGAGAAATCCTTATGCAATAGAGTCGCAACTGGATATTGTTCTGTAGGGAACATTGCATGGATATATGTCTCCAAGTCAAGAGCTCATGCTCGTCTGGTTGGTTGATCTGTGATTCTCAATATTTCAGAGAGATCAGAGCATCTTAACCTCTGCCATTTCTTGAAGCATTGGATGTGCTTTGGCAGTGTTTGAGCCTTGAAGAAGGGAAGGAGGTCCATTTTCTCATCAATGGGAACCTGCTTTGCACCTGTTTGAGCCTGAAAGAAAGAGTTTTGAATGAATTCCAAAACTTTTGTAGATATCTGAGTAGAAGTGTAGTTTAGTTTCTGGGTTACCTGATTATGAACATCAGGCTCAGATACTTGAACCACTGAGACAATGGGTGTCTCAGATATCTTGTTGTGAGGTGGAGACTGGGAAATCTGGTCCTCATCAACCTTTCTTTCTTGATCCTGAGAAAAATACAATACTTAGGAAATAGTTTGAAAGAATCTATGCATAAATATGCTGTAATGAATTCTGATTTGTGCTACTTACTTCCTCAAAAGGAAGCTCAGATTCATTTTTCTCAGAAACTTGTTCAGTTTCTGGTGTTCTTTCGAGTGATGTTGCCTTGGGGGCTTCATCAATTTCCATTGATGCAGGGGAAGTCGCAACTTTAACCCCTTGCATTTCTACTTCTGATTGAGCCTGTAAGTAGAAAGTATTGAATATTAGAAGAGATTTAAGATAACCCAAGATGAAGAATACTTGTCACTTGATTTGTCATATACCTTCACGTTAGAAGGCTCAGTGATGTATTCTTCATAAACCTTGTTGGTCTCTGGGTTTGTCTCTGGCATTTCTGCCTTATCTTCTTCCATCTCAGTTGGAGCCTGTTAGAAACATTAAAATGATTAAGCACATAAACATTTTTACTGAAAAATTGTTCTCTTTAAGAATCATTTTATTACCTGTGGCACAGGCTCAGATTTTTTAAGAGTCGAGGTTGAGGGAACCTCCTTTTCAGTATCTGAGGCAAGCTTTTCAGCTTCCTCTTGTTTCTGTGTTTCTAACTCAGCCTGTAACAAAGAAATTTTTATGAGAAAAGATGTATAAGCATAAAATTTTCAAAAGATAAGAGTTAAACCAGTCATCTACCTGAGCAGTTTCAGGCTGATTGGTCTCTGGAACTTGTGACCTTTCTATACTTTGGTCTTCTTGTCCCAAAGGCAGCTTTTGCTTGAAGTTTCTGGTACTTCACACCTTTCCTGAGTATGCAACTCAGTTGCCTCCCCTGGTTGATCATTCTGAGTAGAAGTCTCAGTTTGATCCCTCTCAGTGAGTTGGGGAACCTGCTCTTTTGCAGGATTTTCTTCAGCTTGTTGAAATGCTGGTAATTCGAAATGGAGTTCATCTACCATTTCATCAACCACTTGTGGCTGTTGTGGTTGTTGTGGTTGTCTGGAAGAAGAAGATTTATCACTTGAATGTTCTTCCAGACTTTTAGACTTGGCATTTTCATCATCATCAGCCAGTACTAAATTACCACTCATCAGGGCTTCTTGAAGTTGTGCATAAGAGACATTCCCTGATGATGTGTTTACACCAACAACCTTTGCTATAGGTTTAGCAGCCTGAGGTGTAGGTTCTTCTGCAGATACCTTATCACCAGTTACTTGTACAGTAACCTTAGCCCTTTTTGTTCTTTCTAGGACTTCAGAGATGACTAGCTTATCTTCTTCATCATCTGAGCTCTCATCAGCATTGGGTACTGATTGGTCCATTACTCCTGCTATTTCTGCAGTTAGGGCTAGGTGCTTTTCACCTGTCTTGGCAGCATTAATAAGTTCATCAACAAGGCTTTCTGTGATAGTCTTCACATTTTGGAAAGCACTTTCTCTTGTTGTATCTACTTGTTCAGTAGTTGTGAACTCTTTGGCAGCATTTATGAGTTCATCTGCATTGATCAGTTCATCAGCAATGCCTGCAGATATCTGGGAATCGACAACCTCAATAGGTGTGTCTTCTGTTTTGCCAGCAGACTTCTTTCTTGAAGTTCTGGGCTTCTTGGTCGCAAAATTTTCCTCAGATATCTTCTCAGACTTGCGCTTCTTAGAACCTTTCTGAGACCCAGCAACCTTTTTCATCATGTTCGTGTGCTCATACTTGTAGAGCAGGTTGTTTTGGCTATTTCAGCCGTCTCTCTGAGCTCAATGCCAAGCTTCTCCAGCAAGTAGCATATCTTCAGACCGTAGTTAACTGTGGCCTTTGGCTCAGCTAGCCCTTTGGCAATCTTAGGCTCGAAGCCTTGTATCTTCTTCACAAATTTCATGAAGGCGTACTTTCCCCAGTTAAAAGGGTTTTCCAAATTATACCTTGTTGATTCAGCAAGAACATCATCATCCACCGTTCTTGGCTTATCTGGTCAGCACCTCCTTGCAGACCATCAAAGCATCTGTGAAGAATGCAAGCCAATGCATCCCAGTGAACCATCAGATGTCTGGTTCGGATTTCAGCCAATTTGAACTCAGTGGGTGTATCTGATTTTTCAAGATCACACACATCACTGTAAAGTTGCTTAACACCTTCAAGGAGATCATCATCCTTGGTGTTTATTTCAAAATCCTTTCCGAGATTTTGAAGTTCGAACAACTTGCAAAAGGTCTTCAAGTCCAGAAGGAATTCCTTTCCTTGGACTGAAGTATTGACAGACACTATCGTAGTGCCTTCAGAAACACAGGAAATTATCCTGGAGTTGTTATAAAATTCCAACACATCGAGTGATGAAATTCCACTAGGGCGAGCAGATAGAAAACCCTTGATCTTTGTCTTTTCAAGCATGTCAAGAATTAGCTTTCTGTCAGCTTGGTTCTCTATTGCGGCCGTGAGGTATTCCTCAACCATGGCACCACCCCAAATCATTCTGTGATTTGAAGTCCAATAGTCAAGATTAAACTCACCCACTAGTCGGTTGTTGACGATAACCAACTCTAGTGCTTGCTTTTCAGCAGTACCAGTGGAGGATTGGGATTTCTGGGTAGAAGTGTTCTTGGGGGCCATCTCTTTATATAGTGTAGGGATTTGAAATGGAGTTTGAAAGAGATTTGATTCAGTGATTCTTTTCAGAAAAACTTAATCTTGATTTGCAGAGATTGTAGAGGGTTTGCAGAGAATCAAGAGAGGAAATTGCTATTTTCGTGCAAGATGAATTTTCGGATTAGGCAAAAGTGATTTTCTTTGCCAAAATCCTATATATATAGCAATAGAAACTCAACAGACAAATACATACAAATTGATTTTGTGTGTATGCATCTGTGATTTGCAAACAGGCATGAGCAAAAGCTACTTCGACATTAAATGCAAAGTGGGCTTTGTCGGAAATTTTTACAGTCCACTATTTACTGCGAATTAATTTCCGCCGTTCAGATCAAACGCTTTGTTTCATCAATGGTCTTTATTGCTTCTACAACAATGATCACAATCAACAAATGTAATTGTGCCCATTCAATGAATTTTGGCTATTAGCTATCTGAATCACGTTTTTGTATGACCAAGGACACTGTGTGCATCTGAATCTGTCTTATACTTAGGATTTTTCCAAGTTTTTCATCAAGATAGAAATAATGCGAGTTTCAAGAGAGTAGTTGACTGCAGATAGTTATACTATTCTCTTTTGTGTTCCCCGTTTATAGAGTGATTCAGATATCTGAGTTCCCGTCTCAGAGATCTTAAGCTATCTTTTTGCTCTTTAGCCTTTTTGACTTCTGGATACCCGTTCCAGATTTCTCTTTTCTCTTTTCTGGATACCCATTTCTCTTTTCTCTTCTCTGGATGCCCGTTCCAGATACCTCTTCTCTGGTTGCCCGTTCCAGATACCTGAACTCTTTCAGTTCATTGGTAGTTCCATTAGTCCAAGACTATGTCTTAAGGCTAAGAATCTACTTTCTTGTAGTGGCTTAGTGAAGATATCTGCAAGTTGGTCTTCAGTGCCAATCTTGAGTATCTCTATATTGCCCTTTTCAACATGGTCTCTGATGAAGTGATGTCTAACATCAATGTGCTTTGTTCTGGCATGAAATTTAGGATTCTGTGTAATCGCAATAGCACTTGTGTTGTCACAGAAAATGGGAGTTTTCTTCTCATCGAGTCCATAGTCTTTAAGTTGTTGTTGTATCCACGTAATTTGTCTTTGCACAACAACAAAGACAATATATTCAGCCTCTGTGGTAGAAGTTGCAATTGAGTTTTGCTTCTTGCTAAACCATGAGATAAGTCTAGTACCCAGAAACTGACAAGTTCCTGAGGTGCTTTTCCTATCAAGCAATGATCCAGCATAATCAGCGTCTGAGTACCCAGCTAAACTCAATCCACTTTCTTTAGGATACCACAATCCTACATCTATTGTACCCTTTACATACCTTAATATTTTCATAGCAATGTTGTAGTGTGTTTGCATTGGATTTGTCTGAAATCTAGCACATACACCAACGACATATTGAATATCAGGTCTACTTGCAGTGAGGTAAAGTAGTGAACCTATCAACTTCCTATACTTATGTTCTTCAACACTCTTTCTGATTCAGTATAGGTCATTTTGGTTCCAATGCTCATAGGTATCTTAGCATTCTTTTCAGAAGGCTTAAGATTGAATTTTGTGAGCATATCTTTTGCATACTTTGTTTGACTAATGAATATTCCATCATTGAGTTGCTTGACTTGCAATCCTAGGAAATAATTCATTTCTCCCATCATGCTCATCTCAAACTTGCTTTTCATGAGATTTGCAAAGTCATTACAAAGTTGCTTGTCCTTAGATCCAAATATGATGTCATCCACATATACTTGAACTAAGAGTAGTTTCCCATCATGATTTAAGGTAAATAAAGTTTTATCAACTTCACCTTTCTTGAAACCACTTTCCAGAAGGTATTTGGCCAAAGTGTCATACCATGCTCTTGGAGCTGTTTGATCCATCTGAGCTTTCAGAGTTTATAGACCATTCTACTTTCTGAGGAAACTTCAAAGCCAGGTGGTTGCTCAACATAAACTTCTTCTGCAAGTTCACCGTTTAAGAATGCACTTTTGACATCCATCTGATAAACTTTGAAATCTTTATGAGCTGCAAAGGCTAGAAAGAGTCTTATTGCATCCAATCTGGCAACTGGTGCATATGACTCGTCAAAATCTAAGCCTTGATCCGAGTAAATCCTTGGCAACCAATCTTGCTTTGTTTACGGTTATTTCACCGATTCATTCATGTTGTTTCGAAAACCCATTTAGTTCCAATCAGATATTCCTTCTATAAATGGAACTAGTTTCAGACTTTGTTTCTCTCAAATTGATCCAACTCTTCTTGCATTGCGTAGATCCGGTCTTGGTCTCTTAATGCTTCTTCTATATTTTAGGTTCAATATTGAGATGAAACATCCAAAGAGAGAGTTAGCATTTTCAGCTATTGCTCTCCTAGTCCTAACACCCTGATTAATTGGTCCAATTATATCCTTTGTAGGATGATCTTTGATCCATTTCATCATAGGTTTAGTGCTAGTAGGATCAATATCCAGGTGATCTGAATGTGAATCACTAAGATTTTGATTTGATACTTTTTCAGTATCTGAGATATCTGACATATGGGAAATGTCATGGATATCTGACACTTTTTCAGTGTTAGAGATATCTGAAACATGCATTTCAGCATTCTTATTTTCACATACCTCTTCATGATGAAGGTTCTCAGTAACCTGTTCCATTTCTGGAAAACTCATAGGAAATTCCTCATCATGTCTGTGAGTCATCTTGTTGTTACTAGGCTTTTCAAGCTTTTCTACGTCAGAGTCATCCTCGCTTTCCATAGTGATGTTTCTCCTTTCTGAGGATTCTTCTTTAGAATCCCTCAGTAATAATTCTTTGAACCTTTCTGAGAGTTCATCAATAGGAGGTGTTTTCTTATTTCCTTCATACAACATGAACTGATTCTTCAATTTTCTTTGTTCTTTTGTTGTAAACTCTGTAAGCTTTGCTGTTTGTGGAATAGCCAAGAAAAACACCTTCATCTGCCTTTGGTTGAAATGTTCTCAGATAATCTTTCCCATTGTTTAGAACAAAACATCTACAACCAAATACTCTCAGATGTTTGATATTAGGGGGTCTACCAACCAAGATTTCATAGGGGGTCCTGTCATGGTGTTTGTTTATCAAACATCTGTTCTGAGTGTAGCAAGCTGTGTTTACAGCTTCAACCCAATAAATTTCACTTATTTCAGTGTCAGCTAGCATTGTCCTTGCAGCTTCTTTAAGGGTTCTGTTTTCTACGCAACACCATTTTGTTGAGGTGTTCTTACAGAGGAAAGTTGGTGTTGTATACCTTTGCGGTACAAACTCCTTTATGTCTTGGTTGACAAACTCAAGTACCATGGTGCTCTACGATTGCAGATACCTTGTCATTTTTCATGACTTCAAGCTTTTTCAGCAAGTTTGGTATCTCCACCCTGGCATCAGATTTGTGTTTCAGAAAGACAACCCAAGTGAATCTTGAGAAGTCATCTACAACAACCAGACCATACTTCTTTCCTGCATAACTAGTTACAGATGATTCAAATAGATCCATGTGTAAAAGTTGCAGTGGTCTAACACTAGAGTGTCTGATTTTGGACTTGAAAGAGATCTTAGATTGTTTCCCCATCTGACAGGCAGAACAGATACCATCCTTTCTGAAAGATGTTCTGGGAAGACCAACCACTAACTCTTTCTTGGCAAGTCTATTCAGAGTTTTGAAGTTCAAGTGACTCATTCTTTTGTGCCATAACCAGTGCTCTTCTGTGTGACCAGATTGACTCACCATGAGACATTCTTCAGTTGTGGTAGATGCCCAATCGGCAACATAAAGACTGCCTTTCCGCCGACCAACTAAGACTGTCTGCTTTGACTCATTGTCAATTAGTTTGCAGTATTTAGCTTTGAATTTTATAGTAAAACCCTTGTCTGCAAACTGGCTCATGCTAAATAGATTATATTTCAAATCCTTAACATGTAATACGTCAGTGATTGTTAAAGTCCCCAATTTGACGTTGCCAAATCGAGAGAGGATTTAATTCTCCTCCAAAGAACTCGATATCCGGTCACGTGTTGCAAGCTTTGTAATCAACCAGTTGCTTTGTCTCTGTCATGTGCTTTCGCATCCACTATCAAATAGCCATTGTGCTTTGGTCCAGAGGCATTCTGCATGACAGAAGCAGGAGATTAGGTTCTCATATCTTTGATGGAACCGTCAGAATTAAAAGTTCTTCCAGTAGGAATCCATTTTTGAATGAATTTCTTTGAAATATGCTTTTGTCTGACATGAACGTTAGGAGGAATTCTTTTTGAATGAATGTTATCATTAGTAAGAATTATTTTCTTCCTTGGTGTGTTCCTAGGTGCTCCATATGATGCTTTCAGATACCTATCAGGTTTCTGAGTTTGCTTTTCAGCAAACTTAGCCTTCCTTGCCAGATTTCTTCTAGCCCTGGCATTCAGATTTTCAGTGGCTTGATTTAACTTCCACTTCTGATAATTGCTTTGAGCAATTCTAGCTTTCATCCATCGTTCTTGCTCCTGCTTGTACTCATGAGCAAGTTGTTTTCCGATGCCTTTGTAGCCAACACCGTTTCGAGCACTTGAAGCTATCTGAGATCTTTTCTCAGCAGCTTTGCTAGTCTCTGGTTGATCCAATTTCTTTCCAGAAAAAGTGACATGGGAGAATTTGCCAGCTCCTGCAATTCTACCTTTTTGGGAGACATAACTTGTGGTGTTTACACTTTTCGGTGTTGTGTTTCTTTTCGAGACGATACCAGCAGTTTTGTTTTGACTTGTTCTTCCCACAAAGGTTTAGTCGAATCGCCTTTCCTTTGTCAACAATCTTTGTCTTTTCACCGATACTATAGATTGCATGGGAACCGTCTTGCTGAGTACTTACAAATGTTCTTTTCTCCTTACTCTTAATCAGAGTGATAGAACAATCTGTCTGTGTATTCAGCCCAAGTCCTTACTTTTCTGAAGGATCTCTTAAGTAAGATTGTACTTCAGTAAGAGTGTCACTAGCTTTGGCATAAGATTGAAAAGATAGTTCTTTCTTCTTCTTCAGTTCCTTGTTTTCAGAAAGAAGATTTTCATAATTCTTTCGTAACTCAGCCATTGCTTCTTCATGTGACTTTTCAGTCTCAGATATCTGAGCTTTGAGAGATGCATTTTCAGCATCCTTTCTCTCAGATTCTTTAACTAATTGAGAATTTTCCTTTTTAAGAGAATTCTTTTCTTCTTCAAGGTTTTCGGCTCTAGCTCGGATCATTAGAAATTCTCTTTCATATATGTCAAGTTCTTTCCTGAGATTTTCTAGATTTTTTATTTCCTCTTCATCACTTTCATAAGTGTAGCAAGAAGTATGTGTTACCTCATCAGCCATAAGACAGTTTTCTATGTTGGAGATGTCTGGTCCGTCAATTTCAGCAACTCCACACATTTCATTCTTCTTGAGGCCCAAGTCGATTTTATCATGAGTAACTCCACATAATTCTGGTGATGGTAAGGTTGAATCATCTGAATTGTCATCTTCAGAATCTGTCTCAACGTCTAGAGCATCTAGTTGAATTTGGATTTTCTTTCTTTCTTCAGTTAACAAAGCTTTCTGGCTTCTTCTGAAGATTCTTCTATCTTTCTTGTCGCCTGTCCTTAGTTTGTTGAGGGCAGGACAATCCTTCTTGAAGTGGCCAGGTTTCTGACAATAGAAACAAATATCGTTTCCAATTTCTGCTTCCTTAGTACATGATGATTTCAGAAGTTCCTTGAGTAACTAGAGCAACATTCTGCAACTTTTCAGTTGTTTGTTCTCTCTGAGTTGTCTCATAGTCAACAGTAGCAAGATGAGAGAAAAGTTCCACTGGAGTGATATTTGGCATACCTTGGTTAAAAATAAAAGAATTTAGTATGCTCCCAGTTGTGGTTAAGACTTCTGACAATAGTCTTAATCTTCTCAGACTGAGAGTATCTATTGCTTTCCCAAAGTGCTGCCATATCACTCATGAGAGTGGTAAACCTGAAATCAAGTTCTTCCAGAGTTTCAGTGGGACCTTGTTTGAAATTTTGAAATTTCAACTTTAGAACTTCGAACTTGTTTTCCTTGGTTTTCTGGCCCGCAGATTTCTTCAATCGGTTGACCAACTTTCGCCGTTTTAGCACCCCACAGTTTACACTGTATGTGCTCTGGTGTCGATCTGATGATGATGTTACGAGCTTGACCATCCAGACGATTCCTCTTGGCATCTTCCGATGTCCAGAGTTCTCTGGGCTTTGGTTCGTAAATAACTTGACCAGTAGATCTTCCACTAGTTGACGCATCTGTTTGTGAAGATCCTTCGCTTTGATCTCTGTCTCTTCCACTCGAAACCTCCATGACTTGCTTAAGTTGTTGAATGACTATTGGGCCATTCTTTATTACTTCGATCATCTCGTCACTTATGGCTTCAAGGTGGAGCATCATGTTATTTTTCCATTTCTCGTAGTTCTCTGGTTTGAGAACGGGTGCATCACTCAGAGACATACCTGCACACTTAACACACAAATTAAATAGTCCTCAAAAGTGGACAAAGTTCCTTCACCTATCTGGGGATCTAGGTTCAGTGCAGAAGGCTGGTGAACCTCCTGCTCCGATACCACTTGTTGGTCCAGATAATGGCAAAGTAAAAGACTGGGGGGGGGGGGTGAATAGTCTTTTAAAACTTTTGTCGATAACAACTATTTCTCAGATATCTGAATAGATATCTGATACTTAGAATCAGAGTGCGGAAGACTTAATAAAGATAAGTGCAGAAACAGTTAATATGTGTGTGTGTGTTGCTGAAATGTAAATACAGAAAGGTAAATAACAAAGCATGTATAGTGGTATCTGGAGGTGGCGTAATCCTCCAACTAATCCACTTCGGTCTGTCAGAGACCTAGAATTCACTAGAACAGATAATTGAGTTCTCCTTACAATAATCCTATTCTAAGATTCTTAAACAATTGGTTCCCAACCAAATGTTCCCCCTGAGTTGTTCCCCGGCTTTCCTGACCAAGTACTTCCTATACTCAGAAACCTTTGAGTTATTCCCTAGCTTCCCAAGCTAAGTACTTCCTATACTCAATAAACTTGGAGTTATTCCTTAGTTTCCCAAATCAAGTACTTCCTATACTCCGGTAACCTTGGAGTTATTCCCTGATTTTTCAAACTAAGTACTTCCTGTACTCCACGCCAGTTATGGTGTTGGTTTTGGTTTGAGTTGTCAGATGAGCGTCTTAATAACTTTTCAGTTAATCAGATAGCTCTGTGAACCAAGTTACTTAATACACTTTACAGCGTATGGTATCTTGTTCGATTTTACTGACCCAAGTCTTATGATATCTGTTCAAGAGAATGAATCTCAGATAGTTGATCTTTTGATTCAACTCCTTCACAGATAGCTTTGCTTGTTTAGGATTAGGACACTTAGAACTTGATGTTTACTCAAGATCAAAAGCTTTGCAATGTAAAGCTTTGAGAATAAGTAAGTTGCTTTGAGAGAGTAAGATGTTCAGCGTTTGTATGCAGTTCAAGGTGTTGTGTGTTCTCTCAAGCTGTCTAAGTGTTGATATTTATAGATGAATTTGAGTACCGTTTGAATAGTATCCGTTAGGCTCAAATTCGAACTATCGATATCTGTGTATAGTACTGTAGCAGGTTTTGTCTTCTTCTCAGAAGCTGCCGTTGCTTTTATTCAGACATCTCTGTCCGTGCATTAAATGCATTGTACTATACTTTTGCCCTGTAGTGTCAACGAAACTATGCTTTGTATCAGAGACTAGTGTTATCTGATTCTTTGCACGTCCTTATCTTCAATCTTCAGATACCACTTATATTTATTGAAACAACTTTGTTTGCAATATATATTTCTTTTTCAGAAATGTGGTTAAAGCTCAAGGTATCTGAGAATAGATATCTGTGGACACTTTCCTTGTTTTCAGATATGTCTCTTATTTCTCAGATATCTCTCGTGACATAGTTTGTTTGAAACTATTCGTGTCTTTAAGATATCTGGCTAAGATATCTGAACAACAGATTCAGTAATCTTGCGCAGTTTTCTTCAAGTCTTCAATGTCGTTGAGCTTTCTTCTTGGATGTCTTCTTCTTGGTCTTCTCTTCATAAAATAAAAATTACATTTTGAGACCTAACATCCTATACAAGATTAGCTAGACTATCATACTTAGTGGGTTTCCTCTTTTACAATGTTCAAGTGAACCAAGAGTACTAATCACCTTTCTGAGACTAAGATAAGACATCATGTTGCTGATCAAAACTTAAACAGATATTCTTTACAAAATATCTAACAAAATTCCTAACAAATTTCTCAAGAAATTTCCCAACAAATACACTTTTCAATGTATGGTATCTTGTTCTTTTACTGACCCAAGTCTTATGATAACTGTTCAAGAGAATGAATCTCAGATACTTGATCTTTTGATTCAACTCTTTCACAGATAGCTTTACGTGTTTAGGATCAGGACACTTAGAACTTCAGTGCTACTTAAGAACAAAAGCTATGGTCGCAACAGTAAGCTTAAGGATAAGTAGTTTGCTTTGAGAGAGTAAGATATTCAGAGTAAGTTCGTAAAGTTCTTAAGGAGTGTCTTCTCAAGCAGTCTAAGTGTTGATATTTATAGATGAATTTGAGTGCCGTTTGAATAGTATCCGTTAGGCTCAAATTCAAACTATCGATATCTGTGTATAGTACTGTAGCAGGTTTTGTCTTCTACTTCAGAAGCTACCGTTGCTTTTATTCAGACATCTCTGTCCGTGCATTAAATGCTTTGTACTATACTTTTATCCTGTAGTGCCAACGGAACTATGCATTGTATCAGAGATGTTCATATCATCAGATATCTCTGAGTCTTTGCACGTTCTTATCTTCAATTTCAGATACCACTTAAATTGAAACAACTTTGTTTGCAATCTGTATTTCTCTTTTCCAGAGATGTGGTTAAGGCTCGAGGTATCTGTAAGAAGATATTTGTGGACACTTTCCTTGTTTTCCAGATAGACCCTTTTGAATCTCAGATATCTGTTGTGACCCAGTTTGTCCAAAACTCTTTGTGTCTTTAAGATATCTGGCCAAGGTATCTATAAAACTTATTTCAGTAATCTTGTGCAGTTCTTCAAGTCTTCAATGTCGTTGAACTCGTTCTGCTTGGATGTCTTCTTCTTGGTCTTCTCTTCATAAAATAAAAATTACATTTTGAGACCTAACATCCTATACAAGATTAACTAGACTAACATACTAAGTGGGTTTCCTCTTTTTACAATGTTCAAGTGAACCAAGAGTACTAGTCACCTTTCTGAGACTAAGATAGGTCATCATGTTGCTGATCAAAACTTAAACATATATTTCTAACAAAATATCTAACAAATTTCCTAACAAATTTTCCCCTTTTTGATCAGTCAACGATGACTATCTGACCTATTACAAATCTGGATAAGTGAACAATCCATCACTTAATCATTTCTTATGATCTTTCAATTCATTTAATTAAGTGCAGAAAGTAAACATCAACCAAATCACAAGATGTGATCTTTGCTGACAAGTTATCTTTTATAGGATAATATCTGAGTGTAAGTTCATCAGATAAATTACAATGAGGGATACAGATAACTTTAAAACATAAAACAGTTAAGCTCAGTCAGCAAGAATACAGTAAAAATTACATAGTAAATTAGGACAACAGGAGTGACCAAGCTCCAAGTAAACATCCTAATTACTAGTCTTCAAGTCTTCAATACTTCAAGTCTTCAACAGTGGTTCTATGGATCAGTCTGCAAATTTCCTATCTCCAAACCTTTTGATGTCATCAGAATAGTCATAGAGAAGAATTACCGAGCATCTCTGTCTCGGCAAATCCACAGACCTCTTTGTAGGTTTTGGTAGGATTCTTCTTGACAAAGTGCTTGACCCACAGATACTTTCCCCACTTCCAGGCATGCTCTATTCTGATATCTGAGAGTTTGAAATATTCATAGATAATCTTCAGATATCTGATGTCACCCTTGTATTGATCTTCTATTAGATAGAACGACTCATAGGGTTCCACAGCGAGTCTTGCTCTTGTGCCTATTCCAGTAACATTCAGAATTCTGTGCACATCATCTGGCTTTCCATATGGACATTCATCAGATAGGTCCTTCTTCATGGCTTCAGTTCTCTTGACAACTTCAAAATCCAACCATGCTTTGATGTGATTGGTGTTGATCAAGGTAGGTTTGTCTTTTCTCCATGCCATGAGTTGTTTATGGATGGGTTCTGGAAATCTTGAATTTACCAATAGATGCTTGAGTTCCAGAATCCAATAGCCATTCTTCTGATTGATGCACCTGTAGACAGAAGAACTATTGTCATACTTCACATACTCAATTTTGGCTTCTTCTGGCCTGAGTGGAAGTTGACTTTGTCTTTGCTCAGCTCTCAGTCTGTTCCTTTTCTGTCTTGAATTCTCCTTGGGGTTGTTGCTTGAAGAATCACCACCCTGGATAGACTTGGTATTTCCAGAGGGTGTTTAGTGGCTTTTTTGCTTCTAATGGGCTCAGTTAGGCTTTCAATTTTCCTTTTTCTGTGAAGAGGAGCTTCATCTTCATCAGATTCCTCATCATCATCAAGATTAGATCTTGTGAGAGTTTTACAGCCTTCCCTGGGACTTGATTTGTCCTCCTCCTCCTCCTTCTTCTTCTTCTTCTTCTTCTTCTTCTTCTTCTTCTTCTTCTTCTTCTTCTTCTTCTTCTTCTTCTTCTTCTTCTTCTTCTTCTTCTTCTTCTTCTTCTTCTTCTTCTTCTTCTTCTTCTTCTTCTTCTTCTTCTTCTTCTTCTTCTTCTTCTTCTTCTTCTTCTTCTTCTTCTTCTTCTTCTTCTTCTTCTTCTTCTTCTTCTTCTTCTTCTTCTTCTTCTTCTTCTTCTTCTTCTTCTTCTTCTTCTTCTTCTTCTTCTTCTTCTTCTTCTTCTTCTTCTTCTTCTTCTTCTTCTTCTTCTTCTTCTTCTTCTTCTTCTTCTTCTTCTTCTTCTTCTTCTTCTTCTTCTTCTTCTTCTTCTTCTTCTTCTTCTTCTTCTTCTTCTTCTTCTTCTTCTTCTTCTTCTTCTTCTTCTTCTTCTTCTTCTTCTTCTTCTTCTTCTTCTTCTTCTTCTTCTTCTTCTTCTTCTTCTTCTTCTTCTTCTTCTTCTTCTTCTTCTTCTTCTTCTTCTTCTTCTTCTTCTTCTTCTTCTTCTTCTTCTTCTTCTTCTTCTTCTTCTTCTTCTTCTTCTTCTTCTTCTTCTTCTTCTTCTTCTTCTTCTTCTTCTTCTTCTTCTTCTTCTTCTTCTTCTTCTTCTTCTTCTTCTTCTTCTTCTTCTTCTTCTTCTTCTTCTTCTTCTTCTTCTTCTTCTTCTTCTTCAGAAGAGACATCAATCCCTTTAATTTGTCTTCTCCTTGGAGCCTTGGTACTCCTTGGAGGTTTCTGTGCCCTTGCCCTTGTAATCATTGTGGTACCTTCAGTAGGTTTCTGGGAAGCAGCTTGACTTGAGGAGGTTTCATTTATTCTTAGTGGTGGCTGGGAAGTTTTCTTTGTTTTACTTCCTCTCTGGCTGACCGACTCCAGATTTCTTCTTGTTTTCTGCTCCTTCTTCCCATTCCCCCTGACTTTGAGGTCCAGATTTGTATAACCTTTCCCCCTTAGTCATTGTTGGCTGACCCAGTCTCATGAAAGAATCTGAGAGAGAGTCAAAGTGCCCTTGTAGAAAGTTGTAGGCACTGACCAACTTCTGAAGTTCGGCTTTGAGCTCCTGATTTTGTGTGATAAGTCCATTGTCCTTATCAGTGAGCTCTGCCAGTGGGCCTAGGATGGCATCTGCTTTGCTAGCAGTGTAACTTGCCTCTTGGAAAGCTTTTTCAGCTAAAGACACATCATCGTCCCTGATCATTCCCAGATCTTTCTGAGCAATGACTATGCTTGTTGTTCTCTGAGTGATGAGCTCAGTGAACTTCTTCAGTTCAGAGGGGACGGAGACAGTTACTTCCTTGTTTTGTGAAGACAACTCCTTTCTCAGTTGAGACAGAACTTGGTATCTGTTCATGTACTCGTTGGAGTGGACGTTTGGCAGTTTACTGAAAATTTTAGGAGCTAGCAGCTTCCTTTTCAAGTGAGAAACCGCCAGACGTTCATTGCGGTGTTCTGCCAAGGTCTTGTCTTCTTCATCATCTGAGTAATCAGCCCAGTGATCTTCATCCTCTTGGACATTCTCATCAATCGTATCAAGTCCAGCAACCATCTCAGAGAGTGGTTTCTTTCCTTTCTGGGAGGAGGATGGTACATCTTTTGAAGTTGATGCAGCCTTAGCATCATGCTTGACTTCAGATACTTCTTCAGTATCGAGTTCTTTGTTGAGCGCAGTGACAGCATCCTGTAGCTCTTTGACCTCAGAGTAAGCAATCATCTCTTGTAGATATTGATCTTGTAGTTGATCTAGCTTGTCTCTGGATCTAGCTATCTGGTCTTCCAGTTGAAGATGGAGCTGTTGTTCTTCTTCCAGCAGTTGTCTGAGTTGAGCACTTCTGGATTGAGTATTCAATATTTTCTGAGAAGTTTCTTCAGAAAGCTCAACTACTTGTACAGTAGTAACTTGTTGTTGTTGAGAAGATGGATGTTTCGACTTTTGAGGAGATGGAGACGGAGATTTCTGTGTTTGTCTCTCAGTTTTCTTTTCAGCAGATGAGGTATGATTTCTTCGTGAAATTCCTCCGGTCCTTGGTGCAGGGGCATCATCATCATCCTTTTTGTCTTTGTCATCCTTGTGGTGATGGTCAGTGGGAGGTTCGAAGTCATTTTCGTTTATCTCTTCCTCCTCGTCATCTTGACAAGATTGATCACTTAGGGATAGTGATCTTACGCCCATTAACCTCTTTTGTTCGGAAGGTATAAATTGCAGTGCAGGCCGGCTTGAAGGCCATCTGTAATCTTGTCGACCATCCGCTGTCAAAGGCTTGTATCAAATCGCCACTTCTCTGGAGAAATCCTTATGCAATAGAGTATGGCGGATATTGTTACAGAGGAACATTGCATGGATATATGTCTCCAAGTCAAGAGCTCGTGCTCGTCTGGTTGGTTGATCTGTGATTCTCAATATTTCAGAGAGATCAGAGCACCTTAACTTCTGCCATTTCTTGAAGAATTGGATGTGCTTCGGCAGTGTTTGAGCCTTGAAGAAGGGAAGGAGGTCCATTTTCTCATCAATGGGAACCTGCTTTGCACCTGTTTGAGCCTGAAAGAAAGAGTTTTGAATGAATTCCAAAACTTTTGTAGATATCTGAGTAGAAGTGTAGTTTAGTTTCTGGGTTACCTGATTATGAACATCAGGCTCAGATACTTGAACCACTGAGACAATGGGTGTCTCAGATATCTTGTTGTGAGGTGGAGACTGGGAAATCTGGTCCTCATCAACCTTTCTTTCTTGATCCTGAGAAAAATACAATACTTAGGAAATAGTTTGAAAGAATCTATGCATAAATATGCTGTAATGAATTCTGATTTGTGCTACTTACTTCCTCAAAAGGAAGCTCAGATTCATTTTTCTCAGAAACTTGTTCAGTTTCTGGTGTTCTTTCGAGTGATGTTGCCTTGGGGGCTTCATCAATTTCCATTGATCTTGGGAAGTCGCAACTTTAACCCCTTGCATTTCTACTTCTGATTGAGCCTGTAAGTAGAAAGTATTGAATATTAGAAGAGATTTAAGATAACCCAAGATGAAGAATACTTGTCACTTGATTTGTCATATACCTTCACGTTAGAAGGCTCAGTGATGTATTCTTCAGAAACCTTGTTGGTCTCTGGGTTTGTCTCTGGCATTTCTGCCTTATCTTCTTCCATCTCAGTTGGAGCCTGTTAGAAACATTAAAATGATTAAGCACATAAACATTTTTACTGAAAAATTGTTCTCTTTAAGAACCATTTTATTACCTGTGGCACAGGCTCAGATTTTTTAAGAGTCGAGGTTGAGGGAACCTCCTTTTCCGTATCTGAGGCAAGCTTTTCAGCTTCCTCTTGTTTCTGTGTTTCTAACTCAGCCTGTAACAAAGAAATTTTTATGAGAAAAGATGTATAAGCATAAAATTTTCACAAGATAAGAGTTAAACCAGTCATCTACCTGAGCAGTTTCAGGCTGATTGGTCTCTGGAACTTGTGACCTTTCTATACTTTGGTCTTCTTGTCCCAGTGTAGTTTCTTTGCTTGAAGTTTCTGGTACTTCACACCTTTCCTGAGTATGCAACTCAGTTGCCTCCCCTGGTTGATCATTCTGAGTAGAAGTCTCAGTTTGATCCCTCTCAGTGAGTTGGGGAACCTGCTCTTTTGCAGGATTTTCTTCAGCTTGTTGAAATGCTGGTAATTCGAAATGGAGTTCATCTACCATTTCATCAACCACTTGTGGCTGTTGTGGTTGTTGTGTTTGTGGTTGTTGTGGTTCTCTGGAAGAAGAAGATTTATCACTTGAATGTTCTTCCAGACTTTTAGACTTGGCATTTTCATCATCATCAGCCAGTACTAAATTACCACTCATCAGGGCTTCTTGAAGTTGTGCATAAGAGACATTCCCTGATGATGTGTTTACACCAACAACCTTTGCTATAGGTTCAGCAGCCTGAGGTTTAGGTTCTTCTGCAGATACCTTATCACCAGTTACTTGTACAGTAACCTTAGCCCTTTTTGTTCTTTCTAGGACTTGAGAGATGACTAGCTTATCTTCTTCATCATCTGAGCTCTCATCAGCATTGGGTACCGATTGGTCCATTACTCCTGCTATTTCTGCAGTTAGGGCTAGGTGCTTTTCACCTGTCTTGGCAGCATTAATAAGTTCATCAACAAGGCTTTCTGTGATAGTCTTCACATTTTGGAAAGCACTTTCTCTTGTTGTATCTACTTGTTCAGTAGTTGTGAACTCTTTGGCAGCATTTATGAGTTCATCTGCATTGATCAGTTCATCAGCAATGCCTGCAGATATCTGGGAATCGACAACCTCAATAGGTGTGTCTTCTGTTTTGCCAGCAGACTTCTTTCTTGAAGTTCTGGGCTTCTTGGTCGCAACCTTTTCCTCAGATATCTTCTCAGACTTGCGCTTCTTAGAACCTTTCTGAGACCCAGCAACCTTTTTCATCATGTTCGTGTGCTCATACTTGTAGAGCAGGTTGCTGTTGGCTATTTCAGCCGTCTCTCTGAGCATAATGCCAAGCTTCTCCAGCAAGTAGCATATCTTCAGACCGTAGTTAACTGTGGCCTTTGGCTCAGCTAGCCCTTTGGCAATCTTAGGCTTGAAGCCTTGTATCTTCTTCACAAATTTCATGAAGGCGTACTTTCCCCAGTTAAAAGGGTTTTCCAGCCTTCTGTCTTGTTGATTCAGCAAGAACATCATCATCCACCGTTCTTGGCTTATCTGGTCAGCACCTCCTTGCAGACCATCAAAGCATCTGTGAAGAATGCAAGCCAATGCATCCCAGTGAACCATCAGATGTCTGGTTCGGATGTCAGCCAATTTGAACTCAGTGGGTGTATCTGATTTTTCAAGATCACACACATCACTGTAAAGTTGCTTAACACCTTCAAGGAGATCATTATCCTTGGTGTTTATTTCAAAATCCTTTCCGAGATTTTGAAGTTCGAACAACTTGCAAAAGGTCTTCAAGTCCAGAAGGAATTCCTTTCCTTGGACTGAAGTCTTGATAGACACTATTGCAGTGCCTTCAGAAACACAGGAAATTATCCTGGAGTTGTTGTAAAATTCCAACACATCGAGTGATGAAATTCCACTAGGGCGAGCAGATAGAAAACCCTTGATCTTTGTCTTTTCAAGCATGTCAAGAATTAGCTTTCTGTCAGCTTGGTTCTCTATTGCGGCCGTGAGGTATTCCTCAACCATGGAACCACCCCAAATCATTCTGTGATTTGAAGTCCAATAGTCAGGATTAAACTCACCCACTAGTCGGTTGTTGACGATAACCAACTCTGGTGCTTGCTTTTCAGCAGTACCAGTGGAGGATTGGGATTTCTGGGTAGAAGTGTTCTTGGGGGCCATCTCTTTATATAGTGTAGGGATTTGAAATGGAGTTTGAAAGAGATTTGATTCAGTGATTCTTTTCAGAAAAACTTAATCTTGATTTGCAGAGATTGTAGAGGGTTTGCAGAGAATCAAGAGAGGAAATTGCTATTTTCGTGCAAGATGAATTTTCGGATTAGGCAAAAGTGATTTTCTTTGCCAAAATCCTATATATATAGCAATAGAATCTCAACAGACAAATACATACAAATTGATTTTGTGTGTATGCATCTGTGATTTGCAAACAGGCATGAGCAAAAGCTACTTCGGCATTAAATGCAAAGTGGGCTTTGTCGGAAATTTTTACAGTCCACTATTTACTGCGAATTAATTTCCGCCGTTCAGATCAAACGCTTTGTTTCATCTATGGTCTTTATTGCTTCTACAACAATGATCACAATCAACAAATGTAATTGTGCCCATTCAATGAATTTTGGCTATTAGCTATCTGAATCACGTTTTTGTATGACCAAGGACACTGTGTGCATCTGAATCTGTCTTATACTTAGGATTTTTTCAAGTTTTTCACAAAGATAGAAATAATGCGCATTTCAAGAGAGTAGTTGACTGCAGATAGTTGTACTATTCTCCTCAGTGTTCTTCCGTATATAGAGTGATCTAGATATCTGAGTTCCTGTCTCAGAGATCTTAAGTTGCTCTTTAGCCTTTTTGTCTTCTGGATTCCCGTTCCAGATTTCTCTTTTCTCTTTTCTGGATGCCCGTTCCAGATACCTCTTTTCTGGATACCTGTTCCAGATTTCTCTTTTCTGGATTCCCGTTCCAGATTTCTCTTTTCTCTTCTCTGGATGCCCGTTCCAGATACCTCTTTTCTGGATACCTGTTCCAGTTATCTGAACTTTTTCAGTTCGAAGGTAGTTCTATTAGTCCAAGACTGTGTCTTAAGGCTAAGAATCTACTTTCTTGTAGTGGCTTAGTGAAGATATCTGCAAGTTGGTCTTCAGTGCCAATCTTGAGTATCTCTATATTGCCTTTTTCAACATGATCTCTAATGAAGTGGTGTCTAATATCAATGTGCTTTGTTCTGGCATGAAACTTAGGATTCTGTGTAATCGCAATAGCACTTGTGTTGTCACAGAAAATGGGAGTTTTCTCTTCATGGAGTCCATAGTCTTTAAGTTGTTGTTGAATCCACAAAATTTGTGCTGCACAACAACCAGCAGCAATATATTCAGCCTCTGTGGTAGAAGTTGCAATTGAGTTTTGCTTCTTGCTAAACCATGAGATAAGTCTAGTACCCAGAAACTGACAAGTTCCTGAGGTACTTTTCCTATCAAGCAGTGATCCAGCATAATCAGCATCTGAATAACCAGCTAAACTCAATCCACTTTCTTTGGGATACCACAATCCTACATCTACTGTACCTTTTACATACCTTAAAATTTTCATAGCAATGTTGTAGTGTGTTTGCATTGGATTTGTCTAGAATCTAGCACACACTCCAACAGCAGATTGAATATCAGGTCTACTTGCAGTAAGGTAGAGTAGTGAACCTATCAATTTCCTATACTTATGTTCTTCAACACTCTTATCTAATTCAGTATAGGTCATTTTGGTTCCTATGCTCATAGGTATCTTAGCATTCTTTTCAGAAGGCTTTAGATTGAACTTCGTGAGCATATCTTTTGCATACTTTGTTTGACTGATGAATATTCCATCATTGAGTTGCTTGACTTGCAATCCTAGGAAATAATTCATTTCTCCCATCATGCTCATCTCAAACTTTCTTTTCATGAGATTTTCAAAGTCATCACAAAGCTGCTTGTCCTTAGATCCAAATATAATGTCATCCACATATACTTGAACTAAGAGTAGTTTCCCATCATGATTTAAGGTAAATAAAGTTTTATCAACTTCACCTTTCTTAAAACCACTTTCCAGAAGGTATTTGGCCAAAGTGTCATACCACGCTCTTGGAGCCTGTTTCAGTCCATATAGAGCTTTCTGTAATTTATAGACCATTCTACTTTCTGAAGAAACTTCAAAGCCAGGTGGTTGCTCAACATAGACTTCCTCGATAAGTTCACCATTTAAGAATGCACTCTTGACATCCATCTGATAAACTTTAAAGTCTTTATGAGCTGCAAAGGCTAGAAAGAGTCTAATTGCATCCAATCTGGCAACTGGTGCATATGACTCATCAAAATCTAGACCTTCAGTCTGGGTAAATCCCTTGGCAACCAATCTTGCTTTGTTTCTGGTTATTTCACCAGATTCATTCATTTTGTTTCTGAAAACCCATTTAGTTCCAATCACAGATATTCCTTCAGTAAATGGAACTAGTTTCCAGACTTTGTTTCTCTCAAATTGATCCAACTCTTCTTGCATCGCGGAGATCCAGTCTTGGTCTCTCAATGCTTCTTCAATGGTTTTTGGTTCAATATCTGAGATAAAACATCCAAAGAGAGATTTAGCATTTTCAGCTATAGCTCTCCTAGTTCTAACACCTTGATCAATTGTTCCAATTACATCTTTTGCAGGATGATCCTTGATCCATTTCATCATAGGCTTAGTGCTAGTGGGATCAACATCAAAGTGATCTGAATGTGAATCACTATGATTTTGTTTTGATACTTTTTCAGTATCTAAGACATTTTGCTCCTTAGAAGGGCAATTTATGTCTGACACTTGTTCAGTGTTTGAGCTATCTGGAACATATCTTTCTGAGAGAGTATTTCCAGAGATAGCTTCATGATGAATATCTTCAGATTCCATTTCTGGAAGTTTCATAGGAAATTCTTCATCATGTATGTGAGTCATCTGGTTGTTACTAGGCAATTCTTGCTTTTCTACGTCAGAATCATCCTCACTTTCCACAATAATGTTTTTCCTTTTTGAGGGTTCTTTTTCAGAATCCTTTATCATTAGTTCTTTAAACTTTTCTGAGATTTCATCAGTAAGAGGTGTTTTCTTACTTCCTTCATAGAATACAACATGAACTGACTCTTCAATTTTCTTTGTTCTTTTGTTGTAAATTCTGTAAGCTTTGCTATTCATAGAATAACCAAGAAATACACCTTCATCCGCTTTTGGTTGAAATGTTCTCAGATATTCTTTTCCGTTGTTGAGAACAAAACATTGACAACCAAATACTCTCAGATGTTTGATATTAGGGGGTCTACCAACCAAGATTTCATAGGGGGTCTTATCATGGTGTTTGTTTATCAAACATCTGTTCTGAGTGTAGCATGCTGTGTTTACAGCTTCAACCCAATAAACTTCACTTATTTCAGTGTCAGCTAGCATTGTCCTTGCTGCTTCTTTAAGGGTTCTGTTTTTCCTTTCTGCAACACCATTTTGTTGAGGTGTTCTTACAGAGGAAAGTTGGTGTTGTATACCTTTGCAGGTACAAAAATCCTTTTTGTACTGGTTAACAAACTCAGTACCATGGTCTGTTCTGATTGCAGATACCTTGTCATTTTTCATGACTTCATGCTTTTTGAGCAAGTTTGGTATCTCCACCCTGGCATCAGATTTGTGTTTCAGAAAAACAACCCAAGTGAATCTTGAGAAGTCATCTACAACTACCAGACCATACTTCTTTCCTGCACAACTAGTTATAGATGATTCAAAAAGATCCATGTGTAACAGTTGCAGTGGTCTAACACTAGAGTGTCTGGTTTTGGACCTGAAAGAGATCTTGGATTGTTTCCCCATCTGACAGGAAGAACAGATACCATCCTTTCTGAAAGATGTTTTGGGAAGACCAACCACTAATTCTTTCTTGGCAAGTTTGTTCAGAGTTTTTAAATTCAAGTGACTTATTCTTTTGTGCCATAACCAGTGCTCTTCTGTGTGACCTGATTGACTCACCATGAGACATTCTTCAGTTGTGGCAGATGCCCAATCGGAAACATAAAGACTACCTTTCCGCCGAGCAACCAAGACTGTCTGCTTTGACTCATTGTCAATAAGTTTGCAGTACTTTGCTTTGAATTTCACAGTAAAACCTTTGTCTGCAAATTGGCTCATGCTAAACAGATTGTATTTCAAATCCTTAACATGTAATACGTCAGTGATTGTTAGTGATCCCAATTTGACATTGCCAAATCCCAGAGAGGAATTTAATTCTCCTCCAGCAAATCTGATATCTGGTCCTGTGTTGCAAGCTTTGTAATCGACCAGATTTGCTTTGTCTCCTGTCATGTGCTTTCCGCATCCACTATCAAATAGCCATTGTGCTTTAGTCCAAGAAGCGTTCTGCACATAACAGGAAACATGAGATTAGGTTCTCATATCTTTGATGGAACCGTCAGGATTAAAGGATCTTCCAGTAGGAATCCATTTTTGAATGAATTTCCTTGGAACATTCTTTTGTCTGACAGGAACATAAGGAGGAATTCTAGTTGAATGAATGTTATCATTAATAAGAACTACTTTCTTCCTTGGTGTGTTCCTAGGTGCTCCTTTTGGAGCTTTCAGATACCTGTCAGGTTTCTGAGTTTGCTTTTCAGCAAACATAGCTTTCCTAGCCAGATTTCTTCTAGCCCTGGCATTCAGATTTTCAGTGGCTTGATTCAACTTCCACTTCTGATAATTGCTTTGAGCAATTCTAGCCTTTAGCCATCGTTCTTGCTCCTGTTTGTACTCATGAGCAAGTTGTTTTCCGATGCTTTTATAGCCAATACCATTTCGAGCACTTGAAGCTATCTGAGGTCTTTTCTCAGCAGCTTTGCTAGTCTCTGGTTGGTCCAATTTCTTTCCAGAAAAAGTGACATGGGAGAATTTGCCAGCTCCTGCAATTCTACCCTTTTGAGAGACATAGCACTGTGGGTGTTTACACATTTCAGTGTTATGTTTCTTTTCAGAGACATGCCCAACAGTTTTCTGTTTGACTTGTTTTTCCCACAAAGGATTAGTCGCAACTGCCTTTCCTTTGTCTACAATCTTTGTCTTCTGACCGATGTTATAGATTGTATGGGAACCATCTTGCTGAGTAGTTATGAAAGTTCTTCTTTCTTCACTCTTATTCAGAGTGGTAGAACAGTCTGTCTGCGTTCTCAGCCCAAGTCCTTTCTTTTCTGAAGGATCTCTTAAGGAAGTTTGTACTTCAGTCAGAGTGTCACTAGCTTTGGCATAAGATTGAAAAGATAATTCTTTCTTTTTGAGTTCCTTGTTTTCAGAAAGAAGATCTTCATATTTCTTTTGAAGGTCAGCCATAGCTTCTTTATGTGACTTTTCAGTCTCAGATATCTGAGCTTTGAGAAATGTATTTTCAGCGTCCTTTTTCTCAGATATCTTAATCAAAAGAGAATTTTCCTTTGCAAGAAAATTATTTTCTTCTTCTAGATTTTCGGTTCTCGCTCGGATCATTAGAAATTTTCTCTCATAGATATCAAGATCTTTTCTGAGATTTTCTAGATCTTTTATTTCTTCCTCATCACTTTCATAAGTGTAACAAGAAGTATGTGTGACCTCATCATCCATAAGACAGTTTTCAATGTTAGAGATGTCTGGACCGTCGATCTCAGCAACTCCACACATTTCATTCTTTTTGAAGCCGAAGTCGATTATATTGTAAGTAACTCCACATAATTCTGGTGATGGTAACGTTGAGTCATCTGAGTCATCTTCAGAGTCTGTCTCAACGTCGAGAGCATCCAATTGAGTTTGGATTTTCTTTCTTTCTTCAGTTAGCAGAGCTTTCTGGCTCCTTCTGAAGATTCTTCTATCTTTTCTGTCACCTGTCTTTAGTTTGTTGTAGGCAGGACAATCCTTCTTGAAGTGACCAGGTTTTTGACAGTAGAAACAGATATCGTTACCAATTTCTGCTTCCTCAGTACTTGGTGCTTTTTGAGCTGGCTTTTTCAGCGAGCTTTGCATATCCTTGTACTGGTGATAGTTTGAGCCTAGATGCTTTTTCAGCTTCTCTTTGGCTTTCCTTCTCTCAATTTCTCGACTGACATATTTGCTCATTTGCTTTGCAGCAAGAGCATCCTCAGTCTCCTCCTTGCTTTTCTTCTTTTCAGAAGTTCCTTGAGTAACTAGAGCAACATTCTGCAACTTTTCAGTTGTTTGTTCTCTCTGAGTTGTCTCATAATCAACCGTAGCAAGATGAGAGAAAAGTTCCACTGGAGTGATATTTGGCATTCCTTGGTTAAAATAAAAGAATTTAGTATGCTCCCAGTTGTGGTTAAGACTTCTGACAATAGTCTTAATCTTCTCAGACTGGGAGTATCTATTGCTTTCCCCAAGTGCTGCCATATCACTCATGAGAGTGGTAAATCTGAAATCAAGTTCTTCCAGAGTTTCAGTGGGTCCTTGTTTGAAATTTTGAAATTTCAACTTTAGAACTTCGAACTTGTTTTCCTTGGTTTTCTCAGTTCCGGCACAGATTTCTTCAATCAGTTGCCAGGCAACTTTCGTCGTTTTAGCACCCCACAGTTTACACTGTATGTGCTCAGGTGTTGATCTGATGATGATATTACGAGCTTGACCATCCAGACGATTTCTCTTGGCATCTTTCGATGTCCAGAGTTCTCTGGGCTTTGGTTCGTAAATAACTTGACCAGTAGATCTTCCACTTGTTGACGCGTCTGTATGTGAAGATCCTTCGCTTTGATCTCTGTCTCTACCATTTGAAACCTCCATGGCTTGCTTAAGTTGTTGAATGACTATTGGGCCATTCTTTATTACTTCGATCATTTTGTCACTTATGGCTTCAAGGTGGAGCATCATGTTATTTTTCCATTTCTCGTAGTTCTCTGGTTTGAGAACGGGTGCATCACTCAGAGACATACCTGCACACTTAACACACAAATTAAATAGTCCTCAAAAGTGGACAAAGTTCCTTCACCTATCTGGGGATCTAGGTTCGGTGGAAAATTTGGTGAACCTCCTGCTCTCATACCACTTGTTGGTCCAGATAACGGCAAAGTAAAAGACTAGAGGGGGGGGGGGGGGTGAATAGTCTTTTAAAACTTTTGTCGATAAACACAATTTCTTAGATATCTGGGAAGATATCTGATACTTAGATTCAGAGCGCGGAAGACTTAAGATAGATAAGTGTAGAAACAGTTAAAGTGTGTGTGTGTGTTGCTGAAATGTAAATACAGAAATGTAAATAACACAGCAAGTATAGTGGTATCTGGAGGTGGCGTAATCCTCCAACTAATCCACTTCGGTCTTCCAAAGACCTAGAATTCACTAGAATATATATTTGAGGTCACCTTACAAAGATCCTATTCTAAGATTTCCAAACAAATGGTTCCTAACCAAATGTTCCCCCTGAGTTATTCCCCGGCTTTCTCAGCCAAGTACTTCCTATACTCAGAAACCTTTTTGAGTTATTCCCTAGCTTCCCAAGCTAAGTACTTCCTATACTCAATAACCTTGGAGTTATTCCCTAGCTTCCCAAGCTAAGTACTTCCTGTACTCCACGCCGGTTAAGGTGTTGGTATTTAGTTTGAGTTATCAGATGAGCTTCTTATATTAACTTTTCAGTTAACCAGAATGCTCAGTGAATCAAGTATACTTAATACACTTTTCAATGTATGGTATCTTGTTCTTTTACTGACCCAAGTCTTATGATAACTGTTCAAGAGAATGAATCTCAGATACTTGATCTTTTGATTCAACTCTTTCACAGATAGCTTTACTTGTTTAGGATCAGGACACTTAGAACTTCAGTGCTACTTAAGATCAAAAGCTATGGTCGCAACAGTAAGCTTAAGGATAAGTAGTTTTCTTTGAGAGAGTAAGATATTCAGAGTAAGTTCGTAAAGTTCTTAAGGAGTGTCTTCTCAAGCAGTCTAAGTGTTGATATTTATAGATGAATTTGAGTGCCGTTTGAATAGTATCCGTTAGGCTCAAATTCAAACTATCGATATCTGTGTATAGTACTGTAGCAGGTTTTGTCTTCTTCTTCAGAAGCTACCGTTGCTTTTATTCAGACATCTCTGTCCGTGCATTAAATGCTTTGTACTATACTTTTGTCCTGTAGTGCCAACGGAACTATGCATTGTATCAGAGATGTTCATATCATCAGATATCTCTGAGTCTTTGCACGTTCTTATCTTCAATTTCAGATACCACTTAAATTGAAACAACTTTATTTGCAATTTGTATTTCTCTTTTCCAGAGATGTGGTTAAGGCTCGAGGTATCTATAAGAAGATATCTGTGGACACTTTCCTTGTTTTCCAGATAGACCCTTTTGAATCTCAGATATCTGTTGTGACCCAGTTTGTCCAAAACTCTTTGTGTCTTTAAGATATCTGGCCAAGGTATCTGTAAAACTTATTTCAGTAATCTTGTGCAGTTCTTCAAGTCTTCAATGTCGTTGAACTCGTTCTGCTTGGATGTCTTCTTCTTGGTCTTCTCTTCATAAAATAAAAATTACATTTTGAGACCTAACATCCTATACAAGATTAACTAGACTAACATACTAAGTGGGTTTCCTCTTTTACAATGTTCAAGTGAACCAAAAGTACTAGTCACCTTTCTGAGACTAAGATAGGTCATCATGTTGCTGATCAAAACTTAAACATATATTTCTAACAAAATATCTAACAAATTTCCTAACACAATCTCAATTTCCTTGAGAGTCTCATGAGGCTCAATTCGCACCGTTCTAGGAAACTCCTCCTTTTGGCTCCCTACTCCAATCTGCGGATCCTCCTTTTTGGCCGGAAGAATAACGTGCGGGTCAGAGGTCAGATTGACTGACAGCACGGGGGCATAAGCTCTTCTTGTGGACATAATGTAACATTCCCAAGCTTCACGGATGTCTCCCACCTCTTCTCCAACTCCGAAGGCAGTTGGGAACTTCATTCTGTTATGGAGAGTGGAGGAAATAGCCCGGAATTGATTGAGTCCCGGACACCCAAAGATGGCATTGTAGTCAAAAGTATGGTCCCCCACTACGAAACGGACTTCCTGTGTCACTCTTGCTGGGAAAGTCCCGAGTGAGACGTACAACATAACACTTCCTAGGGGTCGAACAGTTCCCCCTCCGAACCCTAGTATAGAGGTGTGGACTCTTTCATACCGGATTCTACCCAGCTCCATCTGGTCCAGTGTTCTTTTAGAAATGATATTCGAGGAACTCGCTGTGTCGACCAAAATTTTGTTCACTCGATAAGTTGCGATGGTTAACGAAACCACCAGCGGAACATCTGGATTATCAATGTCTTCTCCTCCTGCCGTAGGAGGAGGGATCTCACTATCATCGAAGGATATAGCGTTTGTACCCGGAATCACTGGATCAGCGTACGCTCTATCGTTGTTCCGAAGATTTTGAGCGGTCCACTCTCTCGCGTTCCTACTATCGCCCCCAGTTGGTCCGCCAGCGATGGTGATAATCACTCTGTTGTATGGAGCATTTTCCATTTCGATATCATCAACGTACCTGTACGGGTGTCGGTCCGTGCGAGGCGGATAATTAACCGGCGGAGGTGGCAAGGATAGCGAATGGGGTGGTGGTTCCGTAACATTTTCCTCCCTCCTTCGCTCCGTTCTATCTCGCCTGGAAGGCTCATCCGCATAGACATGCTCCTTTAGTTTGCCATCTCTTACTAGGTGTTCAACCTCTGTTTTCAATTGAATACAGTCATCGGTCTCGTGACCGCGGCACTTGTGGAACTTGCAGTAGCCCTTTGCATTCTTATTCTTTCGGTTGTTGTAAGAGGGCTTTGGCCATTGGACATCTAGCTTCTTCTCAATGATAGTCGCCAAGATGTCGGATCTTGGTCTATTGAGACGGGTATAATCCGCGTATCTCCTCGGCGGACTCCTTTCTCTGTGGAAGCCTTTATCTTTGTGATCCTTCTTTGGGTCAAACTTCCCCTGGCGTAGCTCTTGTTTCATCGGCTCCTTTCCTTTCTTGGAACCGGCCCTTACCGGAACATTCCATCGGTACTCCTCTCCGTACATCACTTCTTCATAGATATCATCTAGATGCTTTTCACTCCTCACTTCCTGGCTAGAGAGTTTTCTTCGGAGCTCTAAGTTGAAAGTATTAGCATACAGGTGACGGACCCGTTCCTTAATACTGTGTGACTAAACTCGAAGAACTTCTGCGTGAAAGCGATCTAGGAAGGTCCTTAGATCCTCTTGCTCCCGTTGTATAACTTCTGCCAGGTGTTCTACGGTACGCTTTCTCCTTTTTGATTTCCCAAATCGTGCTAAGAACTTGGAAGAAAGTTCTGCATATGAATTTATTGATTTGTTCGGCAAAGCGGTGTACCAATCCATAGCCGTTTCGAAGAGAGTGGATGAGAACGTAAGAGCTTTTGTGTTGTCGCTCCTTCCCTTGAAATCCATCTTGCTGTTGTACCTTGTCAGGTGACCAACGGGACAAGTATCCCCATAATAGTATTCCAAATTCGGGATCACTTGATTTGAGTTTCGGATTCTTTCCTTTTCCCTCATGATGCCATCACACAAGGGATTTGGTGCACTAGTAGTTATCTGCTCGTGGTCTTTTACCAGGCGTCCGAGATTCAGAATCTGGGCCTCCAAAGCCTTCTGCTGAGCGTAGATCTCGTCAGCAGTCATGATCTCTCCTGTCCTCGGATGAACAACTACATCCGCGGGGAGTTCATCTATTCGGACCACCGGAACAGTTTCTGCTACTTGATCTCTGTCTCTCGGAGGTGCTTGTTGTGGAATTTCCGGGTATCTATTATCCCTTTCTTGACACTCTCTCCTTCCATTTTGGCTTCCCTCACCTCGAACTTGAGAAGCAGATGCCCGCCGATCCAGAAGGTCTCGCAAATCCTCCTGAGGTGGCTGATTCCCTAACCTCTGTTGGATCGGATGTTGCCTGTTTCTTGATAATGCAGGCTCTGCTTGAGTAGGAGTAACCACTGGCGAAGTGGCTTGCTGAGGATGGGAATTATTTGACCCCAGGCATCCTTAGATGATTGTGAGCAATCTATCAAACTGGGTCTCACTTAGTCCGAGGTCACTAGTGCGGACAGTGCGACCATCGGGCATAGTGAACTGTTGACCTACGGTGGGGCCTTGAGCTTCTGCTGGAGAAACTCGTACGGCTTCTTCTCCATGGCTCAGAGCGCATTCTCAGAACACCGGACTCCCTCATTGGGCGTCTCTTCCTTCATCTGAGGATGGGCTGGTTGTGCGCCCTTCGCTTGGATACCTCCTGCCAGCATTCCCTCCAGCCACAGTAACCCTCCGCCCCCGAGTGGGTGGACGTCCTCGTGGACGTGGTGGTGGAGTTCCTACGCCTGCAGCGCTAGTCCGCGCTGCCCGTCTTGTTCTTGCCATCAGCTCAACTCAAGCACAAAGAATGTTGAGGGGTAAAACCGCTCAACAGTAACTAATTAAACTATTCCGAGCAACCTATTCTAGGATCCACCTCCAGCTTGAAGTCCGAAGCAAGACTTGCCCAAGCTTGAGTACCTGAAAGGACTAGGGGGGGGGGGGTTAGAATGGATTACCCGGATTGCCTATGTCAATCCGGTAAGAGACTTTACTCAAGAGAGAGTTGTAAGCTCTTAATGTAATAATTATGAGAAAGGTTATCAAATCAAGCCCCTCTTAGGGATTGTTCTTTGTGCTATATTTATAGTTATCATGTACTTATGAAGAGGTTCATAAGATGACGCCAAGTGTATGATTCAGATTTGGACACCAATGCTACCTTTGGCCCATAGCCCAATAGTGAACAGTAGTCCAGTACTAATTAGTGGGCCTGAGAGGGTAGTATGGACCTTTTCCCTCTGAGAGTACTGTTTCTCCTGTTGGGTCCGTGTTAGTCCCTCGAACAGATCTGATCTGCTTGGTTGATCTTGCCCTGGGTAACTCAAGGTGTCCGTACCCAAAGTTTCACGGAAGTATCTCAGTGGTTCTGTTATATACGTTTGGTCTTACTGTGATGGTGGCGTCCGAGATTCTCTCGTCTGGTTCGTTTGGCATCTTGGGACTGACAATTTGCGGTACATGGAAGGACCATGTGACCTTTTGTCAGGTTCAGAAGTCATCTATCTAGCTTGGTCGGACCTAACTGAAATGGTGTGCTGACTTGTAAATACTAGTTGACCTAAGATGGTTTCCTTTATGTCGGACCATTCGAAGGTCGGACTAGCTCTGAATGGCTATTTCAGCCTTGATGCGCTTTAGGACACGCTCTATGGCGCCCTTAACGTATTGGACACATGTCCGTATCAACACACTTCCAATGTCCAAACATCGGTGTGTTGTTCTTTGGCTTGAGGATCTTTTATGGGCTCCTGAATTTTTAACCTTTGTTCCTCCTCTCTCTGAGTATCCTGGTTGAAGTTATCTATTTTTTATTCGTTTGACATATTATCAAGGAGGAACATGTGGTTGACCCGAGTTTCCTCCCATGATGGAGTCTGAGATTGATTGATGAATTGAGCATCTTCAAAGTTGTCTAGGTTGATCTTTGGCGGAACTGACCTGTGTTTGATCTGCTTGGTAATCAAGCACTCGAACGCCTGCTTATCTGAGACTTTCCCTGACTCTGCTCCAGGGTACTCCACTAGGAAGTCAGCAATAATTTGAGCTTTCTTGGCTGTTGCAGCCTGAGAGCTAATGTCGTATTCACTCAACTCAATTGCCCACTTAGAGAGTCATCCGGATTGGTCGGGCTTTCCAAGGACCTGTTTCAAAGGTTTCGTAGTTAGGACCACTATCTTATGAGATTTGAAATAGGGTTTCAACCGCCTTGCGATGTAAACCAAAGCATATGCAAATTTCTCAATCTTTACGTATCTTGTCTTCGCCCCAGCAAGGGCTTTACTAAGATAGTAAATCGGCATGTGATCATTAGCATGGATCCGTTCTAACACGGAACTCATTGCCTCTTCCGTAATGTTTAGGTAGAGGTAGAGCGGTTCTCCTTCTACGGGTTTGGAGAGCAGTGGAGGGGAATGGAGGTAATTTTTCAAGTTTTCAAAAGCCTCGGAACATTCCGCAGTCCACTCAAAGTTCTCTCCTTTTCGAAGGATTTTGAAGAATGGAAGATTCTTCTCTGCGGATCACGAAATAAAACGACTTAAGGACATGAGACGTCCGATAAGCTGCTGTACCTCATTGATGTTCTTCAGTTGGGGCAGGTCTAGGATGGCTTTTATCTTCTCAGGATTAGCACTTATTCCCCTTTTTGTGACCATGTAGCCTAAGAACTTTCCGCCCTTTACTCCGAAGGTGCACTTTTCCGGATTGAGTTTCATTTCGTACTCCCTAAGGATAGCAAAGCATTTGTTCAAGTGCTCTATATGATGTTCCTCAGTTTTACTTTTAACAAGCATGTTATCCACGTACACCTCCATGGTTTTGCCAATTTCCTCCTTGAACATTTGATTTACCAGCCGTTGGTAAGGAGCTCCTGTGTTTTTCAGTCCGAATGGCATCACTTTAAAGCAATACACCCCTCTCGCAGCAAAGAAAGCTGTTTTCTTAATATCCTCCTTGGCCATTTAAATCTGGTAAAAGCCATGATACGCGTCCATAAAACTCAGTAACACACATCCGGCTGTGGAGTCAACCAATTGGTCGATCTGTGGCAATGGGTATGGATCCTTTGGGCAAAACTTATTCAGCCTTGTGAAATCATTGCACATCCGCCATTTACCTGGTGATTTCTCAACTAAGACAACGTTGCAAACCCAATCGGAATAACGAACTTCTTCAATGTGTTTGGCCTTCATGAGCCGGTCAACTTTCGCAGCTATGATGCATCCTTAATTGGACCAAAATCTTTTCTTTTCTGGCGGATATACTTAATTGATGGATCCATGTTCAGGCGGTGAACAGCGACCCTCAGATCTATCCCCTTGAGATCATCAGTACTCCAAGTGAAGACATCCATGTTATCTCGGAGACAAGCGATGAGCTTCATCTCTACTTGAGAGTTTCATGAGGTTCGATCCGTGCAGTTTTGGGAAACTTGTCCTTCTGACTCCCTATTCCAATGTTGGGATTCTCCTTTTTATGCGGGAGAACAATCTGCGGATCGGAAGTCAAAGAAACTTCTAGCACAGGAGCGGATGCTCTCTTGGTAGACATGATGTAACACTCCCAAGCATCTCGGATGTTTCCCACTTCTTCTCCAATTCCGCAGGGAGTTGGAAACTTCATTCTGTTATGGAGGGTAGAAGATATAGCTCGGAACTGATTGAGCCCTGCACGACCAAAGATGGCATTGTAATCAAAGGTCCGATCCACCACTACAAAACGGACTAGCTGTGTCACTCTCGCAGGATGTGTTCCCAACGATACATGAAGCATGATGCTTCCTAAAGGACGGACAGTTCCTCCTCCGAACCCTAATATGGAGGTATTGACTCTCTCATATTGAATTCTTCCCAGATTCATCTGATCGATTGTTCTTTTGGCAATGATGTTCGAGGAACTCCCTGTATCTACCAGGATCTTATTTACTCGATAAGCTTCTATAGTTAAGGAAACCACCAGTGGAACATCCGGATCATCTATGTCCTCGCCTCCTGCCGTAGGAGGAGGAATCTCACTGTCATCAAAGGATATAATGTTGGTTCCTCGTATCGTCGGAGCAGCGTAGGATCTATCTTTGTTCTGCAGATTCTGAGTCATCCGTTCTCTTGCGTTCTTGCTATTGCCACCAGTCGGACCTTCTGCTATAGTGTTGATCACTCCACTGTATGGAAAATTTTCCATTTCAATATCATCATCATACTTGTACTGGTGATGACCTATCCAAGATGGATGATTGGTTGGCGGAGGAGGCAGGGATAGCGGACATGGTTGCGGTTCTGCTGTTCTATCTTCCCTCTTCCGTTCTGTCCTATCATGCCTGGAAGGTTCGTCCATATAGATGTGCTCCTTCAACTTTCCCTCTCTTATTAATTGCTCAACCTCAGTTTTCAGTTGAATGCAATCGTCCGTCTCATTACCACGACTCTTATGAGACTTGCAATACCCTTTTGCATTCTTGTTCTTCCGATTATTGTGAGATGGCTTTGGCAATTGAACATCCAACTTATTCTCCATAATGGTGGCCAAGATGTCGGATCTTGGTCTATTGAGATGGGTATAATCCGCATATCTTCTTGGCGGACTCCTTTCCCTGTTGGAACCTTTATCTTTGTATTCCTTCTTCGGACCGAACTTTCCATGGCGTTGCTCTTGCTTCATTGGCTCTTTTCCTTTCTTGGACCCAGCTCTCACAGGAACATTCCGTCGGTACTCCTCTCCGTACATTACCTCTTCACAAATATCATCCAAATGCTTTTCATTTCTCACTTCCTGGCTAGAGAGTTTCCTGCGGAGTTCTCCGTTGTAAGTATTAGCATACAGGTGGCAGACCCGTTTCTTAATAATGTGGGACTCAACTCGGAGGACCTCCGCATTGAAGCGGTCTATGAAAGTCCTAAGATCCTCCTGTTCTCTTTGTATAACTTCCGCCAGGTGCTCCATAGTCCGTTTCCTTCTTTTCAATTTTCCAAATCGTCTCAGGAATTTGGAAGAGAGGTCTGCATAGGATCTCACTGACTTGTTTGGCAATGCAGTGTACCAATCCATGGCTATTCCGAAGAGAGTGGATGAGAAAGTGAGAGCTTTTGTATTATAACTCATCCCTTTGGAATCCATCTTGCTATTGTACTTTGTCAAGTGGCCCACAGGACAAGTATCTCCGTAGTAGTATTCCAAGTTCGGAATCACTTGATCCAAGTTCTTGTTTCTTTCCTTTTCTTTCATGATATCATCACATAAAGGATTTGGTGCACTAGTAGCTATATGCTCATGATCTTTCACCAGACGTCCGAGATTGAGAATCTGAGCTTCCAAGGACTTTTGTTGTGCATAGATTTCTTCCGCATTCATCATCTCTCCCGTCCTTGGATGAACTGCTACATCCGCGGGGAGTTCATCTAAGTAGACCACAGGAATGGTTTCCGCTACGTGATCTCTAGCCCACATAGGTATCTATTACGGAGCTTTAGGTTGCCTGTTTTCGTCTTCCTGATATGCTCTCTGCCCATTTGGACTTCCTTCCCGTCGAACCTTGGAAGCAGAGGCTCTCCTGTCTAGGAGATTTCGCAAGTCCTCTTGTGGTAGTTGATTCCCCAACCTTTGCTGGATCGGACGTTGTTCGTTCCTTGATAGAGCGGGCTCTGCTTACCCCGGATTAGCCACTGGCGGAGTGACTTGTTGGTGTTGGACATTGTTAGACCCAAGACAACCTAGGATTATCGTACGCAGTCGACCAAATTGATTCTCGCTTAATTCAAAATCACTAGTGTGGACTATACGTCCATCGGGCATGGTAAAGTGCTAACCTGGAGGAGGACCTTGTGTCCCTGCCGAAGGAACTTGTGCGGCCTCTTCTCCGTGATTTCCAGGTGCAGCATTCTCAGGAACATTACGGACTCCCCTGGACAGAACGTCTCTTCCTTCATCGGAGGATGGGCTTGTTGTGTGACCATCGCTCGGGTATCTCCTTCCCTCAATGTTCCTTTCCGCTACAATGGCTCTCCGTCCTCTGTTGAGTAGACGTCCGCGAGGACTGGGAGGTGGAGTTCCGATGCCAGCAACACTGGTCCGTGTTGTCCGTCTCGTTCTTGCCATCATCACAACTTAAACATGGAACCTTTTGTAAGGATTCCCACAGACGGCGCCAATGTTGAGGGGTTTAGCCTCAAACACTAATTAAACTACTACAAGTCCCTAATCTAAGATCCGCCTCCAACTTGATGTCCGACCTGAGAGATTTGTCCGAGCCAGAGCACCTGAAAAGACTAAGTGGGGGGTTAGAAGGGTAACCCGGTTTGCTAGATGTCAAACCGGGAAGAGACTTTACTCAAGAGAGAGAAGAAAGCTCTCAATGTAGTAGTTATGAGGGAAGTTATGATATGAGTTGACTTTCACGTATGACTTATCTCCTCCTTTAATGTATGGGACCTTGTGGTATATCTATAGTTATCAAGTACTTATGAAGTGGTTCATAAGATGATGTCAAGTGTATGTTCAGGATTTGGGCAACAATGCTCCATTGGCCCATGGCCCAATAGTATGTGAGAGTCCAACACTATTAGATGGGCCTGGGAGGGTAGATTGGTCTTTTTACCTCTCAGGGTACTATTCCCGCTGATGGGTCCGTGTGAGACCTTTTAGAAGGTTCTGAGCTCTGTTGAGTTGGTCTGTTCCTAGGTAACTCAGTGACGGTTCGAGACACTAGCTGCTCAGAAGTATCTTGGAGGTTCCAATGTATACGTTTGGTCTTATTGTTAAGGTGGCATCTGAGTTTATCTCGTCCGGTCCGTTTGGCATCCTAGGACTGACAGTGTGTGGAACTTGGTAAGACCATGTGACCTCTTGTCAGGTTCGGAAGTCGTGCACCTAGCTAGGTCGGACCAGCTGAAAAGGTGTATTAACCTGAGCGTACTAGTTGACCCGGAAGGTTTTCCTTAAGGCGGAGTAGCCAAGGTCAAACAAGTACTGAATTGGCTATTTTTAGCTTGGATGCGCTCTAGGACACGCTCTATAGCGCTCTTAATGGATTTGACATCTATCCGTATCAACAAATACAGGTCTCTCTCTCTCTCTCTCTCTCTCTCTATATATATATATATATATATATATATATATATATATATATATATATATATATATATATATATATATATATATATTAGGTGGAAAATCCACTTAAAATTTTGTTACAAAACCAGTTAATAGAATGTTACATGAGATGTATGATCATCTTACTTTAAAGAAAAATCAAATGAACTTCTTAAAACAAGAAATAAATTCCTTAACTATTGAAGAAAAATTACAAAATCCCAAATTACAAGGAAAAATTAAAATGATTGAAAATCAGCTCTCTTTAGAGATTTGTAATGATCATCCCAATGCATTCTGGGATAGAAAGAAACATGTAGTTAGTCTTCCTTATGAAGAAGACTTTGATGAAAAAAGAATTCCGAAAAAGGCAAGACCTTGTCAAATGAATTCAGAATATTTAGAACTTTGTAAAAAAGACATCAGGATATATTACTGGGATAGAATCTGTCAATATTAAGATATTTCTCAAGACATAATTATCAGTACAAAACAGCCCAGAGACGCCATTTCTTTCGGCTTAGAGGGGCAAACAGTACTTTCATATGTTTATCGGAATATATTAATACGCCGGATTCCAATACCAAACCTTATCTATCTTATATTTAGTAAGTAATAGAAGTCTTTTTGATCTATGATTCTGCCGTGAATAGTAACTATGAATAGTGAATACATAGTTTAAACTTATCTTAACACAAACCACACTTAGCCTATCATTAGGCCGATGTTATAGATAGATAAAAGATTACAACATAAAGAGTAAAGAAGAAACAACTTACAATACAATATGGACTGCACGCGTATTTTACAAACTTTGGATGTATTAAAAATTTCAAAATATAAAACTGAGAGGAAGTGTTTTTCGCCGGTGCTTTCTTCTTCATCTTTCCCCTCTTTATATAGGATAAAAATTATCCTTATGCTGTCATATTCAGCTTTTTCTCTTTAATTTCCTTCCGTTTATCACCCAGTAAGTTTCTGACCGTTCTTTACATTATGGCTGTCACTTTCAGCTTCTCTTTTTACTGTGGAGCAATTTCCATCATCCTTCTTTTATTAGTGCTCTGGACCGTCATCAAGTGGCCTTATCTGCCAGAATTATTGCTGAGGAAGATTCTTCCTTTTCTTTTTGCTTATTTTGTTAGAGTACTCTTGAGTATCTAAAATACGTCTTCTATGGAGATGTCTTCTTGGGTTTCATCAGGATTCTGAACATCCTGATAATCTTCATGTACCTGACTTGCAGAAGCCATGGATGTATCTGATTTCATAGACTGAGATTCCCCATCTAATTTCTGTAGGAGATCTTTTTTCATTTCTTTTATGTATGCTTCTATTAGCATTTCTCTGTTGCTATCCTTTGCTTGCATGCTGAGTTTTTGCCTGATTTGATCAATGGTCGAAACCTCTCTTTGGGTAGCTAGATTTCTCTTTTCCTGATATAATTTTATTCTTCTTTCTATATGACTAATTGTATCAGTACAGTATAACTAATTTGTTTCTAGGTCTTTTTTGTTCATCTTTTCCCAGAACTTCGTATAAGAAGATCTATTAATACATGGTATTTGATCTTCGGTATTACCGATAACAGGTACCCATTTCCAAATCCAAGGTATAGAAAATTCCATAAATAAATATAAGGAGTAATTCTCTTTAGGGATTTCTGCCTTTTTGGGAGAAATTTTCACCCAATCAGTAAATAAGGCTGGAAAGTTTTCAGGCAATATTAACCAGGTGGTTCCAAAATATTTCCACCAGTTTAGAAACCAGTTTGGTATCTACTACTCACAGGCTTCACTACTGATTTTTATAAACCAATAGTGTTTCTTCCTATCATTTTCATAGAGCAGCACCTTATTAAATGCTTCAATATAATCCAGTAATTGTATTTAATGGGATTTCTATTGTTGGGATAATAAAATACCCTTTCTTTTAAGGGTGCTATTCCCCATTCTTCCGAAGATATAATCTTTTTAATATAGATTTTGCTTAAGTTATAAACTTCTTTTTGTACCCCTGAGAAGTGTGTTATTTCACAAGAACCTGTATTTGATAAAATATTTTCATAAAAGGATCTTGTTTTATAAGATCCTAAGGCATATGATGCCTTATCCAAATACCTTGCCATCAAGGTCCAGGGATTGTCTGCCCATCGCATATCCCTGTTTTCCAGTAGAAGTATTACTTCTTGATATCGATTTTCTATATAGTCAATCTGACTCTCCTCGGATTCTTCTGCTACTATTTTCGCAAAAGATGGAATCTTTCCTTCCTTTTTTCTTTTATACTCAAGGAATTCTTGGTATCCTGCCGAGCTTTGAGCTCCAGAACTCTGTGATGGATACATATGTGATGAATCCTTAGATATAAGCTTTTGCTTTCCGAATTGGGCCAGAATTCTTTCTGATCCCCTTCCTCCTCTTCCTCTATAAGAGGGGGAGCCTCTACCTCGTGGGTTCATTCCTGAAAAATTAAGAAATATATTCTCGAGTCAGAAAATCTGGAAGGCTATTTTCTTCTCCTTTCTTATAGATGATTTCAAAATCAAAAGGAGCTAAATGAGCTTGCCATCTTGCAAACATTTGTTTAGAAACATCATGTTTGAAATCCTTGTTGAACATAAACTTAGCAAAATTACAATCTGTTTTAATTATAAATTTTTGATTGTATAAATCATCCTGAAACTTTAAGATACACTTAACACTCGCAAGAATTTCTTTAGCAATAGTAGCATAATTTCTTCTGGCTATTATTCCATTTTCCGGAATAGAAACGAACAAGATATTCTTGTTTATTTTGAGGGTTTATCTGTTTTAAGATACCTCCATATCCTATATCTGAAGCATCAGTTTCAATTTTATCCCAAGCAGGATTTCTAAGCATAAGACAAGGCAAAGTTTTAACTTTTCCTTTTAATTTTCTTACAGCCTGAGTGTGGTCTTCAGACCAATGCTTCGGATTCTTTTTAAGTCTATCATATAAAATAGCAGTATCCTGGGCTATATTTCTATAATAAGAGGAAATATAATTTAAGCTTCCTAAAAATCTTTGTAACTGAGTTTTATTAGTTATCTCATCAGGAAATTTGTCTGCAAAATCAATGCTTTTGTTTATTGGGATAATATTACTTTTCTCTATATAATGACCCAAAAATCTTATTTTTGTTTGAAATAAGGACATTTATGGTTTTGAAATAACTAAACCATTTTGTATAACAATTTTCTTTAAAATGTGTAAGTGTTTGAAATGGGTTTCAATATCTTTTGAAGAAACTAAGATATCATCAATATAAACTAATATAAACTCACTATAAGGGGTAAAAATATCATTCATAATTTTCTGAAATTCAGAAGGAGCATTTTTATGTCCAAAAGGCATGACATTCCATTCATAATGTCCTATTTGAACATTGAAGGTTGTTTTATACCTATCATTTTGGTCGATTTGTACCCGCCAATAACCTGATTTTAAATCGAATTTTGAAAAAAGTAGTGAATCATATAATCTTTCTAAAAGGTCTTTTTTATTTGGAATATGATGCCTAATCCATTTTAAAACCTTATTAAGGGGTTTGTAATTTATTACAAGTCTAGGAACTCCTCTTTCTTGTTCACTATGTTTATTAACATAAAAAGCTGTACAAGACCAAGGAGATTGAGAGGGACTTATCAAGCCTTTCCGTAATAAAGATTCTATTTCTTTTTTACAAAGTTCTAAATATTCTGAATTCATTTGACAAGGTCTTGCCTTTGTCGGAATTCTTTTTTTCATCAAAGTCTTCTTCTTAAGGAAGACTAACTACATGTTTCTTTCTATCCTAGAATGCAATGGGATGATCATTACAAATCTCTAAAGAGAGCTGATTTTCAATCATTTTAATTTTTCCTTGTAATTTGGGATTTTGTAATTTTTCTTCAATAGTCAAGGAATTTATTTCTTATTTTAAGAAGTTCATTTGATTTTTCTTTAAAGTGAGATGATCATACATCTCATGTAACATTCTATTAACTGGCTTCATAACAATTTTAAGTGGATTTTTCCACCTTGAAAAGTTCCAGTAATACCAGTATTATCCACATGGGTAAAAGGATGAATTTTTAAAGTAAAAGGGGTACCAAGTATCACTTGATTAGAAATATCTTTTGTTAGTAAAAAACTAATTTGAATGCAATTTTTGTCAATACAAATATACGCTCTAGGAAGCTTATATTTTACATTTAATTTTTCTCCTCCAGCATGAGAAAGAGTATGCGTTGTTTTGTGAAAATACTTTGTAGGAATTAATCCTTCCTGTATTACATTCAAATCTGCACCACTGTCTATAAGAGCAGTAAATTCCTTTGAAAAATAGTCATCTATTAATAAGGTGACTTTGATATACCATTTTTGGGATATAACCATTTCTAAAGTTGAAAGAAAATTATCATCCACTTGTGAATCAAAATGTCAATCTATTGGTTTAGTTTGACTTGATTCACCAGTAGTAGAGTGATTAGTTTCTTTTGTATAATTTTTGAGTTTAGAAACTCGATCGTCTATTAATTTGTTTTCTCTTTTTAGAGCCTGTATTTCTTTTTTAAGGTTTTCAACTTCTCTAAATCATGAGTAGAAGTAGGAGTTTTGACTGTTCTTCTTTGCTTCAGAAGTTTATAGACTTCTGTCATAGAGTAAGGCTCATTTTTTCTAAAATCCTCAGGGGAAACTATTGGTTCAGGTAAAACCGAGGAAGTACTAGGAATATTTTCCATTTGATCTATAATTTTAGATTTTAACTCCTGATCTTTAATTGTCCTGAGAAGTTCAATAATATTATTGCCATCCAAAACATTTAATTCAGTTCCTTGAAATTGTGAAAGAATATTGTAAAATTCTTTATTAAATAATTTATCATTATCTGTGTTTCCTTTTTCCTTGATACATGGCTGTCCAAGGATACAAGGTTAACAATCTTGTTGATACGGAAATATGTCCAATCCGTTAAGGGCGCCATAGAGCGTGTCCTAAAGCGCATCACGGCTTAACTAGCCAATTCAGTACTGGTCCGACCTCACATGGTCCGCCCAAAGTGAATCGATAGACGTCAAGTCACTACATCCCCCAGCCTAGTCCGAAATGCTAAGGAAAGGACTTGTAAACTGACTGTCGGTCAAGACAGATGCCTAACGGACCGTACGAGAGAACCTCGGACGCCACCATTACTATAAGACCAAACGTAACAGAACCACTGAGATACTTCCGTGAGACTCTTGGCTCGGACATCCAAAGTCACCCAAGGGCAGATCAACCAAGCAGACAGATCTGTCCGAGGGACTAACACGGACCCAACAGGCGGAACAGTACTCTCAGAGGGAAAAGGTCCAAACTACCCTCCCAGGCCCACTTTACGGTATTGGACTACTGTTTACTAATGGGCCATGGGCCAAAGGTAGCATTGGTGTCCAAATCTGGATCGTACACTTGGCATCATCTTATGAGCCACCTCATGAGTATATGATAACTATAAATACAGCACTAGGTCCAAGACCTTAAGGTAAGCAACAATCCCTAAGTGTTCTTGAGCATAATTACCTTCCTCATAACTATTACATTGAGAGCTCCCAACTCTCTCTTGAGTAAAGTCTCTTACCGAATTGACATAGGCAATCCGGGCATTGAGTTCTAACCCCCCCCCCCCACTTAGTCATTTCAGGTGCCCTAGTTCGGACAAGTACTCCTTCGGACTTCAAGTAGGAGGCGGACTGCAGACTGGGTTGCTTGTAATAGTTTAGTTAGTTAGTGTTAGAGGTTTCACCCCTCAACATTTTGGCGCTATCTGTGGGAAACTTACAAAAAGCATCTGTGTTTCGAGTGAACCAATGGCAAGAACAAGACGAACAACGAGAGTTGGTACTACAGAAGTAAGAACTCCACCACCGCACCCGCAGGGACGCCCGTCCGCCCGAGGACGCAGGGCTGCAACGGTAAGAGGAAGATATCCGAGTGAGGGACGCACAGCCAGTCCTTCCTCGGAAGAAGGTGCGGCCAGAGCTTCTCCGACAGGAGCTCAAGGCCCACCCGCACCCCAACAGTTAACGATGCCTGATGGACGCATTGTCCGCACTAACGACCTTGGATTGAGCGAGGTGCGGTGACAGTCGCTAACGATCATCGAGGTGCACAGGATCCAACAATGCTCCTCCACAACAAGCCACTCCGCCAGTGGCTACACCTCCTCAGGCAGAGCCAGCTTTGTCTAGGAACGGACAACGTCCAATCCAGCAGAGATTAGGAGATCAGCAACCCCAGGAGGATTTGCGAGATCTATTGGACAGGCGGGCCTCAACCTCGCAGATCCGAGGGGAAGGAATTCATCAAATAGGGAGAGAGCGCCAGGACGCGAACAATAGACACCCAGAAGTTCCACCCCCAGTGCCTCCGAGGGACAGGGATCAAGTGGCGGAAACAATTCCAAGAGCCCGCATGAACGGACTTCTAGCGGATGTGGCCATGCATCCGAGGACAGGGGAGATCATGACGGCAGACGAGATCTATGCCCAGCAAAAGGCTTTAGAAGCTTAGATTCAAAGCCTCGGACGTCTCGTAAAAGATCACGAGCAGATAACTACCAGCGCGCCAAATCCCCTCTATGACAGTATCATGAGAGAGAAGGAGAGAAACAGGAATTCAGACCAAGTGATTCCAAACTTGGAATACTACTATGGGGACGCTTGTCCCGTGGGACACCTGACACGCTTCAACAGCAAGATGGATTCCAAAGGAATGAGTGACAACACCAAAGCCTTAACTTTCTCGTCCACTCTCTTCGGAGCTGCCATGGATTGGTACACCTCTTTGCCGAATAAATCGATACAGTCGTACGCGGATCTGTCTTCTAAATTCTTGGCTCGATTCGGCAAATCCAAGAGGAGAAAATGTACCGTGGAGCATCTAGTAGGCGTTATACAGGGAGAACACGAGGATCTAAGGACCTTCTTAGATCGATTTCACACGAAGGTTCTTCGGGTTGAGTCACACAGTATTAAAGAACGGGTCCGACACCTGTATGCTAATACTCTCAACTCGGAACTCCGAAGAAAACTCTCAAGTCAAGAAGTAAGAAGCGAAAAGTACTTGGAAGACATCTGTGAGGAAGTGATGTACGGAGAAGATTACAGAAGGAATGTTCCAGTGAGGGCCAGCTCCAAGAAAGCGAAGGATCCGGCGAAGCAAGACCAACGCCCGGCGAAGTTCGATTCAAGAAGGGATCAAAGAGACAGAGGTTTTCACAGGGAGAGAAGTCTGCCAAGACGATATGCGGACTATACCTGGCTCAACAGACCAAGATCCGATATCTTGGCAACTATTGTTGAGAAGAAGCTGGACGTCCAATGGCCGAAGCCCCCTCACGGCGGCCGTAAGAATAAGAACGCAAAAGGCTATTGCAAGTTTCACAAGTGTCGCGGACACGAAACGGACCACTGCATTCAGCTGAAGACAGAAGTGGAACACCTGATAAGGGATGGAAAATTGAAGGAGCATATCTATAAGGACGAACCTGTACGACAAGATAGAACAGAGCAAAGGAGAGAGGAAAGGATGACGGAACCACCGCCCCACTCACTGCCTTTGCCACCTCCGCCAACCAACTATCCACCCCATCTGGACCAACGCTCTTACCGATACGCTGACGATATCGAAATGGAAAATGCCCCATACAGCGGGGTGATCAACACTATTGCGGGAGGACCAACGGGGGGAGATAGCAGGAATGCAAGGGAGCGCACCGCGCAAAACCTCCGAAATAACGACCGAGCATATGCTAGTCCGGCAATTCCAGGGACTAACGCCATATCATTCGATGACAGTGAAATTCCTCCTCCTACGGCAGGGGGAGAAGACATCGAAAACCCAGATGTCCCACTGGTGGTCTCTTAGACCATTGCAACCTACCGAGTGAATAAGATCTTGGTTGACACCGGAAGCTCCTCGAACATCATCTCTAAAAGGACACTGGATCAGATGGCATTGGGTAGAGTCCGATATGGCAGAGTGCACACCTCCATATTAGGGTTCGGAGGAGGAACTGTACGACCCCTCGGAAGTATCATGTTACATGTTTCTCTCGGTACCTTTCCGGCAAGGGTGACACAAGAGGTCCGCTTTGTGGTGGTCGAACAAACTTTCGACTACAGTGCCATCTTCGGACGCCCAGGTCTCAACCAGTTCCGAGTTGTTTCATCAACTCTCCACAACAGGATGAATTTCCCAACGGCCTTCGGAGTCGGACAAGAGCTCGGAAATGTCAGAGAAGCTTGGGAATGCTATATCATGTCCACAAGAAGGGCGTCTGCGCCCGTGTTAACGGTCACAGTGACTCCCGACGCGCCTACTGTCCTCCCACCCAGAAAGGAGGACTCACAAGTCGGCATAGGAAGCCAGAAGGAAAAATTTCCTAGAACAACGCGAATCGAGCCCCATGAGACCCTTAAAGAGATCGAAATTATTGCTGGCCGAAATGAATGTGGAAGTAGAAATGAAGCTCGTCGCTTGCCTCCGAGAAAACAGCGATGTGTTCGCCTGGAGTACCGACGACCTGAAGGGGATTGACCCACGGGTTACAGTTCACCGTCTGAACGTGGATCCTTCGGTCAAATACATTCGACAGAAAAGGAAAGACTTTGGCCCCATCAAGGATGTCATCATATCCGCCGAAGTCGATCGACTCCTAAAGGCAGGACACATCGAGGAAGTCCGCTACTCTGACTGGGTTTGCAATGTCGTTCTGGTCGAAAATTCGCCAGGCAAGTGGCGAATGTGTAATGACTTCACAAGGTTGAACAAGTTTTGTCCCAAGGATCCGTATCCATTGCCACGGATAGATCAACTGGTTGACTCTACCTCCGGATGCGCGCTACTGAGCTTCATGGACGCATACCAAGGCTTCTACCAAATTCGGATGGCCAGGGAGGATGTTAAGAAAACGGCCTTCTTCGCGGCAGGAGGAGTATACTGCTTCAAGGTGATGCCATTTGGACTGAAGAACGCGGGAGCCACCTACCAGCGACTGGTAAATCAAATGTTCAAAAACGATGGAAGTCTACGTAGACGACATGCTCGTTAAAAGTAAGACTGAGGAAGAGCATATTGAGCATCTCAACAATTGCTTTTCCATCCTGCGGAAGTATGGGATGAAACTGAATCCGGAAAAATGCACTTTTGGAGTGAAGGGAGGAAAATTCCTCGGATACATGGTCACGGAAAGGGGAATCAGCGCCAATCCCGAGAAAATCAAGGCGATCCTAGATCTGCCACACCCGAAAACCCTCAATGAGGTACAGCGGCTCATAGGAAGTCTCATGTCCTTAAGTCATTTTATTTCCCGGTCAGTCGAGAAAAATCTTCCGTTCTTCAAAACCCTCCGGAAAGGAGAGAACTTTGTGTGGACCGCGGAATGTTCTGAGGCTTTCGAAAAATTGAAAGAATACCTCCATTCTCCCCCACTGATCTCCAAGCCCGTTGAGGGAGAACCACTCTACCTCTACCTAGCAATTACGGAAGAGGCAATGAGTTCCGTCCTAATACGGATTCAAGCTAACGAGCATTTGCCGATCTACTATCTTAGCAAAGCCCTTGCTGGGGCGGAGACAAGATACGTGAAGATCGAGAAACTCGCATACGCTTTAGTTTATACCGCCAGACGGTTAAAACCTTACTTCAAATCTCACAAAATACTGGTACTAACTACGGAACCTTTGAAACAGGTCCTAGGAAAGCCCGACCAATCTGGACGACTCACTAAGTGGGCGATCGAGCTCAGCGAATACGACATTTGCTACCAGGCTCCGTCAGCCAAAAAGGCTCAGGTCCTCGCCGACTTCTTGGCGGATTACCCAGAGAAAGATTCAGAGAAAGTCCCTGACAAGCCAGTGTTCGAGTGCTTAATCACCAAACATATAGTCCGAAATCCAGCCCCTCCGAGGTTCAACCCAGAAAACCTTGAGGACGCCCAGTTCATCAATCGACCCCTCCCTCGGTCAGAGGGAGAAACTCGGGTCAACCAAATGTTTCTACTTGCTGATGATCCCAGAGACCCCAGTTCGGACAGCATCAGAACGAAAATCACTGAAGGGAATGAACCAAGAGCGGAACCTCAGCAGCTCGCAGGAGATCCCCAAATCAAAAAACATCCTTCCGATATTTGGACATTGGAAGTCGATGGTTCTTCCACTGGAAGAGTGGGAGGAATTGGAATCTACCTTAAGAGCCCGCAGGGCGCGGAACTCGACTATGCGGTTTCCCTGGATTTCAAAGTTACAAATAATGAGGCAGAGGATGAAGCACTCTTAATGGGGCTGCGACTAGCCAAGTCTCTACAAGCCCGGAAGGTCAAAGCTTACACGGACTCACAGCTTGTCCAAGCCCAATTTTCAGGAAATTTTGCCACAAAAGGTCCTTCGATGATCAAGTATCTTGAGCTACTCAAGAATGAGGCCAACCACTTTGAGGAATTCACCCTGGAAAAGTTTGACAGAGTTTGGAACGAAAGAGCCGATGCCTTGGCAAAATACGGATCTGCTACAGCGGCTTTGGACACAAGGAGAGTAACTCTACTCACCATCACTGACTCATCCGTCATAAGTCCCAGTTCGGCGGTCATGATACTTGACATGGGGAGAAATTGGATGACTGATATTTTTAACTACTCAAGGACGGATCTTTGCCGGTCGATCCGAAGGAATCAAGGAGTGTGCAGTGCCGAGCAAACAGATATTTTATAATGGGCGATGATCTGTACAAAAGATCTTTTTCCGGGACCCACCTGAGATGCTTGAACCCACAAGAAGCACAGACCGTGCTTGAAGAGATACACAACGGAAGCTGTGGGAGTCATTCCGGGGGGAGGACTCTTGCCCAGAAAATCATACGACAAGGTTATTATTGGCCCACCATCGGTAAAGATTCCGCCGACCACGCCCGGAGATGTCAGGATTGCCAATATTACGCAAACATCCCACATCGCCCGACGAACCCTATGATTCCGTCAATCATAGCGTGTCCGTTCGATCAGTGGGGTATCGACATTGTCGGACCGTTTCCTAGGGGTACCCAGCAGAAGAAGTTTCTCATTGTGGCTGTGGAGTACTTTACCAAATGGGTAGAAGCCGAGGCTGTTGCGACCATTACAGAGAGTCGAGTGCGGACCTTTATCTGGAAGAATATCATCTGTCGCTTTGGCCTGCCCAGGATTCTAGTCTCGGACAATGGTGCCCAGTTCTCAGGACATAGGCTGAAGGAATGGCTGGCGTCCTTCAAAATCGAGCAACGATTTACATCTGTTGGATACCCGCAAGCCAATGGACAGGCTGAGTCCACAAATAAATTGATAGTCAAGATCCTCGAGAAGCGATTGAGAACTTCGCAAGAAAGCTTGGCGGACGACCTGGAAGGCGTGCTATGGGCGCATCGCACCACTGCACGGACTGCGACCAAAGAAACTCCTTTCTCCTTAGTGTATGGTTCAGAGGCAGTCATACCATCCGAGATTGCTGTAGAGACCTTGAGAATCCAAGAGTTTGAAGACAAGGCGAACCGAGAAGCTCGGATATTCGAGCTGGACATGTTTGAACAGAAAAGGTCTGATGCACTGGCGAACATCCTTAGGTATCAGGCAACCGCCGCCCGAGCCTACAACAGGAACATACATGCGGCGAACTTGCAAGTCGGGGACCTAGTGCTCCGACGGGCCGACATCTTGAGCAATGTGGGAAAACTCAAGCCCAAGTGGGAAGGACCCTACAAGATTGTTGGGGCCAAAGTAAATGGCAGTTATGTATTAGAAGATGAGAACGGACATCTCCTCAGGCGTCCGTGGAATGCTAGAAACCTCCAGAAGTTCTATGCTTGAAGAAAATTGCGCGGAAATCCGTCATGTCGATTGATCATTTCAATATCAACCATTTGTGACACGGAACTCCGTCAGTTCTGTTTCTTTTTTGATCCTTTTGTTATTGGCCACGGAGCCCGCAAGTTGTAATTGAATTTCGACAAATCAATACAACTTCTATCTTTCGATTTATGATTTTTCGACCTTTGCGTCTGAGATCTAATGTTCGATTAACTACAAAGAAAGCAAGAGAGTTCGTTCATACATAGACGAATTACACTTAATATTGTCTGTACAATTTGCAATCACGGATCGGTATCCGAACACCACGAGAAAAGGGCAGAAAAATGTCTCTGGAGATACTTCATCTCCCAGCAAAGATCGTTCCCCGCGAGAAAAAGCTTCCTCCGTGTCAAAGCGGAGAGGTCTGGTTTCTACGGAGACCAGGAACTCAATCTACCTGCACACAAGAAAAAGGTTAAGCATGCCGGAATCTATCAGGATACCACCGAAACATGGAAGGCATGTCCGGTATCTGGGGAAAACAAAGTGCAGACAGGAAGAGATTTCCGCCGCACCGGCTTTAAAGACTCAAACCCTCTTGAAATTCGGAAACTGTTTCCAACATAAGAGAGATTTGAGCCATTAAAGTAGGGATGGAAGAAAATAGAGGAGACGAGCAGATATACATTCATACCGAGATCTATGCTTTTCGGTGACTGATCTTCAACGATTTTCCCCTCTAGACCCACTCCACTCTCAAACTCAGGATAAATGCCGATTTAAGAGTGGACGGGAGTCAAGAGGGGGAAACTATTCAAGAAACCGTCTTTTTGCTATTGAGTGGATTTGGAAAGTGGAAGTTGGATTTGCACGACTGAGGCCAAGAGAGATCCGCAGTATTTATAGAAGTGGCGAACCAATGTGCGTCCGACACGTCAGAACTTCGACGTCGACTATGGGCTTAAACTATCCATTTGGGTTGAACAGTGTTGGGCCTAACGGGTTTATCCAATCAAGCCCAAGCAAGCCCATCAACTACGTCCGAGTTTCTTAGCCAAGTTTTCACAGAAAATATGCATCAGTTTCATCCGACGAGATCTGCAAGCAGAAAAAGACGGAGGTCCCACCCAAGGAAAAATAGTTCGAATTATATAAGCAAAATTATTCGAACATTTAAGTACAGATGATACAGTCCGACAAAAGCCAAGAAAAAGGTACATGCTACCACGAGGCATACCCCGCCTTGAACATTACCATCGCCCAGAAGTTGAACCGTGAGACTCTGAACCACCACCCCGGACCTGGTGAGCTTGCTGCTGCATCCGAATTCTACTGCGAATCAACCTCAGTGTCCGCTCACGCTCCTCTTCAGCTAGTCTCCTGGCTATTCCTGGACATTGAGGGGGCTCACCTTCATAATCCAGGACGATCGGATCACGCCAAGTTCCCCTGCCCGGATAAATGGGCGGATGCATGTTCCCGCAAGCACAGTTCACCCAGTGACCATACTCATCATCGCTCGATTCTGACATTATCAAGAACACTGACTTCCGCTAGAGAAGAAAGTGGATAAAACACAAGAAAGAATGAGGGAAGGTACAACAGTGAAAAAGGAGAATTACCACACCCTTATTTATAGTGGCAATAAGTCTTTCAGATCTCGACATCTGTCAATCATCCGACGACTAAGAAGATGAAAAGACGTAGTCATAATGACTATTTCACTGTTTCACCTTCCTCCTTCTAGAAGAATCTCGCACCCCAAGGGATGAACCGTCCGGGTATTGGAAGGATGATGGTTTGACTTCTACATCAGATACCATCTCCAGCGGTCCGTGCTCTTAAGAGATGGGTAATTTATAATAACTCAGCTTATGAGCAACAGATAAAGAAAGGAACGAAGAAAAGAGCAAGAAAACGTTCGGAAGCATAAAAAGTTCATCTCCTCGGATAAAATACAGAACATTGTCTTAATATGGAAGGGTTTTCCGAGTTGTCAAAAGATGCAAATACAACAGGAAAAGTCAGTAAATACAGAATTTCTAACGGGGCATACCCCGGGCTTCTCATTAGGCCCCAGTCTGGCTTGGACCAGCTTCCTCAGCTTCAAGCCAATTGGTGGCTTCCGCAGCAAGAGCTTGAGCGTGGGCGAACAAGTCAAAATCGGCGGGAAGATCGAGAACGCGGGCAGGTAGGGCAAACCACTTCTGCAGGAAAGCCCGGTAATCGTTAAAGGGTACAAGGCCCACTTTCAGAAGAGCTTCCGGGACGAACCTCGGAAGGAAAGGCCTGCCGTTCTGGATCTCAATCTCACCTTCATCGGTGACCAGTTCCATGAACTCACACGCAGCCAACTGCTCGTCCGAGACGCTATCGACGGGCACTTCGACACCATTCGCATCCGCAGAAGGGATTAATCCCTCCGCCTTCCAGTCAAAGTCTGGTGGAAGAAGTCCCTTGGATTGCAGCTGTCCGATCGCGGACACAAACCCATCCAGCCGGGCGGCATCCGACTTGTCCGACGTCAGAAACTTGAAAGAAGCAGAATTCAAGAAGTCACGGCCAGCGTAAAGACGGACATATCGGAGGCCACCAACCAGGAAATTCTTAAAATCCAGGAAAGCCTGCATCGCCTTATCGACGAATCTCTCCTAATGGTCGAGGTCCCCCTTGATCTTCTCCCAGCTGGTCTTCAACTTGTGGACCCTCACCTCTTCCTCCTTCAGCCTCATCTCCAGCTGCTTCACTTTTTCCGCCTCATCCGCGGATGTGTCCACAGCCTTGTGAAGGTCTTCTTCGATGGTGGCCCGTTCACTGGCCTTCCACTGCATGGCCTTGATGAAGCACCCAAGCTGGGGAAACACCCGAGTAGATACAAGTTATATTTGTGTCGCATTAAGAACGAAGCAAGTAAATTAAGGACAGATTATTTACCCGCTGGTATAGAGCATCCAACCCTCCGAGCGGGAGTCCGCAAGCACGCTCGTACTCCTTGTCCAGAGCAGCTTCGTCCACAGGAAGGACAGTGGACAACTGCTGCCTCTTCGCAGCAGTAGGAGCTTCTGAGCTTGCCGCCCTCTTTTGTCCCGAGACAATGGCGTCCCGCATAAGTACGTCTCGGGGTGGAGCTCGAGTGTTGGCAGTGGCGCTCCGCGTAGCAGGAGCCTTACCCTTGTCAGGCACCGCCAAGGCCTGGGAGTCTTCACCAGCCTTGCTCCGCCTTTCCTCTTCGGCGGTAAACACAGCAGCATTTTTCGGATCCGACATAGGCAGACCCGCGGAAGTTTTAATAATCTTGGTCCTTTGACCAGCTGCGACTTCCAGAGCTTGTTGTTCCCTCTGCAACCTCTTCTTCTCTCCGAGAGTCGACATGATGTAGTCAAACCAGTGAGCTGCACAATAAACCAAGGGCGTTAGAAACAGGCGGGCTGAAGAAGGATTATCGGAATTGCGGACACTTGTGATCAAAATAAAGTATAATGAAGAAGAGAAAAAATGCCAAAGTCTCCAGTCAACGAATCCTTACTGAAGTCCGTCTTCCCTCCCACTTCTACTTCACCGGTTAGTTCGCAAAGGTAGGGAAGTGGTGGCAGATCAATCCGTGAAAGCGGATAAGTAGTAGTCATGCTTCTTGTGGATGGCCGCCACCCACGGAGCCACATTCTTTGGAAGAGGGCGCCAGTCCGGGATGCTCTCCCTCAGAAACTTTGTGGGCAGTCCCCACTGTTCTCGCTGCCTCTCGGACTCCCCTGGTTTCAGGGCCATGCGTACGAAAATGTACTTGTCCCACCACTTCGACCCCAACGACGAGATGGAGTCCGAGATAAAGTTGTAAGGTTTCCTATTCATGAAAGTATAGAATAGTGGATTCCCCGGACTGAACGAGACATGGAAGAGCTTCCTAAAATTCTCGAAGTTTACAGGCTGCCCTTTCTTCTTGCAAAAGACTACAAAGCAAATAAGGTTACCTAGGGACTTGGGGATAACCTGACTCAGACCTATACCAATATGGTTCAGGATGTTTTTCAGCTCTGTAGCAATGGGGATCTTCCATCCGCAGGAGAAGGCCACCTCATGCACGCACATATACCCGGCGGGCGGATTGTAAAAGGCGTGACCAGGCTCGGGAATCATGATTTCTACGGAATCGGGATCTCCCACCGCCTCCACTGGGATGTCCTCATACGACCTGGATGGACACGTAGGAAGAAGCCGTCCGCGTTTAATTCTCCAAATTGATCTACTATGGTAACAGCGGACGCAGGACGCGGGAACTTTACTCGGGCGGCTTTTGCACCACGGCCCTCGATTATTTGAAGATTGGGTGAGCAGGCGCAATGGGTGTAATGCAATCCGATCCATTTGGATCGTCTAGAGGGACGAGTGACGGAGATCCTTCTTCTTCTTCCTCCTCGCCTCACCTTCCTCTTCCTCACCATCTTCTTCGTCCTCGAGACACCTTGGTCTTCGGACGTGCTTGGCTTGGACGGGCCTGCTTCTACCAGAACACGGTCTTCCACTCCGGCCTCGAACATCTCCACGTCATCAGCCTCATGCCCGCTGTCGCCTGCCCGTTCAAGTCGAAGCGCATTCGGATCTATGGGCCCTCCCACACCGCCTATAGTTCGAGATTGGACTAATGTTCTCGCCTCATCAACATCGCCTTCGACCACTGGCCTGTCCGTCGGAGGATTAACTGTTTCATGGGTTCCGTGCCTAGCGTCGGAATCTCTGGAAGAAAGGACATCCACAAGAAAGTCTCCTACGGACACGCTCAGGTTCACGGATTCATCGCCCCGCCTCCATCTCGATAATCCCGCGCCGCATGACGTTTTGACTATCGCTCCGGACATCCTAGAAGAAGAAACGGATCAGAAATGATGATTGTTATTGTCCGAGAGTTCATTTATATGTCTTATTAAGTCCAGAGGTCCGCGAAAAAGTTTAAACCCTAAGATTCTCTATACACAGAAGGACAGGGAACCCAAGACCCAGGCACGCGCAGCTGTGCCACTGGCACCACAATTTGCCCCTTATGGCACGATGAAGAAAGAAACAACTTATGGGCAAATACCACAACCAATATTGATTTACAAGTAAACATGCATTGTCAAGGCAGGTTGTGTCGGACGGGACTTATCGAATGCGAGTACAAGACATCAACGAAGAAAATCGGCATATTATGAGCATGCAACAGAAACACATCAATTATCGTCTAAACCAAAGGTATCGCAAGAGTCAATTACTGGAGACAGGAACAATTACGGAAGCAGCAAAAGGAGCTACACTAGACATGCAATAGGCGTATGGCAAATACAGGCAACTTAAACAAGGCCAAAGAAGAGTACTTGCTAAATATCCAAATAGGAAAGTTCCACGGATGATCGAACTTGGGTAATGCACCGACGTTACAGATCTCAGCTTGATGGCCCAAAAGTCTTACAAGTCCTAGTTGCTCGGATCGACCTTGCGTTGGTTGAATTGCTTAAGGATTGCTCTGAGTTTCGAGATTGCTAAAAGTGTGAAAATGACTGATGGCCTGACTATTTATAAGGGCAATATGGGATAGCCAAGAGTCACGTCGCTTGAATTTGAATCCCAGCCGTTGATCCTCTCCAATCCAAGGGTTGTACCGCTTCGCGAGTGGATGGCTGCCAGAACGTCGCATTTAATGCTGGACAGACGCGTCACATCAATCGGACTGGGCGCCCCAACCGTTGATGTCGTCCTGATCCAACGGTCGCGTCTCTTTACTCGGGATCTTTCTCCCGTGGGCCGAACAGACAACCTATTGGGCCTCTTGGGCTTACGAAGAGGACAAAATCAACAATCGGCCCAACGGACAGCTTCCAGACAGCTGCGTCAGATTCTAACCGTACTCGGACACATATATCTCGGATACAAATACCTTTTCCTCTACAGTCCCAGTTATGCGATAACTCGGACTGTAGACGGAAAAGGGGGGGGGGGGGAAAGAGATATATAGAATCCTTGAGGACACGGACGACGGATCACGACAAAAAGGATTTTTTTTCCTTTTTTAACGATTCGGACACGCTCCACAGACACGACTGATCCCTCATAGTTACCAACTATCTTCTACTAAGATACTTGGAAACTGGGGGGACATATGTTGATACGGAAATATGTCCAATCCGTTAAGGGCGCCATAGAGCGTGTCCTAAAGCGCATCACGGCTTAACTAGCCAATTCAGTACTGGTCCGACCTCACATGGTCCGCCCAAAGTGAATCGACCAGTATGCCGAAGTCACTACATCCCCACAGCTAGTCCGAGCTGGCTAAGGAAAGGACTTGTAAACCTGACCAGGTCAGTACAGAGATGCCTAACTGACCGTACGAGAGAACCTCAGACACCACCATTACTATAAGACCAAACGTAACAGAACCACTGAGATACTTCCGTGAGACTCTTGGCTCGGACATCCAAAGTCACCCAAGGGCAGATCAACCAAGCAGACAGATCTGTCCGAGGGACTAACACGGACCCAACAGGCGGAACAGTACTCTCAGAGGGAAAAGGTCCAAACTACCCTCCCAGGTCCACTTTACGGTATTGGACTAATGTTTACTAATGGGCCATGGGCCAAAGGTAGCATTGGTGTCCAAATCTGGATCGTACACTTGGCATCATCTTATGAGCCACCTCATGAGTATATGATAACTATAAATACAGCACTAGGTCCAAGACCTTAAGGTAAGCAACAATCCCTAAGTGTTCTTGAGCATAATTACCTTCCTCATAACTATTACATTGAGAGCTCCCAACTCTCTCTTGAGTAAAGTCTCTTACCGGATTGACATAGGCAATCCGGGCATCCAGTTCTAACCCCCCCCCCCACTTAGTCATTTCAGGTGCCCTAGTTCGGACAAGTACTCCTTCGGACTTCAAGTAGGAGGCGGACTGCAGACTGGGTTGCTTGTAATAGTTTAGTTAGTTAGTGTTAGAGGTTTCACCCCTCAACAAATCTGACTCTGAATCAGACAATACTGATTCTTGGTCAAGAACTTTCAAGTTCTCTTCTTCAGTACTATTAGAAGTATCTGACTCTTCAGAAGAGTCTATACTCTTTTCTTTATCAGAATTCAAGAGTAATTTTGAAAGAGTTTCTTTTAAATCATTATCAGCTTTTAATCTGTTTATTTTTCGCTTGGTCCAATAATTTGTTGCAAAGTGACCAAGTTTACCACATTGGCGACAAACTATAAGTTTCTTTCGAATCCGTTTTCTTTCTTCTCTATCTTCTTCTCTGTGTTTACGGATTTCTAATTCTTTAGGAGAGTAATGTCTCTTCTTTTTTCCCTTATAGGCCGACTTATCTTTCGACTTATGGGGTTTTGATGTGGATGGTAAGTCCATACCAAATTGGTCACAGAACTGTCCCAATTGGGCTTTCTCTTTCAAATTATGTCTTTTAATTTGTTGGTTTAATTTGATCTCATTACATAAGGCTAAGCCTTCTTGTATACAAGTTACAATTAACTTGCCATAAGTATAATCTTCATAAGGGATAGAAACCTTATCTTTTCTAAGGTTTTTTCTAACCCTTTCTGCGAATAATGCAGGAAGTCCATCAATAAATTTTGATTTCCAATGTGGACTTTTGCATTCAGGTAATTACATTACTCTATTTAGGAAACTATCTTTATACCATCTGAAATCAGTCAGTGTTTTATATCTTAAATTATGCAAGACATTTCTGATATTTTCACTATTATCGGAATATCTCCGAGTAAAATGTTCAATAATAGTAACTACCAAAGTATAAACTGCATTTTCAACTGAGACTTGATCCTCCTGTTTTACAGTGTTAAAAATATGATCTTTTCCTTCAGGGGAAAGATAATTGTCCCACCAACCTTTAATTGTCCTGTAAAACCAGCGACAATCATTTTTGCAACATTTTTGTCAGTGTTACCATTTGTCTTACAAATCGTAGAGAATACATAAGCATTCTATGAATCATATTATAAATTTGTCTATCAACTAAGTTCCATTCATAGATGTTTTTGCCATTATAGCTATTATTCAGGATATACTCTTGTTCCTCATGTAAAGTATCTATAGGAGAAGGTCTCCTATAATAGTACATTTTCTAGGTGGGTCTATCAACCCATTTTCCCAGCTTATTTATTTCATCATTGATTACTTGCTTGTAATCAGAATTTTCTTGTACAATATCATGTAAAGTTGTTACTTTCATAACTTTGAATTTTTCTGTTAAGAACTTCTCGAGTTCCTTCATAGACTTTAACTTAAAGTCTGCTATTTCAGGAGGTGGTTGGATATTAGGACATGCTGAATCCTGTTCCTTTTCCTTTTCTTTTAAAGGAAGATTAGGGTTAATGGTTTTTAGTACCAATTCTACCCTTTCACTTAGAGAAGTCAAATGTTCTCCAAGGACATTTATAAATAGATTAGTATAATTTTGTTGTTCAATCATTCTGTTTATTTGTCTACAAGTTACTAGTAGAGTTTCATCTTCCAGTAATTTTGCAAATGCTAGAAAACTATGATTTCCCTTTTCAATCTGAAACAACTGTTGTTGAGGATAGACTTGTCGTAAAAATTTTCTAGTTGAAAGTTTATAATTTCTCTCTAATACTGAAATATATTGTTCCACATATCTTGAAACAAACCAAGGAACAAACGGAATCATAGTATTATGTTTTCCGCAATATTTATAAAATTCTTCTTGAATAGAAGTTCTTTCACTTTGAGAAAAGTTTGCAAAAAACCAATTTTTAAAAGGTTCCCACTTGGGTGAACTAAATTCATTCCTAATCTTTTGCCTAGCTAACGAGCCAGGGCTAAAATCAATTGGCTGGTTTAAATCTATTAGTAACGAAATTCCATTTCTGAAGCAGTTATATCTGCCTCTCTTGGAGTATAGTTAACTCGTTTAACAATATTATCACGATCTCTATTTATTCTAATTTCATCTATATGATCTTCTTGTATGGTTTCTACAGATTTTTGCATTCTGCTTTTCGAAAAGGTCGACATCCTAGAAGGAGTTTCAACTACATAGTCTATAGGAGATATAAAAGATCTCATGGACGAAGACTTAACCAGTCTCAAAGAAGATCCTATTAAATCGTCATTATTTTCAAATTTCATTTTTACCAAACCTTCAGGTGTTTGGATAACATCTATTAAATTATTTTGAATAACAGGCTGTGAGGACACAACCTGTTGAATTGTCCAATTTTCTGGAAATTCTATTTCTTCCCATTTAATGGATCTTCGAGTAGTAATTTTAGATTTACTAAAATTTGTTTCAATTAAAATAGTTTCATTTAAAGGTTTATCAACCCTTCGGCAATGTGGATTCAAAGTAAACATAGGTTTATAATAAATCCTATAACAGATACATATAGTTTATGTGCCAACAATATAATTATAACCATTAGTCTTAACATTTAATGTTAAGGAATCCGATAAGGATAATTGTAAATTTGGATAAACATTAAAATAAACTGGACCATGGGCAAAACTAGACTGTATAATTCCTATTAAAGATTTTTTCCAGTTTAAGTTCCTACCATCTCTAAGAGCAGCTATAAAACTCTCAGGTAATCCTTCTAAGGTTAAAGGTTTAAATGCAATTTGCACTAAACCTATATGGAGAAATATGTAAAGGTTTTTGTAAACAACTATATCTTTCTCACTAAGTAATTTTATTACTAATTCATCATTATCTAGTGAGACAGATTCCTCAGTAGTTTTTACTACCTGTTTTAAACCTAATTTCTCAAAAGTTCCTAACTGGTAAATAACCTTAGGCTCAATTCTAAGTATTGTCCATCTATTTAATAAGTCTAAATTTTGAGGGATATCATATTCCTCTCGTCTATTGTTTTTAACAGTATCTTTTCTTCTAATCATATTCATGATTAAAAACAGTGTTTGTGTTAAGACTTATCTAAACTATGTGCCTACTAATAACATGGCTCTGATACCACTTAATTCCGTTCATGGATCACAAAACCACATGATCCATACATTACAAAATTCAAGCAAGAACCATTAGATTAATCGGACTTCTATTACTTACTAAAAATAGGATAGATAAGGTTTGGTATTGGAATCCGGCATATTAATATATTCCGATAGACATATGAAGGTACTATTTGCCCCTCTAAGCCGAAAGAAATGGCGTCTCTGGGCTGTTTTGTACTGATAATTATGTCTTGAGAAATATCTTAATATTGACAGATTCTATCCCAGTAACATATCATGATGTCTTCTGTTGGTCCAGATAACGGCAAAGTAAAAGACTAGAGGAGGGGAGGTGAATAGTCTTTTAAAACTTTTGTCGATAAACACAGTTTCTCAGATATCTGTTAAGATATCTGATACTTAAATTCAGAGCGCGGAAGACTTTATGATAGGTAAGTGCGGAAACAATAAATATGTGTGTGTGCTTTGCTGAAATGTAAATACAGAAAGGTAAATTACACAGCAAGTATAGTGGTATCTGAAGGTGGCGTAATCCATCAACTAATCCACTTCGGCCTTTCTCAGACCTAGAATCCACTAAGACAGATAATTGAGGTAACCTTACAAGTATCTTCTCTCGATTCCTAAATACACTAGGTTCCCAACCAAGTGTTCCCCCTGAGTTATTCCCCGGCTTTCACAGCCAAGTACTTCCTGTACTCAGAAACCTTTTTGAGATGTTCCTTAGCTTCCCAAGCTAAGTACTTCCTGTGCTCAGTAACCTTGGAGTTATTCCTTAGTTTCCCAAACTAAGTACTTCCTGTACTCCACGGCAATTATGGTGTTGGTTTTTGGTTTGTTTGTCAGGTGAGCTTCTTTAATAACTTATTCAGTTATTCAGATAGCTCTATGAATCAAGTATACTTAATATACTTTGCAATGTATGGTATCTTGTTCTTTACTGACCCAAGTCTATGATAAGTGTTCAAGAGAATGAATCTCAGATACTTGATCTTTTGATTCAACTTTTTCACAGATAGCAATGCTTGTTTAGGATCAGGACACTTAGAACTTTTGTGCTACTTAGAATCAAGAGCTTTGGTCGCAACAGAAAGCTTGAAGGTAAGTAGTATGCTTGAGAGAGCTTGTGAGAGTATTCAATGTAAGTTCTGTGTTTGTTCTAAGGTGTGTTCTCAAGCAGTCTAAGTGTTGATATTTATAGATGAATTTGAATGCCGTTTGAATAGTATCCGTTAGGCTCAAATCAAATTCAAACTATTGATATCTGTGTATAGTACTGTAGCAGGTTTGTCTTCTTCTTCAGAAGTTACCGTTTTTGTTCAGACATCTCTGTCCTGCGCATTTAATGCTTTGTACTATACTTTTTGTCCTGTAGTGCCAACAGAACTATGCATTGTATCAGAGACCTTAATATCATCAGATTTCTCTGAAGCTTTGCACGTCCTTTTCCAGAGATTATCACAACTTCAGATACCATTTGTTGAAACAACTTTTTTGCAATATATTTCTTTTTCAGAAATATAGTTTAAGTCCAAGGTATCTGAGTGTAGATATATGTGGGCACTTTCCTTGTTTCAGAAACCATTTAGTTCTCAGATATCTCTTGTAACACAGTTTATTTAAAACCAGTTGTGTCTCCAAGATATCTGGTCATAGGTATCTGAAAAACCATTGTCTTCAGCAATCTTGTGCAGTCTTCAAATCTTCAAATTCGTTGAACTTGTTCTGCTGGATGTCTTCTTCTTGGTCTTCTTCATAAAATAAAAATTACATTTTGAGACCTAACATCCTATACAAAATTTGCTAGACTATCATACTTAGTGAGTTTCCTCTTTTACAGTGCTCAAGTGAACCAAGAGTACTAATCACCTTTCTGAGCTAAGATAAGTCATAAAGTTGCTGATCAAAATCTAAACAGATATTCCTAATAAATTTCCCCCTATTTTGATCAGTCAACGATGACTATCTGACCTATTATAAATCTGGATGAGGAGACAATCCACCACTTAATCATTTCTTATGATCTTTTAATTCATATAATTAAGTGCAGAAAGTAAACATCAACCAACTCACAAGGTGTGATCTTTGCTGAAATGTTATCTTTTATAGATAAAGATATATGAGAGTAAGTTCATCAGATATACTACAAAGAAGGTTTACAGGTAACTTTAGTACATAATATAATTTAGCTCAGTCAGCAAGATACAACAAAAATACATAGTAAATTAGGATAACAGGAGTAACCAAGCTCCAAGTAAACATCCTAATAGACTAGTCTTCAAGTCTTCGAGTCTTCAAAAGCAGTTCCATGGATCAATCTGCAAATTTCGTATCACCAAACCTTTTGATGTCATCAGAATAGTCATAGAGAAGTTTTCTGACAATCATCTCTGTGTCTCTGGCAAAACCACAGACTTTCTTGTAGGTTTTGGTAGGATTTTTCTTGACAAAGTGCTTGACCCACAGATACTTTCCCCATTTCCAGGCATGCTCGATTCTGATATCTGATAGCTTAAAGTATTCATAGATGATCTTTAGATATCTGATGTCACCCTTGTATTGATCTTCAGTTCAGTAGAAAGACTCATAGGGTTCCACAGAAAGTCTTGCTCTTGTTCCTGTGATGTTGAGAATTCTGTGCACATCATCTGGCTTTCCATAAGGATATTCATCAGAGAGGTCCTTCTTCATGGCTTCTATTCTCTTGATAACTTCAAAATCCAACCAAGCTTTGATGTGATTGGTGTTGATCAAGATTGGCTTGTCTTTTCTCCATACCATGAGTTGTTTATGGATTGGTTCTGGAAATCTTGAGTTTACCAGTAGATGCTTAAGTTCCAGAATCCAGTAGCCATTCTTCTGATTAATGCACCTGTAGATAGAGGAGTTGTTGTCATTCTTCACATACTCAATTTTGGCTTCTTCTGGCATGAGTGGAAGTTGACTTTGTCTTTGTTCAGCTCTTAGTTTGTTCCTCCTTTGTCTTGAATTCTCTTTTGGGGTATTTCTTGAAGAACCACCCTGGATGGACTTGGTATTTCCAGGGGGTGTTTTAGCTGCTAAGGGCTTTGCAGCTATGGACTCAGTTAGGCTTTCAATTTTTCTTTATCTGTGAAGAGGAGCTTCATCTTCATCAGTCTCTTCATCATCATCAAGATTAATTCTTGTGAGAATTTTGCAGCCTTCTTCATTGCCCAGGGATTTGATTTGACCTTCTTCTTCTTCTTCAGAAGATTCATCAATCCCTCTTACTTGTCTTCTCCTTGGAGCCTTGGTACTCCTTGGAGGTTTCTGGGCCATGGCCCTTGTTACCATTGAAGTTCCTTCAGTTGGTTTCTAGGAAGTAGCTACTATTTTCAAAGCAGCTTGACTTGAGGAGGGCTCATTGATTCAGAGTGGTGGCTGGGAAGTTTTCTTGTTTCTTGCACCAGCTCCAGATTTCTTCTTATGTCCTTCTCCTTCTTCCCACTCCCCTTGACTTTGAGGTCCAGATTTGTGCAATCCTTCCCCCTTAGTCATTGTTGGCTGACTAAGTCTCATAAAGGATTCTGAGAGAGACTCAAAATGTCCTTGTAATTAGTTATAGGCAGTGACCAACTTCTGAAGTTCAGCTTTGAGCTCCTGATTTTGTTTGATAAGTCCATTTTCCTTATCATTGAGCTCTGCCAATGGGCCGAGTATGGCATCTGCTTTTCTAGCAGTGTAACTTGCCTCTTGAAAAGCTTTTTTAGCTAATGACACATCATCATCCCTTATCATTCCCAGATCCTTCTAAGCAATGACCATGCTAGTTGTTCTCTGAGTGATGAGCTCAGAGAATTTCTTCATATTTGAAGGGACGGAGGCAATTACTTCTTTGTTTTGTGAAGACAACTCCTTTTTAAGATGTGCCAAAACTTGGTATCTTTTCATGTATTCATGGGAGTTGACATTTGGCAGTTTGTTGAAAACTTCAGGAGCAATTAGCTTCCTTTTCAGATGAGAAACCGCTAAGTGTCCATTGCGGTGTTCTGCCAAAGTCTTGTCTTCTTCATCATCTGAGTAATCAGCCCAGTGATCTTCATCCTCTTGGACATTTTCATCAATTCTGTCTAGACCAGCAACCATCTCAGAGATGGGTTTCTTTCCTTTCTGTGAGGAGGATGGTACATCTTTTGATGGTGATGCAGCCTTAGCATCATGCTTTGCTTCAGATACTTCTTCAGTATCGAGTTCCTTAGTGATAGAATTTACAGCATCCTGAAGCTCTTTAACCTCAGAGTAAGCTACCATTTCTTGTAAATATTGATCTTATAGTTGAGTAAGCTTATCTCTAGATTTAATGAGCTCTTCTTCTAGGTGAAGATGGAGCTATTGTTCTTCTTCCAACAGTTGATTGAGTTTAGCAACTCTGGTTTGTGTATTCAGTATCTTCTGAGTTGTTTCCTCAGAGTGCTCAACTACTTGTTCAGTAGTGGCCTTTTGTTGTTGGGAAGATGGATGAGTAGATTTTTTAGGAGATGGAGGCGGAGATTGCTGTAATGTCCTTTTAGTGTGCTTTTCAGCAGTTGAGGCATTATTTCCTTGTAGAATTCCTCCTGTCCCTGGTGCAGGGGCATCATCATCATCCTTCTTATCATTATCATCCTTTTTGTGATGGTCAGAGGGAGGTTCATCAAAGTTATTCTCGTCTATTTCCTCCTCCTCATCATCTTCAGATACAAGATTAATCACTTGAGGAATAGTGATCTTTTGCCCATTAACCTCTTCTTGTTCAGAAGGGATAAATTGTAGAGTCTGGGGCAGGACTGGTTTGAATGCCATTTTCAATCTTGTCTGACCATCAGCCTGATTGAAGGCTTGAATCAACTTGTGTGCCACTTCTTTGGAGAAATCCTTATGCAATAAAGTCGCAACTGGATATTGTTCCGTGGGGAACATTGCATGGATGTAGGTCTCCAAATCAAGAGCTCGTGCTCGTCTTGTAGGTTGATATGTGATTCTCAATATTTCAGAGAGATCAGAGCACCTTAACCTCTACCATTTCTTGAAGCATTGAATGTGCTTTGGCAGGGTTTGAGCCTTGAAGAAGGGAAGTAGGTCCTTTTTCTCATCATCAGGAACCTTCGTGGCACTTGTTTGAGCCTGAAAGAAAGTGTTTTGAGTTAGATTGAAAACTTGTGTAGATATCTGAGTACAAGTTTGGTTAGATTTCTGAGTTACCAGAATGATTATGTCAGGCTTAGAAACTTGTACTACTGAGGCATGAGGTGCCTCAGATATCTTGTTGTGAGGTGGAGACTTGGGAGTCTGTTCCTCATCAACCTTTCTTTCTGCCTTAACCTGAGAATTAAAATTATCACAATACTTAGGAAATTGTCATGAAAGAAAATTTTTGTTGACAAATCAGATATCTGAGATGTCAATTACCTCCGTTGGAGGCTCAGATACTTATCTCTCAGAGACTTGTGCAGTCTCTGGAATTTTCTCGGGTGATGAAGGTTTGGTGGCCTCATCAAGTTCTGTTAGATATTTTGTTAGAAATATCTGTTTAGATTTTGATTAGCAACATGATGACTTATCTTAGTCTCAGAAAGGTGATTAGTACTCTTGGTTCACTTGAACATTGTAAAAGAGGAAACCCACAAAGTATAATAGTCTAGCTAATCTTGTATAGGATGTTAGGTCTCAAAATGTAATTTTTATTTTATGAAGAGAAGACCAAGAAGAAGACATCCAAGCACAAAGCTCAAAGACATTGAAGACTTGAAGAAAACTGCACAAGATTACTGAATCTGTTGTTCAGATATCTTAGCTAGATATCTTGTAGACACGAACAGTTTCAAACAAACTGTGTCACAAGAGATATCTGAGAAATAAGATACATATCTGAAAACAAGGAAAGTGTCCACAGATATCTGTTCTCAGATACCTTGAGCTTTAACCACGTTTCTGAAAGAGAAATATATATTGCAAACAAAGTTGTTTCAATAAATACAAGTGGTATCTGAAGAATGAAGATAAGGACATGCAAAGAATCAGATAACACTAGTCTCTGATACAAAGCATAGTTCCGTTGACACTACAGGACAAAAAGTATAGTACAATGCATTTAATGCACGGACAGAGATGTCTGAATAAAAGCAACGGCAACTTCTGAGAAGAAGACAAAACGCTCTAAGATTATACACAGATATCGATAGTTTGAATTTGAGCCTAACGGATACTATTCAAACGGCACTCAAATTCATATATAAATATCAACACTTAGACTGCTTGAGAAGACACCTTAGACCTTGAACTGCATACGATCTCTGAATATCTTGAGTAAACACTAAAGTTCTAAGTGTCCTGATCCTAAACAAGCAAAGCTATCTGTGAAGGAGTTGAATCAAAAGACCAACTATCTGAGATTCATTCTCTTGAACAGATATCATAAGACTTGGGTCAGTAAAATCGAACAAGATACCATACGCTGTAAAGTGTATTAAGTAACTTGATTCACAGAGCTATCTGATTAACTGAAAAGTTATTAAGACGCTCATCTGACAACTCAAACCAAAACCAACACCATAACTGGCGTGGAGTACAGGAAGTACTTAGTTTGAAAAATCAGGGAATAACTCCAAGGTTACCGGAGTATAGGAAGTACTTGATTTGGGAAACTAAGGAATAACTCCAAGGTTATTGAGTATAGGAAGTACTTAGCTTGGGAAGCTAGGGAATAACTCAAAGGTTTCTGAGTATAGGAAGTACTTGGTTGTGAAAGTCGGGGAACAACTCAGGGGGAACATTTGGTTGGGAACCAATTGTTAAGAATCTTAGAATAGGATTATTGTAAGGAAATCTCAATTATCTGTTCTAGTGAATTCTAGGTCTCTGATAGACCGAAGTGGATTAGTTGGAGGATTACGCCACCTCCAGATACCACTATACTTGCTGTGTCATTTACGTTTCTGTATTTATACTTCAGCAACACACACACACTTATTAACTGTTTCTGCACTTATCTTTATTAAGTCTTCCGCACTCTAATTCTAAGTATCAGATATCTATTCATATATCTGAGAAATAGTTGTTATCGACAAAAGTTTTAAAAGACTATTCACCCCCCCCCCTCTAGTCTTTTACTTTGCCGTTATCTGGACCAACAAGTGGTATCAGAGCAGGAGGTTCACCAGCCTTCTGCACTGAACCTAGATCCCCAGATAGGTGAAGGAACTTTGTCCACTTTTGAGGACTATTTAATTTGTGTGTTAAGTGTGCAGGTATGTCTCTGAGTGATGCACCCGTTCTCAAACCAGAGAACTACGAGAAATGGAAAAATAACATGATGCTCCACCTTGAAGCCATAAGTGACGAGATGATCGAAGTAATAAAGAATGGCCCAATAGTCATTCAACAACTTAAGCAAGTCATGGAGGTTTCGAGTGGAAGAGACAGAGATCAAAGCGAAGGATCTTCACAAACAGATGCGTCAACTAGTGGAAGATCTACTAGTCAAGTTATTTACGAACCAAAGCCCAGAGAACTCTGGACATCGGAAGATGCCAAGAGGAATCGTCTGGATGGTCAAGCTCGTAACATCATCATCAGATCGACACTGAGCACATACGGTGTACCTTGTGGGGTGCTAAAGCGGCGAAAGTTGCACAGCAACCGATTGAAGAAATACGTTTAACCGAGAAAACCAAGGAAAACAAGTTCGAAGTTCTAAAGTTGAAATTTCAAAATTTCAAACAAGGTCCCATGAAACTCGGAAGAACTTGATTTCAGGTTTACCACTCTCATGAGTGATATGGCAGACTTGGGAAAGCAATAGATACTCGGTCGAGAAGATTAAGACTATTGTCAGAAGTCTTAACCACAACTGGGAGCATACTAAATTCTTTTATTTTAACCAAGGTATGCCAAATATCACTCCAGTGGAACTTTTCTCTCATCTTGCTACTGTTGAATATGAGACAACTAAGAGAGAACAAACAACTGAAAAGTTGCAGAATGTTGCTCTAGTTACTCAAGGAACTTCTGAAAAGAAGAAAAGCAAGGAGGAGACTGAGGATGATCTTGCTGCAAAGCAAATGAGTAAATTTGTCGTCGAGAAATTGAGAGAAGAAAAGCCAAAGAGAAGCTGAAAAAGCATCTAGGCTCAAACTATCACCAGTATAAAAATATGCAAAGCTCGCTGAACAAGCCAGCTCAGAAAGCATCATGTACTGAGGAAGCAGAAATTGGAAACGATATCTGTTTCTATTGTCAGAAACCTGGCCACTTCAAGAAGGATTGTCCTGCCCTCAACAAACTAAGGACAGGCGACAAGAAAGATAGAAGAATCTTCAGAAGAAGCCAGAAAGCTTTGTTAACTGAAGAAAGAAAGAAAATCCAAATTCAATTGGATGCTCTAGACGTTGAGACAGATTCTGAAGATGACAATTCAGATGATTCAACCCTACCATCACCAGAATTGTGTGGAGTTACTCATGATATAATCGACTTTGGCCTCAAGAAGAATGAAATGTGTGGAGTTCTTTGAAATTGTGGACGGACATCTCCAACATAGAAAAGCATCTTATGGCTGATGAGGTAACACATACTTCTTGCTACACTTATGAAAGTGATGAAGAGGAAATAAAAAATCTAGAAAATCTCAGGAAAGAACTTGACATCTATGAAAGAGAATTTCTAATGATCCGAGCTAGAGCCGAAAACCTTGAAGAAGAAAAGAATTCTCTTGAAAAGGAAAATTCTCAATTAGTTAAAGAATCTGAGAGAAAGGATGCTGAAAATGCATTTCTCAAAGCTCAGATATCTGAGACTGAAAAGTCACATAAAGAAGCAATGGCTGAGTTACGAAAGAATTATGAAAATCTTCTTTCTGAAAACAAGGAACTCAAGAAGAAAGAACTATCTTTTCAATCTTATGCCAAAGCTAGTGACACTCTTACTGAAGTACAATCTTACTTAAGAGATCCTTCAGAAAAGAAAGGACTTAGGCTGAATACACAGACAGATTGTTCTATCACTCTGAATAAGAGTAAGGAGAAAAGAACATTTGTAAGTACTCAGCAAGACGGTTCCCATGCAATCTATAGTATCGGTGAAAAGACAAAGATTGTTGACAAAGGAAAGGCAGTTGCGACTAAACCTTTGTGGGAAAAGCAAGTCAAAAACAAAACTGTTGGGTACGTCTCTGAAAAGAAACACAACACTGAAAAGTGTAAACACCCACAGTGCTATGTCTCTCAAAAAGGTAGAATTGCAGGAGCTGGCAAATTCTCCCATGTCACTTTTTATGGAAAGAAATTGGATCAATCAGAGACTAGCAAAGCTGCTGAGAAAAGATCTCAGATAGCTTCAAGTGCTCGAAACGGTATTGGCTACAAAGGCATCGGAAAACAACTTGCTCATGAGTACAAGCAGGAGCAAGAACGATGGCTGAAAGCTAGAATTGCTCAAAGCAATTATCAGAAGTGGAAGTTAAATCAAGCCACTGAAAATCTGAATGCCAGGGCTAGAAGAAATCTGGCAAGGAAGGCTAAGTTTGCTGAAAAGCAAACTCAGAAACCTGACAGGTATCTGAAAGCATCATATGGAGCACCTAGGAACACACCAAGGAAGAAAATAATTCTTACAAATGATAACTTTCATTCAAAAAGAATTCCTCCTTACGTTCCTGTCAGACAAAAGCATATTTCAAAGAAATTCATTCAAAAATGGATTCCTACTGGAAAAACTTTTGATTCTGATGGTTCCATCAAAGATATAAGAACCTAATCTCCTGTTTCTGTTATGCGTAATGCTTCTGGACTAAAGCACAATGGCTATTTGATAGTGGATGCGGAAAGCACATGACAGGAGACAAAGCAAATCTGGTTGATTACAAAGCTTGCAACACAGGACCCGGATATCGATTTGGAGGAGAATTAAATCCTCTCTGGGATTTGCAGCGTCAAATTGGGAACTTTAACAATCACTGACGTATTACATGTTAAGGATTTGAAATACAATCTATTTAGCATGAGCCAGTTTGCAGACAAGGGTTTTACTATAAAATTCAAAGCTAAATACTGCAAACTAATTGACAATGAGTCAAAGCAGACAGTCTTAGTTGGTCGGCGGAAAGGCAGTCTTTATGTTTCCGATTGGGCATCTTCCACAACTGAAGAATGTCTCATGGTGAGTCAATCTGGTCACACAGAAGAGCACTGGTTATGGCACAAAAGAATGAGTCACTTGAACTTCAAAACACTGAATAGACTTGCCAAGAAAGAGTTAGTGGTTGGTCTTCCCAGAACATCTTTCAGAAAGGATGGTTTATGTTCTGCCTGTCAGATGGGGAAACAATCTAAGATCTCTTTCAAGTCCAAAATCAGACACTCTAGTGTTAGACCACTGCAACTTTTACACATGGATCTATTTGAATCATCTGTAACTAGTTATGCAGGAAAGAAGTATGGTCTGGTTGTTGTAGATGACTTCTCAAGATTCACTTGGGTTGTCTTTACGAAACACAAATCGATGCCGTGGTGGAGATACCAAACTTCTTTGAAAAAGCTTGAAGTCATGAAAAATGACAAGGTATCTGCAATCAGAACAGACCATGGTACTGAGTTTGTCAACCAGTACATAAAGGAGTTTTGTACCTGCAAAGGTATACAACACCAACTTTCCTCTGTAAGAACACCTCAACAAAATGGTGTTGCAGAAAGGAAAAACAGAACCGTTAAAGAAGCTGCAAGGACAATGCTAGATGACACTGAGATAAGTGAAATTTATTGGGTTGAAGCTGTAAAAACAACTTGCTACACTCAGAACAGATGCTTGATAAACAAACCATGACAGGACCCCCTATGAAATCTTGGTTGGTAGACCCCCTAATATTAAACATCTGAGAGTATTTGGTTGTAGATGTTTTGTTCTAAACAATGGGAAAGATTATCTGAGAACATTTCAACCAAAGGCAGGTGAAGGTGTTTTTCTTGGCTATTCCACGAACAGCAAAGCTTACAGAGTTTACAACAAAAGAACAAAGAAAATTGAAGAATCAGTTCATGTTGTATTCTATGAAGGAAGTAAGAAAACAACTCCTATTGATGAACTCTCAAAAAGGTTCAAAGAACTATTACTGAGGGATCCTAAAGAAGAATCCTCAGAAAGGAAAAACATCATTATGGAAAGTGAGGATGACTCTGACGTAGAAAAGCTTGAAAAGCCTAGTAACAACAAGATCACTCACAAACATGATGAGGAATTTCCTATGAGTTTTCCAGAAATGGAACAGGTTACTGAGAACCTTCATCATGAAAAGGTATCTGAAAATAAGAATGCTGAAATGCATGTTTCAGATATCTCTAAAAAAAAAAAATCAAATATCCATGACATTTCCCATATGTCGATATATCTCGAATCTTGAAAAGTATCAAATCAAAATCTTAGTGATTCACATTCAGATCACCTGGATATTGATCCTACTAGCACTAAACCTATGATGAAATGGATCAAAGATCATCCTACAAAGGATATAATTGGACCGATTAATCAGGGTGTTAGGACTAGGAGAGCAATAGCTGAAAATGCTAACTCTCTCTTTGGATGTTTCATCTCGAATATTGAACCTAAAAATATAGAAGAAGCATTAGGAGACCAAGACTGGATCTCTGCAATGCAAGAAGAGTTGGATCTATTTGAGAGAAACAAAGTCTGGAAACTAGTTCCATTTATAGAAGGAATATCTGTGATTGGAACTAAATGGGTTTTCAGAAACAAGATGAATGAATCTGGTGAAGTAACCAGAAACAAAGCAAGATTGGTTGCCAAGGGATTTACTCAGACTGAAGGCTTAGATTTTGACGAGTCATATGCACTAGTTGCCAGATTGGATGCAATAATACTCTTTCTAGCCTTTGCAACTCATAAAGATTTCAAAGTTTATCAGATGGATGTCAAAAGTGCATTCCTAAACGGTGAACTTGCAGAAGAAGTTTATGTTGAGCAACCACCTGGCTTTGAAGTTTCCTCAGAAAGTAGAATGGTCTATAAACTACAGAAAGCTCTGTATGGACTGAAACAGGCTCCAAGAGCGTGGTATGACACTTTGGCCAAATACCTTCTGAAAAGTGGTTTCAAGAAAGGTGAAGTTGATAAAACTTTATTTACCTTAAATCATGATGGGAAACTACTCTTAGTTCAAGTATATGTTGATGACATCATATTTGGATCTAAGGACAAACAACTTTGTAATGACTTTGCAAATCTCATGAAAAGCATGTTTGAGATGAGCATGATGGGAGAAATAAATTATTTCCTAGGATTGCAAGTCAAGCAACTCAATGATGGAATATTCATTAGTCAAACAAAGTATGCAAAAGATATGCTCACAAAATTCAATCTTAAGTCTTCTGAAAAGAATGCTAAGATACCTATGAGAATTGGAACCAAAATGACCTATACTGAATCAGATAAGAGTGTTGAAGAACATAAGTATAGGAAATTGATAGGTTCACTACTTTACCTCACTGCAAGTAGACCTGATATTCAATATGCCGTTGGAGTATGTGCTAGATTTCAGACAAATCCAATGCAAACACACTACAACATTGCTATGAAAATATTAAGGTATGTAAAGGGTACAGTAGATGTAGGATTGTTGTATCCTAAAGAAAGTGGATTGAGTTTAGCTGGGTACTCAGACGCTGATTATGCTGGATCATTGCTTGATAGGAAAAGCACCTCAGGAACTTGTCAGTTTCTGGGTACTAGACTTATCTCATGGTTTAGCAAGAAACAAAACTCAATTGCAACTTCTACCACAGAAGCTGAATATATTGCTGCTGGTTGTTGTGCAACACAAATTCTGTGGATACAACAACAACTTAAAGACTATGGACTCGATGAGAAGAAAACTCCCATTTTCTGTGACAACACAAGTGCTATTGCGATTACACAGAATCCTAAATTTCATGCCAGAACAAAGCACATTGATGTTAGACATCACTTCATCAGAGACCATGTTGAAAAAGGCAATATAGAGATACTCAAGATTGGCACTGAAGACCAACTTGCAGATATCTTCACTAAGCCACTACAAGAAAGTAGATTCTTAGCCTTAAGACATAGTCTTGGACTAATGGAACTACCAATGAACTGAAAAAGTTCAGATATCTGGAACGGGCATCCAGAGAGGTATCTGGAACGGGTATCCAGGAAAGAGAAAAGAGAAATCTGGAACGGGAATCCAGAAGTCAAAAAGGCTAATGAGCAAAAAGATAGCTTAAGATCTCTGAGACGGGAACTCAGTTATCTGAATCACTCTATAAACGGGGAACACAAAAGAGAATAGTATAACTATCTGCAGTCAACTACTCTCTTGAAACTCGCATTATTTCTATCTTGATGAAAAACTTGGAAAAATCCTAAGTATGAGACAGATTCAGATGTGAACAGTGTCCTTGGTCATACAGAATTGTGATTCAGAGAGCAAGTTGCCAAAACTCATTAAATGGGCACAATTACACTTGCTGATTGTGATCATTGCTGAGGAAGAAATGGTGACCCTCGATGAAATCAAGCGATTGATCTGTACAGTGGAAATTAATTCACAGTAAATAGTGGACTGTTGAAATTCAGACATGGCCCACTAAGCATTTAATGCCGAACTAGCTTTTGCTCACGCCTGTTTGCAAATCACAGATACGTACACACAAAATCAATTTGTATGTATTTGTCTGTTGGGATTCAACTGCTATATATATAGGATTTTGGCAAATGAAATCACTTATGCTTAATCCGAAAATTCATCTTGCACAAAAATAGCAAATTCTCTCTTGATTCTCTGCAAACCCTCTACAATCTCTGCAAATCAAGATTAAGTTTTTCTGCAAAGAATTACTGAATCACATCTCTTTCAAACACCAATTTCAATTCCCTACACTATATAAAGAGATGGCCTCTAAGAACACTTCAACACAGAAATCCCAATCCTCCACTGGTACTGCTGAAAAGCAAGCACCAGAGTTGGTTATAGTTAACAATCGACTAGTAGGAGTTTTTAATCCTGACCATTGGACTTCAAGTCATAGAATGATTTGGGGTGGTGCCATGGTTGAGGAATACCTCACTGCTACAATAGAAAACCAAACTGATAGAAAATTGATTCTTGACATGCTTGAAAAGGCACAAATCAAGGGTTTTCTATCTGCTCGCCCAAGTTGAATTTCATCACTCAATGTGTTGGAATTTTACAACAACTCCAGGATTATTTCCTGTGTTTCTGAAGGCACTGAAATAGTGTCTATCAAAAACTCAGTCCAAGGAAAGGAAATCCTTCTGGACTTAACAACTTTCTGTAAGTTGTTTGAGGTTCAAAATCTTGGAAAGGATTTTGAAATAAACACCAAGGATGATGAACTCCTTGAAGGTGTTAAAGTACTTTACAGTGACGTGTGTGATCTCGAAAAATCAGATACACCCACTGAGTTCAAGCTTGCTGACATCCGAACCAGACATCTGTTGGTTCACTAGGATGTACTAGCTTGCATTCTTCACAGATGCTTTGATGGTCTACAAGGAGGTGCTGACCAGATAAGCCAAGAACGATGGATCATGATGTTCTCGCTGAATCAACAAGACAAAAGGCTGGAAAACCCTTTTAACTGGGGAAAGTACGCCTTCATGAAATTCGTGAAGAAGATTCAAGGCTTCGAGCCTAAGATTGTCAAAGGACTAGATGAGCCAAAGGCCACAGTAGGTTATGGTCTGAAGATATGCTACTTGCTGGAAAAGCTTGGCATTGAGCTCAGAGAGACGGCTAAAATAGCCAACAGTAACTTACTCTATAAATATGAGTATACAAATTTGATGAAAAAGGTTACTGGGTCTCAGAAAGGTCCTAAGAAGCGAAAGTCTGAAAAGATATCTGAAGAAAAGGTTGCAACCAAGAAGCCCAGAACTTCAAGAAAGAAGTCTGCTGGCAAATCAGAAGACACACCCAAAGAGGTTGTCAATTTTCAGATATCTGCAGGCATTGCCGATGAACTGATAATGGCAGATGAACTCATCAATGCTGCAAAAGAGTTATCAACTACTGAACAAGTAGACTCAGCAAGAGAAAGTGCTTTCAGAAATGTTGCGACTAATGCAGAAAGCCTTGCTGATGAACTCATAAATGCTGCCAAAAGTGGTGAAAAACATCAAGCCCTATCTGCAGAAACCGCAGGAATAATGGACCAATCAGTTCCCAATGCTGATGAGAGCTCTGACGATGAAGATGATGAACTAGTCATCTCTCAAGTCCTAGAAAGAACAAAGAGGGCTAAGGTTACTGAAAAAGTAACTGGTGATAAGGTATCTGAAGAAGAACCTATCCACAGGTTGCTGAACCTATAGCAAAGGTTGTTGGTGCAAACACATCATCAGGGAATGTCTCTCTTGAACAACTTCACAAAGCCCTGATGAGTGGTATTTTAGTCTTTGGAATCTTGATGGAAATGCCACATCTAAAAATCTGGAAGAACATTCTACTGATCAATCTTCTGCTTCCAGACAACCACAAACACAACAACCACAACAACCACAAGTGGTTGATGAAATGGTAAATGAACTCCATTTCGAATTACCAGCAATACAGTATGCTGAAGAAAATCCTGTAATTGAGCAGGTTCCCCAACTCAATGAGAGGGATCAAACTGAGACATCTACTCAGAATGATCAACCAGGGGAGGCAACTGAGTTGCATACCCAGGAAAGGTGTGAATTACCAGAAACTTCAAACAAAGAAACTGCACTGGGACAAGACGACCAATGTATAGAAAGGTCACAAGTTCCAGAGACCAATTAGCCTGAAACTGCTCGGGTAAATGACTGGTTTAACTCTTATCTTGTGAAAAATTTTATACTTATAAATCTTGTTACCTTACAAGAATTTCTTTGTTACAGGCTGAGTTAGAAACGCATAAACAAGAGGAAGCTGAGAAGCTTACCTCAGATACTGAAAAAGAGGTTCCTTCAACCTCAACTCTTGAGAAATCTGAGTTGTGCCACAGGTAAATGATTCTTAAAGAGAACTAACTTTTCAGTAAAAATGTTTGTATGCTCATTCATGATAAATGTTTCTAACAGGCTCCAACTGAGATGGAAGAAGATAAGGCAGAAATGCCAGAGACAAACCCAGAAACCAAAAAGGCTTCTGAAGAACACATCACTGAGCCTTCAAACTTGAAGGTATATGACAATCAAGTGACAAGTATTCTTCATCCTGGGTTATCTCTTATCTCTTCTAATATTCAATACTTTCTACTTACAGGCTATTTCAGAAGTAGAAATGCAAGGGGATAAAGTTGCGACTTCCCCTGCATCAATGGAAATTGATGAAACCCCTAAGGCAACATCACTCGAAAGAACACCAGAAACTGCACAAGTTTCTGAGAAAAATGAATCTGAGCTTCCTGTTGAGGAAGTAAGTAGCTCAAATCAGAATTCATTAAAAGCATATTTCTGCATAGGTTCTTTCAAACTATTTCCTAAGTATTGTATTTTTCTCAGGTTCAAGAAAGAAAGGTTGATGAGGACCAGACTTCCAAGTCTCCACCTCACAACAAGATATCTGAGACACCAATCGTCTCAGTAGAACAAGTATCTGAGCCTGATATTCATACTCAGGTAACTCAGAAACTAAAATACACTTTTACTCAGATATCTACAAAAGTATTGAAACTCACTCAAAACTCCTTCTTTCAGGCTCAAACAGATGCAAAGCAGGTTCCCATTGAAGAAACAAGGGACCTACTTCACTTCTTCAAAGCTCACACCCTGCCAAAGCATATTCAATGCTTCAAGAAATGGCAGAAGTTAAGGTGCTCGATCTCTACGAAATATTGAGAATCACCGATCAACCAACGAGCACGAGCTCTTGACCGGAAACATATGTCCAAGCAATGTTCCCTACGAACAATACACGAATTTCTACTACATAAGGACTTTTCCAGAAGTGGCGCATAGTTTGATACATGCCTTTGAGCAGTGGATGGTCGACAAGATTACAGATGGCATTCAAGCCGCCTGACTCTGCAATTCATACCTTCTGAACAAGAAGAAGTTAATGGGCAGAAGATCACTATCCCGGAAGTGATCAATCTTGTATCTGAAGATGATGACGAGGAAGAAATGAATGAAAATTATTTTGATGAACCTCCCACTAACCATCACTAAAAGAATGATAATGACAAAAAGGATGATGATGATGCCCCTGCACCAGGGACCGGAGGAATTTCACAGAGAAACAATGCCTCAGCTGCTGAAAAGCAAACTGAGAAGACTTCACAGAAATCTCCATCTTCATCACCTCAGAAATCTACTCATCCATCTTCTAACCAACACGCAGTTACTACTGAGCAAGTAGTTAAGCTTTCTGAAGAAACCAATCAGAAAATCTTAAACACTCAAACCAGATCTGCTCAACTCAGACCACTGTTGGAAGAAGAACAACAGCTCCATCTTCAACTGGAAGATCAAATAGCTAAATCCAGAGATAAGATTGATCAACTACAAGATCTATACTTAGAAGAAATGATTGCTTACTCTGAGGTTAAAGAGCTACGGGATGCTGTGCAAGAGATCACCAAGGAACTCGATACTGAAGAAGTATCTGAAGTCAAGCATGATGTTAAGGTTGCATCATCTTCGAAAGAAGTACCATCCTCCTCCCAGAAAGGAAAGAAACCAATCTCTGAGATGGTTGCTGGACTCGATACGATCGATGAAAATGTCCAAGAGGATGAAGATCACTGGGCTAATCACTCAGATGATGAAGAAGACAAGACTTTGGCAGAACACCGCCATGAACATTTAGCGGTTTCTCACTTAAAAAGGAAGTTGATTGCTCCTACAATATTCAACAAACTGCCAAACGTCCACTCCCATGAATACATGAACAGGTACCAAGTACTGGCTACTCTGAATAAGGAGATGTCTTCACAGAACAAGGAAGTAATTGCCTCCGTCCCCTCTGAAATGAGAAAGTTCACTGAGCTCATCGCTCAGAGAACAACTAGCATGGTCATTGCTCAGAAAGATCTGGGAATGATAAGGGACGATGATGTGTCTTTAGCTGAAAAAGCTTTTCAAGAGGCAAGTTACATCTTTGAAAAGCGATGCCATCCATTAATGACAGCTCACTGATAAGGACAATGGACTTATCAAGCAAATCAGGAGCTCAAAGCCGAACTTCAGAAATTGGTTAGTGCCTATAATTATCTACAAGGGCACTTCAACTCTCTCTCAGATTCCTTTATGAGACTGAGTCAGGGGGAATGGGAAGAAGGAGATGAAAACAAGAAGAAATCTGGAGCTGGTGCGGCTCAGAAAGGAAGAAGAAAAACTTCCCAGCCACCACTCAGAATCAATGAACCCTCCTCAAGCCAAGCTGCTTCCCAGAGACCTACTGAAGGAACCAAAATGGTAACAAGGGCCATGGCACAGAAACCTCCAAGGAGTACCAAGGCTCCAAGGAGAAGACAAGTCAGAGGGATTGATGAATCTTCTGAAGAAGAAGAAGAAGAAGAAGAAGTTCAAATCAAGTCCCAGGGCAATGAAGAAGGCTGCAAAGAATTGATCTTGATGATGATGAAGAGACAGATGAAGATGAAGCTCCTCTTCACAGAAAAAGGAAAATTGAAAGCCTAACTGAGCCCATAGCTGCAAAGCCCCTAGCAGCTAAAACACCCTCTGGAAATACCAAGTCTATCCAGGGTGGTGGTTCTTCAAGCAACAACCCCAAAGAGAATTCAAGACAGAAAAGGAACAGACTGAGAGCTGAGCAAAGACAAAGTCAACTTCCACTCAGGCCAGAAGAAGCCAAAATTGAGTATGTGAAGTATGACAATGATTCCTCTGTCTACAGGTGCATCAATCAGAAAAATGGCTATTGGATTCTGGAACTTAAGCATCTATTGGTAAATTCAAGATTTCTAGAACCAATCCTTAAACAACTTATGGAATGGAGAAAGAATAAACCTACCTTGATCAACACCAATCACATCAAAGCATGGTTGGATTTTGAAGTTGTCAAGAGAACTGAAGCCATGAAGAAGGACCTCTCTGATGATTGTCCATATGGAAAGCCAGATGATGTACACAAAATTCTGAATATCACAGGAACAGGCACAAGACCAAGACTTGCTGTGGAACCCTATGAGTTGTTCTATCTGACAGAAGATCAATACAAGGGTGACATCAGATATCTGAAGATTATCTACGAATACTTCAAGCTTTCAGATATCAGAATTGAGCATGCCTGGAAGTGGGGAAAGTACCTATGGGTCAAGCATTTTTCCAAGAAAAATCCTACCAAAGCCTATAAAGAGGTCTGTGGATTTGCCAGAGAAACAGAGATGCTTGTCAGAACTCTTCTTTTTGATTATTTTGATGACATCAAAAGGTTTGGAGATAGGAAATTTGCAGACTGATCCATAGAAATACTGTTGAAGACTTGAAGATTGAAGACTTGAAGACTAGTCTATTAGGATGTTTACTTGGAGCTTGGTTACTCCTGTTGTCCTAATTTACTATGTAGTTTTTGTATTTTTGCTGACTGAGCTTAACTGTATCATGTATTAAAGTTATCTGTAATCTTTAATTCCGACTTATCTGAAGAACTTACTCTCAGATAGTATTCTATAAAAGATAACTTGTCAGCAGAGATCACACCTTGTGATTTGGTTGATGTCTACTTTCTGCACCTAATTATATGAATAGAAAGATCTTAAGAAATGATTAAGTGGTGGATTGTTTCCTCATCCAGATTTGTAATAGGGAAGATAGTCATCGTTGACTGATCAAAATGGGGGAAATTTGTTAGATATTTTGTTAGAAATATCTGTTTAGATTTTGATTAGCAACATGATGACTTATCTTAGTCTCAGAAAGGTGATTAGTACTCTTGGTTCACTTGAACATTGTAAAAGAGGAAACCCACTAAGTATGATAGTCTAGCTAATCTTGTATAGGATGTTAGGTCTCAAAATGTAATTTTTATTTTATGAAGAGAAGACCAAGAAGAAGACATCCAAGCACAAAGCTCAACGACATTGAAGACTTGAAGAAAACTGCACAAGATTACTGAATCTGTTGTTCAGATATCTTAGCCAGATATCTTGTAGACACGAACAGTTTCAAACAAACTGTGTCACAAGAGATATCTGAGAAATAAGATACATATCTGAAAACAAGGAAAGTGTCCACAGATATCTGTTCTCAGATACCTTGAGCTTTAACCACGTTTCTGAAAGAGAAATATATATTGCAAACAAAGTTGTTTCAATAAATACAAGTGCTATCTGAAGAATGAAGATAAGGACGTGCAAAGAATCAGATAACACTAGTCTCTGATACAAAGCATAGTTCCGTTGACACTACAGGACAAAAAGTATAGTACAATGCATTTAATGCACGGACAGAGATGTCTGAATAAAAGCAACGGCAACTTCTGAGAAGAAGACAAAACCTGCTACAGTACTATACACAGATATCGATAGTTTGAATTTGAGCCTAACGGATACTATTCAAACGTCACTCAAATTCATCTATAAATATCAACACTTAGACAGCTTGAGAAGACACCTTAGACCTTGAACTGCATACGATCTCTGAATATCTTACTCAAAGCAACTTACTTATTCTCAAAGCTTTCTGTTGTGACCAAAGCTTTTGATCTTGAGTAAACACTGAAGTTCTAAGTGTCCTGATCCTAAACAAGCAAAGCTATCTGTGAAGGAGTTGAATCAAAAGACCAACTATCTGAGATTCATTCTCTTGAACAGATATCATAAGACTTGGGTCAGTAAAATCGAACAAGATACCATACGCTGTAAAGTGTATTAAGTAACTTGATTCACAGAGCTATCTGATTAACTGAAAAGTTATTAAGACGCTCATCTGACAACTCAAACCAAAACCAACACCATAACTGGCGTGGAGTACAGGAAGTACTTAGTTTGAAAAATCAGGGAATAACTCCAAGGTTACCGGAGTATAGGAAGTACTTGATTTGGGAAACTAAGGAATAACTCCAAGGTTATTGAGTATAGGAAGTACTTAGCTTGGGAAGCTAGGGAATAACTCAAAGGTTTCTGAGTATAGGAAGTACTTGGCTGTGCAAGCCGGGGAACAACTCAGGGGGAACATTTGGTTGGGAACCAATTGTTAAGAATCTTAGAATAGGATTATTGTAAGGAAATCTCAATTATCTGTTCTAGTGAATTCTAGGTCTCTGATAGACCGAAGTGGATTAATTGTAGGATTACGCCACCTCCAGATACCACTATACTTGCTGTGTCATTTACGTTTCTGTATTTATACTTCAGCAACACACACACACACTTATTAACTGTTTCTGCACTTATCTTTATTAAGTCTTCCGCACTCTGATTCTAAGTATCAAATATCTATTCAGATATCTGAGAAATAGTTGTTATCGACAAAAGTTTTAAAAGACTATTCACCCCCCCCCCTCTAGTCTTTTACTTTGCCGTTATCTGGACCAACAATTTACATGGGTGTAGGGGAGGTCGCAACTTTTTCCCCATGCACTTCTACTCCTGAATGAGCCTGTAAGTAGAAATTATTGAGTAATTAGAGAAGAATTTAACCCATGATGAAGAATGTGTATCACTGAATTATATACCTTCTCACTAGAAGGCTCAATGACATTTTCTTCAGAAACCTTGACAGTCTCTGGGTCCTTTTCTGGCATTTCTGCCTTATCTTCTTCTTTCTCAGTTGGAGCCTATTAGAAACAAACAGTTAGTCGTGTGTACAAAAGATTTCTGAAAAGTCATATCTTAAGAAACTATGTTCCACCTGGGAGCCTCCTTCTCAGTCTCTGAGGCAAGCTTTGCAGCTTCCTCTTGTTCTTTTGTTTCTAATTCATCCTGTAACAAAGAAAGTTTTTATAAGTAACAAAATTTATAAACATAAAATTTCACAAGTAGAGAGTTAAACCATTCAGCTACCTGAGCAGTGTCAGGCTGATTGGTCTCTGGAACTTGTGACCCTTCTATGCTTTGGTCTTCTTATTCCATTGCAGCTTCTTTGTTTGAAGTTTCAGGTACTTCACACCTTTCCTGAGTGTGCAAATCAGTTGCCTCCCCTGGTTGATCATTCTGAGTGAAGGTCTCAGTTTGATCCCTCTCATTGAGTTGGGGAACCTGCTCTTTTGCAGGATTTTCTTCAGCATATTGCATTGATGGTAAGTCGAAATGGAGTTCATTTACCATTTCATCAACCACTTGTGGCTGTTGTGATTTTGGTTGTTGTGGTTTTCTGGAAGCAGAAGATTGATCATTTGATAGCTCTTCCAGATTTTTAAGTGTGGCGTTGACATCAGCATCTGCCAACACTAAGTCACCACTCATCAGGGCTTCTTGAAGTTGTTCATACGTGACTTTCCTGATGGCGTGTTTGCATCAACAACCTTTGCTATAGGTGCTTGTTCAGCAACCTGTGGTGTAGGTTCTTCTTCAAATACCTCAACACCAGTTACTATTTCAGTAACCTTAGCCCTTTTTTATTTTTCTACGACTTGAGAGATGACTAGTTCATCATCTTCATCGTCAGAGCTCTCATCAGCATTAGGAACTGATTGGTCCATAATTCCTGCAGTTTCTGCAGATAGGGCTTGGTAACTTTCACTATTTTTGGTAGCATTTATGAGTTCATCAGCAAGGCTTTCTGTAATAGTCTTGACATTTCTGAAAGCACTTTCTCTTGTTGGGTCTACTTGTTCAGTAGTCGATACCTCTTTTGCAGCATTGATGAGTTCATCTGAATTTATGAGTTCATCGGCAGTGGCTGCAGGTATCTGGGAATTGACAACCTCAATGGGTGTTCCTTCTGATTTGCCAGCAGACTTCTTTCGTGAAGTTCTGGGCTTCTTGGTCGCAATCTTTCCCTCAGATACCTCTTCAGTTTTTCGCTTCTTGGAACCTTTCTGAGATCCAGTAACCTTTTTCATCATATTTGTATACTCATATTTGTAGAGCAGGTTACTGTTGTCTATGTCAGCCTTCTCTATGAGCTCAAAGCCTTGAATCTTCTTCACAAACTTCATAAAGGCGTACTTTCCCCAATTGAAATGGTTTTCCAGCCTTTTGTTTTGTTAACTCAACAAGAACATCATTATCCAGCGTTCTTGTCTTATCTGGTCAGCACCTCCTTGTAGACCATGAAAGCATCTGTGAAGAATGCATGCCAACACATCCCAGTGAACCAGTAGATGTCTAGTTCTGATGTCTGCAATCTTGAAATCAGTGGGTGTATCTGATTTTTCAAGATCACACACGTCACTGTACAGCTGATTTACACCTTCAAGGAGATCATCATCCTTGGTGTTTATCTCAAAATCCTTTCCAAGATTTTGAAGGTCAAACAACTTGCAGAAAGTTGTTGTGTCCAGAAGGATTTCCTTTCCCTGGACTGAAGTTTTTATAGACACTATTGCAGTGCCTTCAGAAACCCAGGATATGATCCTGGAATTATTGTAGAATTCTAACACATCTAGTGAAGAAATTCCACTTGGAAGAGCAGATAGAAAACCCTTGATTTGTGCCTTTTCAAGCATGTCAAGAATCAGTTTCCTATCGGCTTAGTTTTCAACAGCAGCCGTGAGGTATTCCTCAATAATGGCACCACCCCAAATCATCCTATGATTTGAAGTCCAATGATCGGGATTAAAGTCTCCTACCAATCGATTGTTCACAATAACGAACTCTGGTGCTTGCTTTTCAGCAGTACCAGTAGAAGATTTGGATATCTGTGCAGATGAACGCTTAGGAGCCATCTCTTTATATAGTGCAAGATTTTCGCTGTTTGAAAGAGATTTGGGTTAGGGATTTGTAATTCTTTGCAGAAAAACTAACAGAGATTTGCAGATGTGGAAGAAATTTGCAGAGAAATAAAGGAAGGTAATTTTTCTATTCTTGTGCAAGTTTGTATGTTGGATTAGGCGAAAGTAATTTCTTTTGCCAAAATCCCATATATATAGCAAAGTAAACTTCAACAGATATATACATACAAACTGATTTTGTGCGTAAGTATCTGTGAATTGCAGCCAGGCGCGAGTAAAAGCTTGTTCGGCATTAAATGCATAGTGGGCCTTGTTGGAATTTCAACAGTCCACTATTTACTGAGAGTTAATCTCTGCCGTAAAAATCAATCGCCCAATTCATCAAGGGTCACCATTGCTTCTTCAGCAATGATCACAATCAACAAATGTAATTGTGCCCATTTAATGAACTTTGGCTAGTAGCTATCTGAATCACAATTCTCTGTGTGACTAAGAACACTGTTTGCATCTGAGTCTATCTTACACTTAGTATTTATCCAAGTTTTACACAAAGATAGAAATAATACAAATTTCAAGAGAGTAGTTGACTGCAAATAGTTGTACTATTCTCTTTTGTGTTCCCCCTTAGTGAGTGATCTAGATATCTGAGTACCTGTCTCAGAGATCTTCAAGCAGCCATTTTACCCTTTAGCCTTTGATTTCTGGATACTCATTCCACATTCTTCTTCTCTGGATACCCGTTCCAGATTTCTCTTCTCTGGATGCCAGTTCCAGATTTCTCTTCTCTAGATACATGTTCCAGATTCCTCTTCTCTTTCCTTTGATATCTTCTTCAGATATCTGAAATTTTTCAGTTCTTTGGTAGCTCCATTAGTCCAAGAATATGTCTTAAGGCTAAGAATCTACTTTCTTGTAGTGGCTTAGTGAAGATATCTGCAAGTTGGTCTTCAGTGCCAATCTTGAGTATCTCTATATTGCCTTTTTCAACATGGTCTCTGATGAAGTGGTGTCTAACATCAATATGCTTTGTTCTGGCATGGAACTTGGGGTTCTGTGTGATTGCAATAGCACTTGTGTTGTCGCAGAAAATGGGAGTTTTCTCTTCATTGAGTCCATAGTCTTTGAGTTGTTGTTGAATCCACAGAATTTGTGTTGCACAACAACCAGCAGCAATGTATTCAGCCTCTGTGGTAGATGTTGCAAGTGAATTTTGCTTCTTGCTAAACCATGAGATAAGTCTAGCTCCCAGAAACTGACAAGTTCCTGAGGTACTTTTCCTATCAAGCATTGATCCAGCATAATCAGCATCTGAGTAACCAGTCAAACTCAATCCGCTTTCTTTAGGATACAACAAACCTACATCTATTGTACCTTTCACATACCTTAATATTTTCATAGCAATGTTGTAGTGTGATTGCATTGGATTTGTTTGAAACCTAGCACACACTCCAACTGCATATTGAATATCAGGTCTACTTGCAGTAAGGTAAAGTAGTGAACCTATCAATTTCCTATATTTATGTTCTTCAACACTATTGTCTGATTCAGTATAGGTCATCTTGGTTCCTATGCTCATAGGTATCTTAGTATTATTTTCAGAAGGCTTAAGATTGAACTTTATGAGCATGTCTTTTGCATACTTTGTCTGACTAATGAATATTCCATCATTGAGTTGCTTGACTTGCAATCCTAGGAAATAGTTCATTTCTCCCATCATGCTCATCTCAAACTTACTTTTCATGAGATTTGCAAAGTCATCACAAAGTTGCTTGTCCTTAGATCCAAATATAATGTCATCAACATATACTTGAACTAAGAGTAGTTTCCCATCATGATTTAAAGTAAATAACGTTTTATCAACTTCACCTTTATTAAAACCACTTTCCAGAAGGTATTTGGCCAAAGTGACATACCATGCTCTTGGAGCCTATTTCAATCCATATAGAGCTTTCTGTAGTTTATAGACCATTCTACTTTCTGAGGAAACTTCAAAGCCAGGTGGTTTCTCAACATAGACTTCCTCAGCAAGTTCACCATTCAAGAATGCACTCTTGACATCCATCTGATAAACTTTAAAATCTTTATGAGCTGCAAAGGCCAGAAAGAGTCTTATTGCATCCAATCTAGCAACTGGTGCATTTGACTCATCAAAATCTAGACCTTCAGTCTAGGTGAATCCCTTGGCAACCAATCTTGCTTTGTTTCTGGTTATTTCACCAGATTCATTCATCTTGTTTCTGAAAACCCACTTTGTTCCAATCACAGATATTCCTTCTACAAATGGAACTAGTTTCCAGACTTTGTTTCTCTCAAATAGATCTAACTCTTCCTGCATTGCTGAGATCCAGTCTAGGTCTCTTAATGCTTCTTCTATAGTTTTAGGTTCAATGTTTGAGATGAAACATCCAAAGAGAGAATTAGCATTTTCAGCTATTGCTCTCCTAGTCCTAACACCTTGATTAATTGGTCCAATTACATCTTTTGCAGGATGATCCTTGATCCATCTCATCATGGGTTTAGGGCTAGTAGGATCAATATCCAAGTGATTTGAATGTGAATCACTAAGATTATGACTTGATACTTTTTCAGTATCTGAGACATTTTGCACCTCAGAAGGGCGGTGAATGTCTGACACTTGCTCAGTGTGAGAGCTTTCTGGAACATGTCTTTCAGAGAGATCATTTCCAGAGTTAGCTTTCTGATGAACATCTTCAGTTTCCATTGCCAGAGTTAGCTTTCTCATAGGAAATTCTTCATCATGTCTGAGAGTCATCTGGTTGTTACTAGGCATTTCATGCTTTTCTTCGTCAGAGTCATCCTCACTTTACACAATGATGTTTTTCCTTTCTGAGGGTTCTTCTTCAAAATCCTTTACCATTAGTTCCTTGAACCTTTCTGAGAGTTCATCAGCAAGGGGTGTTTTCTTGCTTTCTTCATAGAATACAACATGAACTGTTTCTTCAATCTTCTTTGTTTTTTTTGTTGTAAGCTCTGTAAGCTTTGCTATTCATAGAATAACCAATAAATACACCTTCATCTTCCTTTGGTTGAAATGTTCTCAGATACTCTTTTCCATTGTTAAGAATAAAACATCTACAACCAAACACTTTCAGATGTTTGATATTAGGGGGTCTTCCAATCAAGAGTTCATAAGGGGTCTTGTCATGGTGTTTGTTTATCAAACATCTGTTCTGTGTGTAGCATGCTGTGTTTACAGCTTCAACCCAATAAACTTCACTTATTTCAGTGTCAGCTAGCATTGTACTTGCTGCTTCTTTAAGGTTTCTATTTTTCCTTTCTACAACACCATTTTGTTGTGGTGTTCTTACAGAGGAAAGTTGGTGTTGTATACCTTTGCTGGTACAAAACTCCTTTATGTACTGGTTAACAAACTTCGATACCATAGTGATTACGATTGCAGATAACTTGTCATTTTTCATGACTTCAAGCTTGTTCAGTAAGTTTGATTTCTCCACCCTAGCATCAGATTTGTGCTTCAGAAAGACAACCCAAGTGAATCTTGAGAAGTCATCTACAACAACAAGACCATACTTCTTTCCTGCATAACTAGTTACAGATGATTCAAAAAGATCCATGTGTAATAGTTGCAGTGGTCTAACACTAGAGCGTCTGGTTTTGGACTTGTAAGAGATCTTAGATTGTTTCCCCATCTGACAGGCAGAACAGATACCATCCTTTCTGAAAGATGTTTTGGGAAGGCCAACCACTAACTCTTTCTTGGCAAGTTAGTTCAGAGTTTTGAAATTCAAGTGACTCATTCTTTTGGGCCATAACCAGTGCTCTTCTGTGTGACCTGATTGACTCACCATGAGACACTCTTCAGTTATGGCAGAGGCCCAATCGGAAACATAAAAACTACCTTTCCACCGAGCAACCAAGACTGTCTGCTTTGACTCATTGTTAATAAGTTTGCAATACTTTGCTTTGAATTTCACAGTGAAACCTTTGTCTGCAAACTGGCTCATGCTAAATAGATTATATTACAAATCTTTAACATGTAATACGTCAGTGATTGTTAATGATCCCAATTTGACGTTGCCAAATCCCAGAGAGGGATTTAATTCTCCTCCACCAAATCTGATGTCTCGTCCAGTGTTGCATGCTTTGTAGTTGACCAAATTTGCTTTGTCTCCTGTCATGTGCTTTCCGCATCCACTATCAAACAGCCATTGAGCCTTAGTCCAAGATTCATTCTGCACACAACAGGAAACAGGATATTAGGTTCTCATACCAACAATGGAACCGTCTGGACTAAAAAATCTACCAGTAGGAATCCATTTTTGAATGAATTTCTTAGGAACATTCTTTTATCTAACAGGAACATAAGGAGGAATTCTAGTTAAATGATTAGTATCATTATTAAGAACTACTTTCTTCCTTGGTGTGTTCCTTGGTGCTCCATTTGGTGCTTTCAGATACCTGTCAGGTTTCTGAGTCTGCTTCTCAGCAAACTTAGCTTTCCTTGCCAGATTTCTTCTAGCCCTGGCATTCAGATTTTCAGTGGCTTGATTCATTTTCCACTTCTGATAATTGCTGTGAGCAATTCTAGCCTTTAACCATCGTTCTTGCTCCTGTTTGTATTCATGAGCAAGTTGTTTCCCGATGTCTTTATAGCCAATACCATTCCAAGCACCTGACGCCATCTGATATCTCTTCTTAGCGGCTTTGCTAGTCTCTGGATTGTCTATTTTCTTTTCAGAAAACGTGACATAGGAGAATTTGCCAGATCCTGCAATTTTTCCTTTTTGAGAGACATAGCACTGTGGGTGATTACACTTTTCAGTGTCATGTTTCTTTTCAGAGACATACCTAACATTTTTTCTTTTGACTTGTTTTTTCCATAAAGGCTTAGTCGCAACTGCCTTTCCTTTGTCAACAACCTTAGTTTTCTGACCGATACTGTAGATTGTTTGGGAACCACCTTGCTGAGCACTGACAAATGTTCTTCTTTCCTCGCTCTTATTCAGAGTGGTAGAACTTTCTGTCTGTGTGTCCAGCCTAAGTCCTCTCTTTTCTGAAGGATCTCTTAAATAAGATTGTACTTCAGTAAGAGTGTCACTAGCTTTGGCATAAGATTGAAAAGATAAATTCTTTCTTTTTGAGTTCCTTATTCTCAGAAAGAAGATCTTCAAATTTCTTTAGAAGATTAGCCATTGCTTCTTTATGTGACTTTTCAGTCTCAGATATCTGAGCCTTGAGAAATGCATTTTCAGCATCCTTTTTCTCAGACATCATATTTAATTGAGAGTTTTCCTTTACAAGAAAATTCTTTTCTTCTTCAAGGTTTTCGGCTCTAGCTCGGACCATTAGAAATTCTCTTTCGTAGAGATCAAGTTCTTTTCTGAGATTTTCCAGATCTTTTATTCCTTCTTCATCACTTTCATAAGTATAACATGAAGTATGTGTAACCTCATCAGCCATAAGACATATTTCAATGTTGGAGATGTCTGGACCGACAATCTCAGCAACTCCACACATTTCATTTTTCTTAAGGCCAAAGTCGATTACATCGTGAGTGACTACACATAATTCTGGTGATGGTAAAGTTGAGTCATCTGAATCGTCATCTTCAGAATCTGTCTCTATGTCTAGAGCATCAAGTTGAATTTGGATCTTCTTTCTTTCTTCAGTCAGTAAGGCCTTCTGGCTTCTTTTGAAGATTCTTCTATCTTTCTTGTCACCTGTCTTTAGTTTGTTGAAGGCAGGATAATCCTTCTTGAAATGATAAGGTTTCTGACAATAGAAACAGATATCGTTTCCAATTTCTGCTTCCTCAGTACTTGATGCTTTCTGAGCTGGCTTGTTCAGCGAGCTTTGCATATTTTTGTACTGGTGATAGTTTGAGCCTAGATGCTTTTTCAACTTCTCTTTGGCTTTCCTTCTCTCAATTTCTCGACTGACATATTTGCCCATTTACTTTACAACAAGCGCATCCTCAGTTAATTCCTTACTTTTCTTCTTTTCAGAAGTTCCTTGAGCAATTAGAGCAACATTCTGCAACTTTTCAGTTTTTTGTTCTCTTTGAGTTGTTTCATAGTCAACAGTGGCGAGGTGAGAGAAAAGTTCCACTGGAGTGATATTTAGCATCCCTTGGTTGAAATAAAAGAACTTAGTGTGCTCCCAGTTGTGAATAAGACTCCCGACAATAGTCTTAATCTTTTCTGGCTGGGAGTATCTGTTGCTTTCACCAAGTGCAGCCATATCGCTCATAAGAGTAGTAAATCTGAAATCAAGTTCTTCCAGAGTTTCAGTGGGACCTTGTTTGAAGTTTTGGAATTTCAATTTGAGAACTTCGAACTTGTTGTCCTTGGTTTTCTCAGTTCCGGCACAGATTTCTTCAATCAGTTGCCAGGCAACTTTCGCCGTTTTAGCACCCCACAGTTTACACTATATGTGCTCAGGTGTCGATCTGATGATGATATTACGAGCTTGACCATCCAGTCAATTTCTCTTGGCATCTTCCGATGTCCAGAGCTCTCTAGGCTTTGGTTCGTAAATAACTTGACTGGCAAGTCTCCCACTAGTTGACGCATCTGTTTGTGAAGACCCATCGCTTTGATCTCTGTCTCTACCATTAGAAACCTCTATGACTTGTTTGAGTTGTTGAATGACTATTGGGCCATTCTTTATCACGTCGATCATTTCGTCACTTATGGCTTCTAGGTGGAGCATCATGTTATTTTTCCATTTCTCGTAGTTTTCTGGTTTCAGAACGGGTGCATCACTCAGAGACATACCTGCACACTTAACACACAAATTATATAGTCCTCAGAAAGGGACAAAGTTCCTTCACTATCTGGGGATCTAGGTTCAGTGCAGAAGGCTTGTGAACCTCCAGCTCTGATACCACTTGTTGGTCCAGATAACGGCAAAGTAAAAGACTAGAGGCGGGGGTGAATAGTCTTTTAAAACTTTTGTCGATAAACACAGTTTCTCAGATATCTGTGAAGATATCTGATACTTAAATTCAGAGCGCGGAAGACTTTAAGATAGGTAAGTGCAGAAACAATAAATATGTGTGTGCGCTTTGCTGAAATGTAAATACAGAAAGGTAAATTACACAGCAAGTATAGTGGTATCTGAAGGTGGCGTAATCCTTCAACTAATCCACTTTGGCCTTTCACAGACCTTGAATCCACAAAGACAGATAATTGAGGTAACCTTACAAGTATCTTCTCTCGATTCCTAAATACACTAGGTTCCCAACCAAGTGTTCCCCCTGAGTTATTCCCCGGCTTTCACAGCCAAGTACTTCCTGTACTCAGAAACCTTTTTGAGATGTTCCTTAGCTTCCCAAGCTAAGTACTTCATGTGCTCAGTAACCTTGGAGTTATTCCTTAGTTTCCCAAACTAAGTACTTCCTGTACTCCACGGCAATTATGGTGTTGGTTTTTGGTTTGTTTGTCAGGTGAGCTTCTTTAATAACTTATTTAGTTATTCAGATAGCTCTATGAATCAAGTATACTTAACACACTTTGCAATGTATGGTATCTTGTTCTTTACTGACCCAAGTCTATGATAAGTGTTTAAGAGAATGAATCTCAGATACTTGATCTTTTGATTCAACTTTTTCACAGATAGCAATGCTTGTTTAGGATCAGGACACTTAGAACTTTTGTGCTACTTATAATCAAGAGCTTTGGTCGCAACAGAAAGCTTGAAGATAACTAGTATGCTTGAGAGAGCTTGTGAGAGTATTCAATGTAAGTTCTATGTTTGCTCTAAGATGTGTTCTCAAGCAGTCTAAGTGTTGATATTTATAGATGAATTTGAATGCCGTTTGAATAGTATCCGTTTGGCTCAAATCAAATTCAAACTATTGATATATGTGTATAGTACTGTAGCAGGTTTGTCTTCTTCTTCAGAAGTTACCGTTTTTGTTCTTTGTACTATACTTTTTGTCCTGTAGTGCCAACGGAACTATGCATTGTCGCGCCCCAAAACCAAAATAATTTGGTGCGACCGGCCGCCTATCGTGAGATGGGCTCACGCCAAGACGAAGCCTTCCTTTAATACTCAAATACATAAAATCTCAGAGTGGTACAAACAGAACATCTAAAATCCCATATACAATAATATTACATGTCCTCAATACAAAACGACAATCCCAACAGTACTAATAATCCTATACAATACAAATCTCAGAGTTGCAGCAGCTACTAAACAGCCTTCACGTATCCGTCATCTGACTACCGTCTCAACTCCAAAGTATAATCGTCCAACCACTTACTAAATATCTAAAAAAAAAGGTGTAAGGGTGAGCTCCTGGCATTTACCCGGATCAAGTACATATGAAAAGTTTACATACATATACATTCCATTTTTATATCAAACATAGTCGAAAATCATTTGCATGGAACACATGTCACAATACACTATTCACATTTAGCTCGAATTAAATATACACTACAGCCACACAAACCGTGGTGGCACACAGGTCGGCTTTCACATAACATATCCCCTAACACAATAGGGTCACACACATAACACTGGGAGTACTCCAAAGTACGACATTCCCCCCGAAAGGGTCACACACTTCATAGGCATATCGATGAGCATAAACGTACGTACACATAATCCATGCTTTCACAAAATAGCTTTCGCAAATTGCACACACAACAAATACATTTTATGGGATATACATACTTGATCCTTTTTTTTGAATAGACTATTATATCAATTCCTATAACATGATATAATAACCATAACTTATTTGTCAATCGAAAACTATACATATAGATTTTATATACGGAAAAATAGAAGCAAAAGTGTCAAGAGTTCCCCTTACCTCAAGGACGATACGAATCCAAGTCAACTTAAATGATCCACAAAATCCTCCAATAGCTTAGCATCGAATCTCCAAAAGTCACCTTAACCCATAAATCATCCAAAGAACCAATCACAAACTCCGTCTCGTCTCTACTATAGTTTTATAGGTCAAAATTGGGGAAATATGGTAACAAGGGCAAAACGGTAATTTTCTGGATATAGGAAAAATAGGATAAAAATGT